>OW285240.1:110590500-111792583 GCA_935421215.2 Melolontha melolontha
ATAGTCAACACTGCTTTAGGCATAGCGATTCAAGTATGTATACAATAAGAATCTATAAATGTACTATGTATTTACGTACTACATTCAAAACAACAAGCTGTGCGTATTTAGGGAATTCCCCTTTGTACATACACGTATTATTCAATAAGCAACATCTGTACGAATATGAAGAAGAGTAAACGGAAAAACAGTGTTACAGTGTTGTAAGCTGACCGGTTATGTGGAACTAAAATCACTTTGGTGTGGGAAAAAAGTGTCCGCGTCCGGTTATGGGAGGGTTGTCCACTCAAGAGAGAAAAATTTTAAATATCTCTAAGTAATCTTTTGGTACTGCAAAAAGTGTCCGTTTATAGGAAGTGTCCGCTTAAGAGAGGTGCCCGTAAGGAGAGAGTACACTGTATATAAATTAGTAATTAAAAAAAAGAATTATTAAATATCTTTTGTTGGTGAAGTTACTACTTAGTTTTCAATTATATATACATAAAGTAAGAAATATTTATTTAATAATTATATATCTAAAATACTTACAGTTCTTCTTCCTACGTTAATTCCCACGCAAAGTTAAGAAAATAAATATAGACTTATTAAATGGTCGAAGGAAACAAAACATTTTATAAATAAATTCTACTAAAAGCTCCAATTAATGTATCTAACTCGGCTTAAAATTGTGACGGTCGTTCAAATTTAACTCGGAATTTCATTTTGACATTAAATTAAGTTATTTTACGAAACAATTTATGCTAATTTCCTATGAATTCTAACTGCATATTCTTATGCTATTTAATTGGTAGCTTCATAATATATATTTTGACATTTAAAATGCTAATACTTTTATGTGAAAAACAATATACAGTGCGCGACAAAATTATAGGACAGCATCATTAAAATGACTACAAGCTTTTCTGATTCAAAAAAAATCTACATAAAATTCTACAACAAAGCTACAAAACAGGTTTATTTTAATATCACGAAACAAAGACATTAGTAGTTTTAATAATGTGTGTAACCACCACTCTGCTTTAACATTCACCACATATTCTTAGTTAAAAGTTCATAAAGATGCTAGATAGATAGATAACTTAATATTTAGCCATAATTAATTCATTGACTGCAGCAAATTGTTTACCATCATGGCAAGTCTTCCACCATTTTTCGATGCTATTTAAGTCTCTTGAGCGGGCTGGCCAAATTAATAAGAGTATATTTTTATATGCAAAAGTCAAAGAACAATTCTCTCCGAGCAAACATCAGAATTATCTTATTGAAAATCATTTTTTAAATTATTTGTAACGAACCCAAATAAAAGAGAACTAGTTTACAGAAAATAGTGGCATAGATGCTGATACCAAAACTATAGAACATCAATTTAAACACTTAGAAAACCAAGAACGATCAACTTTTCCCATATCTTCTACTTCGTTCTTTACGGTAAAAAGTGAATTCAAGAGTAGAACTAAAAATTCGCCTAAATAAAAAAGAAATTTACATGTTTTTTTTTGGTAGCCTTAGAAAAAGTAGGGACTTTTGTGTTGGTACGGATTGTATCTAATGCATATATTATGTAATATTCTGCAAAAATCAGTAAATCCTATTTGTGCTTGTGTACCCCTATAAATTCCTAAAGATTTCGATAAGGCTTGCGTTTCTTACATTGGAATTTATATCCGATCCTTTTACAATCTGGCGGGCAGTGAAAGGCTAGAATTTGATGCAGCGCGTAAAATTATTTTTTCTATTTTCCGTTCGAAATGAACTCATTATGAAATCCAAAACAGTATCGAAATGAGCTTCATTTCGATACACTTTTTTTCATTTTTCAATGTTGGCGTTGTTCGAATACAGAAATAAATATAATTGCTGTCATTTGATTTTAAGAATTTATGTACATTTGACAGATACGATATATGTCCGTATTTTACACAAACAACGTATGTTGTATACAATTGACAACAACATATATATGTTTCTATGTCACTCATGTTTATATTTTTAAATGAAATATCAAGTAATGTTAACGAAAATTAATAAATAATATGTAATTAAAATATAATATACTTCGCGGATAGCAAGATTTAAATTTGAAAATGTCAAGTATCAATGTGACCAACTGCATGCTTTATATACAAATTAAACTCTGAACTTTCAAATTAAATAATTCCAATTTAAGCAATTTATTAATGTAAAAAACGCAAAATAGAAAAAATAGTATAAAAAACTCGTTTCATAAGGCCTTTTGCCGCACTCGCTCTTTAGAAAACTCGCCGCTATCGCGACTCGTTTTCTATCAGTGCGGCAAAATGGTGCCTTATGAAAGTTATGAAACTTGTTTTTTAATATACTATTCTGTATTTCGTACCTATGCTAGGCCTTCCTGTGGCATGCTTCTTCGTATAATTTTATTTATTATTCTAGAAATTGCTTGGCGGTTTCTTTTGATACTTTTCGCGATTTATACGAGTATAATTGAATAATTTTGATTATGCAAATTAATAATTTTTACTCAGCACTTTTAATATGATAAAACCACAAACGTAAATAACACTCGTACACCATAACAATATATAATGTAACACACTTGATTTCTAGTAATCACCAACTGTAAACTCCTAAATACTGCATATAACAGTGTCGGTGTTCCAGAGTTTTGACACGCATCTCATGTTCGGGAAGTCCCTGCTGTTTATGTATAAATAGAGTGGAGTAAATTTAGGTTTTCTCCCAGACTTTAAAAGACAATAAAAAAATACTTTGCAGACACTAAAGTAAATGTCCCATAATAACAGATACGTATCGATTGGTTTATTACTATATTAGAACCACTTTAATCATTATATGTATATTATTGACCAAAAATAACATTTACAATAATATAGCACTAAACATAATTAACAACACAATTTGAAGTCCATAATGCATAAAAAGCTAACATAAATTAAATGAGTAGTAATAATAATAATAATTCATGCTTAAACATTCGAATGTTGATACATACAGGAATACAAGTTATTAATTACATTTATTTGCAGCCAACATTTTATTAACAAAACAATTTGAATATAATATAGATATCTGAACAATTTATTTACTGCTGCAAAATCAGAAATAAATTATTTTATTGAGTACAGTCAAAGAAATAAAAGATTATGCAATAAATAATTGTAGACTTAACCACAAAAGAAAATTATCACTGAGAGTAAATGTTTAAAATGTCTACCAAGCATAAATTAACTCTTTTTTGACATTTTCGAATATGCGTGGGAGTCTTACTTATACTTTTTAAATAACCAAACAGATAGCCAACGGTTCTTAGTAATAATTGATCTATCACCAAAATATTCTCCGAGAAACTGTAATGAAACGTGTCTTCAAAAACTTTCCTCGTTATAGTAGGCTGTTTTTTAAGTAATTAAATAATCAAAGATTGGCGCACATGCGAAGCTTTAGAAAACTTCAAATTCTGACAGTTGTCATACATAAATTCAAATTATAAACGCTTATATTTCTTAAATTATTTCATTATAATGTTAGAGTTACAACATAAAATATTTATTATTCAAAATTAATATAGAACTGGCCAAAAATGGAGAAAATGGAGATTGAGTTTATTCCATTATCACAAGTTCATTCGTCAGTGGGAACATGTTATACTATTTTAAGAAAGTACTTAAAGTTGTTTCCATATAAAATTCAAGCAGTTGTCTATGGTTTTTGAATAACAAATAATAATGACAATCTCGACAAATGCTTCTTTTCGGATAAGGCTCGGTTCCATCTTTCAGGATATTTAAACAAGCAAAATTTTAAAATTTGGTTTGCAGAAAACCCTCATGAATTTGTGGAAACTACGCTACATCCACAAAAAATAGGCGTCTGGCTAGCTGCTTCAAAAAAAAGACGAATTATTGGGTCTATATTTTTAATCAAACCATAACTGCTGAAAGATATCGAAATGCATTATTTGAGCAGTTTATTAATGAACTTCATGATGATGAACTTACGGAAGCATATTTCTAGCAAAATACTGTACCAACGCACAAATCTCGAGAAACAATAGCTTTTTTGTAAAAATTTTTTGATACAAGAATTATTAATTTTCCTCCATGATTTCCAGATTTGACAATTTTAAATTATTTTATATTTCCATATTTAAAGAATACCATTTTCAAGACCAGAGATCACACATTCGTAGAGCTTCGTAATGCTATTGTAAGTTCTTGTGCTGACAGAACCCAAGAAATCCTAATAAATGGCTTTGAATGTATGAAACGTACTTCAAATTTGTCTTCATAATAATGGTCAACATTTCCAACATCTGCTTTAGTATTATTTTCTTTTAATTTTGACTATGGTAATAAAAATTTTTTGAAAAACTAAATTACTAATTATTGCACACATTTACATGACATAACCAAACAATCAAAATTATAGGTACGTTTGTGACAGAATACGTACACTGTCCACCACGTGTACCAACCATAAAAAAAGCATGGCCGTCTCTAATGAGGAAAGTTTTTGAAGCCACGATATCATGAGGAATATGTGATGATGCTCTATCTTGTCTAAAATATCCTCTTTGCAATTAGTCAGGATGCAATTCGTTTATGAATGTTTGCAGTATTTATGTGCGATAGCGCTCTGCATTAATTGTATTTATAATAAATAATCTTGAGTCTTGACATCGCTACCCTAACACCAATTTTCACAAGGTGCATACTCATTTGTACAAAATTATGTGGATTTTCAGTTGCTCACGTCCTTTAATTTTGACTATAGATATATCCTGATAAATGAAACCAAGCTTTGTCTGCCATAAACATTACATTTCTAAAATAATCATTTATATTTTCATTGAACCATCGACAGTATGAACTCTTCGTTAATAGCAATATCAACAGTTGTTATATAATGGTTATTCAACACGGATGCATATATTATTTCTTTACTAAAATTTTTCTGGGTGTACTACAAGATACACCTTTAAATAAATGAATAAAATTAGTAATGAAAGTAGAAAATAGAAAATTCGAAAATTAGCTTGCACGGCTAATTTTAGAATTGATTTGTTAGGGTTTGTCTTAATCCGTTATCCAACATTATCAACGACAATCTTCTGTTAAAACTATTGGTAGTCCACTGGATTTGCTCTTACAAATACAATTTTTATTTTCAAAACGACCCATAATCATACGGTCTATTTATAATCCCCAATATCAGGCGCAGTAACCTAACAGTATATTAAAATACAAGTTTCATAAGACACGTTTTTACGTTCGCTGACCGAGAATATCAAATTATATATTCAATATCGCTATTTTTGTAGCCTTAAATTTTATAAAATATCAGTAACATGTATGCTTGAATACATTTCTGTGTGTAGTTATTTGTATGTCGACTACCTACAGGCGAAATTCCAGGTACTTGGGTTGCCTTAAACTATTCGCCGCTTATATAGTCAACGGTATATTTCCGAATACATCATCAGTTCCAAACAAGATCTCTTAGAGTACAGAGTCTTAACATAGTTCACATCTACGACGATACAACGTCATACGAACCCGGAAGCAATGGCCGGACGACATATTACCAAAACCATTACCAACCTAGCGTTGAATCCGAACTTCAAAAGAAGATGTACTCCGCAGCAACGCGAGGACGCGTTAGCAATTATAAACGAAACCACGGAGGAAGAGGATATAAAAAATATCCTAGAAAAACAACCGCAAATATTTATCATTGATCCCAATGAGCCGACGGTACTAATTGAAATAACAGAATCGCCCAAAGAAGCAAGCCCGGTAAACCCGCCCAACATCAACATGGAAGAGTTTGACAAATTCACCATCTCAATCTTAAACAGTTTCAAAAATCCGAAGAAAACGTCAAAAAAACAAAAAACCGAGCACGAAAATACACCAATTGAAACAAAAAACTCATTCAGCGCACTCGAAAAAACAAACGCCGAGGAAAAGATGGAAGAAGAAACCGAAATTACTCCACAACCGTCAACTTCATACAACAGCACTCCCAGGGTAAGTGATAAGACATACACTACACAAAACACAAAAACTGAAATAAAAAAAACACACAAAATCGCACCAATTATTATAACCGAAAAAGACAAATGGACATACATACGACAATTACTTAAATCAAACAGCATTAACACAGTAGAAAACAAAATGGTGAAACCAGGAATACACATCGAACCGACAACAGACGAAGACTACCGAAAACTCAAACACACACTAGACAACGAACAAATACAATATTACACTTTCCAATTAAGAAGTGAAAAGACACTAAAGGTGGTGATGCGTGGCATTCCCACCTTTATAACAGACACTGACATCACAGACGACTTGACGGACCAAGGATACCCGACTTTAAAAATTAAACGCATGAACGGCAAACACGGAATACCAGCACCACTTGTATTAATCGAACTGACGAGACAATACAAGTCAATCTACAACTTACGCGACTGCTGCGGACTTGCAATCAAAATAGAACAACTAAACAAACGGACTGACATTATACAATGCCACAAGTGCCAGACTTTCGGACATCACCAACGGAATTGCAACATAAACTACAAATGTATGAAATGCGGAGACGGACATTCGACACATCTATGTACTAAGACAAAAACAACCCCACCAAAGTGTGCAAACTGCGGTGGTCCTCATCTATCCACTTTCATAAACTGTCCCAATAACCCAAACAATCCTACAAATAAAACCACACCTCAACCTAAATACGTACCAGCACCACCCCCAACAAGTAATCCATGGACACAAAGACAAAACAAGACAAAACTTAACACCGTTGACGAATTAGCACTTGCCTTAGGCAATATGCTAATAACACTACACTCGACTAACGCAACAAACGAACAAATACAACACTTCGTCACACAGACACAGACAATAATAACACTATACAACAAAACACATTAAACACACACACAACTGAAACGCAAAAAAATGTGATGATGACCAACAAACAAACACATTTGACTTAAAACGCAAAAAAGCGACTGACACACAGACTTTACACAAACACAATACACACAGGACCGCACAAAAAACACAACAACGCACGATTTAATCAGACTCAAACACGTCACAACCCTGGGATATACGAAACAACGGAGTGGATATGGAGGCAACTTCGACCACAAGTCAAAATTCAACGACTCATATAAAACCGAATACATTATACCTTCGTTTATATCATATAATATGTATACAAACGCTGTTTCGAAATAAGTGGAAGATTCGAATTTCGCGGCATTTTTTTAAATCAAAATTTAGACACATCACATGGCGATTATCAGTCACGAATCGCTACATGAACGAACAGCGGATTTTCATAGCGAAAAATGTGGTGAAAGTTTAGCGGAAACAGTTTTCAATTTTTGGTCGACAAAATGCACCAAATTGTTTGACGGTTAAGAGACTGATCGAGGAATTCGATCGAACTGGCTCCACTGTCAACAAGAAGGTAGTCCTCGGTTAGCACGAATTCAAATTTAAAAAACGAGCGAGTTTTTTTATGAATAAAGGAAATGATTTAGGGAAATTTTATGGCAGTTGGCAACGTTCGCGTATATTTAGAATAAAATTCAAATTTTTGAGTTTAGTTGACTTAATTTAACTTGACATTTCACTCTACATGATAAAATATTTGTTATTGCATTGTAAATATAATTACCGTATAATAAAATGTTTATAAATATTAATTGTCAATTTAATCATAACCTTAAATTATCACTATGACTACTGACTTATGGACGTAGTGTGACCAACTTAAAACTGAATCCGCTAAATCTTCCATGCTTTAATAATTTATAAAAGCACTCATTTTGAGTGCTTCAATAGGTCTCTTAGCAACGCAATTGCAAAAAGTAAAAAGTTATTAACATACAGGCCCTGTTACTGTGCGCATTTAGGATTTATTATGTTACCTACCCTTTACAACGTTGCCAGAGTGCTATATGTCACAATTGTCATCATTCGTGTTGTTCTGTTCATGTTGTTTTCTGTCATTTATATTTATCAACCACAACCTAAAAAGCTTTCAATGGAAAAAATTAACAAAACTTAGCAACGCTGTGTGATGCCACTATGACATGTCTTTATAATGTGACTCGTCTGTAATTGCAAATAGACTATATTGATTTAAGCTTTTTATTAAACTTACTTACTTAAATAACGAAAAATAGAAAACAATAATTCTGATAAGAATAATTTTTGATATAAAGGCAAAACAAATAGTGAAAATAAAAGCAGGGTAAATAGGAGAATACAACAAAAAACAAACAATGTAATTAACGGGTTGCTATTGAAATTTTGACAGTGATATTAAGACATTTAACTCAAGAGCCAACTTCAAAATATCAATTACACCAAAAACTGCAAATTCAAACTGTCAGATATTAAAAATCACACTATATTGTCGTATACTGTAATAAACTCGTTTTTTGTTGATAGTATGTGCTAACAAATACAATTTATTTATTTATTATTACAGAGTACATTTCGCCAGAATACGAAAAATTCGGATTCAACTTGGTTAAAGAACGTATGGTTCACATAGGATATCCTCACGAAATTTTAGAATTCGATTATGATCCGTCATTTGCTGTTAGGTATGAAATATAATTTACTCGATTATAAGCTACGAAAACGATATTGACTATAACATATAACATTTCTAATATTTTTAGAGGGTTGTGGTTCGATGCATTATATGGAAATTTATTAAAAGTGGACGCTTATGGAAATATATTAGTGTGCGTACACGGTTTCGAATTTTTGAAGCAGTAAGTGTCGACCAAATAAAATCGCGTTTAATTTATTTGGCAAAGATTCCGATATTTTGTTAAGAATTTCTCAGAATAATGGGGCATTATACCTTTTCCAATTTACATATTCGAAAATAAATTAATTTTGAAAATTTTATGCGATGACAAGTAATATTTCTTGGAATATTTTGGCAAGAGTATGTAAAAGTATACATTTCGTAAATTCTGAGTTTTTTTCGGGAAGGATTTAGGTGTTTTGGACGTTTTTACATATTTTAAGTTACAATATATAGTAAATAGCAAGTGTTTTGTAAAAATTTGTTAAAATATATTCTTTTGTAAACCAGGAAGCGCGTCACAAAAAAATACACGTTTTGAAGTCGTTATGAATTTGAAAACGAATACTTTATAAATGTTTATAGTTAGCGTCGTTTATGATAAATGTAATTATGTATTATTTTTTATACAACCAGTACAATTCGACAAAACAAAATAATTATTACGTTTTGCGCTGCAGTTAACACTTCTTTTTTGTTGGATAATCAAAATGCACTTTTAACTCTAATTCTTTATTGAATCCAACGTTTGATCTATATAATTTTGATTTGTACTAGTGTTTGAACTCTTGCCCGTTGATGTATTGTGGTTCGAATGAATGTTTCTTACTTGTTGCTAGGATGAGAGTTTTGTTCTTACTGTTTTTAAAAATACTATAAGCGGACAAAATTTGCCATTACCCCCACAAACTATTGTAACGGGTGGGGCAAAAGTCCCGCTACCATTTTGATTGCCTATAACTTTGTTGAAAGAAAAGATAAGTAAGTTTGGTTTTCATAAAAAGTTTATTTGCTCTTTACATTTTTTTTCGTTATGATTGGAAAATTATATCGGCTAAATGGTGACCGCGATTCGCTATGCAACTTTCGGCTCTCTTTAAGGCATTTTTCATGACATCCTGCAACATCTGCTGAATTTCTTCAATTTCTTGACGAATATTCTCTTTAAGATGTTGAATCGTTTGGGGCTTATTCACATAAACTTTTGATTTTAAAAAACCCCATAAGAAAAAGTCAGGTGCAGCTAAATCCGGAGATCTGGCTGGCCATGCTAAATCGCCATTTCGCGAAATTAGTCTTCGTGGAAAAACGTCATTCAATAATTGAATTGTTGCACGAGCTGTGTGTGCTGTGGCCCCATCCTGCTGAAACCACATTTCCTCGAATCATGTCTTGGTACCGTTCAGCAGTAACAGTAACTCCAACACCTTCGTCAGTTTCAAAAAAATAGGGACCAATGATGTTTCCAGCATGAATACCACACCATACAGTTGTTTTTTGTGGATGCAATGACGTTTCATGAATTAATTGAGGATTCTGTGTCCCCCAAAACCGACTGTTCTGTTTATTGACGTGGCCACTGAGAAGAAAATGGGCTTCATCGCTCATTATCAATTTAGACGAAAAATCTTCAATTTCATCAGACAGCCTTAGGATTGCATTACTGTACTCAACTCGTTGATCATGATCTCTCGGTAGCAATTTATGGACTAATTGAATTTTGTATGGGAACATTTTCAAATCAGGTTTCAAAATTTGCCTTAAACTGCGTGCAGACATGTGTAACTGGGAACCACGTCTCCGAATTGATGTTTCTGGAGACTCTGCAACACTAGCACGCGCACCAGAGCCACATTTTCAGCGTTACGAGACGTCCGTTGTCTTCCAGAACGAGGCCTGTCTGCTGTTGTACCGTACTGTCGAAAATTCGCATGTAAACGATAAATTGTGGTTTTGTGAGGCACTGGACGATTAGGATATTTTTGACGCAATTTCCGCTGAGTGGCAATAATGGAACGATTATTTTCAATAAATATTGTCACTATTTCTGCTCGTTCTTGTATATTTATCCATGATAAAATTTGGACGTCTACACAACACAATGGTTAAAGCTAAACTGAACTAAACGTCACATAACCAAGATGGCGCGCAATCAAAATGGTAGCGGGACTTTTGCCCCACCTGTTATAAGTAATAATGAATCGATGTATCGATTGTACGGCCAGATGATGACATAATTCGACGGAATTTTGAAGGTCTTTATGGATTGTACCTGCTAGCAATAATACCCACAAATATACTTTTAAACTATACTAACTAAGTCCTAATCTCAAACCTAAACACAAAGTTTAGATTAAATTTTATTGATCTTAATAAAGTTTATTGCACTTTATTTAAGAAACGTGAAATTATGAATAAATTGTGAGATTAAAAACAGGGTATTGAATACGTTCTGTAATTGAATCATAAATAAAGGTAGAAATAGTCTAATAAAAAAGGTAATAAACTTGTAAATACAACGGATATCTTAGAATAGAGATAAAGATTTACAATTTAAATTAAAATTTCGATATACAGGGTGTGAATTTGAAGCGAACATTATTTAATTCTAAATATCTAAACTATACATATATTTAAAAAAAAAATAAACAAAAATAGACAAAAAAAACCACAAGCAATAAAGTCCTTTCTATACAAGAAATTTACATCAATTGATAAGTCTACAATTGAAGCTATAGTGCAACCAAATAGAATTTATACCTGAAGCAGCACGGTCTATTCGAATGGTACATTCGCAGACAGAAGTTTACGGCGCAAAAATTGAATTTCTTTTAATCTAATAATTAAATTTTGTAACACATGAAAATGCATATAACGAGCCATCGAAAAAATTCATAATTGGAGTAGACTGTGAAATTGGGTTGGTACTTTAACCACTTCCACATAATGACACATTACTTGATGCTTGACAGTTTCATTTGGTTTCATTGTAAAAAAAGGTTATGGCATTGAAATGATACTACAACAAAAAAGAAAACAAATACTTTATTTAATATGGAAATCATAATCAAAATTTACATATAGCTACAGAAGTTGTTGAAAATGTTGTCCATTTACGTCTAAACACAAACAATTTTCTTAATAAGTGTTTTGAAAAATTTGACACAAACTTATAGTTTCAATGTCAAATAATAAATGTCATTATGTGGAAGTGGTTAAAGTATCAACCCAATTTCACAGTCTACTCCAATTATGAATTTTTTCGATGGCTCGTTACTAATATTCCACGAAGAAGATTGTTATGGAAATAAATAAGTCTGTGTGATTAGGGCGGCCCTAAACTCATCCCCGAGCAGGTACTATCTAATTTCTGCTACATTAATTTGTCCCCGGACAAGAGATTAAGAAATTTATACTTTCTTGGAAATATAAATACATAATTGTCCTGCCTATTAAATACAAATTTATCTAAACTTAAAATTTACCCAAATCTACCATATATATTATTACTTATAATTCGTAAGTAAGCAGTGCGTTCCTAGAAAAATCGATGAGTGTAAAAGTGAATCTCTTTCGAGATTTGATTTTATTAAATGTATAACTTATTTTTATAAACGTTAAATGTAAATGATAATATGTATTAGTGATTGTATAAAACACAAGTAGGTATTTCTATTCCATTCTTAATTAATAAAATATGTTTTGTGGCACTTATGAGTTTTTCATTTCTTGCATTATATATAGATTTTAAATAAGTATATTCATACTGTGATAAAGTCGGGGACGAATTCGTGAAGCTATTTTTGTGGACCTACTCTTCTCGTGGACAAGTTTATGTATATTTTTTCAGGTACGAGTTTAACTAATTACTTAATCTTATTTCTGGGGACGAGTTTAGGTACGTCCGTGTGATTAAGTATATTGCTTATTGTTAGTCCAGCATTTACATTTAATGAATGAACAGTTAAGATTGTAAAAAGTTATAAAACATTTGAATTTCATATATAGAAACTTCAAGCAATTCATTAGTAAGATCGAAAATAGAGTATTACAGTCTGATATTGTTTCCGATTTATAACGTCCATATAGTAGAATTAATTCAAAAGAGATTTTGATTTTTTTTCATTTAATACTAGCAGTATTTATCAAGAGGGAGGAATTTAGTGTTGTTATCTTCGGAACCGATTCAAATTGGATTTATTTCATACCAGATGTGCTATTGCTGGGGCTTTTTTATTCAGGTTCTTAACGAGTTCTAGTTTGCGGGTTCCCATGCACGTCAACAGAGAACATTTGATTGTTCCTGCAAGAGAACAAACGCAAAACTATGTTTTCATTTAATTGTGGGGTGCAAAAAGTTTTGACCATTAATGCTAGTGATAATTACCATTTTTTTCTAAATCTACAAACTGTTGTGGAATATATAGCGGATGAGTGTAGAAATTAACTATTTCTTACTTTGCAATGTATAATTCTTACACTTATTAATCATTTTACGATGTCCTAATTTTTCATTCTGATTTTGAGTTCAGCCTTATAAAAAATTTAATGCATTTATACCAAACGCCAATTAAGTTGGCGCGAGGAGGGGTAAGTTCGTGCAGGATTAAAAGTAGTGGGGAGATTTGTATTTGGTTTTACATCAAATGTCAGATAATTCTAACCTCTGAGCGTGTATCACTTTATGATCCCCTAGCAAAGACATTATGTTTCGTCAAACGTCAATGACAAATGTATTCTGACAATTACTTGAGTAGTGGGGGTTGACGTTTTTAAAAACGGCTTCTGCGCACCCCCTCGTCGCGCCAACTTAATTGGCGCTTGCTATACTTAATATCGTTTTGATCGCAAATATGTTTACTGCTACAAACGCCATCTACAAACGAAGCATTTAACTATTAATAGCATATATAATTTTATCGTTTCCAGCTTATAGATTTTTTTTTCAATGGAATTTATTAATTTCACACAACTATTCATGAGTGTTTATTTTTACATACTTAATAAGATTAATATTTAATTTGAAATTACGAACATTAAAGTTAATGTAAATATTAACAATATTTACTTACTCCATCGGTGTAATGACCCATTATTTGAGTTGCCACCATATGCTTAACGCTTAATATACTAATTACATTACGATTTTTCTTGTTCTGCAACTTACAGTTCACAAGTATACGAATTATATCCGAATAAATTTTTAAAATTGGACGAATCTAGAGTTTACGTGCTAAACACACTATTCAATCTGCCAGAAACCTATTTGCTAGCATGTCTGGTGGATTTCTTTTCCAATTCGCCTCAATACACTAAAACACTGAATGGCGTGAAATGTGGGCAGCTTTTTATGTCTTTCAAGTCCATATTTCAGGTAAGAAAATCACTAGTCTCAAACTCACTGCAATGTTAGTTATTGACGTGATAGGACGTACGGAACGCGGTCGACTGGGTACACTTACAAGGAGATCTCAAGAAAAAGACTGTGGAGAATTTACAGCAGTACGTTAAGAAGGATGAACGTCTTCCGATGTTTTTGGCGAGGCTTAGAGAAAGTGGAGCTAAAACCTTCCTGCTCACCAATAGCGATTACAATTTTACGGATAACATAATGACATATCTGTTCGATTTTCCACATGGAGCAAAGGTAAAAATGTCAATTTTAAAGATCTTAATTACTAATAAAACTCAAATGCATGTAATCACAGTGTAAAAGCATGTAAAAAATGTTGTGTATCCAGTACAATCCAGAAATTAAAAGTGGGCGATTTCTTAGAAACTAAATAATATAAATTGCAGTGAACTTAAGATGTTTAGTTGTCGTCATTCACCTTAAACGAGAACGAAAACTATCTCCAACAGTCACGATCTGGATCCGATCCCGGGGATAAGCTAGTGCGTTACATGAGCAACTCGAAAGATCTTAATTTTAATGCGCAAAGTAGATTTTAATTAGATAATATTAATTAGGTAACATTTAGTACAAATTTAGTGCCAAGATAGCTTAGGAAAAGTTCAAGAGATTCATTGTTGCAAGAAGATAGCTGTCTCAAACACTAGAGTTGGATTTATTTGACCTAAATGGAATAAAGGAACGTTACGACAATAGATTGGTCTTTTCAACTGTCGGATCTGATCTAATTGAATATGTGGTTTTACAGTAATTGTGTGAAATACAACGATGGCTACCTTTGATTTATACGGAAAATTTGTTGTTAGAAAATGACAAACAATAATGATGACTAGACATTCTATCAGTTTTAGTTCACATTAGCTTTTTCATTGTATTTTTTGATAAAGTAATTTTCGTATATGCAAGTTTGTGTTTCTGAAATATCCGCTTTTAATTTCTGTTCATACTACAGGTATTTTACATAAATATAAGTTTTAATATTTATTTTAATAAAAAAACGAATTTTAAATTTCAATTTTGAATAATCCAATTTTAAGCTGGTAAAACTGTTATTGCCGTTATTGATTAACTATATTATGTACAGACGTGGCCAGATAAATGTAGTACAAGCTTTTCTTAATAAATTTTTATGGTGTAAGTTAGTATTTTGACAATTATATGTCAAATCATTTTAAATTTTATTAAACGTCAAACATATTTTTACGATGTCACGAAAGCTAACCGCAACTGATAAAGTTCGTATATTAATTAAATTACAAGAAGGGTACAGTATTAGGGAAATTGCGCAGCAAATGCAGTTAAATAAAACCACCGTGATGAAGGTTAAGAGAAGATGGGAGACTGATGAGAGCATAGACAGAAAGCCGGGTACTGGGCTTAAAAGAATTTCGACTGTACAGCAGAATCATTACTTCAACATCTCCGAGAACATCCTTTCGATTCAGTGAAAGTAGCAGTTGCGGAGACCATTTTTCCTGGTTCACGTAGAACTGCAAGCAGGAGAATAAGAGATAGCGACATAAGGTCGCGTGTTGCAGCCAAAAAAATTCAGGTTAGTGAAGAAAGGAAGCAAGCCAGGCTTTTGTTCGCATTAAATCATATAAACAATGGACCTGAGTTTTGGGAAAATGTAGTTTTCACTGATGAGAAAACATTTCAATCCACAAGTAATGGTTCTGTTCGTGTCTACAGACCTGGCGGTACAAGATACGAGGAGCAATATATAGATAATTCAGATCGGCAAGGAAGAATCTCTATAAATACTTGGGGATGGATAAGTTACCACAATGTTGGAATGTGTCATAGAATAAATGGGAGATTTAATTCCCAGAATTATATTCATATTTAGGAAAATCTTATTTTACCATCAGTCCAACATGTGTATCCTGAAAACATGTTTATATATCAGCATGACAATTGCCCAGTTCATAGTGCGAACATAGTGTCGCGATGGATGGAAGAGCATAACATTGAGATTCTGCAATGGAGTGCCAAGAGTGCGGACATGAACCCAATAGAAAACGTATGGGCCGAGATGACCAAAAGTATGTCACGTATAAGATTTCAAAATCAGGACCAATTGTGGGAAGCAATTCAAAATGCTTGGCAATCTCTCATTCACAAACCAAATTATTTTAGAAGTTTGGTAGCTTCCATGCCTAGAAGGTTAAGGGTAGTAATTGATGCTGATGGCGGTCAAACAAAATATTAGCTTTTTGCTTTTTGTTAAAAAATTTTTATTATTAAAATTATTTTTCGCATTCCCTAATTCAATTTTAAATTTAAATTTAACTTATTATTATACTTTTAACTTATATTTCTTAACTCAAACAATAATAAAGTAAATATATTCCAGTATGATCTGACATTTGATTTTATTATGACAAGTAGCTTAAGCTGAAGCTCGTCTTACAATAATAATACATATATCAAATTTATGACATATATGAAATTTAAGGTTGTACTACATTTATCTGGCCATGACTGTACATTGCGGTTGATAACTGTAGGGAGTGAACGATGTTTATCGACATTAAGAAGAATAAAAACATTTTTACCATGTATCTTCATCTCTTTCCTTCAGTTCACGTTTCAGGTCGGCTACTTTTAAATCGGAGAGTTTTACTTTATTCGCCATCGCGATATTCAAAACAAATATCTTCCCGCACTGTATATTTATTTAAACGAATGTTTAATTAACTGTCGTTTGTCCACCCAATCCGCTGTTTATTAACCCCACTGACATCCTTGTGATAATTCTTCTGTTCGGTTCGTTTAATAAAGCACACGGTGTGTTAAAAATAACTATATTAAATAAAAGTACACTAAATAGTACTTAACAAATAATATTATAATGACAATATTTATATTTATTTATATATACCCACCTATAACTACGATCTTAAGTACACGTTCAATGAATCATCTTCTCTCTTGTACGTTTTCATAGTCTTTTAGTATTCTAAACTCTTCACCTTCTAGACTGATCAAGAGACTAGTGCACAGCCCACCCACTACTACGTCATCGCATGACTCACATTACAATATTAAATCAGTAACTACAATATATTCATTAAAACTCCAATTTTTTAGTCAACAATACCTTTTACCTCAAATGTCATTAGACCTCATGTAAATTTGACTGGAATTGTCACTACATGTAAAATAAATAATTTACACTTTCATATATGAGCCTTCACAATATGAATTTCATTACACATTACTGAATAATTTTAAAAAACCTATTTTAGAAACAATAACGAGAATGCTACAACCAACTCCAAATATGTTATTTTATTGTTTTGTTATTCATGACTAAATAATATCATTTAACGCTCCCCTGCAAAATTTATTATAATTAAACTTCCGTTAGTGCTAGTCTCTGTGAATGCACCACTTAGTACTAGTGTTGAGAATGGATGAATATATTGTCGTTGGAATCTTAACTTGTTCCTTTTTTTACATCAGTTTCATCAATTTCCTTTGACACATGAATTAAAAAGATTCGGAGGTGGAATAATTCTATATTTTTTAAATGATAAATGAAACTTACAGTAACAATTCTCCTATATAAAAATTACCAATAAAGCAAGTGTAGGTTTAATTTCAGTAAAAAAATCGATTAATTAGCGTCGTATATGTAGAAGGCATTTATTTCATTCACATCACTTCGCGAAAATACAATTGATTTGTACAAATTTGCCAACTGCGGGCACAATATAATATCTTTTCTTAATGCAATTTAAGGCTTTTCCCGTGATTCGAACTTCGGTGCCTTAATAGCTCAAGGTTTAAGAGCGTGGTCCGGCAAACCAGAGGACGCAGGTTCGAATCCTGCATAAGGGTGAATTTTTTTTTCAGTAACAAATTCGATTAATTAGAAAATGCATTTATTTCATTCACATCATTTCGCGAAAATGCAATTGATTTGGCTACTAATATCATGTTTTTAATGGTTACACCAGTACACAATTAAAGTCTTTTACTGGTTATTAGATGTGGAGGTAACGATCCACTTGGTTTTAATATTGAACTGTAATATATACCACTGAGTTTTTGTTTGAATCCGTTGATTATATTCTTTCACGCACATATGGTAAATAATTTCACACTGTTGATTTACTTGGCAATGTCCAGTCGAAATTATATTAGTCTCAAAACTTGAAGCCATTCTTTTTGAATGGAACGTTACAAACACTTCATAAATACTAAATCCATTACAAATTCGGCATAGCGTTTTTGACTGCGCTTTTGCAGTTATGATATGCACATTTGACATATTTTTGGCATTGTGATCGTTTCCAAATCAGTAAATCGCTATTGCACACCAAACACTTCACACGAGATCTGTCGTATTTGAAGCCTGGATATTTTGAAATAAAGTTCGGGACATTAGTCACCATGCTATTATTTTTACGAATTATATCTTCACTCATATTTGCTACTAAAACTTACGATTATTGAGTTTCTTACCCATAAGGTGTGTGCGTAATAAATGTTTTTATTCGGTATTACCGTAATATCACAGTAATTTTAACTGTATTTATTTGATAGATTGCATTTGGTTTATAGACGTTATAATAAACAAAAAATGTAGCTAATTTTTGGATCTTCGGCTTGATTGGTTCGTAAATAGAAATTCCTTAAAGATTTTAGTGCGTTTAGCTATTTAGTAAACATATTTCCTTCCATTTGTTAACATTTCCTTCAAACAAATTTAATATACCATGATTCTGCGTTAAGAGACCGTACCGTTAATTTATCCTAATATCTCACCATTACGTTTGCAGACAGAAGATCCTCATCGAAATTGGAAGACATATTTCGATACTATCGTAGTAGATGCAAGGAAACCTTTATTTTTCGGTGAAGGTACAATTCTCAGACAAGTAGACACAACCACTGGTGTTTTAAGAGTGGGCATACATACAGGTCCCCTTCAAAAAGAACAAGTTTATTCTGGAGGTGAGTCGATTTATGGTTTCTTTTTCTCGCATACACATAAATTTTTTTCTTTTTCATCGACATAAAACTAACGAAAAATGTAGGAGGTCAACGCAACTTTTTAAATTTTATACTTTTGTGACAGATGCTTTGCCCATCTTTCGTTACTTACCACGAGAGGGCGCGCCAATTTAATGTAGTAAATTTCAGTAACGCAATTAAATACATGTATGATGAATTTTTTATCATAGGTTCCTGCGATGTATTTACTGAACTGATTGGTGCGAAGGGAAAAGACGTATTATACGTTGGTGATCATATTTTCGGTGATATACTTAGGAGTAAGAAAACCCGAGGATGGAGAACTTTCTTAATTATACCAGAATTAGTTAGAGAGCTACACGTATGGACTGATAAATGTCAACTTTTCGAAGAGTTACAACAATTAGATGTTAAACTTGGCGAAATGTACAAGTAAGTGTTGAATTATAATTAAGCGAAAATGCATTAAATAGAACTTTTTCGACAATGTTTTTTTTTTTATTAAATTATTCGCAGAAATGATCTTTTTAGTGTTGTATATAGCCTCATAGAGGGCACTAGTAATAAAACGTCAGGTGTCAAAATTAATCTCGATCTTTCGTTAACCTAAATCTAAATTTTCATCAAGATACGGCAAGTGATTTGGTCATAGTGAATATAGTTAAGTTAGCCGGAAAATGGAATTGATTCCAGGACAGGTTCGCCAAGAACAGCAGTCGCCCAGAAAAACATCGATGCTGTGCGCCGCCTGATTACGGAAGATAGACATGTGACATATCATAAAATTGAGACATTCATGGGGGTACTTCAAAGACCTCAATCCAAACGACCCGACATGATGAACTGGGTGTGAGAAAGTTTAATTTCCCGTTAGATTTCGCATTTTTTAACCAAAGAGTAAAAGTCGGCTCGCGTTAATTGGTGCCGAAAAACTTTGAGCCGGTTCAATAACGGAAACTCAAAAAACGTATATAGCATCGTTAGTGGTAATGAATCATGGATTTACTCCAATGAACCCGAAAATAAACGTCAGTCCTCTGTTTAGGCGTTTCAAGATGAAGGAAATCCGACAAAAGTTATCCGTTCACGTGGGGAGCCAATAAGTTTCATATTCTCGCGTAACATATTCAATTCCAATTTGTCTTCTTTCAGTGTGAGAAGAAACATTTCATATACACCGGGGCCGAATATTAACGAAGTTGTAACTTTAATTCTCTATTATAAACGGGAAAATCCTTCTAAAATGATAATCAAAAAAGGAAGAATTTATCGTTTTGTATGAATATAGTTTGATAAAAAATCATCAGATTACCAACAACATAATGTATTGATTCTTAGTATGGCAAATGCTTATTTATACAATTTCCTTCACGCGAATTAAAATTTGTTTAATAAACATAAATAAGTAACATAAGAAGTAGCAAACTTACCCGCTCCGTCACTTTATCAATCTCATGATATAAAAAGTTGCAGTTTCCATCGAAATGTTTTTCCCGAAAAGCACCCTTGCGAATTACTTTATTAGGAATTTTTACTTTCATATCCATGAAAAATTTCAACATTTGGTTGTTCGATTTCCCCGAAAATAATATTCTTCCGGTATAGAGTTCATAAATTGTACAGGCAGCGGACCACATATCAATACCATAATCATATGTAATGCCTAGGATGATTTCAGGTGCTCGATAAAAACGTGACACTAAATACGGAGTAATTTCGTTGTCACTTATATACGATGCTGAGCCAAAATCACACAATTTTAGAACAAGTTTGCTTTCATTGACTAATATATTATCTGGCTTGATGTCTAAAACATAACAACATAATTAATTTAAATGTATGTATGGTAGATAAAGTATATAGAAGAGATATTACAAGTAGTACATATTGGTAAAATTGTTATTTCTTACAATTACCTAACTTATTTTATTTCGACGCTCATTAAAAAAATATATATATTCAGACATTAAAATCATCAAAAATTAAATCAGGTTCAACAATTTTAGATCTAGAACATTCGTAAATAGTTGCAAGTTATAATATTGGTTGTATATTATAATTTAATTCCTAAATTACTAAATATGTTCAGAAAGACTTAGGCTCTGAATATGTATGCCAGTTTGGTATACTAAACTAAAGCACCTGTGGAAAGGGTACTACTACACAATTGACGATCATTATTGACGAATAGGTATAAAATATTTACGGTCGGTATTATCAACGCATTTACGAATTTATATTCAATGGCATTTAAAAGTAACACAAGTGGATTCGCCGTTCCCGATTCGAAGGCGTGCACGTCATCAATGATGTCAAAACAAAGTCGCGAAATTATTTGCAAAAAAAAAGTGTGTCGAAAACGATGGCCGCAACGTTTGACTCAAAATAAGGCCATGTGGCCACTTTCCAATTTCCAATTTCAATTTCTTTGCAATTCTTTCCCAATTTGCCAACTTCTTTGCAAGATCCAAGAACAGTTAATGCTGTTTGGTATACAACCGTTTGTTTGCCAGAAGTAATCGCTGTGTTTCGAAAAACCAACACACAATGGCGATTCATCCTGCATCATGACAATGAGAGTTCGCACACAGCTCGAAAGACAATTGAGTTTTTGAAGCAACAAAATCTCAAATTATTAGATCATCTTCCGTATAGTTTCGACCTAAGTCCCAACGATTTTTTTACGTTCCCAAAGATCGCCGGAAGAAGCAGTAGATGCCTTCAAAATTGCAATTTTGACTGTCCCAACTGAAGACTGCTATAACTGCTTTAACAATTGGTTTAAACTGATGCAGAAGTTTATCCATTTTTGTGGAAAATATTTTGAAAAGCAATAAAGCACTTTGAGTCAATCCTCTTTTTGATTTTATGGCTATATGCAACACTAAAAAGATATATCTTGTATTAGCAACGAATTTGACATCTTTAATCAATCATTTCTTTCCGAATATCTGAACGATTGCGCTTTAGTTAATTCTAATCAGCGTTCTATGTAATTATGCTTAAAACTCTCTAATTACTGTAAAATTGCCTACATCTGATTTACATAAGGAAATATTTTATTTTATTATATTTCTAAAAGCGAGGATAAGTAGATGTTTTAAATATTAGACAAATACATCGCATAACCAGAATAAATTGAATTTTTATATTGGCCACTTAATAGATTAAATGTTAATTAAATTTGCGTTGTGTTTATATTTACCTGGAATAAGCTAGGAAAGTACTTAGTGTTTAGTAGGTTATTATTCAGCTGTAATAAACGAACAGCGTACTTCAGTAGTTCTACTAAAAACGCTCTTATAGTCTACGTGAATATTGGCAATAATATTGTTATTTTTACATAATTAAATCATAGCCAGTGCATAGCAATTTCGTGTATAAATCTAACCAGATGCTGTTTTGGTAACAGTATCAGAGCTTATACATGTGAGGTGTGATTAGAAAGTTTTAAGACAGGAGTCGCCACTGTTCAATACGAGAGGATGGGTTTTCTTGCATACGTGAAAAGAAAGCTTGTTTTGCCCTTGAAATGTTCTAAAAATATCACCGCGTTATGTTTGTTCAGTAGAGAATAACAGTCTAGTAAGTGAATACGTGGTTTTGTTTCTCGGTGGATTTATCGATTTCGAAAATAGATGAAAAACAGAGAAACGGAGTATTTTAGAGCCGGGAAATCAGCTTTAGAGACTTATGACATCTTAGAAATAGCATTCGTGGATAAATGTCTGACCCGATCAAATATTTTTATCTGGTTGAACAAGTTTAAAAATGGGTGCAAATCAGTCACAATGGTGACAACAACAAAAACTTTCCGAAAATTTGCGATTTAGTGCGCCCTGGCCGTCGACATACAATTAGGGAAATTGCTGATGAACCGAATTAAAGTTTTTACGCGGTTCAGTCAATTTTAACTGACGATTTGAACATGCGTCGAATGTCCGCGAAATTCATTCCAAAATTAGTCAGATGACCAGAAAGAACACTGACTTCAAGTATCCCAAGAACTACTTAATCAATCTGAAAGTGACATAGATTTATTGATCAGTCATTACATGTAACGAATCATCTAAATTACACTCTAATCTGTCAACATTGATACTAAATGATAATTCTTCTCGTTTGTTGTCCTTTTAGTTACTGCAGATATCGGTCTTTGCGCACTAGACTTTTATTCAAATAATTGTCTTCACACTTTCACGATTATTATGGTGTCATAATGACTCCCTTGTTATTCTACTTCCTGCATCAAGAATTCAGCTTCTTGAAGATTGACGATCCTTCTCCGTTTACTGCAGTTAACTTCCCAAAAACAGCTCTTTTTTTCCTGTCATAGTTACAGAGGAGTAAAACACTACTGAATACGTAGTTTATATTCAATGAGTACATACCTTGCTACCGGAAAATGTTGGCATTGATTGTTGTTGTAGTCATTTCCTGACAAAACAATTAGGATTGGGATATGTGATAGACTTCTTTCAATATTTTATTATAAATTCAAAATTTTAACTCGACCCAGTTGACTCTATTTTACCTACTGCATAAGTTTGGTTGTAATATTGTTGATTTGTTTCGATTGTACGGATATTGTGCATCATGAATATGTCCCAACTTATTGTGCGTTCTCAATTATTAAGTAAATTTCGGGCAAAATTCTAAATTTCTCTGCCAACTTCTACCTGTTTCCTAAATTAAAAATTTCGCTAAGAGGGAGGATTTGACTTTATTGAAAAGACGTCGAGGCAAATACAGAGAAGGTTAACATCCTTAAGAAAGAAAACTTCCAACAATACTTTCAAAAGTGGAAACACTCTTAAAATCGCTGTGTTCAGTCAGAATGGGACTACTACCGGGTGTCCGAGGTCAAGTGCACCAGGTTGGCAACGCCAGATTTAATTTGGTAAGACTGTAATATTGCCTGCCTTGACTTGGTAACTTCATTCTTATTATGTTTAGTTGTCAAAAATGAATATCTTATGTAAAGGTTATGTTAGCATAGTTTGTATTCATAACCTTTATAATTAAATTTCATGTATTGTATTCAATTCCATCGCTGAATTGATAACTTTTTTTTAAGAAAAACGAAATACTGATGATCATTAAATTTACTAACTTGATATACCTAGATAGATAGATAGATAGATAAATACTAACCATACAATTGAGAAAATTTGAAATTGCAAATAAGATAAGAAATTTATTTTTATAAGTTTTTCACAAAGAAGAAAAAGCAGTACAATAAAGTCGCAATACAATAAAAAAAATAAAATTCTACAATTGTAACAAGCAAAAGACTTAAGGGGACATATGGTTAAAATAAATTACAAATGATTTTCAAAATGTGCACCATTATGTTGCAAACATAAATTTACTCGTCTTCTCATATTATTGAACACATTCTGCAGCATTTCTTCTGTAATATTGTAATATTTTGCACTTCATGTGTTATTGCAGCTTGTAGCTCATCTAAATTGTGAAACTTTGTCGTTGTTCAAAATCTTGCACACGTAAATGTTGCATAACTAGAATTTTGTAGGGATGCATATGCAATTTCTTCCTTACGGCCATATGTGCACTTCCACGAGAAATACCTACAATTTGATAAATATGAAAAAGGAATATTCTCTGAATCACACGGGTACCTGTTTGCAGTGCCAATTTTCTAACAGATTTGTAAGGACTAACATCCATTCTTTGCCTGATATCATCCACTCTATCTTCTGTCAGCACAGATGGTGCTTGATCAGTCTTCCGTTTTGTAACGCTACCAGTTTCCATAAACCTCTTTATCAGTCTATTACGATGACACTTAAATGTTTCATAAGCTATCATCACATCAGGATACTCATTATGGATCTGTTGAAAGCATGAGGGTAGTGAATATTCCCAGTTTCCATTTTCGGTTAATGTCGCACTTCGAAAATGCGCCATCACAATAAATGTATCTTGCTGTAATGTAAACGGCATTGTCTTGACAAAGATGGTTTGTATAATGATTACAGACAACACATTAAAGGGTACCGATTAAAGAAATAAATGCAAAAGCTGATAGAATCACTAACAAAAACATAAATACAATAATGACTGAAAACTGACAGCAGTGGGACGGGTTAACGTAAACCTGTCCAACATATAGATATAAAACTGAACTATTTTTCTTCGAAGCAGGGATTTTTGTGTTGCCAACACGGTGCACTTGCAATTGGACACGGTGTATAAAGGAGATCCATCGCAATAGCGTGTGTGTACTGCCATTTTGAAATTACAAGCCGTCTTAAAACTTTCTAATCACACCTTGAACATAGCTAGATAAATACTGTTCATTTTGTAAATATTTTAACTAATTGAACTTTTTGTTATTTTTATTTTTCCAACTACAAAATAATTTTTTTTTATTATAGAAATTTAGACAGTAGCACGAAAGAGAAACCCGATATCTCTAAATTGAGGGCATCTATCAGGGACGTTACCCATAAAATGGATATGTCATACGGCATGTTAGGCAGTTTATTTAGATCTGGTTCTAGACAAACATTCTTCTCGTCACAAGTATGTTACTTTGTTAAGTTTTTAATATATTCGTACTTAAATAAAAATTTTTTTTTCAGGTGGTCAGATATGCCGACTTATATGCAGCTACACATTTAAATCTATTATATTATCCATTTTCGTATATGTTCCGTGCTCCCGCAATGCTGCTGCCACACGAATCAACTGTTGCTCATGAACAAAGATTTATATTGGAATCGCCGAAACTGAGTCAGACCGATGACTTTTCTGATCATCATACCCATAGAGTAAGATGACTTTAACGTCATTAAAAATTTTACAAAAGCGAAATGTTACATATCCGCCCTGTAAGATATCTCACCTTCAACAAGATCTCAACTTAAACTGACTTTAAACCAGTCTTTTTCGTAGATCGCTTATTATTATAAACTAACAACGTTCTAAACTAAATAACCTTCCTAATGGAAATATTATTTGACTAATGTGTACATACTAAAGTACATTAAAAATTTCCTTTATTTCAAGAAGCAAAAGCTAATAATTAAATTAAAAATCCTTATCCAGAATTGTCCTGATTTGAACATTCTTATTTGCTGAACATGTATTACTATACCCACCTTGTATATTTTTGATAATTTTGGCGAAATAAATCATAAGAGCAAGTAAAGATACGAGGGGAATTTTTTTATGTTATCTACCTAGCCATGAAAGAAACGAGTTAGAAAACAAAAAAAAATTTCAACGTAAGAATCATTAACACCAACACACTTACCACAACGTTTCTATAATAACGCAATGCCTTCGAAAAAAAATTAGTTTGGTAATTCCGCAAAATACGTCCCTACAGCATTTTCCACGTTGTCATTCGATAAAAATTGAGGTCCCCTTAAGTGTTTTTTGAGTTTTGGAAAGAGATAATAGTTACAGGGGGCAAGGTCGGGACTGTAAGGTGGATGTTGTAATTCCTCAAAGCCGCATCATTGATTACTGCTTGAACAATTCGTGATTTATGCACCCTGCAGTTGTCATGCAGAAGTAGTTTTTTGAGCAAAAATTGTGGAGTCTTTTTTCGCGTATAGCCACGTTCAAGTTCTTAATTGTGTCTTTGTAGACATTTTCCGTTATTGTGCTCCCTTTTGGCATATACTCAAGAGAATCCCTTCCGCGTCCCAGAAAACTGTGTCCATCACTCTTCCCGCAGAATATTGCGTTTTTGCCTTCTTGGGCGGTGGAGAGCGCTTATACCCATTCCATGGGCTCTTGTTTCATGCGAGGGTCCCAGTGGTGTACCCAAGTTTCATCCCCGGTTTCAATTCTATTTAAAGTCTTCATCTTGAGATCGTATCATGCGAAGGTCCCAGTGGTGTACCAAAGTTTCATCCCCGGTTTTAATTCTATTTAAAGTCTTCATCTTGAGATAAAACAGTCAAATTCTCTTCACGAATTTGTCATCTACACAATTTTTGTTCGGGACTGAGCAGCCTGGGAATCCATCGTGCCGACACTTTGCTCATTCCCAAATTTTCGTGTAGAATTTCAAAAACACCCGTTTCTAATATACGTATTTCTCTAGCAATAACTGAAAGTTTTACTCGGCGGTCAGTCAACACCAAATCTTTAACTTTGTTGATGATTCCTTCGAGGTCTTCGACACTTTAGGTAATCATGTATGGATTCTCTGTCCCATTTGAACTGCCTACACCAAAATCTGACTTGGAAATAGGATGGGCTATTTTCTCCATACATTGCCACCATTCTCCCTTGAATATTCTTCGGTCTACTGCCTTCTTTTGATTAAAATTTCATGACGCTTTTGTGTTCTAGTTTTAAATCACTCGTTTTCTCTTTTTTAAACGAATGTAAAAGTAACAAATGTTAAGCGATTCGAACCAAACTCGAATATGACACTATAAAATGTCACAGAAACTTGACGTAAGAAAATTGCCACAATAGCATATTGTTTTCATAGTTAGGTAAATAACATAAAAAACTCCACTCAAACAATATATCATGAATTACTAAATATAATCTACATTTTGTTTGATATTTTGTTAATTTTTAATGAATTTTAATAATTTAACTCTTTGCAAGCTTTGGCATTGTGTTTCTATTTTTCACCTAAGTTCTTCGGATAATTTTTAAGTATTAACAGCACTATTTAAAAAGGACTATGCAGCTGTTTTGAACGTGCTCTAAACATTTTTAATTGCTTTAACGCCCCATGAATTACCGAAAGTTGAAAACACATTATGAATAAATTTAGCTGTGTTGAAAAGTCCGCCATCCTACATAAAGGTGTGAGCACTGTTTCCATGATCTTTATATATTGGTTCATTGTTCATGTAGCTATCTTGTGTTCGTGCTTTCTGTTGATATTTAATACTATTTACTACTCATTTTTCATTAAATTGTTTGGTAGTTGTATGCCTGATAAAATTCAAATTTCTCATGTTCCCTTCAATCTGTGATTTATGTTCAATGTACAGTGAGATCAAAAATGGCTGATTAAGTTGGTGTACCTGAATAAGTGGTATTGAACCAGTACAACTTCACACTTATTTTTGATAATTCAGTGGCGTTGCATTTGAACGGGAAATTGCATTTATTATATATATATTTTTTTTAATTCAGTAAGGTCAGTAATTGATCTTCTTATTAAAAACGGTAAAACTGCAGAATAGGCCTCTCATTTACGCATGCGCATAACTCAATAAAGTATGGCAGTGTTGCCAAATCGAGCATCTATAATAAATTAAAAAATATTTGAAAACAAGACAATTTAAGCTGTTACGTTAAACGGATTTCGCTAAAATTTTTAAAAATCTGTGATTTTATATAATGAAAAAAAATTCTAGCTTTAGGGGAAGGATATGTATTAAAATAATACGTTACGTTTGGATTAATTACATAATATATATTTACCTTAAACCAAAATGAAAATACAATTTATTTACATTAAACCAAAATGAAAATAAAATTTATTTACATTAAACCAAAATGAAAATACAATTAATTTACATTAAACCAAAATGAAAATACAATTTATTTACATTAAACCAAAATGAAAATACAATTTATTTACATTAAACCAAAATGAAAATACAATTTATTTACCTCAAACCAAAATAAAAGCAATACTTTTACCTTAAACCAAAATGAAAACAATATATTTATACCTTAAACCAAAATGAAAACAATATATTTTCCTTAAAAATGAAAATAAAATAAGTATAAACTACCTATACATGCAACAGAGAATTGATTTATGATCTAAACTATATTTTAATACAAATTAAACTTGAATTACACTGGATATTGTTGAGAAAGTGCAATAATAAACTCTGCAAAATGATAATCTCGATGAAACTGACTTCTCCACAGGAACTCGTGTAGGTAAGTTTCTAAAAGGTGTTCAGACGTTCCAAACTGGCGTCGAAGCTTCCTTTTCGCACGCATCCACATGTTCTTGACAGTTTGTGTATGGACATTATCATCATCAGGATCAATAAAATTCTCTTGATGAACAACAACACAATGTTCATATACACCACCATCCATTTCGCTGATACCTCTGTATGCTCTACATGCATCGCTCATAATGATGCTTCCAGGTAAAATAAATCTAGGAAATGAAACAGACAAATCTTAAAAAGTAGTATAATGTCAGTAGTTTGCTATTGCTTACCTCCGGATCTGGGCTAATAAGGTTTCGGCTGTTCGATCAGCAACTTCCACAAGGAAACATTTGCCAGAGCCACGTTCTATACCACCAAAAACCCAATGGCCTTCACGCCACTGGCCACGATGGTATTTGCGGTGGAAAAACTTAGATTCATCAACCTCAACTACAATCGGCTCAAAATTTTCATTTAATCCACCAACTATTGTAGGATTGTCGATTAAAGCCTGCTCACAAACATCCCTGCAGAAGTTACACCAATCTACAACTGTATGCGTTGAATGGCTTCCAAGTCCAGCTTCATGTGCAATGGTTACCTGCGGAATATCACGACACCATTCATAAATGAAAATAATAATTTGTTGAAGTTCCAAATTGCTATTTGAAAAAAAGGAGGACTGTCTAATACTTGCTGATTTACGGCAAACTCTGCATTGCCAATGATAGTTATCTTTAAGTTTCCTCCTCTTTACAAATGACATAGGCACTTCACACTGCTGACAATTATTTAAATTCTTGATTAGTCGGCGTTTAGCCAACCACCTTAGAATTTCAATATCTTCGCGAAAAACTAAATTAATAAACATAACCTTTTCCTCACGAATAACTTCAATTTCCATTATTTCGTCTTCCTGAACAATGGTGTATCCTGCAATACCTCCTCTACCTGCCATTTTAATATAAATTATGGAAAAAAAACGAATTAATACAAATCAATAATAAGATTAATAAGTGTAAAAAACGCGTTTCAATGACAAAATTCCAAGTAACCGAAATTTGTCATCGTTGCAGCTGGTTCCGTATGCTAGTGGCGGGAAATTCGGATGAGAGTCCTATTCTGCAGTTTTACCTTAAAAACCTAACTGACTATTACAAATAACGACATAACTAAATAGAATTAAGACTTTTAGAAACTATCTTTATTGTATACAGACGTTTAAATCAATACATTTTTCTAGAATACCTATGAACAAAACAGCTCAAAACATACATATTATGCCATGATAAGTCAAAAATTGTAGGTACATATTACAGTACTTTGTAAATTAAATTGTTACAGCAAATGTTCGAAGTGTTGTCCAATATTATCCAGGCAAGTTTGTACTCTTCTCTTTAAGTTCTCAAAAACATTGTGTCGAGTTTCATCATTAATATTATTAATTTCATGTTTGATTGCTGCTTGCAGTTCTTGAATATTATGTAACCTATTACGATATATTTTATTTTTTAAATGTCCAAACAAAAAAAAATCTAATGGAGTTAGATCTGGTGAACGGGCTGGCCATAATCCTCTGCTTATTAATCTTTCAGGGAAGACTTGCTGTAGATATCGCAGTGTAACACCTGCTGTATGCGCTGTAGCCCCGTCTTGTTGGAAATTTCCATGTAATCTCTCATCATCTTCTAATTGATTTATAAAGGGATTTAGAATTTGTTCCCTGTATCGTTCTGCACTAATAGTTCGGTGGAATATGATGGGACCAATAATACGCCTGCGAGACATTGCTACCCACACACCGATTTTCAGGGGATGTAAACTTGTCTCCACAAAAGTATGAGGATTTTCAGTGGACCATGTGCGATAATTTTGTTCACATATCCAGACAAGTGAAACCAAGCTTCATCTGTGAAAAACGTCTTATCCAATATTTCATTATTGTTTATGGTATTGAGAAACCACTGACAGTATTGCATTCGTGCATGAAAATCATGAGGAAGCAATTCTTGAGTCACAGTCATTTTATAAGGATGCATGTGTAATTGTTTTCGTACAACTGTATGACAGCTTCCATATGATAATCCTACAAAAAGTAAACATTTTTATTTAAAGCAAAAAATATTCTTTCTGTAACAAATACCTGTTTGCTGAGAGAGTCTTCGAAGAGATTTATTTGGACTTTGTAACATTCGTTGACGCACGTCTTCACCAATTTCGGGAGTTAAGATTTTAGGTCTGCCGGATGATTTACGCTGACGTTTATATAGATAGTAGTAATAATTCAAGTACAAATATAATCTCTCACAAAATACTAACACGCCAATGACAAGAAGAGACAACGAAATTTGACAGTAATTTGAGATAATTGTAAACTTCTAAAATTAAAAATTCCCATTTCCGAATTGCCAACTTAATCAGCCATTTTTGATCTCACTGTACAAGAGCGGAATGAGAATTAGGTAGCCTAACAATGAAATAACGAAAAAAAGTCTTTCTTTGGAGACTGGTTAAGCAAAAACTTTAAAAAGGTATAAAATCCCTCACCACAATTAGTACTGGTATCCTAAATACGTAACGAGAAGTTGTTGACGATGGATGATTAATCAAGTAGTTGTTTGAGCTATTTCCATCCTTTGTAGGATTTGAATAATCGGACGTTTCGGCAGTCAATATATGTCGTCTCTTTAGGGTAGCCCTGAGAAGGGCCAGTTCTTGCCAAACTTATGTCTGACATATATTTCGAACCAGGTCTGAAATTCGAAACTTTGAATTAGATCAAGCACACTAACCACTACACTATTTGTCCCCCAAATAGCGTAGTGGTTAGTGTGCTTGATTATGTTTCGAATTTCAGACCTGACATTTCAATTTCAGTCACGAGTACATTTTGCAATAAAAAAAATTGGTAAGACATATATGTTAGATATGAGTTTGGCAAGAACTGGCCCTTCTCAGTGCTACTCTGAAGACGACAGTAGATTGACTGCCGAAATGTCGATTATTCAAATCCTACAAACGATGGAAATAGCCTAAATATGTATTACCAAGTTGTCCTTTTCAGTAGGTAAAATCAATAATCACAGTGTTGAACATGGGGCACAGTAAACCTAACACAAAGAATCGCGAAACACTTTACTAGGCGGCCACGTATACACAATGTACAGGGTGGCCCAAAATGACCGAAGGGGTTTGAGTTCATTAACTTCTTATTTAAGACATAATTATTAATTTTTTTAAATTTTAAATACAGTATATTAATGGAGAATATTTTTAATTTAATTATGAAAAATTATATCTCCCAAGTGGTGGTCATTTTTTCTGCTTCGCATATTCGTGCTCTTTCCAAAACATTTTCCATAACCTTTCGCAAAACTTCAGGTGTTATGTTGTTGATTTCGTCGCGTATATTATTTTTTAATTGCTGTATGGTTCGAAGCTTATTAATATAGACTTTTCCTTTCAAATAACCCCAAAGGAAACAGTCTGAAGCGGTTAAATCCGGTGAACGCGGAGGCCAATTAAAATCGCTTGTACGGGAAATAATTCGTTCACCAAAGATGTCGCGTAAAAGAGCCATTGTGTCCATCGTAGTGTGCGCTGTGGCTCCATCCTGTTGGAACCATACTTGCGGATGGTTTTCCACGGCTGGCCTTAAAAAAATTTCCAACATTGTCCGATATCTAACACCAGTGATGGAAACGGCGACACCGTGTTCATTTTCAAAAAAATATGGGCCTATTATCCTTTCCGACGAAATACCGCACCAAACGGTACACTTAAGTAGGTGTAATTCTAGTTGTTGAACTACTCTTGGGTTTTCCGTAGCCCATATCCTGCAGTTTTGCCTATTAACGAACCCATTTAATTGGAAATGGGCTTCGTCGCTCATAATTCAATTATGAATAAAATCATGATTTTCTTCTGCTTTTTGACGAAAATAAATTGCATAATCAAGTCGTTGCTGGTAATCTGTCGGTTTCAATTGTTGGACAAGCTGAATTTTGTATGGAAACATTCTTATTGTATGCAAAATTCTCTGCAGCGACCCTCTTGAAAGGCCAAGTTGTGTCGAACGTCTCCTGGTTGATGTTTCTCCATCTTCCCGAATACTCTCCTGTACCCGTTCAATATTGTCATCCGTGTGCACCGTTCGTCGTCTGCCGGCACCAGGAAGGTTCCTTACTGCCCCTTGTTCTCGAAAATTTGCAACCAGACGGTTTATTGTTGACTCTGAGGGTCCAACCCGCACATTAAAATAACGACGATATGCACGCTGAGTCAAAACAATGGATCGTTGATTTGAGAAATAAAGTTCAACGATTTTGGCACGTTGTTCAATTGTGTACTGTTCCATTTTAAATTCCCCAAGTCTTCTTTACAAAATACGGAAAACAAAAAAAAAAAAATTATAATAAAAAAGTTATAGGAAATTAAAACCCCTTCGGTCATTTTGGGCCACCCTGTATATATGGACGCGGAACACATTTTTGTGTAATATTCCCCGTTTATCGTTTGTCTCTTTGGAAGGTAATCAATCATCAGAATTCCTTTTGCATCCCCACAAATTGATGCCATTACCTTACCAGTTGACTACGGAACCATGGCTTTCTTTGGCGCCGAACAGCTAGGTTCTGTCCACTGTTCAGACTCAAGATTTGTTTCGGGGGTATAATAATGGACCCATGTTTCGTCGGTGGTAATAAATCGTCGCATACAATTAGCAGAATTTTTCTGAAAACGATCCAGACATTGTTGTGACAGTTGCACTCTCACACGTTTCTGTTCCATTCTGAGTAAACTCGCCACCCTCGTCGCCATCATTTTCATCCCTAATTCTTGGGTGATGATATTGCATACCCGCTCTTTTGAAATGCCCACGGCTATTTCACTTAATTTGAGCCGGTCTTTTAATCTCCAGGTCCCGTTTTTTAGTGACCATTTCTGGAGTAGTGGCACTTTTAGGACGTCCCGATCGATATTCATCCTTGACACTCGCAAGACCGTGTTTGAATTGAACCTCCCAGTTTTCTATCATTGCGTGCGAAAGAACACATTCATCCAAAACACTTTTCATCTCTTCCAATATTTCTTCATTACTTAAACCTTTCAAAAAGGCCTTTCTTTGGAGATTGTGCTTAAGTAAAAACTTAAAAAAGGTATATAACCCCTTATCACAATTACTAACCGTATCCTAAATACGTATTTCGACAACCAAGTCATCATCAGTAGGTAAAACCATTAATCAAAGTGTCGCACATGGGGCACAGTAAAGCTAGCACATCTGATCACGATGCCGTGTAAAGTTGTTGCGTGATCAGATGTGCTAGCTTTACTGTGCCCCATGTGCGACACTTTGATTAGTAGTTTTACCTACTGATGATGACAACTTAGTTGTCGAAAGACGTATTTAGGATACGATTAGTTGTGTAAGGGGTTATATGCCTTTTTAAAGTTTTTAAACCTTTCACGTAAAAAAAATTAATGACGACGCGTTTCTCAACGTTATCCATCTCAATACAAACTTAAAATACGTTTAATTTGAAGAGCTGCTCGCAACAAAGTATTTGACAAATGATGTATTAAAATTTCAGCGTTGCCAACTAAAGGACGAAGGTTGAAAAATATAATCAAATTATTTGCGTAACAGCGTCATCTACGCAGAAGCTACCTAATTATCATCCCGCCATCGTACTTTATTTTCAATGTTGAACTTTTGTTTTATGCCGTTTGTATATCTTTGCCCTTATCTTTAATCCTTATCAGAAAAACAAAATAAAAATAAACGGCAGAATAAATTATAAATAACTAAACTATTAAATACTGTTGATATTTATAAATAAATTGTACTTGCATGCATACCCAATTCCTATAATCCATATCTCCTTGAGTTAAGGAAAAGGTAAATACGAGTTCTACTATTTTTTCGCTTTCGTCTCAAATGTTCAAAGATTGGAATAATATTTATTTAATACATCTAATAGCCTGCAAATATTATAAATAAAACCTGATTTAATTAATTAATAATACCCCGGACTGTATTATCTAAAATCTTTTATGTAATAAGTAGAGATGATTTATTTTGTCAGCGCGCAGTAGCATCCTTGGTACAAGTTCGGCCGGCGGTGTTATATCTCTAAAAGAGTTCGCTCGTGGTGCTTGTTGAGTGAATTGTAAAACGTGTATCAAGTAAGGCGAGCGAGCTGATTCACTTATATAACACCCGTCGACCGAACTTGTAGCAGACGCGCTTACTGTACCCAGGCAAAATGAACCATTTCTAATGAAAAGTAAAAGAAAAATTAAATACTAAATATTTCAGTATGAACGTACTCAGAGTTTAATACCACACGTGCGACCGGAAACTCCTAGATCTGTGACCCATAATCATGATGAAGACTTTTCAGAAGATGAAAGCGAAGACAAGCTAAAAAATGGAGAGAAATCTGTTTAAGACGCTTGTTTGTAAGAAAATTTTATGTATATAAAGCATCTCACAAAAAATCTTTTTATAGCATGTTTAATAGTGTTTTTTTTGTAACTTTTTACAAGAAAAAAAGAGGTAATTGTTCATAAACCTCATTTTATATATTTCTTGGTTAAAGCAATCGCACAGCATTAAAAATGGAATAGCTACAATTAAACTTAAAGCATAAAACTAATTTTTAAATTATGATAATAAAAAAGAACTAATAAAATTGAGAAAAAAAAAGAAACTAAATTTTATGAAGAGTTTACACATTGTTACAATTTTGTATATCAATTGTATAATCCTGAATTTAAAATTAAAATTATAGTAAAAATAATAAAGAAATATATTTTGTATGTGCCATATTTAATTTATTATTTATGTACATAAATATTTTTGTAAGTTTTTGTATTGTACATGTTTTCCTTTTATTTTATTTTTTTAATAGAAGTCAATAAAGGAAATGTGGTCACATATACCTTTTTCTTTTTATTTTTGGTGAATCATGTATGTATGTATTGTGTTCAAAACTAAATTCGTTTTTAATTTAATTACGTCGGATTTATTCTTTCTAACATTACTTTAACTATTGCATTGTTGTTATTAAAATATAAAACAAATGTATTTGTGTTTGAAGATAAAAATAAATTGGAAAATGTATGGCAAATTTTTTTTCTTACCTTCAAATACCAGGTGTTTGTATATGTATATTGTGAGTAGTTTTCAAAAGTGCTTCTGGATATGAAAAAGTAGCTAGGAGCATTGATAAGCAGTTTATATACATGTAAAGCTAAAAAAAAAAAAGTCAATGCCTTGGCGGCTTAGTAGGCAACCAGTTATACTACACACCAGTGGCGTATTTTTCTAAATGTCAAATATTTCTGACTTTTCATTCATACTTAAATAAGTTCTATCGAAAAATAGAAAATTTATTTAAAAGAGTTAATTATCCTAACAGACACCTTGTGCGAAGACAATTTTAAATATTTTTAACAAATTCCAAGAAGATATAGTATTTCTTTAAGGACGAAATATATCTGAGATAGTAAAATACGTGTATCAAAAAAGGTAGAAAATTTAACAAAAAACTACAAATAGATTTTACCATTTTATATATTATAGTTGTCAGAAAATCCTATGTTTGTTAAATATGATCTCCATCTGATAGAGAATATGGATTGCGTTATCTACAAGACGAATTATTATAGCATTATTTTCTTAAGAAACAATAAAATATTAAATGTAGACTATATAAATGTTTTCTTTTAAGTATAATTTTAAATGTAATCTTGAAACATATATTGACAACTCTCAAAAGGTTTTCATTTTTTTTTAAAGTTACGAACATAGCTTTTACATTCTTTTCCAAATGTATTAAAACTTCTTTTAAAATATATGCAATATATAAATGAAGTAGAAATCTAAATTATACATCGAATTCATATATTTTTAATCTTCTTAACACAGATATATTGATAATTCTTTTGGTAAGTATATGTCATTTTTAATAATGCAAACACTTTTTAACATTAAAGATCTTTTTGAATACCTGTGCCTTTAATTATTGATAATATATTTGACTTGACATATTTCTTTTTAAATAAATTTTTGATCGAATATTTTCGTGAGTTTAAAATTATAACATTTAAAATAATTTGTTTGAACTTTAAAGTAATAATTTCCACATCATTTTTAGCAATACTTTTGAACTATTTATGCTCCCACATTATTCATTATGATTATTTTGACATGTAGGTTATGTAATCAAATCTTCAACTTTTTTGATCATTTCTTCAGTTCGTACTTCGAGAGGTCTTCTACACTTTAGATCATCATGAATGGATTCTCTGCCCTATTTGAACTGCTTACAACAAAATTTGACTTGGAAATACGAAGGGCTATTTTCTCCATACGCTGATAGGCGCGGCTCGTGATGACGTATTTTGGTTTGCAGTACAATGATACGAGTGCCTCGTGTGTTTTCGGTGTTTACTAAGCAAACGTTACAGTTAGTACACGAGAATACACGAAGCACTCGGATCATTGTACTGCAAACCAAAATACGTCATCACGAGCCGCGCCTGGCTGATACCATTTTCATGAATATATTTCAGGCTATTGCCTTCTTTTGATTAAAAATTCTTGACGCTTCTGTGTTCAAGTTTCAAATCACTAATTTTTTCTTCTTTTAACGAATGTAAAAAATTACTTTAAATTAGACAGTTGTCATTAATGACGCGTGTTTGACACATTAAATGTTTGAAACTATAATACACATTTACGAAATCGACCGCTTAGACACCGCTCAACGCGTTAGAATTGTTCAATTGTTTTACAGCAATAACAATTTTATACGAACTGTGTATTGACGTTCATGAGAAGATTATGATCAACTTGATCGTCCTACTGAGCGAACAATTCGCAACCCAATGTGAAGAAACTGGAAGCATTGGAGATATGGTAAGCCGTGTGGCGTACGTTCAGACGAGAATATTACTGCTGTGAGTGATAGGCGGAAGACTGGGAATAATCGATTCGTCGCCTTTCGCAGACTTTGGGCACAGATCTTATGGCTCCCTTTGACGTATCTTGCGTGAGGAATTGCATCTACATACGTATCAAATTCAGTCAAGACAAGATCTGAAGCCCAGAGATGAACAGCGTTGAATTTATGCAGATTGGGTGTTAAACAGCTGGAAGTTAATGCTGATTTTTCAAAGAAAATTTTCTCCAATGAGGCACATTTACTACTTTCTGGGTATGTTAATAAACAAAATTGCCGCATATTATAAAAATTTTATGACGCTTGAGTTCAAGTTTTAAATAACTCATTTCTCTTCTTTAAATGAATGTAAAAGTATTCAATTCGAACCAAACTTAGATATGACACTATAAAATGTCACAGAATCTTGGCATAAGGTATAGGTATACTTCAATAATTTTGGAAAATCTAAAGAAAAGTACAGCTAATGTATAGTTAATGTTATTGTGACTACAATGAGGTGCCTAACAGTAAATTGGCATTATAGATATTTTCCACGTCGGTCGCACTTAACTTATAAAAACGCAAATACATAATTACTTCAAAATGTTTTTGTTTTAATACCTTTGTATTACAAGAGACAGAAAATAACGTTTCCATACCTTAAATACTCCAGCTTAAAACAAAACAAATATTTTTACGTTTGGTATGTGGAGATTTACATGAGAACAGTTGCGAGCATTAAATTTTTGTCCTCAATGTCATACTTTGACAAAACGTAAGTTGCTGTATGGTCTGTCACATGTTAATAAAATTTACGTAACTTTTTGCAAGTCCTAGACGAGATGCTACTGCAGCTTCAGAGAGCCCAGTTTCTATTAAGGAATTAATTCTTACTTTGTTAAAATAGAATATTGAGATCATATTAAAAATAATTCAAAAAACAAGACTTTGACAAACTGAAAATTTATATTGACATTTCATTGACAATGGATATAATCAATCAGAGCAAATATCTACAATACATTGTGACAATTTCCTCAAATTTTGCAATGACATCAATGACCAAAATTTATTGCTGGCAGCTGTACAAGCTTGTTTGTTTTCATCCAGTAAATGAACATATTATTCAATTTCAACTTTGTAATTAGATTTTATTGAGGCATCATCGGAGTACCCTCAAAGCAACTAGAACCATTAATTCTTAGTTATGCACCATATCTCTTTCCATTCTTCTGTCTTTGCCTGATTCACGTCGCATTACTAATACTGATTAAAATAGTTCAGAATCAAAATAAAACTATTATATACTAATGAAAATAAACTTATATTCTACAATTCAATAAATAAAAATCTTTAAAATAATAATTCCTTGTTTTCAAACAATTAATTAATAATAAATGTGAAATAATTGTAAGTAAATATCATATTTCATACTTACTTTATAATTAAAAATATAATTCTTCAAATATAAACTATAAAAGTAATATTAATTGTTACGTACAATATATACAGTTCAATTTTCTTAATCTTAAAAATTAAAATAAAATATGAAATTATAATAGCAAATCTTCTAAATAATCTTCCATTTCCTCCTCTCTTGATTTTATTTCTACAGGTTTCAGATTTTCCCATGGTGACTCTTCATCTTTCTTTATCGTATCTTGATGTTCTATTGCTTCTACAACTGTATCTTTACTACTACTTGCAATTTCTTCTTGTGTTTGTTCTGGAGAATGACTTTTTGATTTTATCTTAGTTTTTCGTCTGAGTCTTTTAATTTCTTTTTTCTTTGAATAGTAATTTAATTTTTTTGAACAAGTTGGACACAACCCTATTAAATTATTACAATTAATTAAATAATTCGATTTTTCATAATACATGAATGGTTATCTACTTACGTATTTTGACTAATGCATTTCTTCTCTCACCTTTCTCAAAATATGCAAAATTAACCTCCCATGATTTCAAGTCAACGTTTTCATTGCAGCATTTGTTCCCGCATATAAATTGACCTTTACCTAATATAACTTCATGCTCGATTCGCCAGCGAAGAGCAATCTTACAAACGAAAAGTTAACTTAAATATTTTTGGTAGATCTACTAATAAAAGAATATAAAGCGAACCTTGTTTTCTTTGTATTTGCCGAGATCTCCTATGCAATACTCTTTAAATAACTTATCGTAATATTTCCTGGCGAACTCTTCTTCCCAACTTCTAGGTTTATCATCTTCGTCCCACAAGAATCTGTGATTTTCTCTAATAATGTCAATGTCCCGTTTATCTTTAGATGTATTCCTCTGTAAATGTTTGGTATCTCCTGGCTTTTGTAGAATGTACTGATTTACAAGTGCTTTGTGTATTTCATAAGGGTTCATATATCTTAATTGACTTCGAAAAGACATTTTTAAAAGTTTTTTTAAATTATATTTACACTTTATACTTATAAGTTAACCTAAAAAATGTGACATAAATCAATATAGTTACTTTCTTCCGAATTGCCAATACCAAATGGAAAAAAAACTGAAACTTAATAGATTTAGGTTTGTTTTGTTTTTATAAATTATATTATAAGTTTATAACTATTAAAGTTAAAAGTAGAATACAAACTATTGTTATAAATATTGATAAAGGTGTGATCTACTTATCTGTATGGATGAATTCAACTATTTTTAAATTCATTCAGTTCGAAATAGGCAACACCTATACAAAATATTAACTTTTCGCTTTAAATGTTCGTATAAAATTTAGTTGCAAAAATACTAAAAACATTCTAAATAATATCCTAGAGAATTATAATTGAACGGGCTAATCTAAAGTAAAAGATTATAAAATATACTAAATTTAGTAGACGAATTTATATTTAATATGTAGGGTTGTTTTAATAGTTTCTATTGTACTAGAAATTAAAAACGTAAATATTTATTATTTGTCTAATTATATTATGCTATGCTATAGCTAGTTACATGTTACGTGGTTACAGAATGGCAGCACGTGCTAATAGGTATATTTGCTAAGCTAAAATATAAATTAGCTTCAATGGTTTAAATTTAAAAAAAAAATTCTTTCAATGACATTTTCATAATTAGTAACAGTTTTTTTTTAAATATTAATTTATTTAGAAATTTTAGGCCTAATAGGTAATTATAAATACTTATAATGAAGAACAGCCTTCGAAAATTCTAACTGTACAGTTTGATTTATGACGAATTATATGCGTAAATATGTAGTTAATTGATTTCTTTTAAAGCCTAATGCGACGCACAACTCTTAGGATGTTAATTATCATGCGACATGCACTACGTCCCCATTATTTTAAAGGGTACAGATGTGCATAATAATGTCTTTAAACTAGTTAAAGACGAATACCCATGGAAATACGGAGTAGGACGCATACTTAACTCCGGTTATTTTTCTATTCGATTTTAGTTGTTAATATAATTTTTGTTACTACACTTCTAATCTGTCAGAATGCTATTGCGTATCTGTGTGTTTTTTGCCATACTAGTCACGATAAAAGGCGTTGTTACAACCAAAAACGAAAATGATTATACAATTTCGCCCAAAGATTCTTATCTTAATGCATATACAGTAACCAAGAAACTAAACAAAAAATCTGATTTTAACGGATATTATCCTGGTGATCTGCATCCTATTTATGATGATAATGGCTTCGATCAACCTTATTATGGACCACCGAAACCCGCGTATGGGCCACCGAAACCCGCGTATGGGCCACCGAAACCCGCGTATGGGCCACCGAAACCTGTATATGGCCCACCGGGTCCATATCCTCCGCCAAAGTAAGTAAATTTAGTGTTATTAGAAACCTAACGAAAAATATAAATTAAATTATGTTAAAACTCTATTTGATACGAAAATTCGATTAATATTTCACTAAATTATATTTTATTTTGACAAGTTCGGGCAATTGGTTTAACAAAAATGTAAATTGAAGCGTTTTTATTTGTAAAAATGTATGATTGGTTACCGTTAAATTTAAAATTCCCCTTAATCCACAGAAAAATTTTTCTATACACAAATATGTCCCTACATCGTGACTTTGAATTTTGTTTTTATACCTTTGAAGAGACTAGGTATCTATATAGGTATTTATAACACTATACAATTATTTTCCCATGGCATATTGTTTTTTTTCTTCTGTTTTTGTTATTGATATTAATTTTATTTAAACACAGTGTATCAATAGTGTATTGGTAAACATATTTCTCTGGATGTCACCTCATACTATAGTAGCACTAGGTAATGGGTATGCATCTCAATTCATAGCGAATTTTTATAATAAAATATCTTCAATAATAAACAAAGGCAGATAGAACAGTGACGTGTTCAGAACCTTACAAAAGGGGAAGCTCTAGAGTAAAATAGCGCCTAAGCAAAATATTTTTTGGTGGAGGCGTAAAGATAAAATTTGTTACAAACTACAATAGAAACCTATCTTACTTAAAATGAAGTGCCATTTTCTTTTGCAAACTCATCTATAACGTCATAATAAAAGCATTTTTGCCTTAATTCCTTTTCAATTTATATTAATCCCGAAGCAGTTTTTCTTGTCGTCTAGAATTCCTAACCAAATTTTTTATTCGTTTAAGGGCAGAAAAGGAACGTTCTGCAGACGCACTTGTGGCGGTGATAGTGAGTGATAATTAAAGACCGGACACATCGGGCTGAAATGGACGTCATTACGGCGGACGATATAAATAGTCTACAACATCTGTAAGTAAGTACATCACGCAGTTGTTGAATAGCACTATTCATTCGGTTAACTGCACATCTATTTTTTGTGTGCGGTTAACCGAATGAATAGTGCTATTCAATAACTGCGTGATGTACTTACAGATGTCGTAGATTATTATTATTATTATTATTTATATCGTCCGTGGTAATGACGTCATTTCAGCCCGATGTGTCAGGTCTCTAGCGATAATTCACATAGTTTAAGAATTTTAAGACTAACACGATCTAGTCCGCAGTGTTTAAGACTTTAAGAGATTCCGTAAGTCACTAACACTCATTTTATTTAAGACTTCTGAGGTGTTGGAAATCATTGGGAGTTCGGAACGTATTGCAGGAAAGTCAAAATATTATGGACAATTTTGTTTAAGTGATTCAAAGGCTCCTTCAGAAACTGTGGATTTATCGCAAAAATTAGCTAATTCTAGAAATGTAAGGGTGTTATAGTTCTTAAATCTGGTGTCTATGTAGGCTGAAATATTGTCAATTATTTCAAAGAACAACTTACAGAACCGCCATTTTTCATCTGTTATGTGTTCTTTACCAATATCGGTGCGTATTCTGTTTCTTTGTGGTTGAATATTTAAACCCTCGAATTTATTCCACAAATGATCAAATTGTTCTCTTAAAAAAAAACGATGGATTTGAATTCCTCAATTTTTTTATACAAAAATCAATGTCGCTCGTTTTATTTTGTAAAACAGCAAATAAGTTGTCACAAAGTGGAAATATCTTGGAAAAAATTAGTAAAAAAAGATTAAAATTAGTTTCAATTTCTAACATATTAAAGTATCCTCTAGAGCAAACTCGAGTCTCATTGTCCCATTCTTCCTGGTTATCCATAATATTTTGAAAAAAAAAATTATAATTTTATTTCCAAAGGGTTTCTAATTTTGGGGTTCGTGTCGTAATTGTTTCCGCAATTTTTTGAGTACATATTCAATGTAATTGCATCTTCCCCTTTTTCGTACGTTCTCTTTATTTCAAGGACAACGTGTATATGATTTTATATTATGTAAATACGAAAACTAATAATAATTCGCAGATAGCGAATTTCAAACTCTCAAGTGTCAACGTAACTACTTCTTATAGAAATAAAATTGAACTTTTAAATTAGATAATTTATTAAGGTAAAAAATGCAAAATAGAAAAAGTGAGGAGTGAGGCACAAAAAAAGTTTTCAGAGTATGACACGGATTAAATAAGTTACTATGTCTTAGATTGATTAAGTGATCTAACAACCTACATTTCGAACTATTAGCAATAGGTTAAATCGTAACTTGTCAATTTGACTTATGATTATTTACAAATGACACTCTATTCACTTCTATAAGCTCAGACGTGACTTATATGTTTATCTCAGTCGTTCATGGCCTACCTAGGATACAATTTTTGTGGATCGCTTGATAATAGTATATTAAAACACAAGTTTTATAAAGCACCATTTTGTCGCACGAGTTCAGTTTGAAACGAGTGCGACAAAAGGCCTTATGAAACGAGTTTTTTATATTATTAATTCTATTTTGCATTTTCTCTATTAATAAATTGAAATTAACTTAATTTGAAAGTTTAGACATTTATTTTTATATAAAGTATGCAGTTGGTCACATTGCTACTTGACATTTTCAAATTTAAATGTTGCTATCCGCGAAATATTAGATTATGAATTTTCTTAACATTACTTGATATTTTATTTAAAAATATAAACATAAATGTCATAGAAACTAATATATCTTGTTGTCAATTATATACAATATACGTTGTTTGTGTAATATTTTTCTTGAATAGTTAATTGACGAAGGAGATACTTGTTGAAACTTCATTATAACGTTAAGAAATAAGTAATTAAACTTCTAGTTTCAAAAATTCTTTTATTGTAAATACACTACAATATTGTTTCGCCATACAATGGCTTCATCAGTTGGATGAAATACTGAATATGTACAATACAAGTTTGAATATTTATGTGAAAATTATTGGGGAAATGGTGGTGGAAATTTTTTTTTTATTTTACAATCTTAAATTTAGTAGAGGGGAGTTGTTTAAATCTAGTTGGTCATTTAAAGCTAATCCTAAACTATTGAATCTATTAATTTCTAAGTTTTCTAACAGGTTAAGTTTTTTACTTTTTTCTTGAATGTGTAAAATTTTGAAATCTATATTAAATCTATGATTAATTTCTAAACAATGATTTGCGAAAGTAAAAAAAAAATTTTCACCACCATTTCCCCAATAATTTTCACATAAATATTCAAACTTGTATTGTACATATTCAGTATTTCATCCACCTGATGAAGCCATTGTATGGCGAAACAATATTCTAGTGTATTTACAATAAAAGAATTTTTGAAACTAGAAGTTTAATTACTTATTTCTTAGCGATATTTTTCTTGTCTAAGAATATCGTTTCTGTCAAATGTAACGTGACTCCAAAAACTTTCCTCTTTAGAGACGGCTATGCTTATTCAAAATTATACGTTTGTGACAGACTACGTGCACTGTCACCAACCATTATCAAAAAGCATGGCCGTCTCTAATGAGGAAAGTTTTTGAAGTTTTTCTTAAATTCTTAAAAATCAAATGACAGCAATAAGATATTTATTTCTGTGTTCAAACAACGCCAACATTGGAAAATGAAAAAAAGCTTATCAAAATGAAGCTGATTTCGATACTGTTTTGAGTTTCATGAGTCATTACGAACGCAAAATAGAAAAAAAAACTTATAGGACATTTTGTGCATTCTTTCTTGAGCTCGTGCACAAAAATCCCGTCCCCTTCAATTGTGCAGCCGCCTTATGACATTATTTGTTACAGAGTAATTATAAATGATTGAAGGAAATATTTAATTTGGCAATTCTGAGAAATTAGCTTACTTGATCTTTAGATAGAGATTTACTTTTTTGATTAGAATATTTTGTATAAATATGGATGACATATGGTTAGAATGACTTGTTTTACTTTTACTTTGTTAAATTATTGACAAATTTAAATTTAAGATTCAGACATGTCAACATAAAATTGCAAAATTATTGCCAGCTTAAGAAAAAAAAACATTCAATAATTTATAGTTACCCGTTATAATTGTTATTAGATATTTGACTATAATTAAAGTTCTAGTTAGTTAGGTTTTATAACGAAAAATAAAACAAATATTAAAGTTATTGCGGCATTTTAGTTATGGACCGTATCCACCTGCACCTGCACCTAATTATGGACCTCCGGAGCCATTTATTCCATATGCTTTAATAAATGGAGTTTTGGATAAAATTAAATATAAAATTGACCTACTGACAATTGGAAAGATTATTTTAAAATTGATAATTTTTAAAAAAATTGTCAGTTGGATTGCGATTCTCTGTTTGTTATTGTTTCTTCCTTCGTTGAAGAAGAAAAATCTTAACGGCGATAACAACAATGGTGCAAATGATGACCTTCTAAGAAGTTTTAACAGTAAACAAAACAATGGTAATTTAAAATCATATAGATGTGATTATAAATTATTATAAATGTAGGCGCTTACATATTTCAGTGGATCAAAGAATTAACGACATAGGAAATTTTGTTATGGCGTCAATAAATTCTTTTTCGAAAAAACAAAATGGTACTACTTGCCAGAGTTTCTATTGTAAAACTCAGAAGCTAAAGGATTATATTGATGACAAATTAACGTATGGAAGGTATCTATCTGGTACGAAAAATGTCCATACATAATTGATCTATATATATATATATTTTTAGGTTAATCGACTTATATGCCAAGGAACTGTAAAAATGATATAAGTATATATGCGTGTACATAAGTTTTTGTAATTTATTTATTTAATGTAAGTCTAATGTGCTCATTTTTGCCTAATAAACTTTTTAAACGTATATCGTGTTTGGAAAATATCGACTATTAATACCCACCTGTATCTTTCATGTTTTTATTTATTTTCAAGACTTCTTTTCTTAAACTTTAATATAATACGAAGATATTTATGTACATGATTCCAAGAGACATCAATTGAAATAATTTCAATATGAATTACCTAAAGAAATGCATACTTATAGAGACAACTACAAATTCAAGTTATGTTTACATATATAGGTTAGGTTTTGTTACATAAAGAACTTGTTCAAAAATAAGACAAGCATGGACCTTACTTCTCACGATTATACTTTTTTCTTTACATCTTGAACACAAATGACATTTTGTATCACATAATTTCGGTTTAATTTAATAATCATATCAGATGTTCTTTAAATCATATCTGAAGCTAGTGCGCAAGTTTAATTTTTATTGATCCTGAGCTTTAGAAAGTCTTTTTCAGAAAAATAAAATTTAGAACTTAAATTATGCTGTTATTACTATTTTTTCAACTTCTTTTATATTATGAATTGTTTATTTCAAGATAATGTAGATTTACATTTTTAAAATAATTATTTTTTGAATGTTAATCTTACAACAATCAATATAATGTATCTCAAAGAGTCTTCAGAGTGGATAATAAGTATTTATACCGATACTACTAAAGAGCTTTTCGAGGAAGGTCCGATGCTTCTCGGGGAAAAGCTCTACCCAATACATGCGAACTTAATATATTAATTAATGGTTAATATGATTTAACTTACCACCTGTGGAAGCAACTTTGGCCTTTCTTTTTGCATTTTTAAGGAGTTTATTATTAACAGTGTTATTTTAATATAATTTTTATTTCTTAAAGCTTAAATAGGGTTTTTTTTATATTACACATTTTAATCATAAATTAAATTACGAGTAAAAAGCCGGAATTTCTTTTATCTTGCTAATATTTAACTGCATTGTAGCATGTATTATTGTTATTACATTTTAATACCTTGATTAAATTTTATTAAAAATTTTGCTTACTATAGAAAATTTTAGATGTAATAATTGATATACAAATTCAGAAATGTTAGTTACATATTAAAAGTAAGCATTTATTTTACTCATACATAGAAATGATAAGCGAAAGAAGTTGAAAGTTTAACTCTGTTTTTTGTAAGGATATTAGTAGGTATTAGCATATTCATTAATGTATTGTGAGTTTTTGTTAATCTTGTAGTCTCCTGAGGAAGTAGCAAATGGCTGCGAAATATAGAGGTTAAAATAAATGATTTTTTTTAATTGACAGACCGTTTACCCAATCAATTAATTATTCATTATATATATATGTGTTTAGATAATTTCTTAGCCGTTCATTAAATATAACATTTGATAAATTATTGGAGTTTTTCGGCTTTTTTATATGAAATATTTACAAATATTAAATTAGAATGTATACATACATTCTAATTGAATATTTGTAAATATTTCATATAAAAAAGCCGAAAAACTCCAATAATTTATCAAATGTTATATATATATATATATGTATACAGGTGTCCCGTAAAAAACGCCAACATTCATAATTCCGTTATTTATTGTCCGGTTTTATTTAAACAAAAAGTAAATTTAATAGCATCAAAAACACTATAAGATAGCAGTGTTTTATTTGCTTTCAATTGTTTTCATTAATGTCAAACGACAGACAAGTTTTTTATTTTAAATGGCAACATATATATTTTTGGCTATATTCGGATTGGTTTTTTTTTCTGAATTCAACGATGTATAACATGTTTATTTTTGATAAACGTTTATTGCAAAAAAAAACTATAAGTTTCATCTTTTTCTTTCATTATTTATAAATATTCGAATGTGTCATGAAACATTGGAAATGTTAGTATTATAAATATTATTATAAGAAACAAAACACTTTACAATAAATGTTGAAATTGCTCGCCACCTTGTTCAACACATATCGCAAATCTCCTAATTACTCCAAAGGTCGCATTTAAAAGACAAGCGGCAGGTACTTCTTGACAAGTGTTAATAATTCTTTGTCTTAAAATGTCAACATTTTCTGGAGTTGTTAAATAAACTCGATCTTGTAGATAAGCCCACAACCAAAAATCGAGGGGCGTAAGATCCGGTGAACGCGCAGGCCACTCGATAGGACCGGATGTTCCTATCCACCTATTTCCAAATTGGGTGTTCAACAAATCAGTATTTGACCTGGCGTTGTGCGCGGAAGCCCCATCTTGTTGAAAAAATATTCTATTTAAATTTGCCAAAGGTAATTCATCTAAAAAGTTTTGGAGATTTTCGTGTAATAAAGTGTAGTATTTTTCTTGATTTAAGCAACCATCTATGAAAAATGGCCCAATTAATTGATCACCTAAAATGCCACACCAAACATTTACGTTGAAACGTCTTTGAAAATTATTTTCAATTACAAATCTCGGATTGTCTGCACTCCACTGTCGATGTATGTTTCTATTAAAAATACCGTTGTTGCTAAAAGTGCATTCATCAGACCAAATTATCCTTCTGTAAAAATTCGGGTCTTGTTCTAATGCATTTAAATAAAAACGACAAAACTGGATTCTTCGGCCAGGATCATTTTGTTCTAATGCATGAACTTTTCGAGCTATGTACGGTTTAAGTTTGTGTTTTCCTAAAATACCATGAACTGTAGTTTTTGATACCCCAATATTATGTGCAATTTCGCGAATCGAAGTTCGTGAATTTTGCTGTACTGCAAGAAGAACATCTAATTCCTTATCTTCGGAGAATTTCCGTTTTTGTGTTTTTGGTTTGGTAAATGATCCATAATTTCTTAAATTCTTTTCAATTCTCTGAAATATTTTCGAACCTGGAACTTCTCTGTCCGGAAAACGAGCACTGTACCGACGAACTGCTTGAAGGCGATTTTTATTACATTCAAACAACACTTGTAACATATCCGTTAATTCATTGTTATTCATTTTTAACGAAAATACGCTTTTTGTTGCGGCAAAACGTTCAAACAGGATAATACAGAAAACTTAATAAAGTCAAACTGACACTTAAGGCACATTGACATAATGCTAGTGGACTGGGCCAAGTCTACTATAATGAAAGATGAAATTTATAAAGGTTTTTTTTTTATTTTTTATTATTAGGAGATGTGCGATATGTGTTAAACAAGGTGGCGGGCAATTTCAACATTTATTGTAAAGTGTTTTGTTTCTTATAATAATATTTATAATACTTACATTTCAAATGTTTCATGACATGACACATTCGAATATTTATAAATAATGGAAGACAAAGATGAAATTTATAAAGTTTTTTTTTGCAATAAACGTTTATCAAAAATAAACATGTTATACATCGTTGAATTCAGAAAAAAAAATACAATCCGAATATTGCCAAAAATATATATGTTGCCCTTTAAAATAAAAAACTTGACTGTCGTTTGACATTAATGAAAACAATTGAAAACAAATAAAACACTGCTATCTTATAGTGTTTTTGATGCTATTAAATTTACTTTTTGTTTAAATAAAACCGGACAATAAATAACGGAATTATGAATGTTGGCGTTTTTACGGGACGGTCTGTATATATATAATCGAAAAACATCTTTACCCTAGAGTGTGAGGTGATTAAAAAATAACATTTCATTTAACAATTACAACTTAAATTAATTATTACTACAACAATTAATAATAACAAAACTTACCCAAAACTTGTTCTTCTTTTCTTCATAACCTCAGTTTTATTCTCACATAACCTCACCGATATGCGACTCTTGTGGTTATCCATAATAATTAGCACTCTATTTTCAGAGGTTGGACGTTTTCTAAAGTGATGTAAATATTCAATAAATATTGAACTGTTTGACCACCACCCACTCGGATTAATGCTTCCAACGCGGGCACCATTCAACATATGATTTTTCAAATGCACTCTGGGAAAAACAAACATAACTAACATCTGTTTTGGGTTGGACGCCAGAACGTCCAGGCACTTCTTCGTACTATCCCCAATAGATCTCTCAGTTCCACTCTGTTAGTCTTGTGTCGTCGATAAAAGCAACTATCCTCCTCAGGGGAAGTTTGAGTACACTCGAAGGATCCAATAGATCTCTCCCGAAATATTTCTGCTTGAGTTCCTTCAGTTCCTCACACGTGCATAGACGGTATTGCATTGTCAATTGCGTTAATACTTGCTTAAAGAGTAACATTTAAGCCCCTTCAGCTGATGTTATGCTATGAACTTGCTTGAAACCTTTTGCTATAACAACTCGGACTGGAGTATTGACATACTTGTCTCGTCCAAGTTATAAATGCTTTCGGGAGTAACTTGATAACGCTACATAACTTCCATAAGTTTATCAAAGAATATAAGAGGGATGTCTTTCATGTTTTGCATACTGGGACAGAGAGGGCGCCACTAATCAAATTGCAGTACTAAAAATTGATCTCTATCTTTAGTTTGCCTAAATCCAAAGTTTCAGTGCGATACTTGTAGTGTTGTAGCTACAACGAACAAGTCGAAAAATGGAATTAAACCGTGAAAATTTTCGCGCAATAATTTTTTATAAATTTAGAAGACAATTGTCTCAACAAGAATGCCTCACCGAGTTGCTTTCTGTTTTCGGTAATGAAGCACCACACCAGTCAACAATTTCTCGTTGGTATATGGAGAATTCAAACGTGGACCTCCTCTTGGATCGTCGCTAAAACTAATCGTCTTAGCGACGATCCAAGAGGAGGTGTACTAAAAACGGGAGTCACTCAAGAAAACGTCGATGCTGTGCGCAAGCTCATCAACGAAGATCGGCATGTGACATATCGCGAAATTGAGGCATAATTGAGAATTTCATCGACCTCAATTCAAAAAATTTTGCATGAGGAATTATGTGTGTAAAAAATTAGTTTCCCGTTGGATACCGCATCTGTTGACCGAAGAAGAGAAAACAGCTAGAGTGAAATGGTGTCAAAAACTCTATATTTAGTCATAGAAGCCAGAAAATAAATGCCAGTCGTCTGTTTGGGTGTTCCAAGGTGAAGTAAAGCCGACAAATGTCATCTGTTCTCGAAGTGTTTCCAAAAAGATGGTCGCGACATTTGTCTCGAAAGCAGGTCATATAGCAACAATTTCTCTACAAGATCAAGGAGCTGTTACTGTCGATTGGTATACAACCATTTTGTTTGCCGAAAGTCATCGCTACGCTCTGAGAAACCAACCCATCAACGGCGAATCATCCTCCACCAAGAGAGTGCAAGTTCGCACACAGCTCGCAAGACAATTGAATTTTTAACGCAGCAAAACGTCGAATTGTTAGACCATCCTCCGTACAGCCCCGACCTAGGTCCCAACGATTTCTTTACCTTTCCGTAAATCAAGGACGGACTGCATGGCCAAAGGTTTCAGTTGTTAGAAGGAGCAGTCGATGCCTTCAAAAACGCAATTTTGATTATACCAACAAACGAGTGAAATAACCGCTTCCAGAGTTGGTTCGAGCGCATGAAAAAGTGCATATATCTTCGTGGGGAATACTTCAAAAAACAATACAGTCTTGAAAAGATATCTACTTTTATTCCAGCTCTATATGCAAAATATAAAAGACAACCCTCGTATTAACATTAGTTCTATTAAATAAGGTTGCTCTTGCTAAACTAGTAGTTTGTGGTTTTCGTAATGACATTCGTGGATGCCTCCGTAAGAAGTATCCAAGCAGTTTTTTATAATGCTTGATTGTTCAAAAACAGAAAAAAGGTCGACAGATATTGAATATTAAAGTAAACCGCTGCGCGCATAATAAATTGAATATATTGTAAATTCTTTTGTCTACTTCAGAGATTTTATTACTATAATTTGTACATTAAATATCAAACAACTACTATGCATTTATATAGGTTTATTTTTATTAAGTACCTATGTGTCGCTATAGTTGTTTCAAACTCTTTTATTATGGTAAGCAATTGAATTAATATTCTAGTGCTTTGGTAAGTAATTGACTAATTTAGCACAGTAAAGCTGTAAAATTTTAAGCATTAATACAGGTACTTTAGAGAGACAAAGTACTAATAATAGCATAACATATTTTGCGTATTTAATTAATTCAATTTATTCACTTGTAATTTGGTTATTTTTCAGTTGCATTATTTTATATTATTTTTTAATTTTTTCAGTAGTCTAACTGTATACAGTGTGGTGATAAAGTTTGGAATAAAATTGTTGAATAAAATGTTTTTAAGAAAATCGGTCGGACAGGTCAATTTTTGTCATTTGGGGAAATAATTTTTTGAATCTTGTCATCAGTTTTTGCACAATGACGTCATCATATTTTTGTTTTTTAAGTAACAACCTTCACTTTTTTTCTATTTTTGTGAGACTTTACCGTTTATACGGAGATGTAAAAGAATTGGTACTTTCCATAACAATTTTTTTGAATAATGATCACCAACTTTACATACAAAGAACAGTTCATAGGCCTTTTTCACGAGTGGAAATAAAGGTTTTTGGTGCGCTTTTGCAGTAACTTCGCCACAAATATTATCTCTTATTCACACAATTTCAAGACGACGTTTTTCTTAATATATTAATATGTAGAGAACGGACACGCTTACCACCCAGTGCAGTACTGGCGAAAGGCTGTATTTCTAAAATATTTAATTTTATTTATATAATTGGAACATTTTTATTTGTTCATTTTGTCGTTCAAGTTGAGTAAAGGAGTATTAATATTGACTAGCAATAGTTTCTCAAGGTTTTCTTCTGTCAATTTTGTTCTCTTTGAATTAAGTACATCCTTATAAATAGAAAACGTCCTTTCTTCGTCGCAGCTGGGTATAGGTGGATACTGGAAAAATTCTTTTATTTCTTCATATTTAGCCGTTAGATTTTGTGGAATTGTCTCCATACATAATTGCTGCAATGTAATTAAATCTGGATTTCTATTAAGAATTGCTTCAAACTTTTGCCGAAGGCCACATCCGAAGTCACTTGGAATACTTTTCAATTTATTAACAGCCACATCTAATGTGGTTAATCCTTCATTTAATTTGAGATTTCGATTTTCAAAATAAGTGATTAGTTTTGGCAATTTTCCAAAGTGTTCGTGAAGAAAGTACAACTGATTTTTTAAATTTGGGATTTGTGTGAGCTACTTGCACTCACCAATACTTCTAGCATCCTCCTTTAGCAGTGTTACGAAATGTTTTAGACTATCGAAATTCTCAGCATAATAACTAGTAGCTTCCAGCCATGTTCCCCATCTAGTTATTACTGGAGTGGGAGGCAGTGACAGAGATGGAAATTTTTCCCTGAAAAGAGCTACTCTCAATGGTGCTTTTCTGAAAACTTTTTTAAAAGCTGATACAAGTCTATCAACTTCCGGAAAAGTGTCTCTGATATATTCACAGATTCTGTGGAGAGCATGTGCTACACAAGTAATATGCAGCATATTAGGATATGTTTTCTTCAATAGTCTGCCTGTTTTTAACATATACGCAGCACTATCACTGACAAATAAAAGTATTTTTTCTTTTTACGTGGCGTCCGAACGAAGCATTTTTTTGCATATTCTCCTTAATGGTTTCAGCAACTGTTTCCGCATCAACTCTATTTATAACACTTGTTGCTATTACATATGAGTTATAGGGAATAGTTGGATGTAGTACACCAGCTACAACATTTACCACACAGCGTCCTAACATATCCACCGTTTCGTCGGCGTTTATCCATATGTATTGATTTAAAAGATGGCTTCTAATGCGTTCTACTGTTCTCGTATAGCACCTAGAAACATAATATTTGCGTAAAGTTGATTCATCAGGAACATTTCGACCAGTATATTTTTGAAGAAATATTTTTAAAGTGGGATTGCTAAGTTTAGTTAATGGAATATTAGCCGCCATAAAAGTTTTACAGAGTTCAGATGTGTTTGCGATCCTAAGTGACGAATTTTTGACGATATTTTACGGATTTTGTAATAAATTTCGGAATCACTGACAATGGACATACAATCAGTATGACGGTCAATCCAACTCGCCATTGTTTTACAATGCCGTTCTCGACATTCTTCCATATCATGTCTGAAAAAGTAACTTAAACAATGCTCTAGATCTAAATAAATGAAAACTAAAAATGTGTGCGTAAGTTATTGAAACTGAACGAAATTCAATGCACACTCTTACGTCGAAATAATTGGTAGAAATAGATTCAATCAAACGATATTAAACAGGATCTATCACAAAAATTACGATGCAATTAACAGTTAAAACTATGAAAACAAGAAACTTACTCATAGCACTTTATTTATCTTACGAAATATAAACTAATAAATAAAATACATTATAAAAACCCCGCTTCTATCTACGCTCATGAAAACACTTTAAAAAACACTATATTCTTCGAATACAATAGCTGGCTTGTCCATTGTTATCGCGGCGAGACCAGGTGTCCGAGTAAGTCAAACAAATACTTCAATGAATTACGCCAGGATGTACTGAGCGACGTTATACACAATTCCAATTGCCGATTGCGTTTTACGGAAATTGCCTCCGTTCTCTATTAATATGTTACACAGGAATGCGGAACGTAAGAATAGATGATCATTAATTGACTGCACAGTAACAACACAAGCAATATTGAAGGGATTGAGAATAAATTGCCCCTATTTTGTACAGGTAATAAATGCACCCGTTTATTGCTTATAATGGGGTCTATAGAAAGTTTCCATGAAATCTGAGGCTGATTTAGCAATTTGCAGGGCTACTGTATATACTAATTTAGGTCCAAATTTAGAAGAGTCGGTGGGTGTAACTCTGCAAACTTTTCCAATACTATTTTGAAAGCTGTTGATAAGAAAGTGTTGCATCTATACCTTATCTGGAAGCGGATACGCACACCGGAATAACACAATCACATTTTTAAATCGTACCCACAACATACGTATAATTTATGTTTATTAATTCGATTCCATATAATTCAATCGTTCATAACGGTGTTACGTGCTACATACTTGTTTTGGAAGATTATTCAAGTGCTAAAATGTCTTTATTACCGCACAAAATAATACAGAATTATATGACTATGAGTGCCGGTGACTCTATAAAATCTGAAACTAACTGCGAAAAGAAATGCGTGAGATTCTGTTGTTATTATTGTCGATCGCAATCACTTGAAACTGTTTCGGAAGAGGATATTGACAAAGAGGTGGGGCGATACTTTGAGGTTTGTTGATTATAAATTATTATAAATTGAATGAATACAAAGATTCTGATTAATTTACATCAAGAGTATCTACAGTACGAAATTAAGGAAAAGAATCAACAAAATTATGAAGAGAACTTATAAAAGCATAAATACTTTAATAAACACATTTGGTAATATAGGGGAATATAGTAGCGGACAAAAAAAAACTCCGCGAATTCACAAGTTTGATATCTCAATGTACAGGGTTATTCATTATAAATGTCCCAGCCCTTACCATAGTTATTATTCCATAAAAAAAAAAATTTTTGAAATAAAAGTTGTATGGTTATAGACTAGTTTTATTATAACGTTAGCAAAAGTACAGTGGCGTGCGTAGTTTAGGGGACACAAAAAATAATTGGTTTTTTAAATGAGACACCCTGTATATTATTAAATTTTTGAAAAGATCTTTTTCTTCTGATTTCAAAAATATGCCATATCATACCCCTGTCTTACACCGTTCTTATGTTATTAAAGGATAAATATAGTAAATTAAACTAGTTACTATAAATATTGAAAAGTTAATATCATCAAAGAAAGCTATGAAAATCTCAACTGTCATGTTTATTAAATGTCATTTCTTTATTGAAACATTCAAAATGGTTTACAGTGTAGCAGAAAAAATTCAAATATTTGCTTGCTATATAGAAAATAACAAAGATAAACGTGCAGCGCAAAGAGCATACAGGGAGTTGTATCCAAATCGTCCAACACCCGCAGACAATACGTTCAGACGTATTTACCAACAGGTAAATAATACCGGTAGTTTTAATAGAAAAAGGCGAGTGTTCATGCAAACAACGAAGATCAATTAGATGTACTGCTTTATTTCGACGGTAAGCCCTCTTATTCTTATTTATTATTCTTGAAAAGTTTTTTTAAACACTATATTATTTTTTAGAAAATTCTGAATGTAGTATAAATAATGCAGCAGCTCATTTAAATATAAGTTACTCTAAAATACAACGTACGTTGAAAACTAACAACTACAAACCATATAAAATTTTACCTGTACAACTTTTGACACAGGCTCATAAAAAGAAAAGGTTAGAGTTTTGCCGCCAAATGATCCAAAAGTTATATGAAGATCCTGATTATTTGACTAAAATATTATGGACCGACGAATCATGCTTTTCTACGGCTGGAGTTTTTAGTAGGAAAAATCGTAGGTCATGGGAAAACAAGGAGATTAGGAAAAGATTGATAAAACCAATAAAAAAATCAGGAAGAAAAACTCTTAGTGTATGGTGTGGAATTTTCAGAAACAAAATTGTTGGACCCATATTTTATGATTTCAATTTAACTGGAGTTACTTATCTGGAAATGATTCTTCCTGAAGTTGAAAATATTCTTGTAGAGAATTTTCCGGACGTTCAACTTCAGGATATGATTTGGATGCAGGATGGGGCAACTCCGCATAATGTCCTACCTGTTAAAGAGCATTTTAACAATGTATTTCAAGTGTGGATAGGGAATAATGGAACCATATTATGGCCTCCTAACAGTCCGGATCTATCCCCTATGGACTCATATTTTTGCGGGTTTTTAAAAGACATAATATATAATAATAATGACTGTATTCAAGTCATGAAAGACCGAATTCAATTAGAAATAAATAATCTAAATGTAAACAATCAAGCCATTTCTGATGCAATTCAAAATATAATTAGACGTTTAGAATTATGTATTGAAAATAATGGTGGACACTTCGAACAACTTTTATAAGTTATTATTTATTTATAGTTGTAAAGTTATCTTTGTTATATTCGTTTTATAGGTATTATTTGTAATTTTAATTAAATGTTGACCAAAACTCATTTGTAGATACAAAACTTTTATTTAATAACTTATGAACGGTGTAAGACAGGGGTATGATATGGTATATTTTTGAAATCAGAAGAAAAAGATCTTTTCAAAAATTTAATAATATACAGGGTGTCTCATTTAAAAAACCAATTATTTTTTGTGTCCCCTAAACTACGCACGCCACTGTACTTTTGTTAACGTTATAATAAAATTAGTTTATAACCACACAACTTTTAATTCAAAAATTTTTTTGTTTATGCAATAATAACTATGGTAAGGGCTGGGACATTTATAATGAATAACCCTGTAACTACATGTGTTTACCGTACCATCCAATCACGAAGAACATTAATAGAGTTGTTAAAGAACCAGGTCTCTAAAGTCTCCTAGGTAATACCAAAGATAAAGTTAATTTGAATTTGAAATCAGGTATATACAAAATTAATTGCGGCGATTGTAATTTTAAATATACAGGCTGATTCATTTTCGGCCCTCACCATGGGGATCTCTCTTATTATTGGAGATAGAGTATAGGTTTAAATTTGGCAAAGTTGTTAAATTTTGTGTTTGTTATAAATCCGTAAAGAAAATAGACCTGTGACAAATGACCTTCGTTATTTAAAAAAAAAAACGCGAAAACCCCATTTTCTTCTTTTACCTGTAGCACCGACATTTGGCCTTGTGGAGAAAAAATGGAAAAAATAAAACACATCCTTGTGGCCATTTCTAAACCTCTATCCAGTGGTGTACTCTAAATTTTTATACGACATTTCGTTTCTTTCTGGCCATCATCAACTATCTAATTTCTTATAGGCGCCATATTGGATTTAGACATCTTCAGAAAGAGTTTTTTTTTCTGATTTCAACCATGGACCACATGCTGACTAAAGTTTTTGACATTAGGTTTTATTTGAAAGAATAAATTATAAGATTAAATAAGGTAGCCTTTGGAATTTCAATCTGTCAAACATTTCATTTATTGTTCATTAATAATACAAAAATGTCATACACTAACGAAGAGAAACGAGATATGATAAGTATTTTTTATTCTTCGAAACGAAATTCAACAGTAGCGAGTACAAGATAACAAAAACATTAATAAAAATACATAGAAAAGTAAACAATAAACAATTACAGTAAATGTTCAATTATCTGGCCATCTTCGGTAATGCACAATTGGGCATGCCTTCTGGAATTTTGTACTGCCCTTTGTATAGTTCTTCTAGGAACTGCATCGAAGGCATTCTGAAGTCTGTCTCGTAATTCTTCAATGTTTTGTGGCGCATCTACTTTATAAATATTATTTTTAACATATCCCCATAAAAAAAATCTAGCGGACTTAAATCAGGTGATCTCGCAGGCCATTCAACAACTCCCCTATTTCCAATCCAACTGTTTGCAAACCCTTGATTTAAGAAATTTCTAACAACAGCTGCATTGTGTGCTGGTGTGCCATCTTGTTGCCACCATAAATATCGTAATTGATTTAATGGGATATTGTCGTCAAGATAGTCAGATACGTATGTACGTAAAATGTTTAAATATCTTTCTCCATTTAAATGTTCTTCATACATAACTGGTCCTAAGAGACGATTTGCCAAAATACCCATCCAAACGTTTATTCCAAAACGATGTTGTGGTCTTCTAGCCCTGTTTTGTCGGGGATTTTGTACTGCCCAATAGTGCTCCGTATTTCTGTTGAACATTCCAGAATTTGTAAATTTTGTTCCATCTGACCAGATGATTTTGCTTAAAAAATTTTCGTCATTTTCTATCCTTCCCATTAACCAATTACAATATTCTAGCCTTCTCAAATTATCTCCAGGCAGTAAAGAATGACTAACATGGATCCTGTATGGTTTAAACCTACTTTTATGTAAAGTTCTCCAAACTCTGGACTGGCACAAATTTAATTCTGACGCTACTTCGCGTGTAGAAATTGATGGATTATTATTTATCTATAAAAATACAAGATTAACATGAAATTTGAAAACACGCTTTTAATTTACCATTTGTAAAATATCTTGTCGATTTTCATTTAAATTCCTGTTGTCTTGACCATTACGCGGCTTAGTAAACGATCCATTCTCGACCAAATTTCTGTCGAGATCTAGAAAAATGGTACGATGAGGCTGTTGTCGTTCTGGATATAATTGTAGATATCTTGTACTCGCTACTGTTGAATTTCGGTTCGAAGAATAAAAAATACTTATCATATCTCGTTTCTCTTCGTTAGTATATAACATTTTTGTATTATTAATGAACAATAAATGAAATCTTTGACAGATTGAAATTCCATGGCTACCTTATTTAATCTTATAATTTATTCTTTCAAATAAAACCTAATGTCAAAAACTTTAGTCAGCATGTGGTACATGGTTGAAATCAGAAAAAAAACTCTTTCTGAAGATGTCTAAATCCAATATGGCGCCTATAAGAAATTAGATAGTTGATGATGGCCAGAAAGAAACGAAACGTCGTATAAAAATTTAGAGTACACCACTGGATAGAGGTTTACAAATGGCCACAAGGATGTGTTTTTTTTTCTCTACAAGGCCAAATGTCGGTGCTACAGGTAAAAGAAGAAAATGGGGTTTTCGCGTTTTTTTTTTAAATAACGAAGGTCATTTGTCACAGGTCTATTTTCTTTACGGATTTATAACTAACACAAAATTTAACAACTTTGCCAAATTTAAACCTATACTCTATCTCCAATAATAAGCGAGATCCCCATGGTGAGGGCCGCAAATGAATCAGCCTGTATAGGTCAAACGAAACGTTCAATAATAACTCCCGTTTTAAGGAACACGTATCACATATTAAATTTAATAGACCAGAAGAATCGAGCGTCGCAAACAATTGGACACGGATCATAACGTCACGGTAAAACTTTAACAAATATCAACAACCCCAGACATCTCGATGCATACGAAAGCATTCATATCGTTAAAAACAAAATTAATACGTTTAACTCTGGCAACGGTCTTATCCCACACAGTTGTCTTTTTTCATTCTTAGAAAAGAGGTAGAAAAAGTTGAGGACGTGAGAATAAACACATGTTGTTATCGTTTTCTTAAGAGGGGTAAGTTGACGTAATTTTAGTTTGTGTATTTGTTTTAAATTCAGTGTATACGTGGACGCCGTATAAAGTTGTGCGCGATTCTGTGTTAGCTTTACTGTACCCATGTTCAACAGTTTGATTAGTGGTTTTGCCTACTGATGATGACAACTTAGTTGTCGAAATACATATTTAGGATACGATTATTAATTGTGGTAAGGGGTTTTATACAACATGTACAACATGTAGTAGGGTCAAAAATTGTGCTAAAAGTATTGGTCCGCAAATCAACTGTTTACGAGATAATAACGATTTGATTAAAATTGCAGAATAAATTTTCAGCAACAACAGCCTCAACAACAGCAACAACAGCCTCAAATCGTTTTAACCACTAGTGACAGTGAGTCAACGAATAGTTCCGCATTGCCTCCAGGTAGATATACATCCATTATATACATAAATCGTTTACATTTAGTGAAGCGTGTGTTTTAATACCAAATTATCTGACTTCATAAATTCATCCATATATAGGTGTTTTTAAAATAAAAAGACAACGTATGGATAATGGAAAGACGTAATTATATAGAATATTAATTCAAAATACTGTAAATCAATTACGATGCGAACCCCAAAATCAAAAACCTCCTGAAAATTGTATTCAGAATGTGTATAAATAGAAATTATTAATTAAATATTAATAGAAGTTATACACATACATACGTTTATATACGTAACAGCTGTCGATGTTATAAAAACTGTATGCTAAGGTCAATAATCTCGTACAAAGTCAGCTTTTTATAAATTCACATAGTTCGAAAAGTCCACAAATTATTTTTAGTGGATTTTTTTTGTTACTAGAAATATAAAATATAATATCGATTTAGAATGCCACTATTGTATTTAAAGGCGGCAATGTTTATGTTTATAAGAACGATAACATTGTGTCTCTTAAATTATACAATATCTTGATTTAAAGTCATCATCTGAATTTATTATTAAAATAGCTATACAGAGTTAAGATGAATCGTATACAATGCGTTTGATGTCTGTTAGAAGTTATCACTTCGGTATATCACAGCTGTTAATCCAAAATTCCGTGATTTATTTTTGCAGATGATGATAGTTTACCCGAGGCTCACTCATCGCCAATTTTGACTTCCAGGAGGAGTGCTACATCTAGCACTAGATCAAGCCAGGACAGGACAACTGAGAGTGATCAGGTAAATTTAATCAAATCCATTATTTGTTCACAGAACAAAATTATTGCATCATGGTCGTCGGGTAATAACTCCTGAAATGTCTGTATTTTGTAACACTTAAACTTAATAGTTATTTCGTTTCAAATTGAGTACAGAAATTTGAGTACTGGAACAAGGTTGATTTAACTACGTTAAGGCTAAAATTTGTGCTTCCCTACGTTCACGTTTATATGTTAGACAAATTGCATTGTGAGATGTAATCCCCTCGATTTTTAATAATTTCATTGGCATTAAACCCACCACAACGCCACTTGACTATTTGCTGTTTTTATTCAACGGTATAATACATTTTATAAATATTAACTCTACTAATACGGACCAAAGTTAAAGATAGAATAAAGGTAAGATACTTCTGGAGTTTCGATATCCCTTCCATTGCATTTAATTCATACTAGTGTGAGTATGTAGACACATAAGAGAGAGAATCTAGTATTCTATTACACACGGATATATGGACCAAATAAGTATATATTTGGTCTACTATGATAGATTACAATAATTTTAATGTGCTGTCTTCTATTTTCCTACTCTAGTATACAATGCTAGTTTTGTATAGCGCCAAAGAAAAAGAGGACTGAAAGGTACTTGTGAGTAATGCCTTCAAACAAAAAAATCACAGTCCAATGTTCACACATAGTAACATAAAAATGATTTTTCTTTATTCGAGGGCAACAGGGCCGGCCCTGTTGCAGTTAAATATACGGGCGGCAATACGGGCTTCTACGTCTAATTTATCAGTAATTCTCTTTACCGACTAATTATATTGTTCTATCGGTATTTGTCAGTACCATGCATAAATTTAAAGAAAAAAAAATTATATGTAAATAATTCCATTCAAATAACTATAAACCAGGTATCTATTCCATTGGACACGCCATGGATACATTAGATAAAGCTTTTTGTTTTATGACATAATAATACTACCTTTAAAAGAAGTTTAACGTTCAAAGTATTTAATTTTAATCACATTTTAATTAACCCGGTATAGGTTTATCGACATATTCGACGTAAAGACTATTATTGATAACATAATTTGAAACATACTTGAGTAGGTAAACCTACCAATTTTGTATAATACAAAAGTATTTTTCATAATATATAATATTATTAAAAATGGGGTGTGGGGACTATTATTGACATCCACAAAAAAAAAATTACGGTCATATGTGCGACCGAGAATGTTTTGGCAAGAAAACTACAACATTCACTATCTATGAATAGGAACTTATGTTAAAAGTATCGTCCGGATGTTAATCGATTTTTTTTACAGATCAATGAACTTAAATTACAGCTGTATTTCGGTAAATTTTCTTGCGGTCACTACAGGAATGAGATAATGTCACTACATTCCAGCAGTGTTGTAGTGACATAAAAACAAAAAAAAACGTAAATTGTTATTTTCACTATCAGGCTGAGAACATTTCATGCACTGCGTTGATATGTTTTCACTGATATGTCATATTCGATTGCTAATCTTGAAAGTTATGGCTTCTTTTACATTCCCAACACAAAATAATAAGCACCAACACATAAACAAATTGGTAGATCATACATAATATCGCCAACCATAGATATCACAAGAAAAATCCATTCAGAAAGCCAAAAAAAATTTACGAATTAGTTTGTATTTTCTTCACTAAGGTAAAGATATTAAATAAATTGTTTCCGTCTTTTTTTTGCCACCCCAACTAATGACTTTTATGTGAGACCTATAGTACTAATTTTTCATTGCACGCTACAATATATAATTCATATTTAATGTGCAATATTTCCCTTCGTTTTTAGAAAATATGTAGATATATATTCGAAGTAACATTTCTTCTGCTTATAAAATATTCTGACTTGTAAACTTCTGTGATTGTGGTCCATTGTTTCTCCTTAGTTTTCGGTCTGGAAACGCATCCTTGACACTTGTGGACAGCTTTAACCAAGAAACAATCCTAACCTAAAATACTCAAAAAACGACTTACTAAATCATTGTTGACTCATCCAATGCGGCAGAATTATCATTAGAATCTAAACATTTTTGAGAAATTTAGCCATTGAAAACAATCACCGTCTTATTAAACAATTCATACACCGATTACACCAACATTGGACTTAATACTCATTTAAAGTAGTTACTGACTTCATAAAATGCTAAACTCATGGATTAGATATTATGTATATTAACTAATTTAATGCTTATTTCCAGTTTCCCGCCTCGACTAGCACCATATCCACAAACACGAGCATGAATGGATATAGTGTGAAAGGCAAAGTTGAATTCGGTCTGCAATACAACTACGAAACCGGTGCTTTTGAAATTATGGTGAAACAGTGTTGCGAACTAGCCGAAGTCGATACCAAAAAGAATAAATTCAATCCGTACGTTAAGGTTTATCTATTACCGGATAAATCCAAGAGTGGCAAACGGAAGACGTCAGTGAAGAAGAACACTCTAAATCCGGTATTCGACAAATGTCTGAAGTATCACATGGCGTTGAATAGTTTGGAAACCAGGACGTTGTGGTTATCCGTGTGGCATTCGGGCACGTTTGGAAAAAGTTATTTCCTCGGCGAGGTAATGATACCTTTAGAGAATGAAGTTTTCGATGACTCGACACCAAAATGGCATAATCTCCAAGAAAAAGTAAGTAAAAAAAAGGAAAATAATTCACCCACGCATCTCAAGAGTTGACGAGTAAAATCGATACAGTGTTGCAATGTTATCGTTTTTGAGATAAATATTGCTGAATTTATATGGAAATATAATTTGTTTGAACAAATTAAATACTTAATTACGGCGGGGGGAGGGGGGGATAATCGATTTTTTAAATATATTTTTTTTGAAGTATTTTTTTCATTGTTCCATATACCCCTGAAACTCTTCAAATCGGATGCTGCCCAGGGTCCTCTGTGAAGATGTGTTTCCAGCTTCAACGTCATCAAAATGCCTCCCCTTCAATTCTTTGGGGTCACTTGTGACGTAATTTTTCAAATCCTGGCACATTAAAAAAACGATTCTGTTGTTGTTCGTCTGTGAACAGTCTGGGGACAAATTTTGCTGCAATCGATCCGCACTCACTATTCGTTGACAAGCGCTCCAACTGATTTCTGTCGCTTCTGACAGTTCATCGTTTGTATCTCTACGGTTTTCGTTTTCGTCCATCCATTGGTTGAAATGCAACCTTGTTTTACTTCAAAGCTCATTTTGCCTTGTCTGAATCCTGCAAACCAAACAAGAACGTGTGTCCACTCTTCTTTGAATGCTTGTTAAAATTCTGCCGAAGTTTTCCACAAATGGAAACAAAAATTAACACTTGCTTCTTCTTTCGATCACCCTTATAAATTGGCGCGTTATAGATTCGAAAAAAATAACGTTAAAATTATCTGCATGTGATTTCAACAACAGCGTCCGGGGTACAATTTATATAACATGAATGGTACTTAGAGGAATTCTGGTTTGTAAACACAATACACACTAACAGTTGTATTATAAATTTTGTGTATATTGCAAGTGTAGAGATGAATAATTTTAACCGCACTCTGAGAAATTCTTAGAAACAGTACGACGAAATTTTTCAACCAAATTTAATTGAATCTTTCTTAAAATAGGTGGCATAAATATACGTTTCATTTTCTATCAATAAAATATAGAATAAGAGCTAAAAGTACATATACTATTGGCATTTAAACTGTATTAAAATGATTTTAATTCATAATTAATTAAAAATTAATAAAATTTTCAGAGTGAATCTATGGAAAGCATGCTCACATTCAAGGGCGACATTTTAGTGAGTCTAAAATTTGTACCACCTGACATAATAGATCATGAAAAGGGCAAAGTATCAAAAGGAGCTTTACACGTCTTGGTCAAGGAGGCTAAATGCTTGACAGCCGTTAAGGGCAGTGGAACTTCGGATCCATTTTGCAAAGGGTAAGATTTTCCCTTATTAATAAATTTCGATTTTTAAATCTGAATTTAAGAAGTGAATAGGAAATTTTCTTTTCTTGTTATTGTATAATTTGAATTTTCTTTCACTTTAACATTGTATATAGTCTAGCCATTATACATTACGTGCATAGAAATGGGCCCACTGTAAACTTTTGACTTTAACTGTATTTATCAGATCAAGAAAAAATATATGCTGTTTGAAAGACAATTTCATATGCCTTGATATGAGTTCCAATTTATTAAAATTTATTTCGGCTTCTTAAACTTAAAATTGTGAAATTAATACATCAAACAAATTATCTTTTTTATTTCTTAAGGAAGTATGTTTTATTGACAATTAACTAAATTAACACTTATTTTTAATAATGTGTATGACCCCTTCTTACACTAATAACATCTCTTATACGATTAGGCATAAAGCTAATCTAGTTCGATATTGTTTCCTGGGGGGTGTCAACCCATTCTTCTTTTACTGTAACAATAAGTTCTGGGATCGCGGTTGGGGCACGAGGTCTAGCACGAATTTTTCGTTTTAGCTCATCCCAAACATGTTCGATTGGATTAAGGCCAGGACTGCATGCTGGTTAATCCATAACCCGAAAACCGACTTCTGTAATGTAATCTTGCACGATTCTTGCAGTGTGTTGCTTATCATTGTATTGCATAGAAATAAATTCGTCTCCAATGTAGTTGACCTAAGGTTTCACATGAACTGCTAAAATCTCCTCGATGTACCTAGCACCTATTAAATCTTTTCTCCCGTGACCACGATTGTCCCTACGAATGAGAACTGGGTCGGTCCGTGTTCCGATAGAAATTGCACCCCAGATCATCCAAGAACCACCTCCATAAGCATTCTGAAAATTGCTCTCCTGGTCTCCAATATACTTTTCTTCTTACTTTTCTTCTTCGGTCGCTGCCATAGGGGCATATGTTCTTATCTGAGAATAGAACAGACCCCCAGTATTCCAATGTTCAATTCAGATGCTCCCGTGCAAAACGCAGGCGTGCTTGACGATGAGCTGTGGTAAATTTTGACGATGAGCTGCGTATAATTTACAATTACAGAATTGAATGCCTTTTTCCCTCAAATTTTAGCTACAGGCTTGTATGAGGTTGTTACTGAACATTTAGGTTATCACAAATTTTGTTCACGATGGATACTAAAACTACCTACCGAAGACCATAAAACAAAGAGAATGGGATCGGCACTAACTCTTCTGACACGTTACGATGTTGGAGGTGAAGATTTCTTCAGGCATATCGTAAGAGGTGATGAGACTTGGGTCTCCTGTGTCAACGTTGAGACAAAGACAATCAATGCAGTAGGTCGCTCTGCCTACGAGAAAATCTTTGAAGTGCCACAAACTTTTTCTGCGAGAAAAGTCATGGTTACTGTCTTTTTGGTCCTTCTCGTAGACTTTATGGAACGAGGAACCGCAATAAACACTGAAGTCTACATGCATGAATTCGTATGCGGCAGAGTTCGATGGGGGGCATTAAAAAACTGGTTCATCGCTAAGACAAATGTCCCAATCTTAATGGCAACTATGTAGAAAAATAGCTGAAAGTAGCTGCTTCAAGTTGTATATAATAAAAATCTCTTCATGTTTTGATGTTTTTTTTTAATAACCAAACGGACCTTACTTTACGAATCGTTTGAAAACTTAGTTTTATATGATTTTTTTTACAGAAAAGAAATTTTTAAAATGTCTATGTAAAAATATTGAAAAGTATACTTGATAATTGATGAAATAATTGTATTAATTCTACTTTAATTAATGAAGATCTTTTAGAAACTGTTATTAAATTTTATTCCTGCTGTATTAAAATTATCATTTATATTATTTGGTCCTAGTTACCTTTTACCGGATAAAGGAAAAAATTCTAAACAAAAAACGTCGATCATAAAGAAGACAGTCAATCCCGCATGGAACCACACACTCATATACGACGACGTTACGTTACAAGAGTTAGCCGAAAGATGTTTGGAACTAACTATTTGGGACAATGGCAGACTAGGAACGAATACTTTTCTAGGTGGTGTGCGATTTTCTTTGGGTACAGGTATGTTGCTTTTAAAATCGATTAATTAAAGACAAATTCTTCCTGTTGTACAATTATGATTTATAAATCATAATTCTCTATTTTTTCCTAAATTCAAAATTATGTTTCTTAGACAGTGTACAATACTGTTGCAATGAATTTGTAATAATTTAGGATTCCATACCTATTTCTAAAAAAATCTTTGTAAAACTCATTCAGCTAATATTAAAAACCGGTCATCGAAAAATATTTTCACATTGTTGGATACAAAGAATGAAAAAGATGAAAATTTGATTGAACGAGAGGGTTGGGTTGCTATTTACCTATATGTATATCCGGAATAACGAACAAAAACAAATATTTATCATGAAAATGGTTTTATTGTTTTTCAAAATATTCTATGTGATGATCGATGCACTTTTGCATACTTTGAACCTATTTTCACAGCGCTTTTTCCATTCCGATTGAGGTATTTCCAAAACATTTATTTTGAACGCAGCAAGCGCTTCTTTTGGTGTCGGAAGTCGTTGACCACGTAGTTTATTCATCACGTATAGTCTATTATAGTTTTCTATATAATAATCGTTGGTATTTCTGGTTCCGTAGTTGTGAATTTGATCGACCGTTGTCAATTTTCCACTTGAGTAAGGAGGCATTATTCCAATTTTAATTTTATAGATGAAAACGATTGTCTTATATACTATGTATTGTTTTACACTTAATAAACTTAAAGTTTCTAGCATTAGATTAATTGGGGTATATCTGTTACATTTTAATACTATTCGCAAAGCCTTATTCTGTAGTTTTTGGAGTTGCTGCATCTCATTCCCATTTATACTAAATAAAATGGCTGCGCAAAAATCAAAATGTGGTGAATTAAGGATTTAAACAACAACAGTCGGGCATACAGTGACAAATTATGACTAAATCTATTTAAGAAAAATATCTTCTTGGAAATTTTATTAGATAGGTATTGAACGTGAGTTTTGAAATCTAAATTAGTAGGTATTCAATCTTACCCCCAAATATTTCATATTCTCAACTCTGTCTATTTTCTTGGAGTCCATAGACAAATCTATATCATTAAAATTCAATTTAGAAATCTTATATTTAGTACCAATTATCATGAACTTAGTTTTACTGAAATTCAGTGCCATATTATTCTCACATACCCATTTATACAATTTATTTAATTGGACAGTCATGCCATCCACCATCTCTCTAATATCATCACCAACTATATAGATCATGGTGTCGTCAGCAAACATACATATTTCGCAATTATCAACCGCTTTGACTATATCATTAATGTACAGAATAAACAATAGTGGACCTAACACTGTTCCCTCGGGCACTCCGTATTTTGTAATAATCTTATCAGACATCTCATTTTTATATTTGACTACTTGATATCTATTACTTAGGTACGATTCAAACCATCCTAATGCTAATCCAGATATTCCCATTTTATTTAATTTACACAACAACAAGGCTCTGTCAACAGTCTCAAAAGCCCTCTTGAAGTCTAAGAATACAGTCAAAACAAACTTGCCTTTATCAATTACTTTCGCCCACGCATCGCAAACACTCAGCACAACCGTTTCACACGAATGATATTTTCTGAAACCCGACTGATTCGACTCAATTAGAGAATTTTTTTCACAATATTCCATTAATTGGACTTTTACACACGTTTCCAAAACTTCTTCATATGGAGCTACTAAGTTAATAGGTCTAAATTCCTCATGCCAACACGTTCCGTTAACCTTAGGTACTGGCGCCACATATGTCGTTTTCCAATCTTCAGGAAATTTACCAGTTCGAAGTGACGTATTTATAACATCGAGAAACCTGTCAGCAACTACTTCACAGGAATCTCTTAAAACGTTTGTTGATATTCCGTCACCTATCTCTCCAGTACACTTCATAGATTTTATAACCTATATTCGATGTCTTTGCTGGTCAAATATTGAGTTGTTTCATGGTGAAAAATTTTTCTGCGTCGTTGGTTATTTTCTCTTATTTCTCCAAAGATTTTTGACAAACAAAGAGTTGCATATCATTCAGAATTGACCGTTCTACGATCCTCTAGTGGCGTTGTAGCCACATTTTCCACCATTTCTAAGCATTTGCTTCGAAATGCTTCTTGTACTAACAACTTTTGCTGGGTTTGGCTCATATTGAAACATCCATTCAAGATCCGTTACCTGTGTCGGTGTTTAACATGGCCTTTGATCCACCACGATTGTAATTTTTGAGCATTTCTTTGCACCAATCGACATGAGCTTTCTTTTTTAGTGATTGCCAAAGTATGCGGAACCAAATCGAACAAATCTTTTTTATTCTTTTATTACCTTATGTTATGTTTGACTTATTAATGCCCAGGGATACCTCAATTTCACAGTTAATTAGAGCCGTAGGGAAAAGAAAAAATATTGAATGAAACACCCACGAAATCGGAAACAGACATCAACATATCACCTGTCGTATAGTATCTTAATGTGAGGAGTATTTTTGCTTCAGGTTTAATAGCGCCACCCCTACAATTTATCCGGTTTCTCATAAACCTACGAAATTATTAAATTGAAACATACTGCGTTGAAAAACCCTGAATGTCAGCTCTTATATGTTCTAATAAGAGTTCTACAACGGGTTTGCTTAGTCGAAACCTCTGATAGAAATCGTGATTAAAAGTTCTGAATTCGCTGTTTTACGTCTTCTTATGTTAAGCTAACTACTACTACATACAGTAATGAATTTGTATTTATACCGATTTCCATTGTATTATTTTTGGATAACGAATGATAAGCACAGAAAATGTTTTAAGTTTATAGGTTAAAGCTGGGTTAAAGTGACATTAAAGCGACGATTTTGCGACTTTAAGATAAAGTTATGGAGTTGTGTTATGAAAACCACTTCTTACTTAAAGTAACTTTAACAATTTAAAGTTAAACTAAAGTTTGTTATGAAAACGGCCCTAAGTAAGATTTACATCTAGAATAATATTACATTTTTAGAGTACACAAGTTAACCAAAACTCAATTAATTTCTATTTATTTAATCTTCCAGGTAAACATTACGGAAATTCTGCTGATTGGATGAATGCAACAGGGAAGGAAGTGTCCCTCTGGAAAAGAATGCTGGAAAGGCCGAATTTTTGGATGGATGGTTGTTTATCGTTACGTCCCGCACTAGACCAGCAAACGTCGCAATAAAATCAAAAGCATTCCATATCGACAACAATAATTGTTTTACCATTTTTTTCTTTGTATATATTTTGTGTTTGTTTATAAATACGTGTTTCAAAAAAAAAAAAAAACATAGTTGTCCATGAATTTCTCCTATAAATTATGATGTTCGGCATTCTTGAAATTCGGATATAGATTAAATGGTATGAAGATTATCTACCTATCACTGTCAAAATTTATCATCGAGAGATATGGTGATGAAATTAATAACAAGCACAATTAGATTATTAATTTATTTAATAGAAAACTTAAGTACGCCAAAAAGCGATTTTCTCTCCGGTGCAGAGGGAAAAAATACGTATATATGTGCAAGTCCATTAACACTATGCCAGATGGCAGCAAATATACCAAATAAATTTGAATACATGAAACATGAATACGTTAAGGACGTATTACGCATTTCTTACAAATGCACCGACACAACTTGGAATCGTTGAGTGCGCGTAGAGAGCAAATGAGTGCTTCATTTTTGAGGAAAATTATCAGCAGCGAGATTGATTCGCCCTGTTTGCTTTCTCGAGTTAGTTTTCATGTGGCGCGTCTTTCGTCAAGAAACGTTCCCACATTCTCTGTGCCTAGGGGTAGAAGTAATATCATGATGAAAGCGCTCCTTACGCATGCTTTAGTGAATGCCAATCTGCCAATAAACTATATGATGACATATTTTTTTTAACGAGTAATTTGTGAAATACTTGAAGTGTTTTTGTTTTCTATTTATAACAACATAATTTGAAACATACTTGAGTGAGTAAAACCTCATCAATTTAGTATAATACAAAAGTATTTTTAATAATATAAAGTATTATTAAAAATGGGGTGTGAAGAACACAATACAAGTTCATATATTTGTTAATGTGTCTTCTCCAAAGACGTAGAACGTCTTTAGAGAACGTCTACGTCTTTGGAGAAGACACATTAACAAATATATGAACTTGTATAGTGTTCTTCACACCCCATTTTTAATAATATTTTATATAATTCTTTCAATGGTTAAATAAAAATTTAAAAAAGGTATATAACCCCTTACCACAATTATTAGTCGTATCCTAAATACGTATTTCGACAACTAAGTTGTCATCATCAGTAGGTAAAAACTACTAATTAAAAGTCGCACATGGGGCACAGTAAAGTAAGAAAAACGCTTGCGCACAACTACTATACACTGCTTCCCTGTAAAGACTAAATTAACATGCCAATCTAAAACTACGAGACAAACACTTGCCTCTTAAGGAAAAGGTGTAAACATGTGTTAAATTGTCGAACAAAGGAACGGCAGACATTCATCTCTAAGGGAGGCGCCCCTAAATTCGATTTTTAAAAACTACGATGACCCACTATTAAACTTAAATGAAACACCTTATATGGGGGGGTAACAGCAGAAATTTTTTTTGTTTCGCGTTTTGTGGAACAAATGTACCGGGTGTTTTGTTTAGTAAATTATTAATCATGTTTCACCTAGAGCCAACCGTGAATTCTATACATTATATTAAAAGTACTTAACTCCTTAACAATGACATGTCACCTATTTATAATTGGCTTTTAAATTGTATACCTACAATGTCTAATAATTTTTAGATCCTTTTCACGTTACTTGATTGTTATTTAATATAACACAACACAGTCAGATGTCTTGTCTTTTCGTATGTAACGGCCCTTCCCAATTTTGTCCTTCTCGGAATTTCAATAGAGTCCAGTTTTTGCAATATACGACCATACTTTTTAATCATTTGTAATTGAAAAATTTTTACACCCCTACCCAAAATAGATGTTTTTACTATGCATGTGCTCGAGATAATACGTTTAAATAATAACTACTGATGTGTGCAATGCAAATGAAATATACATATAGTTAAATATACTATTGTTTTGTGAAAATATAAGGTGTTTCATTTAAGTTTAATAGTGGATCATCGTTGTTTTTAAAAATCGAATTTAGGGGCGCCTCCCTTAGAGATGAATGTCTGCTGTTCCTTTGTTCGACAATTTAACACATGTTTAGACCTTTTCCTTAAGAGGCAAGTGTTTGTCTCGTAGTTTTAGATTGGCATGTTAATTTAGTCTTTACAGTGATGCAGTGTATAGTAGTTGTGCGGAAGCGTTTTTCTTACTTTACTGTGCCCCATGTGCGACTTTTAATTAGTAGTTTTTACCTACTGATGATGACAACTTAGTTGTCGAAATACGTATTTAGGATACGACTAATAATTGTGGTAAGGGGTTATATACCTTTTTTAAATATTTTATATTATTAAAAATACTTTTGTATTATACAAAATTGGTGAGGTTTTACTCACTCAAGTATGTTTCAAATTATGTTGTTATATACGCATTCGGTTCACGCCGACAAGTAGTGAAGACACGATAATACAGTTTTTATAGATACGGTGGTTACCGACTATAAAAATACGTTGCTAGTTCTGCGGTTATTATATAGACAGCGCTGAATATTCTTTCACGCTCTGTCTTAATAATTGCTGTGAGATAGCAAGGTAGTTATGTTTGTTGAATGTGTCTCTTCTCCAACAGAGGCGTACCGACGATCATGTAGAAATGTGAAATACGTATCTACGTCTTTGGAGAAGACACATTAACAAATATATGAACTTGTATTGTGTTTTTCACACCCCATTTTTAATAATATTTTATATTATTAAAAATACTTTTGTATTCTATTTATAAGCACACAGAATGTACTTTTTTTTCTTCATGTTAGCAATATGTATCACTTTTAATTCCAATTTAGTTGCCCTATAATTGGATAAATCTGTTGGGTACAAATTTATTATTATTATTATGATTATTGAAATCAAACAGACATGTATTACACACATCTGTATCTGTACACATGGACATATACCTCGTATGTTCCTGTATTTGCTACCATCTAGCATCGTGTTAATGGACTTACACCTATATAAGTATTTTTTTCCCTTGTGTACCGGCATAGCTGGACGAGAGAAAATCGCTATTTTTGGCCGTCAGATGTCACTGGATTATCTGGTGTCACCTGATAGGACTAAATTTGCTGTACCTATGAGGCGATCATTCAAACTTTATTTCACTAGCCAAACTGACGAAGTTTATTGAGAAAGAAACACGTGCTTTTGGCTGAAGTAAACGTTAGAAAATACGAGGTGTATGTCCATGTGTACAGATACAAATGTGTGTAATGCATGTCTGTTTCATTTGTAGCAAATGCATAATACGTGCTTAACCTATTGATGTACTCAAATTTCGCAGGAATATTAACTTAAAACTTCTATTTATGTCGAAAATGGTTGATTTTTGTTGATTTTGTGGTGCAAAAGTAGTCTGCTAAAAGGAAAGCAATAGTAAAACAATACAATAGAAACCTTAACGATGTCAGGGTCAATTACAGCAGGCCCCGAAAGAAAATATCGTTATTTAACTTTAAACCATCCAGCGAATGTAATGAATAATAACAATCAGTCATAACCACAAAACACATAAGTAGCTGGCATTTGATGCATCAAAATGGCTTCATCTTTTATCCCTGTGTATTCTCTGCGCGCTAAGATTGCGCATTCGTCTTTTCGTAGTATGTATATTGATATAGGAACGTGGGGTTTCTCCATTCCCTATTTGACATCTACTATATACTCGCAATTTTCCCGCCATTTAGTGTTGGGTTTTTGTTTTCTTCTAATGTAATTTCTTTTTGTTTTTACTCGAATTAAACTCTTGCCTTTATCTGTGCAATTCTTTCACAACAATTGCAAATTTTTAGCTTACCTGTATTAACTTTTTTTTCATTGTTTTTTAAAATACCGCAATTGTATTGCGTTAGATAAATAACCTACATAATAGAATAAATGGAGGAAGGTCAAAAAATAAAAGGACATTTTAAAAATATTTTTTATTGATACAAAGAAGACAAATACGAATACTTATGCACTTAGATCATTCACCCCACACCATAGTACTAAATTTATAATTTTATTAGTCTGGATATATTATAGTTATGTATACAGAGCGGTTGGTTTTTCATTGTACACTCAATATTTTCGTATTTAAAACAAATCAAAACGTATCCGAAACTATTTTTTGCCCTCTAATATATATATCGCTGTATCGCAGTATCGCTGAAGGCTGACAAAGTTAAATAGAATAGATAATTAAAGTAAAATGCTGATGATATTATGAATTGGGCGCCTTCTAGAATTATAAATGAATCTCTACGTATCATCAGCTAATCAGTAGTAGTATCCACAGCTAAATATAGATGTCGCGGAGAGCATGAAATAAATAAAGAATATTATTAATATTAAATGCAACTATCTATTTAAAAATATATATATTTTGTAACTACGATATATAACTGTTTATACTGAATTTTCAATTTAAACGTTTAGATAACATTGCAACTCTGTTAAATTTTGAATGATGTTGCCATGGTTACGAAAACAATTCTTTGATATGATTGGTCATAAAATTCATGTATATATTTTGCCTAACTAGGGTACCTAAAATGCATCTTTACCTCTAATATTATTGTTTAAACTAGGCAATAACTACTGGTAAGTAAATTTATGTTGTAACAAACAAATAATTAACAACACAACAAAACAACCACGGGGATACATGTTCAAGAAAGACATTCACACAGACATATATGTTTTGACAAGTAGAAGTTTTCGTTATTGTTTTGTTCATTTGAAATAAATAGTTCTTTTCATTGCGAAGTCGTGTTACTTTAGAGTTTAACTAAACAAAATAACCATCAATAATCCACCCGTTACAATGTGTATTTTAAATAGACTTTATACTTTATTATATTTTATTTAAAATATTATTATCTCTTAGTTAAATCAAGATACCTTCTAATTATTTTTAAATGTGATAATATAGAATAAAGCTAATGACTTTAAATATAACTAAAAGATCTGTGGTTGTAGGAATGCCAGCAGGCACAAGGGAAGGTGGATTCTTCGGCTTGAGTCTCAATATCCAGCCAGGAGGAGTAAAGGATAAGCTTGGAGAATTCGGATTGTTTTCTTTTATGTCTAGTACGGTGTATATTATATTTGGCCCTTTGAATGTTTCCAGGTACGTTTTATCTTTATTACGTTGTAAAAACTTGGGCACTAGGGTGAACTTCACCTGATGATGCTATGACGAATATCTCATAGAAAAATTATTTTATGCATATAAAAATATGTTTAAACGGTGATCTAAAGGTTTATGCACGTTTCTAACTGGTTATTTTGTCGAAATTACTGTTGTAAAAACTTGGGCACTAGGGTGAACTTCACCTGATGATGCTATGACGAATATCTCATAGAAAAATTATTTTATGCATATAAAAATATGTTTAAACGGTGATCTAAAGTTATATAATGAAACAGATATGCAAAATACATATCCGTCACTGTAAACATGGACAAACACCTCGTATTTTTAGCATTTACTTCTGTTCACTACATATGTTTCAGCCATCTAGGCCTCATCGGTTGAACTAGTGAAGCAATGTGTATACAAATTAATACAGATCTGTTAAACAACGGATCTATATCTGTATCTACATTTACGCTAAAATCGTCTCCAAGCTATAACCAGTTTCGTTCTATCAGGCGACACCAATTTAATCAGTGACATCTGACGGAAGAAAGCGACTAGGCCAGAAAAGGCGATCTTCCGCTCGAATAGCAAGGCTATTACGAAGAAAAGCGGAAAAACATGTATATTGGTGCTGTCCATTAACACGCGCCAGATGGCGGTAAATATACAAAAAAGGGATATTTATCAATACGTTTTTGCCGTATTACGCAGTTGTTATATAATGAAACAGATATGCAAAATACATATCCGTCACTGTAAACATGGACAAACACCTCGTATTTTTAGCATTTACTTCTGTTCAATACATATTTAACAGATCTGTATTAATTTGTATACACATTGCTTCACTAGTTCAACCGATGAGGCCTAGATGGCTGAAACATATGTATTGAACAGAAGTAAATGCTAAAAATACGAGGTGTTTGTCCATGTTTACAGTGACGGATATGTATTTTGCATATCTGTTTCATTATATAACAACTGCGTAATACGGCAAAAACGTATTGATAAATATCCCTTTTTTGTATGGTGATCTAAAGGTTTATGCACGTTTCTAACCGGATATTTTGTCGAAATTACTGTTTGATTTTGATATTTACCGTTTTCTGAAAATTAGTTTATTAACAAAGTAGGCTCGTTCGAACTCTTTAGGCGTACTTTAATCGTTGGGAGATTTTGAGCTTTGTTTTCTTTCATTTATATTTCCGAATTTTCTGGATGAGAAAGCCGCGTGTTTCACACAATGGCCGACATAGCCATTGTGTGAAACACGCGGCTTTCTGCAATTACTTCTTCCTTAGACATCGCCACGATAACGTGTCTCTTTTATTCGAAGGAGCTTGTTTGGCGGTAAGAAATATTTTTACTATATTGAGTTTTACTTATTTCGAATTTTCTTCCTAGGATTTACTTGGTTATTTGGTTATCTGGTTTTATTTTGGTATATTTTTGGAATTGGTGTATATTCAGTCGGAATGGCATGATTTGGCCATTTTGTACTTATTCTGCCAAGAAATATTTCCACGTGGTGATCGAAGGCCATCTTGGGACCAAGTATCCTGTATGTTGGTTTAATCTCCTTCCTTCCGTTTAATTGATGTTCTAACCAGGAGGACAGACTCCAGGGGAACGTTTCTACAAAACTTTGGTGCCAGCTAAGTGTGCATTAGAATATTTTGGTGTCTATAAGGAGTTATCTTTTTTTATGGAGGCAAATCAAATTCTAGATTATTAATCATCATTAGGGTGATATTGTAAACTTTTGTTTTATTATTTCTAATAAACTACAGAGAGGGGCTTCTCCTTTCTCTACTATATTTTAGTTGTGATCCTATCACTTGTTTAATCAAATTAAGGGCTTCACCCCCTAAATTAAGTTAGTAAGGTAAAATATAATTAGATTATACTCATTTACATTTCTTTATCTATAAAGTAGTTTATGAATCTTGCAACCATTTCATTTGACTTTAACATATTCATGAGGCTCGTACCATGAGTGGAGCTTCCGTTTAATTTGTGAGTACGTCGAAATTTTAAATCAGTGATTACCCTTTTTTTTGTAAACGTTTTGTACAGAACTACTGTAAGAATTCTCACTACCGTTCTCTCGAATTACCTATTCTTTGTAATTTGACGTATAGTTTATTTGTGTTTATTTTTAACCTGTTATACAGGGAGTTGCTATCACATTTAGTGTACCTGTGCTTGATTTACTTTCGTGCACATTTGCTTATTGTCAGATTCATATAGCGTTATCTCTGATAGATATTTTATATATTACCTTATTTATACTGTAAATTTATATACCCGGTGTTTAAATATTTTGTGGGTATTTAATTTTGTTCTAGTCACTTTATATTCTTTCAACTTATTTTGTCACTACATACAGAGAGGCTTAACCTCGTTCGTATTATAATTTTGAGTTGGCTTAACCTTTCTTATATTTTTGTATACATTTTGATAATTTTATACTTAGGCATCTTTACCAAGTTGTAGATACGTACACCTTTTGGAATTTTGATCTATTCTGATATTGATGTTAGATTCCTGATTGCTTTCTTTTGTAAATTGTTTTTAAACCTGAGAAAACGTTTGTATCGATGCTTTGTTAGTTTATTAAAGATATTTGTTGTTTGGATTTGCGTGTTTGATTTCTTTCCCTGCGAGTGTTAAAGAGATCACAGTTTCACGTTTTGGCAGCAACAAGGTGTGGGGGAATACTTCTCTCTTTTGCGACTGAGGCCATCTAGTTCCACCCGCAGCCGTGTATACGGGGTGCGCCTGCCGTGGACTTTTATGCGGTGGCGCCTTTATTTACCATCGAGCGATCTTTGATCCCACACGCTCTCCTTCATACGAGCTAGTCGGTAGGGGCATTTCTTTGGAGCATCCACCTTCAGGTGGGTCAGCCCGAGAGAGAGAGGTATTCGCTGAACATCAAGCGTCAGCCTTGTTGTTAGCGTGCGCTACTATTTTAGATCGCGTAGGTAGCAAGTAAATTGGCGCCCAACGTGGGGCCTCATCTGGCTATATTTGCCGCAGGTATTCAATTCTGAATACAGCAATATATATATATATATATATATATATATATATATATATATATATATATATATATTGCTGTATTCAGAATTGAATACCGCTGGAGGTAAGAGCGGCGAGTATCTTTGTCGATTTATATACACTAGGAGACTTAACAATTCTTTAGGTGGCGTTTTAGTTAAAATTAGATATTTACATATATATTAATAGTTTGGTGTTTTGGATTACATTGTAATTATTGTTGTATTCAAATTTAAGTTCATTGCAATGCTCTTAGATATCCAATGTTTTTGGTGATTGCATTTGGAATATATACAAATAAATCGCTTGGTTTTCCTATACGGAAGCATGCAATGTATCATTGTCCATGTGAACTAGTACTGCTACTATTGATATTATATTATTAGTTTATTTATAAAAGTAACTATGTCAAGTGGTACATCATTTGAATCGTTGAAAGAAGGCATTTTTATAATGTCATGGCCGACTATGGTTTCCATTAGAAAAAACACAAGTTTGTGTCATAACTCAAAAATTATAGCTTAAATGAAAAATTCGGTTATACAGGATTATGAAACACATAATTACTTATAACTTTCTAATTTACACATTTTTTCTAAAATCAATAATAACAGAGATATAGGCGCCGGACAAATAAGAATCAGTTTTGCAATATATCTAATTTCCCATTTCCATCGGAAAAAACTCACCCTATATATATATATATATATATACATTTCGTGTTTAAAGAATTTTGTTTTTCTTTTTTATTTTATTGGCCGTGTTTTAATATTAAAAATAATAGATTTTTATTGGTTTTAGCGACCTTTTACTGAATTTAGATGTTTGTTTGCGACGTTTCGACTTTCTTCAATTCAGTCTTTTTCAAGCATCTGGAAACAAGAATCATTACAATGAACATGAGAACTGTGTTTGTTTTGTGTGATATAACAATTGAATTAACAATTTTATATTTAACATTATATTAAGAAATGAATTACGAATTAGGTTAGTGTTTTACGTTGAAAATTAAATAACATTAAATTAAAATAGCTTAGAATGGTAGGGGGACATTTATGTGATTAATATCTGTATGAATTAATTGGAGACTTAACAAATATTAACAATTTTTAAGTTTAAAATTAGATAAAAAAACCAATTGACACTAAAACATAATTTTGATTTTGAAAACACCAAAGTAATAACACAAAAAAAGAACACAAAAGCTAGAGAGGTCTTAGAAATGATACACATTTTCAAAAATAGCAAAACAATCAACAACAGGAACGAAATCGATCGGCTTTCAAAACTTTATTACCCTCTCATAAAACAATAGAAAAATCAACAAAAAAAAACCCCCCTGCACGCACAAGAAAAAAATAGCTCCCATTAGAAATAACAATGTTAACTTATACCCCTAAATACGGTCCTGACTACCATCCTCATTCCAAAAAACAGAAATTAAACCCCCGCAAACTAAAGCATTAGTTCACTTACAAAATCCGCACAAGCATGTTCGTTTCTAAGAAAATTGGTCCCGGATGCCAAACACATGTGGCATGGCAAAATATGAATGACAGGATATAAATGTCAAGACTTGACATTTATATCCTGTCATTCATATTTTGTATTCTCTTGATAAAGGCGTATACAGCCGAAACATGTAGAGTTTTTTTAAATACATATATTTTGAAGTAATATACAGACCTTTAATCGCCTACTGATTAGGTTTACCATATATATATATATATATATATATATATATATATATATATATATATATATACATATGGTAAATTCAATTTGTTGGCGATTTAAGGTCTGGTTTTACTTCAAAATATATATATTTAAAACAATCCTACATGTTTCGGCAAATGATGCCTATATTAATGTAATACGTATAACATTAATATACTGTCATTTATATTTTATATTCCTTGAAATCCTTCCATCATTTTCCGAAACATGTAGGATTGTTTTATATATATATATATATATTTTGAAGTAAAACCAGGCCTTAAATCGCCAACAAATTGAATTTACCATAACATACAATGGTCACGAAATAATTATCTTTATATATATATATATTTACAACCCTCTACCAATACAGCGTCCATCAATTGACCATTTACATTTAATTTGGCGTCCGTGTGTAATTGGGCGTCCGTATACGGACGCTAAATTTTCAACTGCATAAAATTTGTTTTACAGTTGTATCTTCATCAGTACACTTGATTTTCAAATTTTCGTATGGACGTTGAAATGATAGTTATTCGTAAATATTCATATATTTGTAGTTCATGCTTTCGGTGGCAGAGGAATTAGTAGTATCAGGCGTATATTTCTAAAGTATATATTGTGTTTATATTTCCGCCAATTTGGAATCCGTAACTTTGGCAACACTTCTATGTGTGAATATCGGTAAATCCCTTATTGGGTAGCGGTCGTCGAGCGAGATTTGATTGTGTATCGCGAAAAGTTATAGTAAGAAAAATAGGTAAGTAAAATATAAAATTGCATATTAAATACTGAGTTAGACTAAATAGCAGTAAGTTACTATTTTTAATATTTAGTACTGCAAGGAACATTTTTCACCGAATTGTTGCTGAAATATGTTCTTCTAGATATACATATGTGTCGTAGGAATAAACTCATTTTTATTATTACGAGTTTGCGAACTTGTTTTTTTCTGAATTATGATAGTAAAGTATCAGAATAATTGAAACATACATGAGTAAGTAAACCCCACCAGTTTTGTATAATACAAAGGTATTTTTAATAATATAAAATATTATTAAAATTGTGGTGTGTCTGGGAATATCCTTTCTCCAGCAGGGGCGTACCGATGAGCCTGTAGAAAGATGAAATACGTATCTACGTCTCTGGGGATAGGATATATTCGGACACGTTCACAAAAAATTTTAATAGTGAACCTGCATTTGTGTTCTTCACACCAGATTTTTAATAATATTTTATATTATTAAAAATACCTTTGTATTATGATAGTAAACATTTGTAATTGTTATAATTTCTTTTACAGTATAATATAGTGGGCCATGGAAGGTTTCAGGTTTCCTACAGAATATGTATGTATGCACTTAATGTTAGTTCAATACCACAACACTTTTTTTATCTTTACAGTATAGTGTGTGTTCGACACAAACGAGAAGAACTAGAAATTGGTTCTGTAATAAAGCATTATCGCCAACTATGGTAACTTCTGAAAATTAAAACTGCAATAATTCTTTCTTCATAATAACAATAACACTATCTCTTTTTAAGTTTTATTTATATTCACAAAGATCTTATTGTTATTTATTCCTAGAAGAAAACGTTACATTCTGTAAATGATAACAAATCGTTTGAAAAAGTTTCTTTCTCTGAAGGAATAATAGACTGAAATGCAACGTTTGTAAATGTGATTTTAAATAAAGTACTTCGAATTCTAATGATTATATAGAGAGAACACATTCGTGAAATAATTATTTCTAATGTGATTAAGCATTAAGGACAGACGTAATAGAATAAAGTAAAATAGACTACTCATTTACTACACAATTCATTTTCCTAAATAAAAATTCTACCTTAATTTAGTGTGGTTTTAGATATCATATATGTATGTATTTTGGCCCAAATTTGTGTCTCACCCGTTTAATATTAAATATTATGCACTACATTGTGCTCTTCAATCACATCTGTTATTAATTATTACCTGTATAGTCGCTATTGATAGTATCGACAGTACTTAATAGTGCCCAACACTACACAAAATAAAACTTAAAAAGACATTTGTTATAAGATATCTTGTTAGTAAAACAAAGAATTCTTGGTTTTTAATTTTATTTTACCGTACTACGTAATTTATAGACATGTTTATAATTTTAGGACGATATTACATCAGAGTTCCAAAAGATTATGGAAGATCCCGATATAATCCCAAACTCTGACGTACATGTTACTACTTAGTTCGGATTCTGAATTTTTCTAAGTGTATTACTTTCAGGATGAATCTACACCGCCTTCGCTTGATTCTAAAGATGACCCAGACTTCGTGCTCCATAAAGAAGTAAGTAAATACATGACACACAAATTTCAAATAATGCCACCGGTACCGTTACTACTAGCCGTTATTGAGAGAATTCACTTTTTGAGTATATAAAAGTAACGAAGGTGTTTGTTATTTTCAGGATGAATCAGAATCGTACACTTCTTCAACAGAGTCAAATATATCCACAGAATACCCGGTTTTACATTCCATCAACATTCCTACAGTAATTTCTGAACCTATCGAACATAAAGAAAATAATAATTCTGAGGGCAAGCAAACAACAGGAAAAAGTAATTTATCCAGGCGAGCTCTTTCACGAGATTTTTGCTTTTTTTGCGAGAATTTGGTAGCAAATTTCGCCAGGCACTTACAAAGAAATCACCAGGGTGAAATGGAAGTACAAAAATGCTTATCATTACCTGTGAAAAGTAAAGAGCGGAAAGTTCTGTTTAGTAAATTACGAAAAAGAGGCAACTACATAAATAATGTTTCTATATGTAAACCGGTTAAAAAGTATAACGTTGAAAATAACTTGTTACCTTGCACGCATTGTCTAGGTTTTTATTCAGCTAAACAGCTTTGGAAACACAAAAAACACTGTCATGACAATCTAGATAAAGCTCCCTGTTCTCAAATAGGTGCACAAAATTTTTTGATTAAACACTTAAAAGTTGATCAACAATTAAAAGATAAAGTATTTACACATATGAGGTCTGAGAAAATTTCACTTACAGCAAAGAAAGATGCTTTGATTTGTGCATATGGGTCTTGTTATTTGAAGGTACACAGAGAAAAGCATTTTATACCTGTGGTATCTAGAAAAATGAGAGAGCTGGAAAAACTACTATTAGAAGCACAACAGATAGATCCAAGTATTAAAAATTTATTTTTGGCATTGCAACCTAAGAATTACGATATACTAGTCGCTGCAACAAAAGTGGTTGCTCAATACAATGTAACTACCGATCAATACAAATCACCAACGTATGCGATAAATATTGGTACTACATTGAAGCAATGCTGCGAGATTGCAATTACTTATGCATTGAAGAAGAAAGCAATATATGAAACTATTCAAGCTGCTGATGCTGAAGCTGATTTGAAGATGCTTCTACAATTACTTGAATCACATTGGCGATTTGATGTGTCTATCCATGCAGCTGATGATTTAAGTATTAAGAAATGGAACAAAGTAACACTTGTTCCATTGGCCTGTGATTTAAAACTCATCAAAGAATATTTGACAACCAAAGCAACGTCTGCAACATCTAAACTTAAACGCAATCCACACCAGATAGCATATAATCAATTATTGGAAACAATATATTGCAGGCTTTTACTATTAAATAGAAGAAGGCCAGGCGAATTACAAAGGCTATTGCTACAACAGTATCAAGAATCGGAAAAAAATATTAAAGAAAATTATGAAGAATTTAGTGAAATTATAACTCCAACCGAAAAAATTTTAATGAAAAGGTTTAAAAGACTCATAATACGAGGAAAACGAGGACGAGGTGTGCCGGTGTTATTTGCTGAAGACATACAAGCAGACATTAGCGTTCTACTGGAATATAGGTCTAGCTTTGTTAAGGATACAAATTCTTATTTATTTGGAAAACCCAACGTGGACACACCTATATGTGGCTACAAAGTTTTAGCGAAACACGCAAAGGCTTGTGGTGCCAAGAAGCCGGAGGCAATTACGTCTACTAAATTAAGAAAACACTTGACTACGCTCACACAAATTTTTAACATGTCTGAAAGTGATATAGAACAGCTGGCTACCTTCATGGGGCACACAACAAATATTCATCGGAAGTCCTATCGCTTGCCCGATGATGTGTACCAAACTGCTAAAATTTCCAAGTTATTATTATTAATGGAAAATGGAAGCGCTGGGGAGTTTAAGGGCAAAGCGTTAGGTGACATTAATATTGATTTAGAAGATGATTTAAACGAACTTGCCGGAACAGAGAAATATATTGTTGACATAGAAGATGAAGATGAAAAAGAGGATCTACCCAAGGACAAGTTTAATAAATTACATAATTCTAAAATGACGACATATACAGAAAAAAGAACAAGCAAAAGGAACCTAATCCCATGGACACGTCAACAAAAACAAATTGTAGATGAGTTTTTTAATAATCATATTCGTAAGAAACGAGCTCCAAAGAAACAAGAATGTGAAGAGTTGATAAATACATACCCAGAACAATTAAGTAATAAAAATTGGCTGAAAATTAAGGTGTACGTTCAAAATAAATATACTAAAAAGATAAAATAAAACAAAAGTATGTAGAACTCTTAATTTTATATTTTGAGAAAATAAATTACTAACATATCAAAGGCATTTTTATTGACAGTGTGGAAGATATTTATAACAATACACTTTTACTTATAAGAATTCAAATTTTCACATAATTTTAGCAATTTGTTTTTTGAATGATCCATTCCCATTGCTAAATTATAAGGTATTGTTTATTTTATTACTCTAAAACATAGCAATAACGTTCTCTAAACTACTAATACTAAACACGGAAATTATATATTAACAAATTGTTTCATACTAATTCTCAGTGATATTAATTAGCTCCGATAGGATTCGAATCTACTTCTCCCGTTCTCTAGATCGTTGCTGTAACCAAATAAGCCACGGAAAGATTCGTAACTTCGAGCCTAATTTTGCGTCTCAAATTACATTAAGAACATGATGTCATGTGCTTGTATTAAAGCAGGAGATTAGTATTATATACTATATATTATTATTATGTATAAAAATAAATATAATGATCATTTCGCAGTGGAAGTTTTAATATTAACAAATTGATTCATACTAATTCTCCCGGAAAATTTTATTTGAAAAAAAAATACGAGCACATAACATCATGTTCTTAATGCAGTTCAAGACGCAAAACTAGATTCGAATTTACAAATCCCTCCGTGGCTTATAGCAACAGTCTAAAGAACCGGAGAAAAGGTTCGAATTCTATCGAAAAATATGTTCAAATAAAATTTTCCGCTAATTAATATCCGTGAGAATTAGTATGAATCAATTTGTTAATATTAAAACTTCCACTGCGAAATTAACATTATATTTATATTTATACATAGTAATAATATATGTATAGTATATAATACAAAACGAAAATTATATTTTAGAATGGTATATTTTCTTAATAATAATCATGTTCAAATTCAATCGACATGAATATTTATCTAAAAACATAGAATACGGCATTACATGCTTTACTATTGAATTTATTGGTTCTTTACTATTTAATATAAGGCATATGAAACGATACCAATTGTTATCTCCAAAAAATATAACCGTATATTTGCTGAAAATTAAACGGTATGTACAAATTGCCGTAGCTTCTATTTCAAACTATCACATGAACTGGCAACATCGCAGGACGCCAAATTAATAGTATACTGCAGATATTATATACACTGGATTCCATATTGATGGTAAAATGAAAATAAATATACTTATCGGACGTATTATATATGTTTGTTTGAACGGAATCCAAATTGGTGGCGAAGTAAAAAGAAAAAAAATCTGAACCAACCCGAGTATATAATCGCTAGTGAGTAAAAGAAACGTTAAAAGGATAATATTATTTAAAATATACTCCATAATCTGCATCCTAACTGACGGTCGCCGTAAGGTATGTATTTTGAACGGACGCTAAATTTATATCAAGATGTATATATATATATATATATATATATATATATATATATATATATATATACAGGCTGTCACACAAAAAACGCCCAAAGCTGTAACTCTGTTATTTATATTTCGATTTTCATGAGATAGGTACCAAATGAAATGGTTTTATGAGTACTATGTTTCAGCGCCATCTTCAATTCCTAGCGATTGTCAATTTCTTTTTTTCAAATTGCACGGTAAATATTTTTTTGCATAATTGAATAGAGATTTTTTTCCTGAATCCATTGATGTGCAATACATCAATTTTAATTAAATTTAGAAGAAAGAAATTATTAAAACACTGTCCATATATGCTCTTAGTCACTTGTGTTATACTGTAGTGTGCGATGGAAAAATAACGCATTACTCATATGTAACTGATTTTTCTGTACTGAGCAAGCATATTTGACAGTTTTGAAATAAATTATGAAGTTCAATCAACTTACTGACATGCTACAAGTTTATTTTGAGTATAATACAAGTCACTTTAGGAGAATGTTTGGAAAGTGTTTTAATTTTTTTCTCTTCTAAATTTACAATTAAAATGAATGTATTGTACATCAATGGATCCAGGAAAAAAATCTCTATTCAATTATGCAAAAAAATATATACCGTGCAATTTGAAAAAAAAAATTGACAATCGCTAGGAATTGAAAATGGTGCTGGAAAAAAGTAAATGTAGCCTCAAACATAGTACTCATAAAACCATTTCATTTGATACCTATCTCATGAAAATCTAAATATACATAACAGTTACAGGTTGGGGCGTTTTTTGTGTGACAGCCTGTATATATACATATATATATATATATATATATATATATATATATATATATATATATATGTATATATATATATTAGATTTCGATAGACGGCGATTTAAGGCCTGTTTTACTTTAATATGTACATATTTAAAATAATCTCTTACATATTTCGGAAATTACTGCCTTTTTCAAAGAATTTTAAATTATAAATTTAATTTTTTTAAATCGCCGACTCTAAATCTACTATAATATATAAAGGTCAAGAAATAATTATATATATATATATATATATATATATATATATATATACATATATATATATATATATATATATATAACTAAAGAGGTGAATATTGCGTTGCGCACCGGAGCATGGTAATATCGAAAGTTTTGTAAACGGTCTTGATCGTCAGTAATAATTTGACTGCTGACTTGAGTTCATAAATTCGCATATAGTACGTAAGTTTATAACGAGCCATGGAAAAAATTCATAATTGGAGTAGACTGTGAAATTGGATTGGTACTTTAACCACTTCCACAACTTGATGCTTGACAGTTTCATTTGGTTTCATTGTAAAAAAAGGTTATAGCATTGAAATGATACTACAACAAAAAAGAAAACAAATAATTTATTTAATATCGAAATCATAATCAAAATTTACATATAGCTACAGAAGTTGTTGAAAATGTTGATCCATTTACATCTAAACACAAACAATTTTCTTAATAAGAGTTTTGAAAAATTTGACACAAACTTATAGTTTCAATGTCAAATAATAAATGTCATTATGTGGAAGTGGTTAAAGTATCAACCCAATTTCACAGTCTACTCCAATTATGAATTTTTCCCGATGGCTCGTTATATGATTTCCTAATAGCGCATACAGATCGTGGTTAATTCGATAATTGTATAACCGAACCTTTTTTTTGTCGTAATGCTATCTGTAATGATATCTTGTACGCCTAGATTTATACTACATACATACTATAACGTTTGTACGAATGTAATGATATGTACCCAAAGTAATAAAATACGAATGTAACTATTTCATCTTCAAATAGGTATTCGTTACTTCGGGTACACTAACGAATACTAATATACCGAATTGTTTCGACATTGCTATTTTCCAACAGCATGTACTGATGATTCTATAAGAAGATGAAACACGAGTCTGCATGTCTGGAAACATATTCTCATGCAAATATGAATTTGTATTGTATTCTCCACACCCGATTTTTAATATTTTTATATTATTAAAAATATCACGGCAGTTGCCTTGCTTCGAGAATGTTTCGAAAACATTTTTCGAAATATTTGAGATTATACGAAGTTTCGGATTAAGAAGTGTAAAAAATTAAAAAAAAATAAACGTATATCTTTCTTCATATTTATTGTCAATAATAAGAAACATTATTATTATATAAATTTCAACAAAAATATGCAGGCAGTTGCAAATGTTAGGTCATCACAAAGTTTCTCTTCTATTTCTTGCTTCTTCGCTAACACACGTAAACTTACAACAAGAAAAAAAAAATAAACGAAAAGAGAAATAATAATTTAATAAGAAAATATATCGGTTTATTAGAAATTAATTTTTCACCTATTATATATAGGCATACATTAAAACTATAATAGTAAAAAAATTACTTACTTCAAAACAAAATGATTACACATTTTAACCCATGTACAGTACAATAGCTTTTTCTTATTCTCTTGTTTTTTTTTAAACACAACGCATACCTATAGAAAATATTTTATTAACATACACACTAAAATTATGGAAAAAATTCTTTAAGTATACATACATATACATATATATTTATAAACAAACAAAAAATATATATAAAAAAAAATGGTAAAAGAATTATTGTTGTCGATATGGAATGCTTTTGATTTTATTGCGGCGATCGCTGGTCTAGTGCGGGACGTAACGATAAACAGCCTTCCACCCAAAAATTCGGCCTTTCCAGCATACTTTTCCAGAGGGACACTTCCTTCCCTGTTGCGTCCATCCAATCAGCAGACTTTCCGTAATGTTTACCTGCAAGGTTAAATAAATAGAAATTAGAATAGATAATTGAAGTTTGCTTAACTTATGTACTCTAAAAAATGCAATATGAAATAACATAGTACTTATTTCATTAAGATAAAGTCGTGTATGTAAATCCTAGTTATGGTGTTGTTCTGAAATCGTAAGTATCTAAGGTCGGTATGACACGGACATTTTGGGTCCTAACTCGAGAAGATCTTCCCCCTTTCCATTGTCTTTTTACAGACCCAGTTGTTCGAAAGTTATTTATAATTCTCAATAGGTCACGAGAAAAGTTCTTATTTACTAAAACAACTTCAGGAAAACGTTGTTGGATTTCTTCCTTGCACATTTCTATTGAATAATACCATTCGCCGATTGGCAAACGTCGACCGTTACGTAAGTAACATTCTAAAATGAACACCATTTGTTCTTGAGTAAACATTCTGAATGTGATTATACTGTTTTTTTTAAACAAAATGTATTGAAAGAATTAATAATTCACACTGACAGTCTGTCATTAAATGTTTGACAGAAAAATATTGTGAATATAATTCACGAAATACGATCTACGAACCGCAGCCACCTACTACCTCAATTCATTTTGCTCTCATGTTACTTATTATCCTATCGCCATAAAATTGTTGCAAAAACTGAATATTTTCAAGTGTAACGTGAGATGTAGCCCCATCCTGTTGAAAATATCCGACCTGGAGTTCATCATTAGTCAATTGATTAGTAAAAACACTGAGAATTTCGTTACGATATTTCTCCGATGTTATCGTGCCCTCAAAGAATATTGGTCCTATTAATCGGTGACGACTCAAACCTACCCATACGCCTATTTTTTCTGGATGTAGAGGAACTTCTCTGTAGAAATGAGGATTTTCACTGGACCACATACGCATATTTTGCGAATTAACCCAACTTGTTGCGAAACTCTGCGAATAGATGTTTGTTTTTCCTTAAAATACTGCCTGTTTGACGAAATAGATTTACACAATGCATTAGCGTATCACGGAAAGTTTTATAGGTAGGAACAGTATTTGGATATCTCTCTTCAAACTCCGCAAGGCAATTTTCTTTTGAATGCTGCCAGCCAAATACCATCAATTTTTTGAGATGTCAGGAACTAACATTCTACCATAAACGCTTTATGCATATCATTAAAGGCCATTACTTTTTCTTTTGATGAAACTTTAAACACTGACACTGACAGATGTTTGAAATAACATCTTAATGACATAATGACTAAAGCTACGACATATTTTTTATATACACGGCCAGCTACGAGTGAAAATTTTAATGATCGCTCGTTACAATTGCGGCATTAAAAAACGCATAAATTTGAAATTTTTCTGAAATTGTCATTGGCCGATATAAAAGTCATTGACATGCCGCAATTAAGTGTTGCCCAAAAAAGCCCAAATAATTACTTTAATAGGAGAAGGATGGTTAGTCAGTAGATTGATCATAAGCTACAAAAATAGATTATGGTAATTTATATGAATTATCATTTAACGTTTTAAAAAAGTCAAAACTGATATAGACTGATTTACATTATTAAAATATTGCGAAATGTAGTATAAAGAGTTGTACGTTTTAATGCCGCGATTGTACTGCCGCGAGTAATAAATTCTGGTCGTTCATGTCATGCTTTGTTACAATGTCACAAGGTCATTGTATAACCGTCGTAAATGTCATAACCTATAGTCATGTTGCATGACAATAATTGTCTTTTTTCTTTGTTAAATTTCATTTATGTTGACACTGTACTTCACAATTCATTGACATAGGCATTATCAGGCTGGGGAAATTTACATTTTGTGACAATCTAATCAAATTTTGAAGTAATATTGACGACCAGAATTGATTGCCCGCGATAGTATGTAGCACACACACATGTGTTTGTGTGTTTAATGGAAGTATTCAGACATTCTGAATTCATAGGCGGCATATAATACAATTTTCAGCTGGTTTCTAATTTTGGGATTCGCGTCGTAATTGGCTCACAATTTTTTGGATTCATAATCTATATAATTACATCTTTCCATTTGTCATACATTGTCTCTTCCTTTCAAGGACTGCCTGTATATTATACCAACAATATTCAACTTTTCTAAAGGGGTCCATCGATACGTCAAATTTAATTTTGAAATGAAACCCAGTAAGTTATTATTTAATTGGGTAATTTTTATCGATTTATAAGGTAGACATGTTGAGGATCATTTTTCACTACGACAATGCGAGGTTTTACGTTGCGCCACAAACAACGAAGTTTTTGCCGGTCAAAAATTACACAGACAAAAACATCGAATTAATGGGTCGTCCGTGGTACAGCCCTAATTTGCCACTTTTTGATCCCGTGGCTTAAGAATAAACTACGTGGTCAACGACTACCAACAGCAGAAGAATCGGTTGCTGTGTTTAAAATGCGTGTTTTGGAGATACCTCAGTTGGAATGAACAAAGTGCTGCGAAAATTGGTTTAAAAGTGCATTGGTCATCACAGAAAATATTTTGAAAAACAATCAATTCATTTTCAATGATAAATACAAAAACAAATGTTTGTTTGCATAAATAGAAATATTTGTATAGGATATGTAAACAATTCATCGTTTTCGCTTTGTACTCAACAATGTCGTGGAACGGTATTGTACTCTGTCTAAGAAACATAAATTTTGAATTCGAGAAGCACTACAGAATTATGCACCACCTGATGTATAAATCATAATTGTACAGAAGGAGGAATTTGTCTTTAATTAGTTGATTTTAAAAGAACATACCTGTACCCAAGGAAAATCTGACGCCACCTAGGAATGTATTCGTTGCTAGTCTATCATGGTCCCAAATCGTTAGTTCCAAACATCTTTCGGCTAACTCTTGTAACGTGACGTCGTCGTATATGAACGTGTGGTTCCATGCGGGATTGACTGTCTTCTTTATGATCGACGTTTTTTGTTTCGAACTCTTTCCTTTATCCGGTAAAAGGTAACTAAAATCAAATAATAAAAAAACCTAATTTTAGCACAACAGGAATAACACTTAATAATAGTTTCTAATAGATCTTCATTAATTAAAACAGAATAAATGCAATAATTTTAACATTTATAAAGTATATTTTTTCAATATTTTTACATAAACATATTTTTGAAAATTTTTTCAACGAAAAGAATTGTGATGTATAGTTTATTTCAAATTATAAGAATATAACTTTGAACGGCTCTAATGCTTTTATTTCACCACCTGCGGCAATAACTACCTGGCCGCTCAATACGATTATCTTTTACGCAAACAAACTGCTGAGGTCCGTAATGACAAAATTTAAGTAAATTGTAATTACTGCAATTTAGATGAAATATAATTTAATAATAATATAAGTACCATCAGTTGTTAATTTGAATATATAGTTATTATATATAGTTATTATTAGAGAACGGACACGCTTACCACCCAGTGCAGTACTGGCGAAAGGCAGTATTTCTAAAATATTTAATTTTATTTATATAATTGGAAAACGAACGGGTGGGTGGTGATCTATAAAATTACGAAATACATATTTATTTGTTGAAAAGTTGTATTTATAAAGTTTTTAATTTTATTTCTATAATTGGAACATTTTTATTTGTTCATTTTGTCGTTCAAGTTGAGAAAAGGAGTATTAATATTGACTAGCAATAGTTTCTCAAGGTTTATTCTGTCAATTTTGTTATCTTTGAATTAAGTACATCCTTATAAATAGAAAACGTCCTTTCTACATCGCAACTGGTTATAGGTGCATACTGGAAATATTCTTTTATTTCTTCATATTTAGCCGTTAGATTTTGTGGAATGGTCAATTCCATACATAATTGCTGCAATGTAATTAAATCTGGATTTCTATTAAGAATTGCTTCAAACTTTTGCCGAAGGCTACATCCGAAGTCACTTGGAATACTTTTCAAATTATTAACAGCCACATCTAATGTTGTTAATCCGTCATTTAATTTGTGATTTCGATTTTCAAAATAAGTGATTAGTTTTGGCAATTTTCCAAAGTGTTCGTGAAGAAAGTACAACTGATTTTTTAAATTTGGGATTTGTGTGAGCTCCTTGCACTCGCAAATACTTCTAACATCCTCCTTTAGCAGTGTTACGAAATGTTTTAGACTATCGAAATTCTCAGCATAATAACTAGTAGCTTCCAGCCATGTTCCCCATCTAGTTATTACTGGAGTGGGAGGCAGTGACAGAGATGGAAATTTTTCCCTGAAAAGAGCTACTCTCAATGGTGCTTTTCTGAAAATTTCTGGAAAGGTGCTCTGATATATTCACAGATTCTGCGGAGAACATGTGCTACACAAGTAATATGCAGCAAATTAGGATATGTTTCCTTTAATATATATGCAGCTCTGTCACTTACAAACAAAAGTACTTTTTCTTTGTACCTGTCGTCGGAAAGAAGTATATTTTGAATATTCTCTTAATCGTTTTAGCAACTGTTTCCGCATCAACTGTATTTAAAACTTTTGTTGCTATTACATATGCGTTATATGGAATAGTTGGATGTAGTACACCAGCTACAACATTTACCACACAGCGTCCTAACATATCCACCGTTTCGTCGGCGCTTATCCATATGTATTGATTTAAAAGATGGCTTCTAATGCGTTCTACTGTTCTCGTATAGCACCTAGAAACATAATATTTGCGTAAAGTTGATTCATCAGGAACATTTCGACCAGTATATTTCTTCAGAAATATTTTTAAAGTGGGATTGCTAAGTTTATTTAATGGAATATTAGCCGCTATAAAAGTTTTACAGAGTTCAGATGTGTTTGCGATCCTAAGTGACGAATTTTTGACGATATTTTACGGATTTTGTAATAAATTTCGGAATCACTGACAATGGACATACAATCAGTATGACCGTCAATCCAACTCGCCATTGTTTTACGATGCCGTTCTCAACGTTCTTCCGTATCATATCTGAAAAAGTAACTTAAACAATGCTCTAGGTCTAAATAAATGAAAACTAATGTACGCGTAAGTTATTGAAATTTAACAAAATTCAATGCACACTTACGTCTAAATAATTGGGAGAAATAGATTCAATCAAACGATATTAAACAGGATCTATCACAAAAATTACGATGTAATTAACAGTTAAAACTATGAAAACAAGAAACTTACTCACAGCACTTTATTTATCTTACGAAATATAAACTAATAAATAATACATTATAAAAACCCCGCTTCTATCTACGCTCATGAAAACAATTTAAAAAACACTATATTCTCCGAATACAATAGCTGGCTTGTCCATTGTTATCGCGGCGAGACCAGGTGTCCGAGTAAGTCAAACAAATACTTCATTGAATTACGCCGGGATGTACTGAGCGCCGTTATACACAATTCCAATTGCCGATTGCGTTTTATGGAAATTGCATCCGTTCTCTAGTTATTATATATAGTTAAATAGTCATTAAATTACAATTTAGATGAAATAAGTGCTTATATTTATTAAACAAAATTTAAGTAAATATAGTTAGGAGAGTTGGTATATATTACATCTAATATTGAGTCTATTTATCATTTATTGTTAATCTTTACTGCTGTAAACATATTTGATTTTTCTCTCTAGGTAGGTTTTCTGTAAATTTTCTATGACAAAGGCAAAAGATTAGATTTGTTAGAAATTTCAAAAAAACACAGAAACATAATTTGTTAGTTACTCATACACCAATAGATTTCGCTAATATCGCCTGCATGGAGATGTAAGTAGTAATTAACCACCCACCCACTAGAGCGTTAGGTATATAAGTCTTACACTTACATTTATTAAGTTAGATTTAAAGAGATCTCTTTGATAATAGCATAACACCCAGAGTTATTCTAATAAAATTAGTGAAATATAGCTCAATATTTAATCAAGTCAGTATATTTGTAAATAACGCAAAATGTCTTGGAAAAATGTAGCAGCACATGTAGCTATTGTACAACAATACAGACAAGTTGTACTTGACGCGAAATCACTCTTGACTTTTCGTTTATTAACCCTTTCGCGCCAATGACCGTATTTTCCCGCGCGAAAAAATTGTGACCAACAGTCGAAGACCGTATTTACCCAATTCATTGTATTTAGGCGACGATTGCCGTACGAAGCCGTCCGCTGCTGTTTTATGTATTACATGTGTTTATTTGAAGTTATAGACAAGTTTAAACTTGCAGGTTATTCTATTTTTCATGTGTGCATTCGGCAGTAGCAGTTCTTATTTCATACTGTGTACAGGTTTTCTTTTTAAGTTGTTTACTTTATAAGAATCGGTGTTTATAGATTTACTAATATTTGTAGTTTCAACAAAACATAAAAGTAAGTAAAATACCTATATAACGTATATAATATATATGATAATATTATATTTTTGTAGAAAATGTCTCAAAATCGAACGAAATATTTAACGGAAAAAGAACTTGAACGTATTGCCCTTGATATGATGGAAGATGACACATTAGAAGACGACAATGCGGGAATTAGTAGTGGCGAAAGTGATTCCGATAAGGATATTGAAGGAGATAGTGAAGAAGAAATTATCGATGGAGTAGACGAAGAAATAAATGGAGATGATACAAATTCTACAGACGACTTCACATGGAGGTACACACCAACCTGGACTCCTCATGGATATGATTTTGATGAAAGTAATAGTGGTATTCAAAACAAAAATATTACTAACGAATCAACAGCTCTAACAATTTTTCAAGAATTTCTGAGTGAAGAATTAATTAACAAAATATTATTGGAATCTAATAATTATTATAAACAAATAATTGAAAAAGATGCTAATATGAAAAAGAATATGAGAAGTTTAGAGGCTGATGAGTTCATGTGTTTCCTAAGACTAACATTACTTATGAGTAGAGTAAAAAAATTGGAAGTTCATGAATACTGGTCAACAAATACCCTAACAGAAACCCGTATGTTTACTAAAGTAATGAAAAGAGACAGGTTTAAATTCATAATGAAGATTCTACACTTTTGTAATAACGATGAACAAACTAATGATAGACTGTGTAAAATTAGTTACATATCAACAGGAGTAAAAGAAATTTGTCAAAAAAATTTTAACCCGTACCAAAATCTCTGCATCGATGAAAGTTTACTACTATACAAAGGTAGATTGCTTTTCAAGCAATACATCCCATCGAAACGCAGTAGATTTGGAATAAAAATGTTCATAATAAGTGATTGTAAAACTGCATATGTATTAGATTTCATTATCTACACTGGTTCAACCACTGAAATTACAAATCAGAAAATCCTGAATTAGGAAAGTCAGGACAAATAGTTTTAACTCTTATGAAAAATTACCTCCATAAGGGACATTCTTTATATGTGGACAATTGGTATACTAGTCCATTATTATTTAAATATTTGCATCAACAAGAAGTAAATGCTTGTGGTACTGTTAAAAAAAATAGGAAATACATGCCAGATTTTTCACAAAAATTGCGAAAAGGAGAAGTAATTTTTAATTCGTCTGGACCAATCCTTGCAATAAAATGGTGCGATAAGAGAGAAGTTCATATGTTAACAACCATGCATGAAATATCAATGACTGTTACGGCAAAAGTTGATAAAGCAACAAAAGAAAATGTTCAGAAACCTACTGCAGTGCTCGAATATAATAAAAATATGGGTGCTGTGGATAAATTGGATATGATGCTAAGTGCTATAAAAAGTACCAGGAAAACCATCAAGTGGTATAAAAAAGTCTTTTTCCATCTTGTAGATATTTGCATCTACAATTCTCACATTTTATATAATATTCAAAAAAAGATGCAGACTCCATTAGCAGATTTTCAACTGGAATTAATTGAGCAAATATTTGAAAAATACAACAACCTTAATAAATCTATAACAATAGGTCGAGCTCATGTTAACAATCCATTAAGATTAACAGGACGGCATTTTGCTAAGAAAATTCCTACAGAAGAAGGAAGTAAGCAGAAAGTAAGAAGATGCGTTGTCTGTAGCAAGCATAAACTGAGAAAAGAAACCTCATATTATTGCAAGGATTTCAATGCACCTCTTTGTGCAATCCCTTGCTTTGAAATTTATCATTGTAGGCGTACTTACTAAAAAAAAATGTTAATTTGAATTAGGTACTCTTATTATATTGAAATAAAGTATAAAATTTATAAGCTATATTGTTCTTATTTTTACTTTTCTATTAATTATGAAATTTAAACATACGTTTCTAGTTAAATACAATATTCAAGTAAAGATGCCGGTGTGAACGTACTTTTCCGATACATGTATGCTATAACGACGAAGACCGTACGATTCCGAATCCTCATAAATAGCCCGTCTTATGGGCATTGCTAATGGAAAAATAGCCCGTCGCGAAAGGGTTAAGTATAAATTAAATTCTTTCTAATATGGTAAATTTAATACGATCGCGCAAAAAACAGTACAAGCGTTAAGTGCTGTACCGGCAAAATTGGAGGTTTCGCTATCACTCAAGATCAGAGCTGTCGACCGGTAGATGTCAATTACCGTTTTCGATACTCAATATACTATCAAAAAGTACAGCCAACAAGTTTTCAAATGATGTATAATTTAGTAGAATTGTTTGCCTCTTGCATTCACACGTCTATCGTTTTGTATTGTTCCTAGGGATATTTTTATTGCAGCTCCAAGTATATTTCGTTTCAAAGACTCCAAATTTGAATAACATTTCTTAAGAAATACCAATTGGAAGTCTTAATAAACTCAATTCACGAACGTTGTTTTTCAGCCATGTTTGAATAGTTTTTCCCCCATTTCCTTCTTCTAAACAAGTAGCTTGTTACGGGTTTCACTACAGCTTCAAACACGGTTGTTTGATACGTTCGTTTTCATCAAATCTCGCAAAAATGAATAGGAGAAACACCTTCCTAGGAGATACCCCATCAAACTATTCCTGAGGGCGAACAGTGACCGCGTTGAACCTGTATCTCGATCTTCCTGGGCGTCTAGAGAACTTCGAACATATATCCTATCAAACTGCCGGTTAAATTTTTCCGCAATAGTAAAGATTTTCTCGTCCAAGACACCCTCTTTTGCTATATTGCCATAACGAGTTAACAACTTCCTCAGTTTTTCGGTTCTTATGGCCTTCAAGGTTAGCGTTAAAGATGGTATTTGCTCCTTCTGTAAGTCTATTTGCCTAAATCTTTCCCAGTGATGCAAAAGACTATTTGAGTGAGATGTGCATTTCGCGGAATACGATTGTTTGCTTCCACTGTGAATTCTAAATGATTCTTAGCGCGAACAGCCGCTGCCGTGTTTGGCATACGTGCAAAACGTGGACGACGGCTATGAGGACGATCAATGGTATCACCAATACCTTCAAAATAAGCTAGTACGATGAACGAAACATTCGTTAATATTACGAGGCGAAAGAAGAGCTAAAATCTCTTGCGTACTCTTTTTCTTTTGTACAATGCAATGGTGTTAATATATTGTGGCTATACAATGTCAAAATTTAAAGAAAATTCAGAATTTACAATAACACTAAAAAAATTTTCTTATTCACTTCTTGAATTTCGAAAGCTGTGAAAAAACTAAGTTTATATTTAAATGGAAATGTAAAATCTTACCTTTTGCAAAATGGATCGGAAGTTCCATTAGCCTTAACGGCCGTCAAACATTTAGCCTCCTTGACCAAAACGTGCAAAGCTCCTCGAGATCTTTTGCCCTTTTTATGAACCGTCATGTCGGGTGGTACGAATTTTAGTCCCACTAAAATGTCACCCTTGAATGTGGGCATGCTTTCCATAGATTCACTCTGAAAATTCCATTCATTAAAAATTAATTATGAATTAAAATAATTTTAATACAGTTTAAATGCCAATGGTATACATCCAGCTATTATACACTCACCGGCAAAATTAACGCATAATTTATTAATATGCTTTTTCCTGCAATTTAAATGCTTCTATTTGGCTTATTCTAATATGGAATTAACTTTAGGTGCTTTATGTATAGAATAAAATCCAAGTAGGTGCCTGTCGTTAACTAAGACAGCTATTTTAATTCAATCAATCAAAAAAGTGCAGTTGAGGACCGTATATACGTCGAAATGATTGTTTTTTAATGTTCTTTCAGTCATTTTGGCGTTTGTTTGTCGTTCTGTTATTACTTAAAAGCATTTTTATTTAATATGGAGTTTTTAACGCGTGATGATGCCATTGCGCCAGCATAGAAGAACCCAACAGTATGCCACAAATCTTCTTGGAGTAAACCAATCTAGCATATCCCGACTTGCTAGACGTCTTAGAGAAACTGGTGATGTAAGGAGGAGGCCAGGGCAAGGTGGAAAACGTGCCACTTCGGCGGTGGATGATAGACTTTTAACTTTAAATTGCCTTCGTGATAGCGCCACCACTGCAGTACAGCTTAAAGGCATGCTGTATGCAACTCGAGAAGTACAAGTTAGTGAGAGGACAGTACGAAGAAGGTTAGAACAAGCCACTCTTTATGCCCGTCGCCCTGCTAGATGCCCTATTTTATTACCACATCATCGGAGAGCTCGGCTAGCTTTCTGTCGTTTATAAACCAACTGGAATGTGAACGACTGGTAAAGAGTTCTTGAATGCCGGTTTAGTATACAAGGTGCCGACGCTCGACAGAGAGTATGAAGACGGCCAGGTGAACGTTTTGCGGACTGCGCTATTGTAGAGAGGACCGATTCTGTGATGGCTCAGTTATGGTATGGGGCATGACTCGACGGACTCAGTCATTCTTAGTAGACCTGCTCTGAATGCTCATAGATACATCGAAGAAGTCCTGCAAGATCATGTAGTGCCGTTTGCCGTAATACGCGGCCCAGATTTTCTGCTAATGCAGGACAATGCCCGACCTCACGCAGCTACTGTAGTTGATGAATTTTTAAATGATGTTGATATTCGCCGTCTTGACTGGCCAGCTTGCAGTTCAGACTTAAATCCCATAGGGATCCACGGGATGAGAAGACATAACTACTCTTCAGCAGCTTCAAGAAGCTTTACAAGAAGAGTGGAATAATGTCGACCCAAACTTGGTGCTCAATTTGATTTAGACCATACCTCAACATGTCCAAGCTGTTATAAGAGCACAAGGAGGCCATATCAGATATTAACCATAAATAATCATAATCATTTGCACACATTTTTTTGATTATTTCAGATTTTTTGTAAATAAATATCATAAAAATTCTAATTATGCGTTAATTTGGCCTGTGAGTGTATATTTTCATTTTCTAGATATAAAATGTAACAAGCCTACCATGTTACTACCTCAAGGGCTTGGAAGGCCAGTTACGGGGACTATTATTATTAGATATAATATGAAACGTATATTTGTCACCTACTTCGAAAAAAATTCAATTCAATTTTGTTGGAAAATTTTCTCGTATTTTTATTTATAAGAATTGCTCATAGTAGGGTTAAAATTCCTCATCCCTACGCTTACAATATACGCAAAATTTATAATGCAGCCGTCAGTGTGTACTGTATTTACAAAGAGAAGGATTCCTACCGATAACATTTATTTGAAAGACTTTTTGTTGTATAAATTGTACCCTGACAGTTATTTAAATCACACGCTGAGAATAGGAATGTTGTTTTCCGAACCCATAACGCGTAACGTCTAGTAAATCGAGAGTAATCGAAACAGGCAGTGAGAACGTGTGCCAAGTTTTGATTCCTTCTAAGAAAAACTCCGGTTGAAACTTATCGAATGCTTCAAACAACCATTCAAAGAAGAAGGCTTGAGTGTTTGCTTGGTTTAGGTGATTCAATCAAGGCAGGATGAGCCTTGAAGATGAACAACGTCTCGGCGATCGGGACCAGTCGAACGGACGAAAATGTTGATTTAATTCGCTCGAAAATCAACGAGATGAGAATCGACAAATTGCTAAAAGCGACAGAGATCAGCTTATCAGTGGATTTTGAGTATGGAATTGTGAATGGTCAGTTGTACCAAAATTGATTCCCAGATTGCTCACAGACGAGTAACAGCAGAATCGCGTTGTACTGAGCCAGGATTTGAAATATCACATTACAAGTGACTTTCAAACTTTCTTAAAAGGTAATAAGAGGTGACGAATAAAAAAAGATTGATAGGGAAGGGATTTTGATGAAGCCGTACACACATTTTCGCATAGCGCCCTTAGTAATATCCCAGTTGAGTAACAGGGGTGCGTGGAACAATGGAGTAAAAGATTTAACAAGTGTATTGTGGGTGAAGGACAGTACTTTGAAGGAGATAAATTGCTCGTTTTTTTAATGTAAATTAAAACAAAACTTTTTTTGATACAAATTATATTTCTATATTCAGCAATATTCATCTTAAAAATGATGATATTAAAGCTCTTGAAATGCGTATATGGGATGTACAATTATTTTTCTTACCTTTTCTTGGAGATTATACCATTTCGGTGTGGGGTCATCGAAAACTTTATTCTCTAAAGGTATCATGACCTCGCCGAGGAAATCGTTTCTTCCAAACGTGTCCGAATGCCACACGGATAACCATAACGTCCTGGTTTCTAAACTATTCAGCGCGATGTGGAATTTCAGACATTCGTTGAAAACCGGATTCAGGGTGTTCTTCTTCACTGACGTCTTTCGTTTACCGCTCTTGGATTTATCCGGTAATAGATAAACCTTAACGTACGGATTGGAGTGATTCTTTTTGGTATCGACTGCGGCTAGTTCGCAACACTGTTTAACCATAATTTCAAAAGCACCGGTTTTGTAGTTGTATTGCAGACCGAATTCAACTTTGCCTTTCACAGGCACAGTATAATATCGATTATCGCTCATGTTTGTGATGATGCTGCTCATTGAGACGGATAACTGGAAATAAGCAAAAATTAGTTGACATATATATTCGAATTCGTAAGTCTAACTATTAAAAAATGAGGAACTATTTTAGATGGGTGTTACACGTCCAGTATTAGCGTAACCTGTGCATGAATCGCTTATAAAATGGATCGGTTAATGATTTAGTAAGTCCTCTATAAGTTTTCCATTTCGATGTTAGGTTAGGAATGTTTCTTGTTCAGAGTTCTCCAAAAAGCTTCCTTGTTTTGCAGAGGAAAAAAGTGTCAAGGACGCAATTTCATCCCGAAAACTTGGACGAAATAATGACAACGATCACGGAAGTAAATTGGGCCGGGCCATATTGTCCAAAAAGTAGTTGACTTAGAATATATAAACACATTGTACATTTAATTTGAATTAAATGTCAGTCATAGAAAAATTAGTCTTCGTATAGGTCTTTCCACCACTTAGAAGCAATTAGTTAACGTCGTAATTATGGTAGAGAGAAAAGGAAAGTGAAGTGCTTTTTGCGTCCTCATGAAGCAATTAGTTAATGTCGTAATTATGGTAGAGAGAAAAGGAAAGTGGAATGCTTTTTGCGTCCTCACGCGATTTATAGCACTCGCTTCGCTCGTGCTCTAAACAATGCGTTCGGGTGCAAAAAGCTCACTTCACGTACTGTTTCATAAATATCTATGATTGTATAGTCTTATTCCGCTACACTGGGGTATACCTACACCCCAAGAACACTATACCTCCAAAATGAAAAACGCACTGACTACGACCAATATCACACGTAGATTGACCTGCCGTATGAGGAAACTATTCAATAGCTGGATACCGCAGCGCCATTTATTTCCAATTGGCGCGAGATTGAAAAAAAAAGCGGGATACAGGTGTGCCCCAAGTAGCATTCCAGGGTTAATGATCTAAAGGACAACAATTCATAAAATAACTCCGCCAACATCTCAAAAAATTATTGAAAATTTCGAAATTCGAATTTATGCCTGCAAACACAGTCGTAGTGGACATTTGAATGATATTCTGTATCACGTATACTTGTAATGGATCATAATTTCAATAAATGAAAACATCTTGAAGGAATTGTAAATACAATTCGCCGCAAAATTAAGTGATCAAAACTATAATGTACTTACTTTTAATTGCATCCTTCGACCCTTATATATAATTATCAAACTACTGATTATGCTTAACAGTTATTAGATAATAAATCTAAAAGTATTCTAAAAATTGAAATGTTAACAAAGAAAATTGCAAAGAAGCAGAAAAATTTTAAGTTTACAAAAATCGATTAATATCGTGTATGACCATTTTTTGCTGCGATACAAGCTGTTGGCCTGGAAGACATGCATTGGATTAGGGTTGCAACCTATTCATCTTGAATTTGGTGTCATATTTCTTGTAATCGCTCCGAGAACTCTGCTAGCGTCCTAGGGGGGTTCACATGAGCTCGAACCTTCTTCTTCTTCTTCTGTTTTGGGTTGGACGCCAGCACGTCCAGGCACTTGAGCACACTGCTCTTTGTACTATCCCCAATAGATCTCTCAGTTCCACTCTGTTAGTCTTGTGTCCTCTATAAAAGCCACTATCCTCCTCAGGGGAAGTTTGAGTACACTCGAAGGATCCAATAGATCTCTCCCGAAATATTTCTGTCTGAGTTCATTCAGTTCCTCACACGTGCATATTACATGAAGGCTAGTTTCCTCCTGGTTTTCGCATCTCCTACACCAGGACGCGATAACCAAGCCCATGCTGTACAAATGCTTCCTTAAAGGACAATGTCCGGTTATTAACCCGGTAATTATTTTAATTTCTTTTTTGTTACTACGAATTAGGTTGGCTGAAAACTTTCCGTCAAGCTCCCTTAGTAGTGTTTTGGTATGGAGTTGACCTTCCGTTAACCTCCATTTATTTTTATGTTCTTTTTCTAGCCATAACCAGATCTCCCTTTCAGTGATTCCACATACAAGTTCCTATTAGTACCTTCTTTGGCCAGTTCGTCGGCTCATTGCCTTTAATTCCCTCATGTCCTGGCACCCATATCAGCGACACTGTATTCCTTGTGCCAGTTTATTGAGGACCTGTTTACAATATTTCATCAGCTTAGACCTGGTAGATGGGTTCATAATGGCTTTAATAGCCGCCTGACTGTCAGTCATTATGTCAATTTTTTTGTTTGCGCAGCCGGCTTCCCGAATTTCCTCGGCGCAGGCTGCGACTGCAAACAATTCGGCCTGGAAAATCGTAGTACGTTTCCCCAGACATCGATATCTTCCTTCTAGAGCACATTCCGCATATGCATGCACCTGCCCCCTGACTAGATTGTGATCCATCAGTGCACCAGGTGCCGGCACTACAATCGCTCGGAGCTCGAACCTTTTTGCCTATATTATCCCATAAATGCTCTATAGGATTTCCGGACTTCGAGTTAGCCAGTTTAAAACATTGATATTCGCAGCGATAAGCTCGTTTCGACAATAGGGATGACAGCCTCATCTATATACCGTAATGTTGTCATAGTGCCTTGGATTACCACTACAAGATCCGTACGTTCATCCAAACTTATACCTTTCCATACCATAACAGATCATCCACCAAATCTGTCGATTGCGCTGACAGTACATTGCATAAATCGCTCCCTTGGCATTCTCCAAATTGTTTCCCGTCGATCATTGGTAAAGAGACGAAACTTTGACTCATCAGTGAATAACATATCTCCATTCTTCAATAGACCAATTAACATGTTGCCCAGCAAAATCTAGTCTATTTCGCTTGTGAGCTGCAGTCGAAGTGGGACCCGTACCAGGTCTTAAAACCTATGCTCTTTAATCTTCTTCTTATCGTATCAGCGCTAACAAATTACAAGTAGCCAGCTGAACGTCTTGTTTTAATTCTCTTGTGCTGACAAACCTTTTTCTTTTAGCGGTTAAACGTATAAAACGATCTATTAGGTTTGTTTTCCTTTTTTTGCCTTGTCCAGGTCTTTTACAATAATATAATGTCTCCTGGTACCGTGTGCAAGCCCTGCTCACTATACTTTGTGATACCTCTCTCTGGGAATGGACAAGTGTCACCAATTTAACAACGTTGGTTTTTGATAAATTATTATGGTGCTGTCGGCGATTCATATTGTCACTTTAAGTTGCCATTTGTAGTTTTTTTTTTGTTGATTTATTAAAAAGAAACAAAAAGTCGAAAAATGTGCTATAGTACTTAATTCGTACCTTCAATTAAAACGCTGCACAACAGCATTTCTGATGATTGGGTTATGTTACATGATATTAGTCTAATTTTTGATGACGATTTCAATTCCGTGATTGAAATTTCTGCATCAGCTCTAGTTAAAAAAATATAACACGGGCGTTTTTTTATAATAAAACACTTTAAATTTAGAGATAATTCTAATTTATTTAATTCTTATAATGAAAAAAACTTTCTCTTATATGATTTTCTTGCTAAAGCTGAAGGTAGAGAGCTATTCTGAATGCTCCAACAATAGTCAGTCATCATGTGTGCGTTCCAGTAGCCCTGATAGCGTTCCTCCATGGAACGGAGGTCCTGGTGGAATCGCTCGCCCTGTTCTTCACTTAGGTCCCCAAGATTGGCGGGTAAATAGTCCAAGTGTTTGTGAAGAAAGTGTAACTTGATGCTCATGTTACATCCAAGCCTTTGAAAGTGACTCATTAGTTGTTCGACGTGTTGAGAAAATTCAGAACTTTTCTTATTTCCCAAAAAATTTTTAACAAGCCAACCAAACTCATTCCATGCCGTTTTCTCAATCTCTGTCATAGTGTCCGTAAAATTTGAGTCTTTTATTAATGATCTTACTTGTGGCCCATCAAAAATTCCCGCTTTTATCTTTTCTGCACTCAGTTTTGGAAAATTTTTTGATAGGAAAAGGAAACAATTTCCATTTTTGTCAAGACCTTTTACAAATTGTTGTATAAGTCCTAGTTTTATATGTAACGGTGGCAAAATTATACGATCCCTTGATACTAAAGGTGGGTTTATCAGGTTCTGTTGTCTTGCAACTAGCGCTTCCCGAGGAAGCCAATCTTTTTTAATCCAATGTTGATATTTAGCTCTACTGTCCCACAAGCAAAGAAAACGGATATTTTGTATAACCACCTTGTTGGCCTAAAAGACAGTTGACCATTTTTAAATCAACACATATGAGCCAATTGTGTTCCACATATTTAATTTTGTCTAAAACTAGAGCAATAGTTGTATATTCTTCTTTTGCTTTTGTGGAATGTGCAATAGGCAACGACCCTAATTTATTCCCATTGTGTAAGAGAACACATTTTAGACTACGTCTTGATGAGTCTATAAATAGACGCCACTCACTAGAAACGTAATTTTGAAGTCCCATTGCAGCCATTAAACCAGATACATCTTTACAAAATACGAAATCATTTTCTTCAGCAAAATATTTGAGGAGATTTTGTTCTCTTGTGCGGTAATAAGAAATTTTCGTTTCTTTTGTTACTAAGTTTCTTTCTTTTAGCCTAGAAGCCAAAATTTCTGAAGCAGCCTTTGACAGTCCCAGATCTCTGACAAGGTCGTTTAAATCATATTGATTGAATAGTTTTGGCGCTTTCAGGTCACATTGAAAGTCACTATCACTACTGTCAGTTTTCGCCTCAAAATGCATAGGCTTCTCCTGTGAAACATCAGCTTGAGGTTCAAGTGATATTTTAGGACTCAAAACACGTCTATGTGCCGACCGTATGGAAGGATATTCCCATTTGGCTCGATTTTTTCGGTTAATGCCAGTTATGTTCACCAAACAAAAGTAACAGTCGTCGTGGTGGTTCAAGGGTTCAGTCCAGATCATAACGGTTTCGTACCTAAAGCTATTCCTTTTCTTATTTGTCCACAAACGTAGAAACTCAACGCACGTTTTGCATACCTTTTGCGGAATCCAAGGCTTGTCTTTCATTTCCAGTGTGTGACCAAAGTAATTTTTGTAAGCCTCAATCACGAACGCTGTCACATTTAAACGGTATTCTTTAAATATATACTCTCCGCAAATGAATCAAAAATGATTTGGATCATTGACACAAACTCTTCTTGACGATGCCATATCAAATTATATTAAGAAAACTTAATATTTTCTTAATTACAAGCAAATTAACACACTAACACAGCGATTTTTTCGTGAAAGCTATATCTCGTAAACAAGAGCTCTTACAAAAAAACTGAGGGTATATTTGAAATCAGCGACTTCAAATTAGTAAACATCACGTGATAAAAGTCAATCATCAGACAAAAGTTGTCATATTGTTGTGCAGTGATAATTAATACATTATTACGTATACTTGCTGATACAACAAAAAGTTATTTCGTCGACAAAAATTGTTTATTTATAGAAATTGATCCCTTAATTTTGCATTTTTTGGATGACCTTTAGTTGATTAACTTTTATAATTTTCTTATTTGTTATTACTAAATTGATGTTACTAGTTAATTAAAATTTGATTTCCTCCACCTAACACATCGAAATATATCGCATAATAAATATATTGTAGTTAAAAATATGTTCGATACTTACACCTCGATTCGATTTACTCAACTGATCGCTTTCAGTTGTCCAGTCCTGGCTGGATCCAGTGCCTCTCCTGGAACTAGGCGCTATTGGACTAGGTGTAGCGCTTTTCGTACCGCTTTTGGGAGTCAACATTGGCGATGAGTGAGCCTCGGATAAACTAACATCATCTGCAAAACGAAATCACGGAATTTTTAACTAACAGCTGCGCTTAAAACGAAGTGATAAGCTCTAACAGATACGAAGCACATTCTGTATATATGATTCATCTACCCTCTGTGTATCTATTAGTAATAATAAATCCAGATGTTAGACTTTAAATCAAAACTACATTTTGTATAATTTAAAAGGTTCCTCTTTGTTTATACAGTCATGGGCAAATGTGTGGAACCATTCTTTAAATTAGAAAAACATATTGTAATAAAATTTTTGACACGGAAATTAGGGATGAAGAGTCATCTTTTGAAATATTTTTATATATACAGTGTTCAAAAAAATGTAATGTATTAAAGTTATACTTTTTTAAATTGAACGCCCTTGTATTTTTTATATTTTAGGATTCTCCTCGATAAAACGATTTCAACAAACACTTGAGGTCTAAAGTATTTAGTTTGAGATTACATGTGAACGAAAATTAGAATTGTTAGAATATTTATCTCTAGGTATTTTCAAAATCATAAGTATTCCTTGATACTTAGGTATGATCGTTTAAATGAAAACGTTTTGCAGTTCGAAATGTAAGTACTGCAATTTCTTTTATATCTTCTTTTGTTGTTGCGATTAAAAAAATGTTTTTTTTTGTGGAACAAAAAGTTAACGTGAATATTACAATCTTTTAAATTTTATCACAAGGTCTAATAGTTTATGGTATTTAAAAGTTTCATTTAAATAGTTGTTGCCTGTCAATAGCGGTTGAATTAATTGAAAGAGAACTAATACAAATATTAATGCTGATCGGTTTTGGTGATAGGACAAGAACTCATCAGGAAGTATGTAACCTGTTTAAGTATACATCCCAATCAGCAGCCAATTTCGCGTTCTGTTGTTACCAAAACTTTAAGAAGGTACAACATAAATTGCCGGTGTTCCTAATTTGCAAAGAATTTGTCGTACAAATTCTGCTAAAAATGATATTGAAGCGAAAGATATCTGTAGAGAAAAATCCCTATTTACCAACAAACGAGCTGGTGCAAAAGCATATTATTAAAATACCATCCTTATAAAATTTGCCTCGTTCAAAAATTCTCTGATGATGAATTCGACAGAAAGCAAAAGCATGCGAACATTTGTAATCGTGATAACAATTTTGTATACAGGGTCCGGCAACGAAGCGGGGACGGAAGATTACACGCGTATTTGAAAGTTAGTCAAATATTTAGTCATCGGATACCCTTCCGTACCATCAAGCGTACGTTTTAAAAATATTTTGTTTCATACAGGCTGTTCCAGATGGAAATGCCAGACTAAAGCTGCATTTTTTTAAATTGAACACCATCGTGTTGCAACCAGAAAATTTGTCGGGTGTCAGCATCCACATGCTCAAGTAAATTAGGCAGTTCGTTCTGCAAAAATGCCAAATACGTATCGCCTGTAACGGTTCTATCGAAAAAGTACGGCCCAATGATATATGGACCAAGTATACCTCCCCAGACGTTAAGAGACCATCTATTCTGATTGTCTACATGACGTATCCAATGCGGGTTTTCTGTTGCATAATAATGCATGTTATGTTTATTTACCGTCCCATTACTTTTGAAAGTAGCCTCATCGCTAAATAAAATCTTTGTTAAAATATTTGGCATTTCTCGCATTTTATTTAACAACCAACCACAAAAGTCTGATCTTTTAATGAAATCATCACCATGCAATTCCTGATTTAATTCCATATGGTACGGATAATACTTATGACTTCTTAAAATTCTTCGTACGCTCCTATCTTTCATAGCTGTTACCTTTGAAATACCGTCTATACTTATATGTGGATTTTCCTTTATTGTTAATAATACGGCCAATAATACGATTTTTTCATTGATTACCGGCTTATTTATTTCTCTTGTAGGTTACACTACCAGCTTCTGTAAATCTCTCTAATAACCTTTCAAATGCTTCCGGTCTTGGCTTTCTTTCAAGGTTTGGAAATCTCTCTGCATATACTCTACTTGCTAGGAGACAATTTCTTGTACACTCCCCAAGAATAAATATATTCACCATTTCTTGAATACTAAAATTAGTCATTATAGCAATTTCTTTTAAAGATTGAACGAAATACTGTGTAAGATGGAACGAAATTTTAGACAACTTGGTTATTAAGTATAAAAGCTTAAAACTGACACCAGATAACTTGATCAGCAGTGAATCTATTGAAAATGCTATATTACTTTATATTCATTTAATGTTTGCTTTCACCGCTGAGTGAAAATCAACTGTTTCTCGTACTTAATGGGGCTTCTTCTTGTTATAGACCATTTATGGATAATTTGTTGAATATCCGATCTTACAGAAGGTTTAAAAGCGCAAATTAGCTACTAAAAATACAAGCATTTTTCATTAATTCAACTCTAAAAAGAAATAATTAGCAAATGATCCATCCTAGGATCATCAAATGAGGTATCAATAGAAAGCGTAGTAAAAGGGCTTTTCAATGAGCTAAAAATATACAGGGTGTTCCATTTAAAAATTACGAGATTTCTTCGATTTTGCGAAATTGTGAACACCCTGTATAACGCGAGCAGTTGCAGGATTTATTTCACGTAGCAACGAAAGTGCATACTAGTAGAAAATATTCTATTCTATTGGTTTCGGATCTTTTGATTTTCCTTATGCAGAATAGCCAACTGAAATGTATCAATTTACCAAGTAAAATAATTATTTACACAGAAACTATCAACTTTAGACCCATACAACATTATATCGATGTAACCAGCTTTCAAGCGCGGATCATTTTATCTATTAATATACAGGGTGTTCCATTTAAAAAAATGGAACTTTAGTCTGGCATTTCCATCTGGAACACCCTGTATAAAACAAAATATTTTTAAAACGTGCGCTTGATGGTACGGAAGGATATCCGATGACTAAATATTTGACTAACTTTCAAATACGTGTGTAATCTTCCGTCCTCGCTTCGTTGCCGGACCCTGTATAATATAGACAACGAGGCAACCTTTTATTTGAATGGCACTATTCATAGCCATAACTGTCCGTATTGAGCACAGAGTAATCCCCTCCCCACTGGATACAAGAAGCGCATATGCAACACCCTAGAAAGTTTTGTTTCGCAGGGCTGGTATTTATAGAAACAGAATAGTAGGGCCTTTTTTATATGTAGAAGAAACTCTAAATAGTCAAAGATATTTATAACTTTTAAATAAATTTGATTTTTGAATTTAATTTTTCGTAAATAGACAGAGCTATATGGGGGAGATACATCGAACAATTATACGCCATCAAGACTAAGATTAGAAAGAGGGAAGCACCTGGTTTGGGCGACATACCAAATTACTCACCAAACTCTTCAACAAGATCTTAGCGACCAAAAACTACCTCATGAATGGAAAAGAAGTATTATAGTCCCATTATTTAAAAAAAGTCGATAAGAAGAGGTCAGTTATGAAGTTGCTCACCAAAATCCTGGAATCGATAATTTGCAGCTATGTGGGCATACTAGAAGAACGGCAGGTATTCCAAAAAAATAGATCGACCTTAGATAATAAGGAAAATTATAGAAAAATCTATAGAAATTAAAACCTTCATGTGCTTTGTCGATGTAACAAATGTCTTCGTAGTCAATGTAAATAAAACAAAAAGAAGTACCGAATAATAATTAGTAGAAATTGGCAAACACATATCGGGAGTGATTAAAGCACAATTTTGGCAGCAATACAGAAATTCCCGGAATGTGAAAAAATTATGAATAAATTGTTTCTACAACTTATTCACTACCAACCCCTTCAAAGTACTCTCCTTTCGCATGAATACACCAATCCCAGCCACTTGTCCATGACTGGAAGCAGTGCTGGAAGTCTTCGGGTGTTAACGTGTTCAACACTGTTTGTGACTCGGTCTGGATCTCCTCAATCGTCTCAAAACAGCACCCCTTGAGCTTCAGTTTCAACTTCGAAAACAGGAAGAAGTCGCAAGGGGCAAGATCTGGGAAGTACGGACAGTGGAGTAGTACTGCCCTACGTTGATAGTTGAGGCTAGAAACTGATGGCACAACTGTGGAGCAAGCTTTCTAAATATTTCATAGTCTCTGGAATAGGTACCGAGGGGAATAAATACGTTATATCGAATTATTATTCCCTATTCCAGAGACTATGAAATATTTAGAACGCTTGCTCCACAAGAATAACATTGAACCTTCAAAAATAAAAGAATACATGAGATTGACAACTCTGTGCATGACGCAAAACGCGAAAGTATACATATCGCTAAAAACATACAACACTCCATGAACGGTGATAAAGGACCGATCCCCTTCACTTGTCTCTTTTCATTGTTAGAACCATAAAAGGGTCGTCGACGTTTTAAATTGAAGTATTAACACATGTTGAGTGCCGTTTCCTTAAGAGAGGTAATTTTTGTCGATCTTTCGTTCGATATATTTCAAATTGGAGTATAAACATATGTGAATGCCGTTTCCCTAAGAGAGGTAAGTTTGTCGATCTTTTCGTTGGATATATTTGCATGTTTAAATTAGTCTATACGTGGACGGCGTGTAAAGTAGTTGTTGCGTAAGCGGTGTTCTAGCTTTACTGTGCCCCATATGCGACACCTTGATTAGTGGATTTACCTACTGATGATGACAACTTAGTTGTCGAAATACGTATTTAGGATACGATTAATAATTGTGGTAAGGGGTTATATACCTTTTCTTAAGTTTTTACTTAACCACAGTCTCCAAAGGAAGACTTTTCACAAATTGAAGTCATGTTTATTTATATAATAAGCACGTAATTACTTTTAAAATTAGCATAAATATTTAGATAAATTTAATAATTGTCGAACTTTAAGATTTACTAACATTGCACTTAGTATCCCGGTATTACCTAACATTTTATTACGAAAGTAGAGTTTACAGAATGTACTTTCTGCATATATCGATACTAATTATAGTTGAAAATTTGATTGTTGTAATTATATTTGAATATACATCAATATGTCGCGAAAAAATAAGATTACGATAGAACGTCTAGATCTTAACAAAGAGTTTTTCAAATTTATATAACGAAAATTAGTTTCGTTTTAATGTTATGGGCTTTGTGGAAAGGTGTACTTAATTTACTATCTCTAATAATGGCTTCTAAACAACAAATAACTTACGTTTATGCATTACATGAAAATTATATTTATTATATCATGATCGTTAAAACAGTCGATTGTTTCTCACAGAAAGCGCGATCACGAGCTCATAACGTGTCGTAATTTATTCCCCCTTATACAAGTATTCCGGCATTGTGCATAAATTTTAACTTGAAGTCAAATTGCAGTGCTCTCGAAGAATATGGATAATGTATACAATGTACTTCAAAATTAATAATACAAATACATGACAAAAATGTATAAAACACAAGTGTATAAAACATTCACTCTAAGGAACGCAGAGAAATATTTTGTATAAAACCAAAACATTTTAAGTTCAAAATGTTATCAAAAAGCGGGTGCGGAGAACACAATACAAGTACATATTTGTGTGAAAATATCTTTTCAGACATGCAGACACGTGTTGCATCTCCTGATAGAACCACCAGTACATGATGCTGGGAAGATAATTTCACAAGAAATAACACCCTCACTACTTTATAAAAGTCGTCGCGATACAGCATAGAATAATATTTAGCCCCGCTCATTAACTAATGTCAACATAACGATCGCCAAAAACAACCATCACTGTCTTCATGAAAAGTGCAAGTGCAAATCAGATTGTTGATTCGATTTTCACCTTAAACATCGTAACGTGTAAATTTGTGGTAACCTAAATGTTCAGTAACAACCTCGTACAAAACTGTACGTGAAATTTTATGCACAAAGGCACTCAGTTCTGCAATTGTGAATCGCCGAATTTCACGAATTCTTTCTTCGACATTATCCATTCGTTCGTCACAACAGTGGGTCTTTCACTCCATTCCTCATCATGGACATTAGTTCGTCCTTCTTGAAAAATACGGCACCATCTTCTAACCATACTGTCACTCATGATATTTTCACCGTAAACCGCACATAGTTCACGATGAACCTCAGCAGGCTTCATATTCCTGATAACAACACGCAATTTAGTCTGCGGGATTTTCAATTGCAGTAGCCATTTTAAACGACCAAAATACCACGGAAGAATGTCGAGCGATTCTCTCACTAGCACTGCCAGACTCACATTGAACCAGGCTACACCGCAGCGTTGCGATGGCGCTGATACCCCACTCCTCTGCTCACTAGGCGGAAATGGAATTTATTTTATGAATCGCCATCGTATATACATAGACAAAAATCAATAAATAGATTCAAGAAACAGTATAAACAGTATAAAATAATTAGTGTATTAATAATGATCCGCAGTGAGATGACAAGCGCACATACTTTGAGAATTTAGCAATATCTTTTTTAACGTGCCTTTTCTCATTAGTGACGGCCACAGTCATTCAAAATTATACGTTTGTGATAGATTACGTGCGCTGTCACCAATCATTATGAAAAAGCATGTCCGTCTCCAATGAGGACAGTTTTTAAGGCAATTGTTTTATAGACAAGTCACCTCATTGGAAACCTAAGGATTATGTATACCAGTACGAAACGAGATCCTATTGAACAAGTAGACTGTCTGCTTGTACGTAATAATTTTGGAAAACAGACAAGTCATGTTTAACCAACCTATTTCGGGAAGTTTGTGTGAAACGTTCCAAAAGGTTATTCCAAAAAGCATTCTAAGACACGACTTCCGAATTCGTCCACACTGCAAGACAATGCCTATGAGGAAAAATTAATTTGAAATTCACATTTACACGTTTAATGCATTCATATGTTTCAAATCTCATCTGTGTATAAAAAAAAAGTCCAGACTATTTGCTTGACATTAAAAAGTATATCTATTCCACCAATATTGAAATTTCACATTTATATGAATCAAAGAAATAACATTTTTATTTATCGAATAGTAAAATTAGTGATTTCGATGGATTCATCACAAGGGTATGCCGGGAAGATAGATCTGCAATCATATTCAAATCACGATTAATGTTTCGAAAGGCCGATAAATAATCAGCGGCCAAGAGTGAATTGTATGTCTGAATGTCGTCTGCAAATATATGCTTCTCGCAAGGGCTGTGTGAAATGTAGATTTGTAAATGGTGAATTTTTTTGTGGTGTGTGTATAGCGGCCCAATGTCTTAAGTTGAGTCTTGTCAAGTCCCCCACCGCAAGAAGCGAATACGGTGTGTGTAAAGTGTTCCATGACATTATTACTACACCTCTTCGCTATAAGATAGCAGAAATGTTGATTCAACTTTCAGTTTCTCAATATCTAAGGGTAACTGAAGAGGATGGCGATCATGAAAGAAACCGATCCTAAGATTCGAACCCTCTGTCTCCGTTCCGTTATCCGATGTTCTTATCATTTGTATCATTCGGTCGTAATAAAAGTATTCAATCGATTGAACAAATAAAGAAAATACGGCGCGAACTCCAAAATTAAAAACTCCCTGAAAATCATGTTTCGCCTATGAATTCAGAATGTGTATAAATAATGAATATGTACCTCTATTGAAGTTACACACACACCATATGTTTACATACATAACAACTGTCGATGTTATAAAAACTATAACATCCTGTATGCTAAGTGAATTATTAAAAATTAAGAGGCGTGTTACATTAATTTACAAAACCATTTTAAAAATCATACTAAAAATAATTTTTGGACTTTTAGAACTAACCTCATTTCATGTGCATTACGAGAATGTTCTTTTGTTACGAGTAGTAAGAAATAGGATGCCGCTATTGAATTTAAAGGCGGCAATGTTTATGTTTATAAAAACTCTAGAAAATAACATTGTGTCTAAGTTTTGTTATGGTAAGGGTTCAATAACCTGGTGCTATATTAAAAATTTATATTTTCTTGTGAATTTTTAAAGATAATATATTAAAAGAATTGTAGGATGTGTGGCCTAGGTACACTTAACCTCATATTTGGTAACAATCTTAAATCGAAAAATTGTATCGAACGCACGTAACGATCGACAGCTTAACGAAACGAGATGGGTAATAACAACACTATTTTTTTTTTTGTTATTGGCGTTCAACTTAAAAGGTATTGTCTTTTATAGTATAGTCCAGTGACGAAGATTTTTTAAATAGTTTTGTCATTTTTTTTCTCGCTTATGAGAGGGAGTTTTGGGAAAATATTTTAGGCATATCTTTTATATAATTTAATCTTTACATTTTTCATACGTTGTATTTTTACTTCAAGGACACCCGGTATTACCAGTTAAAAAAAATAAATTATTTTTCTAGCTTTTGAAGCACAGTGTATAAACGATGTTTATATCTATACTGAATGAATAATAGCTGTTATTACTGGTATCGTTGTTGTTGTCGTTTGTTGTTTGGCTGTTCGTTCTTGCTGCAAAATAGAAAGCTAATAAAGAACGGTACCGTCGATCCTGTAAGGTCATAGACTATATAGACCATGATTATGGAAAAAGAATGGGCCTATGAACGTTAAGTTCAACAAGTTCCCAGGGCACCTATTAATATTATTTTTGTTGTAGGATTATGGATATAGTTATGATACAGTGAAGCAAACTAGCAAAACAAAGGGGATTTGAAGAGATCAAACTTTCTCTATGCTGTTAAAACTTCGCACTTACGTAATCGTTTTGGCGAATAAATGAATTACCACCTTTGCTTGTACGAAAAAAATTGAACCATTGTTCTGATTACAGGGAATTGTTACATGTAACTACGTTTGTAGACGGCACAAGGAAAGAAAGTAAAGAAAAGTTTATATGTTGTATTATGTAATTTAATCTCACCTTATATAAAAGCAATCTTTAAATTTGGAACGAAGAAATAAGACAACTTTGTATATTCATTTACGAAACTTAGTTTCTAAATACATGTTTTCATGTCTGTATTTTGTATTTGATGATTTAAAACAGCGATTTTTGTTTATTGAACATTACACAACAGGAAATAATTCATATGTATTTTATATTCGTAAATGTTGGTCGTATTGATACTTTTTTTTAAATTAATTAATCAATTAATTATCCATCATCTAAAGAAAGTTACGAACAATAATTAAATCTAACCAAACAAATAGCAATGCTCTAATTGAAAATATATTGACAAGAAAACTATTAAAAAAAACCATCTCTATGATATATCCTGTAATAAAGGACAAGCAAAATTCAAAATTTAGTACAAACGTACACTGGGAAACCTGATGAAGATATTTCAATATATTTAAAAAAACTTAATATAAACACGGTTTTCACAACAAATAATAATCTATCCAAATGCATTAAAAACAATAAACATAGAACAGATAAAAATAAGAAATCTGGAGTCTATAAGTTAACGTGTGGATGCGGTAAGATAGATGTTGGTCAAACAGGAAAATCGTTTGAAAAACGTATTGTTGAACATAGTTCTACGTTTAAAAATGGAAAAACAAATAAAGGCACAAAATTAAATTTACTGAAAACTTTAGAAATTAATAAATTAAAGCAATTACAAATTTTACTTAAGACCAGTTAGATTTAAATAACTGATCTTTTTAAAATATTCATTTAAACCAACCGTTTTATACTGTAAAGTATTTGTCTATTCGGGTTCTTAAATAAAACGAACGGTAACGTAGACACACTATATTAATAATAAAAACGAATAACAATTTAAAAACTAATTACTAACAATAAGCACATTTATGTATTTATATTCATGTTAGTTCACTCGGCGATGATTTGGTATCGAATCCCTTCCTCGACGGCTTATATATCGCTGTTGAACCTATTCTCAAGCGTTCTATATCCATCGACAAGGCGCAGGAGATATGAAACGTGACGTATCGTTAAATGAGTCATTACAATACGATAATAGAAATGTACATTGATTACTGCTTGAAGAATTCGTGCCTTATGCACCCTGCAGTTGCGGTGCAGAAGCAGAATTTTCTCAGTAAACTTGTGGGATCTCTTTTCGCGTATACCCGTGTTATTACACTTCCTATATATAAGAATGTTTAATTTAATTTTAAATTATATTTACCTTCAAATATATTTCGCATTTAAAAGTATTAATTTAGTATTAAGTTAGACATTTTCTGTATATATTCGTATTCTTTCTAGAGAAAGTCTTTCTTCTGTTATTGCACTAGCCGACCAACCCTTGAACATCTACCTGACTGAGAACGGTCACCAAGTATCTAACTTTCGATTACAATTCTCACAAATACATTTAATTTTAAAATTTAATTATTTAATTTAATTACGTACTCTTCTTTATAATTATATCATGACGCATATCATTTTAAAGCTTTCATCATAAGGAATATTTTAATGATAGCTGTTTCATCGATATCGCAACTTTTAGCTCGCACTTTTGATTAGTTCTTAATTCAAGACATCGACAACTTCGATCCCTCTCTCCACCTTGGACCATAAAACAAAACCTTTCCCAAACGAGTGTTCTCTTCTATGCAAATTCCTTCTTCTGTTTTCAACTCTTGTAACTGACACAGCGCTTAAACACGTGCTGTTCCAGCACCCAAGCGCTGCCGGCTTTGTCCGGCCTTGCTTTCCACATTTCCGATCGCGGCATGCTCGCAACTCAAAGGTAACTCTGTACTGTTCTATAGAGACTTTTTTATTTTACTTAATTTACTTAATTCACATTAATTTAATTAATTAACTTTCTTTCCAGCGCGTATTTTATATTAATTTTTAGATACTTATTCGACATTTCTTGTATATTGTTACCTTTATTTAATTACTCTAACGCATTTTAAATCGCTCAATTGCTAATATAAATATTAAATAAAAACTTCTTGTGTTTTATTTAGTTAATAAGTTATAGTATATGTCAGTACATTCCACCCATCCTGGACCTTTGATGCTCACCAGCACCACCAATTTTTTAATTGATATAATTTCCTTTATTGTTAGCACACCGCCACAACCGAACCAGAGCGTGTTTAGTAACAGTGCTCAAGTTATTAATTGTATCTTTGTAGACACTTCCCGTTATTGTAGTCCCTTATGGTATATACTCAATTAAGAGAATCCCCGCAGAAAATTGCGCTTTTACCTGCTTGGGCGGTGGAAAGTCCTTATGAACGCATTGCATGAACGCTTGTTTCGTAGGCGGGTCCCAGTGATGTACCCACGTTTCACGTCTACGCAATTTCTGTTCGGAACTGAGCAACCTGGGAATCCATCATGTCGATATTTTGCTCAGTCCGAAATCTTCGTGTAGAATTTTAAAAACACTCGTTTCTGAAATTCCTATTTCTCTAGCAATAACTGAAACTTTTACTCGGCGGTCAGTCAACACCAAATCTTCAACTTTGTTGATGATTTCTTGAGTTCATGCTTTCAGAGGTCTTCCACACTTTGGTTCATCATGAATGGATTCTCTGCCCAATTTGAACTGCTTACATCAAAATTTGACTTGGAAATAGGACGGGCTATTTTCTCCATACACTGCCACCATTTTCTCATGAATATTCTTCGGGCTACTGCCATCTTTTGACAAAAATTTCATGACGCTTCTGTGTTTTAATTGTGCAGACGATTTGTGTACATTTATATGTTTATTTATTTGTTTTTACAATTATATCGCCCGATCTTAATCCCCTTGACTTTTATTTCTGGGGGTACATGAAAAATTTAGTCTACGCGCAAGTTTCGAACACAAGAGAAGAGTTGTTGGATCGTATTCACCTGGCTGCCGAGCAAATCCGACAAAACAAGTATGAAATTCGGATAAGTACTTCTTCTGTTGGCTTACGGGCACAAGGCTGCATTCCACAAGGAGGTGGACATTTCGAAAATATTATTAATTGAACTTTTTTAAATAAAATCAGTTTTTATTGACTTTAGGATTACATTTTTTTTCATGATCTGACAATCACATTCATAGATCTGTAACTTTGAAACAAATAAAAATGTTTTTGTTACTTGAAATGAAGTCTACTTTACACTCCTAAAATTTGAACATAACGATACGGGGACAGCTTGTATATATATCTAGGTGTGTAGACGCAACCATTGTATAACGCATGCACCGCTCTTTCACCACTTCTCGGCTACTTATACGTATTCCCCTACGCTAATCATAGAAATGTACAATAGATGGGGTACGAGTGCTTGTCAGTGCTTGTTAACATCATAAGCGAATAAATTTGAGAGCAGAATTTAATTAAAATAAAATAAAATACATACGCACGCCAGTGAGCTATCGAACCACAAACTTATTTCCGTCACAAACTGAAAACGTATTCTTGTAAATAAAAACATATTAATAATTCTTTCTTATAAATCTAACAAAGTATAATTTATTGAAAAATATGTTAAGTAAAATAAAACGCTTTCATGTAAGTAAAACAATACGGATAAATTCCTTGTTATAAACAATAGAAAACAAAATTTTAATTCCTCATAAAAGTAAACCAAATTTCTTTTCTTATGCATAGATGAAAATTTTCTGATTTCTTTATCCAGATAGATTAATTAAATAAACGACGCAAAAATGTCTCCGCATTTAGCCAAACAGTATCCCAATCTGTTGTAAAAACTATTTCTAGCTTTACTTAATATTTAGGGAATGATACTGTTAGATACTTCCATAATTTTATTTCGGAGTTCTTCCAGGGTACCTGGGTTTTCATGTTCAGAGATAGATTCTTTTAAATAACCCCAATAAAAGATATCTAAAGTTGATAGATCAGGGGAACGGGGACACTAAGAAAGAGTTTCGGAACGTGTTCCAATACAGCTGATAGGAAATTGTTCATTTAAAAAATTCTTCGCTGCCAAAGAATTGTGCGCTGGACATCTATCTTGTTGCAAATATAATCTGTTGATATTAATATTTGTCAGTGGTAAAATGTAAGGAAGAACTTGGTTTTGTAAAAGTTGTACATATTTTTCAGAGCTTAAATTGCCATCAATTAAGAAAGGTGCCATAATACGATCACCCAACAACCCTGCCCAAACATTTAACTTCTGCCGCACTTGGCTACTTGAAATGACACTGCGATGTTGGTTTTCCTGAGAATAATCTAACCGCCGACGGATTATGGAAAAACCAGGAAGGACCAGGAAAAAGGAAGACTTATCAGTAAATAAAACATTTTTTAGAAAGCCATCGTCTGCGTGAATTTTGTCTTTTTCTCATTTTCTCACAAAAAAACATCCTGCTAAATTATTAAAATTATCAAATAACTCTTGATGTTTTGTTATTTTGTAACTTTTATAGCCATTCTTCTTTAATATGCGCGGTGATATGTCTAAATCAGAAGCAATACGTTTTGATGAAAACCATGAATTATTCTCTGCTGAGGTACATACTAGTTGACAAGTATTTTCTGAAATTTTGCTGCTAGGATACGGCTTTGTTTGGTTAGCAATAGAACCGGTTTCATCAATTCTAAATGTCGTTGTCTTGTTTGGTATTGGTCTGTTTGGATATTTGACACTAAAGATATCACATACATGTTGTAGACTATTACCCATGTGATACAAGTTTAACATGTCTATTTCTTCTTCCTTTGTATAATTCGGCATTCTGCGTATATGTATTATGCGCTATTATATACTACAACTCGAATGATACTAACGTCAAGTAAACGTCAAAGTCGGACTGGGGAAATCGAGGAAACAATTGACAATAGTAGGGAATTGGACACGCCTCCATCGTTGCTTCACCACAGATTATATCTGTATATTATGATTAGAGCTGAGGATGTTTGCGGTACGGCAGGACCGTATGTAGTGCATCCCCACCAGCGTATAAACACGATGCAGCGAAACACTTTAGTTAGTCGTGAACTGGCAACGTGATCGTGTGTTGTCTTGAGCTCTATTTAATAAGTATGACGGACGTGCCCAAGCCAAGAAAGCGCCCATTGTATAACGACGTGAAGAAATTTATCCGAGACTTTCCCGATTTGTATTATAATGGAGCAAAAGTGGTTTGTAAATTATGCGATAAACAGTTACTTTGCTGGGACAAATACGACTGTAAAAGACATGTTGAAAGTGTACACCACAAGGACAAAAAAAATAATGTGCTGTCTAAAACGCAATTCATTTTCGATTTATTGACAATGCTACTCGTCTGTGATGTGCCAGTTCACCTGCTAGTTAAAAAAGCCTTTCACGACTTTTGGAATAAATACAATTCCAACATAAAGCTACCGTCACGGAGAACGTTACTCACCTATTTACCAATTGTGCGTGAGGACATTGAAAACAGAATGAAAGCAGTAGTAAATGATAAACAGTTATGGGTATGTGTCGCCGAAACGACAGATCGAAAAAAACATTCTATTGTGAATATTATAGTGCGTGTACTAGATCCTGTCAAATCAACATTTCCCATTTTATTAGCCAGCAAAAGATTGGAAAAGTGCACTAGCGAAGTAATTACGAAGGTAGTGCTCGATACGCTACAAAAATTTCAAGTTTCAACTAATCAACTCCTGATGTTTATGAGCGATGGTGCTGCGACAATGCGTTCTGTAGGCCGTTCTCTTAAAGCAGATTGTGAGAGACTTTTGCATGTGACATGTAAAGTTCATGCTTTACACCTTGTGGCACAAACTATTCGGCAATGTTATCCAGAGGTGGATGCATTAATAGCAACCACAAAAAAAGTGTTTCTAAAATCTCCCAAACGAATTCGAGAGTTTCACAGTCGGTGCCCTAGTATTCCCGAACCACCAGAGCCAATCCTTACACGTTGGGGAAGTTGGTTAAAGGCGGCATTTTATTATGCCAAGTATTTCCAACAAATAAAATCTGTGGTTCTACAATTCAATCCTGCCGAAGCTGTAGCCATTAAAGAAAGCCAGAGACTCTTTCAAAACCCTTCCCTTGATGCAGATTTACAAACTATTTATAACAATCATATAGGATTGTTTAACGCAATCGAGAAATTTCAAAATACTGCATTATCGATAGCGGAGTCACTGCAAATACTGGACGATGTACACGCCCAGCTATGCGCAGTAAATGACAACAAAAATGTTAATGTAATAGAAAAGTTCGAGAGTGTGATAAACAATGATTTTGATTTTACCAGATTAAAACAAATGGTGCAAGTGTAGATTCGGTTTCTATCTATAAAGATTATTTTAATTGTGCGTGTGTTACATCCGTAGATGTCGAGCGGACTTTCTCAAAATATAAAAAAAATTATTCATCACGGCGTACATCGCTCACCGCTACAAATATGGAAACGTATCTAATGCTACAAACTTACTGCAAGTCTTATCCACTTGGCGCTATGCTATAATAATCGTAAATAAGGTAAGTGTGTTATTTATATACAGTACACATAACTGACATACCTAAGTGATATAAATAGCGAATGCATGTAAAGCAATAAAATCACGCATGCATCACCGATCGAAACAAGGTCATTATATTCGTGCGTTTAACTGAATACTATCCTGGCACACCGCAAACATCCCCAGCTCTAATTATGATATATCTATGGTACCATCATTTTATTACAAAAATAAATTTATTGATTTATTGATTGATTGATTAATCCTACTGGTATTTCTTCTGTATATTATGATGTATCTATGTTACCATCACTTTATTACAAAAATAAATTTATTGATTGTTTGATTAATCCTACTGGTATTTCTTTTTTACTGCCAAACAAAAATATGTCGACATATACTGAAGCATTTCACGGAGTATTAGAAGAATGCAAAAACTAAAATTTGACTTTTAGTATCCACTTTTTTAATCAGTAAAAATGTTAGTGTTAAAATTAACAGCTCATTGCCTGTATTCACCTGATTTATCACATTGTGATTTCTATTTTCATAAAAAATAAAATGCGCGGTCATCTGAAGCAAGATTTCAAACCTTATTTAAAGTATGAACATCAACATCAGAGTATAAAAATGTTTTGCAAATTGATACGAGTGTACGCAAGAGTTTACTGATGTTAAAGGCGAATACTTTGGAAAACAATAAAGTCATTTATTAAATTTTGTATTTTTAGACCGTTTCAAGCAAAATTCTTAGCAGCCGTCGTATATTAATAAAAATACGAATAAAGAATATCAAACAATACTATTGATCTATAATAATATAAACATTACGACACGTAGTGCTTTGTTATATAATTTTAGAATTGATTACGATTTGCATACGCTATTAAGAAACCATATTTAAACTTGCGTACTATATATGGACGAATTTATGAAGTCAGATATTTGGAATTAAAACACACGCTTCCATAAATGCAAACGGTTTAGGTATATTATATGTATATCTACCTGGAGGCCATGTGGCACTATTTATTGACTCACTATCACTGGTTGTGGCTAAAACGATTTGAGGCACTGTCTGTTGAGGTTGTTGTTGCTGCTGCAGTTGTTCAGATTGTTGCTCTTGTTCTTCGATCTGTAATTCATCGTCGTATTCAACGGTTTTCTGCGTTCCTAATTTATTACTGATCCTTAACCTTATCGTTTCGTTGGATTGTATTATCGTCATCTTGTTTTCTTCGTCTAGCGCCTGTATTCAATTAATATGCTCTAATATTGCTTTTAAATTAATAAAAGTGCAAATTATTATTGAAAATTAGTTACAAAAGAATTGAGTTACGTTTCTCGTCTTTGCCGCATGTGTACAACGATAAAAAAATCAACACATTTTAATACATGACTTTCTTTTAAGTTTAAAGTGTGAAAGTATCTGATTTGAGTTATATATACCACAAACTTGCTAGTAGCGTGACTCGGGAATAGTAAATTTTTGAATTGAGCGGTACATGGTCAATTTTGCGAGAAAATAATTTATTAAAAAAACATAGATTATGTAATGCCATTAAAGAATATTATGTCTGTATGTTAATGGCGAACCTAGTAGAGTTAAAGGATCGTTCTCCACCCCTCTAACACCTACCCTCTCAGAGTACTATTAAAATTAAAAATTGACTATTTCCGAGCCCAAGGGTTACTATTTATGTATCAGGAGTAACAAACAAAAACAAATATCTATCTTTGAAAATAGTTGTATTGTTTTTCAAAGTATTCTCCGTGATAATCTATGTACTTTTGCGTATGTTTGAACCAGCACTTTTTCCATTCCAATTGAGGTTCTTCAAAGCATGCGTTTTGAACGCATCACCCGCTTCTTCCGACATCGAAAATCATTGTTCACGTAGTTTATTCTTCGCGTATGGGAACAAAATGTAGTCATTGGGTTACAAATTTGGGTTGTACGGCGCTAATCCATCAATTCGATGTTTTGACGTGTCAAATATTGAGTTGTTTGTGCCGATGTGTGAGAACTCGTATTGTCATTGTGAAGAATGGCAAAGAAAATGTCGCTGATTGTTTTTTCTTTGTTATCCAAAGACTTCTGGCTAGAGCAGAGAAATTTCCGTGCGCGCCATGAGCGCCGGTATGGGAGTGTAATTCGTAATATATTAGAATATGCGATAGAATAGGGACGCAACATGAGCTTGTTACCGATATAAGTATAGAAGTAGAGACATTTATTCTATCAGAAATATTAAATATACATTTGGTTTTCTGCTATTAAAGTAATATGCATAAACACACGAAAAATAAGATGCGTTAAGTTGCTTAAAAAAAGGATTTTGATTATGCGAATATAACATCACTAGATGTAACCCTCGTTTTCCGAATATAAACATATTTTTTCCTCACGTCGGACATGTTTTTCAGAAATAACCTTAGAAACGCACCTGATGTTGAAAATATACAATCGAGTTTCTCCAGTTTGTCAATCCTTGGAAGACGCTTAAAACGGTAAGTGTTTTTTGAATCCTCTGTCGTGCACACAATCACTGATTTCATACATTTTCCATTTTATTTATAGGTACATACAACGCTACTATAATATGTACTATTCTTATTTTTCGTGTGTTTATGCATATTACTTTAATAGCAGAAAACCAAATGTATATTTAATTATTTCTAATAGAATAAATGTCTCTACTTCTATACTTATATCTGTAACAAGCTCATGTTGCGTCCCTATTCTATCGCATATTCTAATATATTACGAATTACACTCCCATACCGGCGCTCATGGCGTGCACGGAAATTGGTCTGCTCTACTTCTGGCAAATAAATGGTTGTATATCATTTAGAATTGGCCGTTCTACAATACTTTGGTGGCACTGTAGCCACATGTCTATTTGTTCCCCAAAAAACAGGTGACCATTTGCTTCGAAGTGTTTCTAGCGCGAACAACTTTTGTCAGGTTTGCCTCATCTTTCGGCCTCATACGCATAGATCCAAGATTTAGCATCTATGAAGATGTTAAACACAGCTTTTTTGACAAACTACGATTGTATTTTTTTAGGATTTCTTTGCACGAGCCTTTTTTTGAGCGATTGCTAAATTATGTGAAATCCAACGCGAATAAATCTTGTTCACGACTAAATAAGGGGTGTGTGGTAGGTTACAATTAATTCCTTGACTCATAGCATTTCACTTTCAGTTGGCATCACGGAGCCGTGGACGCTGGACCAACGCATATTCCCGTATGATTGTTTTATTAGGACTGACGAGTCGGAGATTATACTTCAATGTGAGTTCCGCCGCAGATTCAATATTAATTGAAATGACTCTGTTCCCACGCGTGAAACAATCTTAAATTGAGTTAATAATCTTTACACAGGGGCTCAAACTAAAAAAAAATACCTGGCCTCCATCGTATTGTGCATACTCCAGAGAACATTGAAAGGATCAGACAAGTGATACTGCGAAGGTCACGCCCCTCTGTTCGGAGTCATTCAGCTAGACTTCGAATCAGTAATCGTGTACTATAAGACGAATTTTGCATGACGAATTACATTTTCACCCATACAAGAAAGCGGTTGTGCAGGAATTGAGTGTAAGGGATTACCCTTAACAATGCTTGCACTTTATGAGGAGTTGTTGGCAATGAGTAACGAAGCCCATTTTCATCTTAATAGGGTCGTCAATAGACAAAATAGTTGGTAACACGAAGAACTGCTGCATAGCCCTGAGGTGCGCAGTGAGAAAGTTTGGTGTCATTTTTAACAGAATGGAGTTACCGTTACTGTGACATCTGAGCATTACTTTAATGTGGTGAACACCTTTTTCATTCTTGAGTTACAAAGTGGAGCTGTGGATTGTCAACATTTGTGGTTTCAGGAAGAAACTACACACACCGCCTGACCGTCAATGGCTGTGTTTCCCAACCATCTCATTTTGAGATTTGCTGACGTTTTATGGCCTCCTCAGTCCCATAATCTGACTATATGTGATTTTTTTCTATAGGAGTATCTCATGTCAGGTGTCTATGAGGACAAGGCTCGTATATTAGATGAATTGAAGGAAGCGATTTGTCAACAAATCACTCAAATCAACAGAGACCTGCTGGAAAGAGTGGAGACCAATTTTCAACAATGCGTCAACGAAACCGGACGTCACATGCCAGATGTAATTTTCCGTTAATGATGTATTGTGAAATGCTGTGTTCTTACACATGTTGTTCTACCAATAATTTTTTTTTAAGCAAAAACTTATTTTTGATTTGATTATTATTTAAAAAATACTTATTCCCGTGTATGCTAGTCGTACTAATGGTAAGGGATGCCTCAATCTCACAGGTCATATGACCATCTTGCATTATCAGTTCATCCACAGCATCTATGTTTCCTCGCACAACAACCGATTTTGAACGATCTTCTTTAAATTCATCCGTGGGCGAACAACGGTCACGATTGAATTCGCTTAACCAGTGATATAAAGTGCATTTAAGTCTTGGTATATGTGGGTTTGTTCAATTTAGAATCAAATAGTAAAAGAATTTTTACCCTTTTACTTTAAATAAGCTCATCAATTTTTGATGTATTTTATTCAGTTATTGGTTTTTTATTATCGTTTGTTTTACTCGAGTAGGAAACATTTTTTTAAATTATCTTTTGATTATTATTGTAGATGTTAAAAAATTCACATTCATGGTACGCTCATGGTGGTTAAATGTCATGTAATTTAATATAATATTTAGTTACTTCGAAAGATTAAAATCCTATTCTATTGTTCAGAAAGTTGCTCCTTCTTTATCGCTGTACACAGTAAGTTCTGATAGAGAAGATAAGTATTATACAATGAGTATGAGTATGGACCAAATTCGTAAAAACTATACAAATTTGAACGGTTGAATTTTATTGTTCTTAACAGTTATGCATCTTCTATTTAATAAATCTATAGTAAAAATTGTTAATACCTTACATAATCAAATATTTCGGTATTAGAAAATACAAATCTAAACTATATACATTAGCGGATTAAGTAATTATTTAACATATATTTATTTTCAATAAAACTACACTAAATTGTGAATGTAATGCAAAAATGAAACAAAAGCTTGAAATTTTGTTAAAGAAAGGCCCCGATTTTAACAAATTAAGAAGTTTGTAAATATTGCAAATAGTGATTAGTGCATCTATCAATGTTGATTTTTTTGTCAATTTCCCAGTCGGGGTTATAGTTGTCCCGAAATTTCTAAAACTGTTCTTTTTTGATATTATTAAATGGAGTGTTACAAACATACATCAAAAATATTAAATTTATTATAAATTGCGTATAGAGTTTTTAACCACAATTTTCCATTTGTTATTTGTAGACTACGGAAACGGCGCTATCCCGTATCGGGTGTGATTCGTCGATGCCGACAATGTACAATCGATCAACTTAACATGTATATATGAATGTTATAGCGCGATAGTATTGATGAAAGTCGTCTGTTTGTTCGTCTTTTAATGCAATCAGACGGAGTTGTGAAATATATTTCGCCAGAGTCGTAATAAAGGCAATGAAATGTATATACGGAAATTTATTTTTACGAAAATAAATAAAACACTGAAATTAAATGAATTTAAATTAACTTGAATTGAAATTAATTCCAGATATATATATATATATATATATATATATATATATATATATATATATATATACACAATATGCATTTACTTTATACAGTGAAAAAATTCAAAATATTGAAAAAGTAGAAACTTTAAATTCATTATATCATCTATAATTAAAGTGAACGCTTAGTCACACCACAGTAAACATTTTTTATTCACTTTAATTATTATAATATATTCTAAACATTGCTCTGTAAAGCGCGTTTTTTTATTAGACAGTGTGAAAAACTTTGCTCAACATCAGAACTAGTGAGTGGCGCATAGAAATAATAATCTTTAAATTTAATATATCTACCGATTTCCGTATTTTGAACATTACTACAAAAGCCTTTAAGGACATTAAAATCAGGGCTACGAGCGAATATTGCATCAATCTTATTATTTAAGCGAAACCGACTCTGTCTCTGCGCCTGCATAACTCATTAGAGGATAGCGTCTGTTCCGCAGTCTAATTATTTGCGCTGTTGATATGTTTACCTCATTATGATCGCTGCCAAATCAGTAAACACCTAACGCACACTAAACACCTCACACGAAATCCTTCGTATTTGAAGTCTGGATATTTTAAAATAAACTTTAGGATATTAGTCACCATGCATCTAATATTTGCTACTAAAACACGGTATTGTTAAATGAATTAAAATATCTACAGACTGATATCCTTTAGGCTAGTGTTAAGTTTCTCCCCTTTTAGGGCCGGTATTATAAACGATCAATTCTGCAGATTTTATTTAGTAAGTAAGTAAATTAAATTTACTCTATAGATTGGGTATTATAAATATCGAATAAGAAAACTAAAGATAAGAAAACTAAAGATCATCTACCAATTAATTTGCACCCTAGAAAATCGTGGTACTAAATGTTATTCGTTTGTTAAATGCGAACAGCTGGTTCAAATAAACATAACCTTATTTTTAAAAGTTTATATTTTCTGTGTGTTTGATAACTTGAATTTTGATATTACTAGATTTATAGGTTTGTATTTTACAAATATAAACAAAAAGAAATAGTAAAGAATTAGGATTTTTTTGTATTTCTTCATTTTATTCAGTGGCTCCATCGTTGATCGAAACGCTAAACTGAAAACTACATAGCTATTCAGAGTTATTCTACAAATACTTATTTTACTTGATGCATTTTTGATAATACCAGATTTCAATATATTCGTTGAATAAATGTATTCGTCAAATTGTTATTTAGATATTTTTTCGCTGTTTATAATACTGTCCCTTAGGTATGTACGTAATAAATGTTTTTTTATTCGGTATTAGTGAAATGCCATTCGCCTTTCTACAAGCTCATGGTCTGGCATTGGCTTTGAGAACCTTAGTAATAATAAATAGATATATAGGTACACACGGACAAAAATATTGCATATGTTTAAAAATCTTTTATTTATATATTTTTTATAACATTTCTGCCTCTTTTTTTTGCTAAATGTATTATTTTAAAGTGTTCTACGTATATTAGTATTGTTATAACACCCGTGGATATACAAAAATGCTTTTAGTAATATTTTACAATTAGGGCAATATTTGATAGTGTGCGTTGGTGAGTCAGAATGATTATCTTTTGTTTTACATTATCAGAGTGACGTTTCTAGTGCATTGTGCGTTGATTCTGAGTCTTTTGTTAGTAAAATGCCAGATCTAAATGAATTAGAGGCTGTAAAAATTGTTACTCTAGCTAACGAGGGTCGCAAGCAAAAAGATATTGCACAAATACTGGGAATACATCAATCGACGGTCTCTCGTGTTCTACAACGATTTGAAGAGACTGGGGAATACAGAAGGCGACATGGACATGGGCGTAAAAGGTGCACGACGCAAAGGGATGACCGATATGTGCAACTCCAAGTTTTACGAAATCGCACATTTACAGCTCCACAACTAAAAAAATGAATTATTGAATACAAGGCAAGTTAATGTAAGTGTAAAAACAGTAAGAAGACTTAAGGAAGCTGGTTTAAATCCAAAACGTCCTGCTAAAGGCCCTCGTCTTCTCCCACATCACAAAGCCGCCCGGTTACAGTTTGCACGAGCTCATGCTGATTGGGGTGAACAGGAATGGAGCAGAATTCTTTTTATTGCGAAAGCCAGATGGACGTGATCGAGTCTATAGAAGAAATGGAGAACGATACGCTGCATGTAATCTTGTGCAAACCGTTAGCTTGGGTGGAGGTTTCATTATGCTATGGGGTGGCATGCAGACTGGTACCTTAGAAACATTATTGAAGAACATGTTTTACCATATATCGGCTTTATTGGGTATGACAGATTTGTATTGATGCAGGATAATGCCCAGCCACATGTAGCCGGTATAGTGCTCCAGCACTTTTAGCAAGTCGGGATTGCGTCATTAGATTGGCCTCCATTAAGTCCCGACTTAAACCCGATTGAGCACCTATGGGACATTCTCAAACGCCGTATACGAGCTCGAAATCCAGTCCCTAATTGAAACATTACGCAAGAAACCATTAAAGATCTTCTGCGAAGCATGCCCAGAAGAATGCAAGCTGTAATTAGAGTTAGGGGAGGTAATACCCATTACTAATTCATCTTTATGTGACCTAAAAAAGAAATTATGTTGTCGTTATTGTTGCTCTTTTTAATTAAATGTTCTAACTAAAATCACCATCTTTTATTCAATCATCCACTAATCTGTTCTAACGCTGTCAAATGTAAGAAAAACTGTACTAATTTACGTAGAACACTTCAAAATAATACATTTAGCAAAAAAAAAGTGCATAAATGATATAAAAAATATATAAATAAAAGATTTATAAAAATATGCAATATTTTTGTCCGTGAGTGTATAAAAAATATAATTTTTCTATTTTTAAATAATTACTTAATTTTTGTCCGCTACTGTATATATGTTATTAAATGTGTTTATTAAACTGTTTATGCTTTTACAAGTTCTCTTTATAATTTTGTTGGTTCTTTTCTTTAATTTCATACTATACATACTCATTGAATATTTTTAGCACGTCGAATAAATTAATAAGAATCTTTCTATTCATTCAATTTATAATTATTCATAATCAACATACCTCAACGTATCGCCCCACCTCTGCGTCAATATCTTCCGAAACAGTCTCAAGTGACTGTGACAGACAATAATAACAACAGAATCTCACGCACCTCTTTTCCCAGCTAGTTTCAGATTTTATAGTGTTACCGGCACTTATAGTCATATAATTCTGTATTATTTTGTGGGGTAATAAAGACATTTTAACACTTTAATAATCTTCCAAAATAAGTATGTGTCACGTAACACCGTTATGGACTATTGAATTGTATATGGAATCAAATTATTAAACATAAATATGCGTACATTTGTGGGCGATAAACCGACTGGAAAATGTGATTATGTTATTCCGGTGTTCGTATCCGTTTCAAGATAAGGCACAGATGTATTTTATCCAGCAACACTTTCTTATCGATAGCTTTCAATATAGTATTGGAAAAATTTGCAGAGTTACACCCACCGACTTATAAAGATATAACACTGTTGAACATAAAAATTCTCCACATAAAATTTAAAAGAATATTTTCTAAAATTTAGATTTAAATTAGTACGCCCTGCAAATTATTAAATCAGCCTCAGATTTCATGAAAAAGTTTTATAGATACCGTTATATACAATAAACGGGCACCGCATTTGTTATCTGTAAATAATGTGGGCAATTTATTCTCAATCTCTTCAATATTGCTTTAGTTGTTAGTTAGCAAATATTTTTTATTATTATTATTTTTCAAAATATTCTCCATTAAGGTTAACACATTTTTCCCATCGATGTTCTAGCATTTCTAATGCTTCTAGAAAAGTAGATTGTTCAACCTCTGCAAACCACTGATTTACCGTTTTAATCGAGGGTTTCAAACAGTTGCTACTCTAGTAACGTCGTTCATATGAAAATAGCTTTAACAGATTCCAAAAGTTTGTTGCATAGTGTTTTCCCTTCCTCAATCTTTAATTCCAATAGTGATGCTGTCAGATAATTATACAGTGCAAAAAGTTATTGGGATTATTAAAGAAATAGTAACATATTTATTACATACAAGAATTTCCCACTACTGCTTTTTAAGATAAATTTCTGCATTTTATAAAACCACTTAATTCGTAAGATACCACTAGGTGTTATTTGTTTTTATCGTGTTATTGAAATGCCCCCAATAAGTGAGTTACGTTCGGTAATTTATTAGAAGTAATGGGAGGACGTTCTACCTTTTTTGATACACTAATTTTGCCATCTTAGATATATGTATTTCAACCTTAAAGAAATACTATCCATCTTCTTTGAATTTGTTAAAAATATTTTAAATTGTCTTCGCACAAGGTATAAGCCTGTTGGGATAATGAACTGTTTTAAATAAATTATGTATTTTTCAATAAAATGTATTTAATTTAAGATTTATGTTTGAATGAAAAATCAGAAATATTTGACAATTTGAAAAATGTTACTGGTGTATAACTTGTTGCCTACTATGCTATATATATATATATATATATATATATATATATATATATATATACAATGTGTCCGGGAAAATGTGGGAAATCTCTCGGATTCAGATGGAACATTAAAAAATAAGATGACAAGTTCCCATAATTTTTATCCTAGCGGCCCTCCCTACGGAGATACGGCCTCCTAAAGGACGACACTGGAAATCAATTTTTCTTGAATAACTTTTAAACTACTTATTATAATTTAATGAAAATTTAATATGATAAACAGTAGTAAGGACCTCTTAAAATACTGCCCTTAAATTTAAATTAGCTTGTTTAGTTTACCAGGGGCGGACTAGGTTGTACATTTTAATGCTTACAATTTTAACACCCTGTATGATAAAGAGTTAAAAAAAACAAATTTGGATACCTTGAACATTAAGCTAATGAAAAGGTACTCTTGTTCATTGTCGATAAAATGAACCGTTTTCGAGGAAAAAAAAATAAAAGAATTAATGTTTTATTTCTATTAAAAAGAACCATGTTTTTTATTTTTTTTTGTCTGCAACAAAGTGTGACACAAAAGTCATTCCAGGAACAAAAAAGTTTTAGTTTAGGTTATTTAATACGACAAAATTACAAAGATTCTTAGAAATGCAGTTTTGTCCCAGAAAGGCACCTTAACAAAAATTATGTTTAGAAATGTACTCACTAAAGCTTGCAACGATTGAACCTAAATACGCTAATTAGTAATAATCAATTAAAAACTTCATAAGTGGGTTCAACATGGGCTCCGTGAACTCTGATACACTCGCGGGTACGACAAATAGAGGACTGCTGTACTCGCCATAACAACCCAGCATTGTTTCTTATCACATCACAATGAAATGTGATTCTCTGTAAAAGTTCCTCCCTAGTATCAACCGGAGAGGAATACACCAAGGTTTTGAGATGACACCCACAGGTGAAAATCCATTGGCGTTAGGTCGGGAGACCGTGGAGGCCAGGCAATGGGACCTCCTCTGCCTATTCAACGGTTTGGATAGACGTTATTCAGGTGGTCGCGTACAGCAACGCTAAAATGAGGTGGGGTCCCATCATGCATAAAATACATGCTTTGGCGGGTTGCAAGTGGCAAATGCTCTATTGAATCCAGAAAAGCGTTCTGAAGGAACTGTAAATAAAGTTCACCATTCAATCGTGGCGGCAATACGCATGGTCCAATCAAAAAATTGACAATTATTCCTGTCCAAACATTAATTGATTGGAACAGATGTTGATAATGATGAACGACAGTGGCATGAGGGTTTTCATCAGCCCATACATGCGAGTTATGTAAATTTACAATACCATTTTTGGTAAACCCTGCTTCATCGGCAAAAAAAAGAATAGTGCTAATGAAGTTTGGGTTTGTTCGTTGCTGATCTAACAGCCAGTTTGCGAACTGGATTCTACGAGGAAAATCTTCAGGAAGTAGTAGATGCACTTTTTGCACATGATAAGGGTAAAACAACTGTTATTTAAGTACTTCATGAATTGTCGTTTTTGATGTATTAAGCTGCGCGGCTAATCTTCGAGTGCTTATTGAAGGAGTATCACCTACAGTATCCAAAATATTTTCCTCCAATTGCACCGTACGTACTGTTCTTCTCACACCAGCATCAGTACTTTTTTTCGCAAAACTTCCTAAAACATTAAAAAAAAGTCAATAATGTTACCTTATTAACTGGAATCGCCCACCAGTCTCTCTTAGACGTTGGTCAAGTCGCTGAAATGTTTTCTGATTTGGAATATTGCGAATAGGATATCTTTCTTCATACAACCTTCTTGCTTCCAAAGCATTGCAAGATGCAAGACCATACATAAGATGCATATCTGCATACTCACTAAATGTGTATCCCATTATCAAATTAAATTTACCAAGATATTCAAAATTCAATAAATTAATATCGAAGTAAAGGATCAACGTGTTAACAATATGAAAGATTACAAGATTTAAAATTTACACGTCAATGCAAGATATTTATTCATTCGTGGGTACCTTAGTAACGTTTGTAAAAACAATGCGTTTTTTAGTACTGAAAACAGTTTTATTTCAGACTTTTGTATCACACTTTGTTGCAGACAAAAAAAAATAAAAAACATGGTTCTTTTTAATAGAAATAAAACATTAATTCTTTTATTTTTTTTTCCTCGAAAACGGTTCATTTTATCGACAATGAACAAGAGTACCTTTTCTTTAGCTTAATGTTCAAGGTATCCAAATTTGTTTTTTTAACTCCTTATCATACAGGGTGTTAAAAATGTAAGCATTAAAATGTACAACCTAGTCCGCCCCTGGTAAACTAAACAAGCTAATTTAAATTTAAGGGCAGTATTTTAAGAGGTCCTTACTACTGTTTATCATATTAAATTTTCATTAAATTATAATAAGTAGTTTAAAAGTTATTCAAGAAAAATTGATTTCCAGTGGCGTCCTTTAGGAGGCCATATCTCCGTAGGGAGGGCCGCTAGGAAAAAAATTATGGGAACTTGTCATCTTATTTTTTAATGTTCTATCTGAATCCGAGAGATTTCCCACATTTTCCCGGACACATTGTATATATAAGTGTTTAGATAATTTTATATACATATATATATATATATATATATATATATAATAACTTCGTGACCTTGGTATGATATGGTAAACCTAATCAGTAGGCGATTAAAGGTCTGTATATTACTTCAAAATATATGTATTTAAAAAACTCTACATGTTTCGGCTGTATACGCCTTTTTCAAGAGAATACAAAATATGAATGACAGGATATAAATGTCACTTGACATTTATATCCTGTCATTCATATTTTGTATTCTCTTGAAAAAGGCGTATACAGCCGAAACATGTAGAGTTTTTTAAATACATATATTTTGAAGTAATATACAGACCTTTAATCGCCTACTGATTAGGTTTACTATATATATATATATATATATATATATATATATATATATATATATATATATATATACAAGTATCCCGTATCGTTATGTTCAAATTTTAGGAGTGTAAAGCAGACTTTATTTCAAGTACCAAAACGCACAATTTGTATATCCATTTTTATTTGTTTCAAAGTTACAGATCTATGAATGTGATTGTCAGATCATGAAAAAGAAATGTAAGCCTAAACTCAATAAAAACTGGTTTTATTTAAAAAAGTTCAATTAATAATATTTTCGAAATGGCCACCTCTTTGTTGAATGCAGGCTTGTGCCCGTAAGCCAACAGAAGAAGTACTTATCCGAATTTCTTATTTGTTTTGTCGGATTTGCTCGGCAGCTAGGTGAATACGCAAACTGTCGTTCGTGGCACTCCTAGTTGTCTAGCGATTCGACGTACACTGAGAGTTGGACCCTTGTAACAATAGCTACTGCTTCTTCCTCTAAGTCTGCTGGTAAATTTACTCCTCGGTCGAAAAGATAATCACGCAGTCCGCATTCCCGAAATTGTCTGGGTACTTTCAGAAACGTTCTGTAATGAGGAATGCGCCTATCGGGAAACCGATGTCGGTATTCAATAACTGCTTGACGTGCACTGCCGTTACAGTAGCCATACACAAAATGCATGTCTGTATACCCTTGAGAAGAAAATCGGTAAGGCATTTTGAATAAAGAAAACGTGTCCACTCACTAATAAGCTGTTGTATGAACTGAAACGTAATGTAATCCTTTATTAAAAAATGCAACGTTAACAGTCATTTGAACATTTGTTTATTGTATGATATTCATGGTTCAGCACTTAGGAAATAAGTACGAACCTTTTTTATCATAAATCAATTTCCAGTACTCTTTTTTGTAGATCTCTAAGAAATTACTGCATGCACTACGATACGTGTTTATTTATTTTAGGATAACATTTTATTATGCGACGTTAACAATCACAGGCCTGTTATTGAATCGCATAACTTTTTTTTTAATAAAATCAGTTTGTATTGACTTTAGGATTACACTTTTTTTTATGATCTGATAATCACATTCATAGATCTGTAACTTTGAAACAAATAAAAATGGACATACAAGTTCCGCGTTTTTGTTACTTGAAATGAAGTCTACTTTACACTCCTAAAATTTGAACATAACGATACGGGACAGCGTGTATATACGTCGTAAGTGTTCCACCATGTTTTATAAATTTACAACTTATAATTTCTTTTATGTACGTACTAGAAAGTGCACGCCTATGACGCGCACCTCAATTTGGCTTCTCTAGTAATTTGTGATTGAAATTAATAAGATATTTTTGAATATTAAAGAACTCTACTTGTTTAAAATAACTGTAATTGTGAAATAATTACGAAATCGTGAAACGTACAGAGTTTTTTTATCCATCTTGAAATGTTCGAAAATTACCAAAATCAACACGAAATCACATCTGGCGGATTTACTTTCGGATTTGTTACGTATAAATTAACGTTTAGCTTCGTATCGACTCATTCATTCAAAAGATAATCAGGTAATAGCGAAAAATGTCAGAGAGATAACGCGTTCAATCGCACTGTCAAGAGAGAGAGGATAATCGATATCAGTTACGCTTTGTTAACGTCGCTGGTCACACCTGAATCGTTTCAGTCAAGCATGTGTATTTACAATGGTGCGTTTACCTAGATATACACAATACACACACAAATACACATATACATATAAAGTTAACGAGAGCTTGTATACACATGCTTACACGTGCGTATGGATACATGTATATATGTTTTTACTGGAGCAATTATTTAAGAAATGATAAAGTTGATACGAATGAAATTAATTATTTGTAGAGCATTTATTTCGAAATTTTATTGGTTTTGTAATATTCAATTACATATAACGACAGTAATAATTGAATTGTATTATTTAATACTTCAATAAAATGAACAACAATAACCATAATAAGATTATGTAATAAGAAGAAATAACAATCAAGCTATATTAACTGTTCATATTTGCAATACCTTGTTTGCAACTCAATCCCTTAATAGTTACGTTTATCTGAATATCTTTTATAATTTAATTAGTTATTAGATCAAAATAAACTTACAAAACAAGTTTGTTTTTCTACATAGACCCCTTTAAAGTTTACACATTTTTCCCAGCGTTTGAGGAAGTTGTGGATCCCGTTTTCATAAAAAGTGTGAGACCGTATCACAAACTCCTCTATTTCTTAATCGTTCTGAAAATGGTATCCGCGTAGTATGGCCCAAACAAATGAAAGTCACATGCTGATCTGGGCTGTTGGGAGGATATTTTAGAACTTCCCAGTGGATTTGGTTCCTTTTAACGCGAGTCAGTGCGGCCGTGTGAAGTCTTGCGTTGTCATGAAGCTGAATCACATTTTTTATTGGTTGGTAGACGGCTTCTGCCCTTGCCTTGAGCTGGCAGTAATAGGTAGTGTTCACAGTCCGACGTTCATGTAAGAAATCAATTAGCGAAACAGCTTTCCAATTTTGCAAAGAAATTTCCCAGCTGATAAACGTGTTTTTGCTAGCACAGGTTCTCCGCTCCTTCGCCACTCCAAACTCGCTATTTTGGATTCGGATGTAAAATGATAAACCCATGTTTCATCATATGTGACTATCCCATGTAGGAAATTGTTTGTTTCTCGTTGAAATTGATTCAGGATTCTTTGGCAAATATCTCTTCGGATCTGTCTTTGATCATTTGTCAAAAGATTTGGAACCTTGAACAAATTTTGCGGAAACCCAGATGCTCAAACGGACTACCGTGACTTATTTGTACTTCACTAGCGATTTCATCAATCTTAAGGTGCCGATTACCTTCAATGAGGTCACAAATCGCTCAAATGGTGTCGTCAGTCACAGCTGTCCTGTGACGGCTATTGTGTCTCATTTTCTACAGTTTCACGGCCATGCTTGAATTTTTTAACCCAATCATACAATTGAGTACGTGACAAAGTTGTGTTACCATACTGTGTGGTCAGTCTAGCCAGAATTTCGCTGGACTTGGTATCCTCGTTAGTCAGAAACTCGATAATAATGCGTTCCGCAACCGCCGATGTAACCTCTTGCCCAGACATGACTATACTGGCAAGCTAGTGATGTCTAAAATCTCTACGATTATTCAGGAATCGATTATTTTTTCATCTAAAATCGTGATTTAGAAAAAAACGATTATTTTGAAATCGATTTTTTTTATCGAATCGATTAATTTATTTTAACCTTACTTTATAATAAAAGAAATATTCAAATCTAAACAGGAAAATGAGTATACGGTGAGTACAGTAACTTTTTCCTTATATCCGATCTATTAGTGTATTTTTAGTTGATAATAGGTGGCGATAGCTGCATGTTATAACTATTGCATGATGCTATGATGTTGATGACAGATAACGATAACACAAAATAACATAACCTTTTCTCTGAACATAAATCTTAAATGACAGCAGTGGCGGCTAGCGCATAAGCGCTGCAGTGCTGCAGAGCTCCCAAAAAATTTGGCGGGCGAACCTGTATTAGTTATAACTAGTTTTCTTTTACATAATTTTTCCGACATTTCTGATGTTTATAAAAGCGTAACATATTGTTATGAAAATTCTCCCCCTGTATATCAAAAAATTTGCATATTTTTCTACATCACCTGTAGAGGACATCAAACCCTACAATTTGACACCTCAATCATCAAAATCCGACAAGTAGAAGCCGAGATATTCGCTTCCGAAATTCCAAATAATATTCAATAGGCGACCAGTGGAATAACCAACCTAATTCGCGCGATCGCTCACTTGTTCCTTATCTGGTCCACACGAGCGTGCGCTCAGAGCTCTGTCAGACACCCGCGCGCACCCCGCTACCCCCGCGAGTGTCTATAACCAATGCGTCATTTTAGCAGGCCTGGTCGCTGCATTAAATGCAGCGAAATGCAGTGCATTTATTCCAGCGCGGAAGGCGATATGATTCGGTATACGATAGGTCCAACTCGCAACGGGCCATAGGCAACAATATACGTATGGAACGTAATCGGTGGGCAACGTGTGTACGATGCCTATATTGGCAGAATTATTGATTTTTTTACTTTTATCTTTTAGAAAACGTTATTGTTTTTTTATTACTTAAAATTACTTTATATGAAAAATAGTATACCATAAAAGTGTAAACAAAGACAGTATACATTGAAACGAATATTCATTCAATTGTATTGTCATGAAATTGAATTTGTCAATCGTTGTTAAATTTGTTAGAATGAATAGATATTTATATTTATCGGAAAATACTAATACTTAAAGCAAACAAATAAGGTGCAGTGTTTTGTTATAGGAATGAGGAATGTATAATATCCATTTCTTCCTGCATATTGATTATGCAGCTGATGCTTTCGTAATATGCTCATATTTGTATTTCTACTATTATCGTGATGTTATTATAATACAGATACCAAAATCTCACGTAATATTTCCATCAGCCTTTTATTAACAATAAACAAGTAAAGTACAACTTCGTAGGTCGACAAACGCTCCAGTCTTCATTATCACTGTATTATACATGAACTGTAGGCTTAGTTTTTCGTAGAAATTGAAGTACGTGTCTGTTCCTTTGTAAAATTATAATAAGGGCAGGGGTTAATTTTATTCTGGCATTTTTAAAAATGCAGAGATCAGTTTTGCGACAGCATTCAGCTAATTACAATCTAAAATAAGCAACATTGTAACGTATTTTGGAATTGTGAATATCCGTAGGTAATAAAAAAAAAGGAAGTATAGTTTAATTACAACTGTAGCTTCCTCCTGGTTTGAAGGAAGTCGGTATGTATCGACCGAAGTACATATAAGTTGAAATAATACAAATATGAGCATATTACGAAAGCATCAGCTGCATAATCAATATGCAGGAAGAAATGGATATTATACATTCCTATAACAAAACACTACACCTTATTTGTTTACTTTAAGTATTAGTATTTTCCGATAAATATAAATATCTATTCATTCTAACAAATTTAACAACGATTGACAAATTCAATTTCATGACAATACAATTGAATGAATATTCGTTTCAATGTATACTGTCTTTGTTTACACTTTTATGGTATACTATTTTTCATATAAAGTAATTTTAAGTAATAAAAAAACAATAACGTTTTCTAAAAGATAAAAGTAACAAAATCAATAATTCTGCAAAATAAATTTAAATTTTAAGAAAGTCACTCAATATAGGCATCGTACACACGTTGCCACACCGCATTACGTTCCATACGTATATTGTTGCCTATGGCCCGTTGCGAGTTGGACCTGTCGGTATTTAATATTTTCGCGACTATTTTTATGGTGCGGCGAGTTTAACGTAAAAACAATAATATTAGAGACTCTTATTTTTTTGTGTGACAATTGACAATCGTTCCAGAAATCCATTACTTCAGTGCGGAAGGCGAAGAAAGCACGATAAGATCGATGGGAGACAACCTCTTACTGCCCGTGCAAGGTAAATAATTTTTTTGTAAAACTTGCAGAACACCTTAAAATTTTTAGCACGAGCCGCCACTGAATGACAGGGTTTCAATATTAAATATTAAAGAACTTCTATAGTCTATTTTTAAACTAAGAGGAGTAAATGGAAAAGCCACATTTACACTGTAAAAGTTACCAAATCAATGACATTCTGAATGTTTTTTTAAATTTTCGTATTTTATTAGTTTTTCTTTATTCATTGAGCTCAAAGGCAACATTTAATTTAGCATTATTTCCCGCTTAATTTTGAATATAAACTCTACATCAATAAAGTCACAACGTAATTAAACATTTATTAAAAATTATTTACATTAAACACAAAAATAACATAAATAAAGGATTTAAAGAAATCAAAGGCTCCGTTAACTACTTGCAAAAATTAAACAAAATAATCTATTTTAAATCTGAACTGTCTGAGAAAGTATCACTGTCACTAGCAGCACCAATAGAAATAATAAACGGTTCGATTAGATCATCTACGATGCCATCTAGTGTGGTCATTTTTATTTCTTCCTTAATTATATGCTCTACACAACTTTTCCAATTAACATTTTGAACATTTTCGATAGCTTGCAATAACAGCCCCCTCACTTCTGTCAATTTAAATGTGATGTTCTTCGATGCTACTTCATTCTTTATTTTTGCCCATATCAACTCTAATGGATTGAGTTCACAATGGTACGGTGGCAACCTTAATAGAACTTTATTATTACGTTTTGCCATTTCATCAATCACATACAAATTATATTGTTCTTTATTTATTTTGATTAAATTCAGAAGTTCAGCTCGTACCATCTCTTCTCTGAATTCAATCTGCTTATTTCGCAACCACTCTTGCATATCTTTTTTTTTTGATCCTCCTGTAGGAATTTTCTCCATTCTACGGCTGTGGTAAGACGCGTTGTCCATGACGATAACAGCGCTGTCAGGAAATTTTGATAACACATTATTAAACCATGTCTCAAAAACGGCTGCATTCATTTCTTCATGATAATCTCCTGTTTTCTTACCTTCGAAAAGCAATAACCCTCCATGAACAAAGCCATGTTCGGATCCAATATGTAACACAATAAGCCTCCTCCCTTTTCCTGACGGGTTTTTTAGTCCTGTAGATAGCCCTTCGATGAATGTTTGACGCCGATCTCTTATACTGTTATCTATCCATACTTTTTCTTTTGTATGACCTTCATTAATCCACGTCTCATCTAAATAATAAATTGGTCTACCTTCTCTCCTAAATTCCTTCATTTTAAGTAAGTATTTTCTTCTCCATGTAATGATATCATCCCGTTCGATAAGAATACTTTTACGGTTTCTTTTCATGTACTTGAAGTTAATTTGCTTCATAAATTTGTACAATGACGAACGGGATATTTGTGGTAAATCTGGACGTTTCTTTATTTCCATCAAAATTTTGTCCAACGTAGGTAATTCGTTTTTATAAAAGAAAGCATGCACTATTTGCCGCACAGACTTTAACTACTTCATCGTATGCAGCAACATTACCAGGTCGTCCTCCATAGTGTTTAGATGCAGTAACTGTACCAGTCTCATTATACTCTTTTATGGTGCGATATACTGTCGATTGTGCAACGCCTAAAAGCAGAACATTATCAAATTGGTTACATTATTCAATCCATGAAAACTTACCCACGGTGTTACTAATTTTAGAAACAATAACAGTTTTTTTAAGATTCGGTTCATCAGTTCGCAGCTGTTTATACATATTTAAAACACATTGCTTTTCAGCAACAGATAAATGCCCTATATCTAAACGTTTGCGTTTTTTCGGAGGTGAAAATGATGCTGAACTTGTTGCAACAGTATCCATATTTATATGAATATTGAATAATTATCGATAACTACAGAAGGGTATCTTAAAGGTTTCGCAAATTCTAAAAAGAACGGATTTATTTACGTTAATACAACAATACAACTGAATATAACAACGGGAACACAACAGAAAACGAAATTTGACAAGCGTTTGACATCGATAGGTCAACACGCAATTTTTGCATAACGTAATCCTACCTCTGAAGCAACCAATCACGCATAGTAATTTTGGCGCGATTAATTTAAAACGCTCCTCTTAGTTTAAAAATAGACTATAACAAAATTTAATGAGGTGTAAAATTTACTTGAGTACACTCAAGCATCATAACAACACCACCAATTTAAGAAATTACCTTGAACGAAAACACAGAATATACCAGTACTCTCGATAAATTTCCCGTTCATTATCAAAGAATAATAATCTAGCGATCGAAGCAGATCTTTCATGCGCTTCAGATACTACCTTTTGCCCCAGCAGCTCTGAAGTTTTTTCGTTAAAAAAAAATCGATTTTTCTGAATCGATCTTATTTTTTGCCTGATATATCGATTCACAGAATCGTATGAATAAAGACATCCGATTCTTACAATCGATCTTCGGTAATATAAGTGGGCATCACTATGGCGAGCCTAAATGCTAACAGGTGCGCGGAACCGCGTCGATCCCCTTCCTAGTATCCCGGCTACATGAACCCTGCTCGATTGTCAGCTCCGCTCAGTTAGCTTGGTATGAAAACAAAAGCCCGGTTTAAATTTGGCTCACCAGCGTATATTATTGTATATTATTTGTATTTGAATTTATTAAATATATCTTTGTTATTTGGTATAAAACAGGTATATATTTGTACTTTTTCATCCTCACTGTTAAACCATTTTGACTATTTTATTGAGGAAATGTCACTTATCAAACATAATAGTTGTCATTTTCATAGTTTACTTTAATAATATTAACTTCTCCATAATTACAGTAACTACGATATTCGACATTTAATAGCTAAAAAACGGTTTAATTAACGGTTTTTAATCAGACAAAAAAGATCATTATAAAAATTTAATAATATACAGGACATTCCATTAAAAGCATATTTTTTTGTATCTCGTTGAATCTGCACGCCACTGTGTTTTTGATGGCAAGTAAAAAAGATTCAGTCACAGACACACAACTTTCATATGAAATATTCATTTATACATATATGCCATAATAACGATGATAAAGGGTGGGTAATTTATAATTAGAGACCGGATGCATCAGGCCGAAATTACGATCCGCACATCTGATTTTTGTCGATGAATTGTGACGTAATTACTTCAATATTATAGTTAAATTCCTTTCTTCATGGGCGTAGACTAGGGTACAAAAGAACGCAACTAGTCAGGTCTTAAATATTTATAATCATATCCCAAAGTACATTAAGGACTTGAGCAGGGAAAAGTGCTTCAAAAAACAGAAAATTTTTTATATATACAATCTTTTTATTCTTTGGATTAATTTTATTAAAAAAAAAATTAATGTGTTGTCTATGTCACGCTTTAATTTGTTTTTATATATTTACATGTACTTGTATACATATACTTGACGAGTTCTATACACTTGTATAATTTTGAACAAATAAATATATTATTATTATTATTATTATAAGATAAAAGGGTGAGGAGTTTTAATAATTTACTTTATTTGTTAGTTTATATTTCGTAAGATAAATAAAGTACGGTGAATTAGCTCATTTTTTTCACTGTTTCAACTGTTAATTGGAAAATAAACGGGTGGTGATCTATATAAAATATGAAATACATTTTTATTTGTTCATTTTGTAGTTCAAGTTGAGTAAAGGAGTATTAATATTAACTAGCAATACTTTCTCCATGTTCTCTTCTGTAAAATTTGTTCTCTTTGAATTAAATACATCATTGTAGGTAGAAAACGTCCTTTCTACATCGCAACTGGTTATAGGTGCATACTGGAAATATTCTTTTATTTCAGCGTATTTAGCAGTTAGATTTTGAGGCATTGTCCCCATACATAATTGCCGCAATGTTATTAAATCTGGATTTATATTAAAAACTGTGTCTAACTTTTACCAGAGGCCACATCCGAAGTCACTTGGAATATTTTTCAAATTACTGTAACTGTAAGGAGAGTTAGCCTCAATGGCGCTTTTCTGAAAACTTTTTTAAAAGCGGATACAAGTCTACAACTTCTGGAAAGGTCTCTCTGATATATTCAGAATATTTTTCAAATTATTAATAGCCACATCAAATGTGATTAATCCATTTTATTTAATTTGAGATTTTGATTTTCAAAATTACTGAAGTCTATCAACTTCCGGAAAGGTGTCTCTGAGGAAACATATCTTAATATGCTGCATATTACTTGAGTAGCACATGGTCGCTACAGAATCTGTGAATATATCAGAGACACCTTTCCGGAAGTTGATAGACTTGTATCCGCATTTAAAAAAGTTTTCAGAAAAGCACCATTGAGAGTAGCTTTTTACAGGGAAAAACTTCCATCTTTGTCACTGCCTCCCTCTCCAGTAATAACTAGATGGGGAACATGGTTGGAAGCTACTAGTTTTTATGCAGAGGATTTCGATAGTTTACAAAATTTCGTTACATGTTTAAATGACGATGCTTAAAGTATTTCTGAGTGCAAGAAACTAACACAAATTCCAAATTTAAAAAATCAGTTGTACTTTCTTCAGGAACACTTTGGAAATTTGCCAAAACTAATCACTTATTTTAAAAATCAAAATCTCAAATTAAATGATGGATTAACGACATTAGATGTGGCTATTAATAATTTGCAAAATATTCTAAGTGACTTCGGATGTGGCCTTCGACAAAAGTTAGTTAGACACAGTTTTTAATAGAAATCCAGATTTAATAACATTGCGACAATTGTGTATGGGGACAATGCTTCAAAATCTAGCTGCTAAATAGGCTAAAATAGAAACATATTTCCAGTATGCACCTATAACTAGTTGCGATGTAGAAAGGACGTTTTCTATCTACAAAAATGTATTTCATTCAAAGAGAACAAATTTTACAGAAAAGAACCTTGAGAAAGTATTGCTAGTTAATATTAATACTCTTTTACTCAACTTGAACTACAAAATGAACAAATAAAAATGTATTTCGTATTTTATAGATCACCACCCGTTTGTTTTCCAATTAATAGTTGAAACAATGAAAAAAAGAAATTAACTCACCGGACTTTCTTTATCTTACGAAATATAAACTAATAAATAAAATAAGTTATTAAAACTCTTCACCCTTCTATCTTCGGTCACGAAGAAAGGAATTTAACTATAATATTGAAGTAATCGCGTCACAATTCAACGACAAAAAAACAGATGTGCGGTTAACAGAATGAATAGTGCTATTCAATAACTGCGTGTTGTACTTACAGATGTTGTAGATTATTTATATGGTGCATCGTAATTTCGGCCTGATGCGTGTAGGATATTTTTAGGTGTCATAATTTTATTAGTACACCGTGTATATATGTGGGTTATTATTGCTGTTCTTTGTGCAAGTTAATTTAATTTTTGCAGCCTCTTAATACATCTTCCTTTCTAGAAAAATTAGACGCGGAAATGTTCCTTTAACGTACATATAGTCTCCAAAATCAATTGATACAATTAAGCATTTATTTGAATTGGATCAATTACGTGAAGTAATTGGTTCAAATTAAAATCACTTTCAACAGATGTCGCAACGACTAATTAGACTATCTAATTATGTAACTGTTACAAACTTCCATTTAAGGCTACGCTATTTCTATATACCGAGTTTTCAAAATTATCTAAACAATATTATATTAAAATTATGGGCTACTATCAATAAGAATTTATTTGAAAAGCAGGGTATATATGTGATATTTTTCAATAATGAAGACAATATTATTAGGATTGTACCCACTTAGGAGAGATTCAATTTTCTTTTTATTATAAAACGTTGACCTCTACAAAGTGCTTTCTTTTTTTAATACAAAGTTTAAGAGTAAAATTTTATTGCTGGAAACTATTATTACATAATGGTAGTAGCAGTAATAATACTAGGAGATTAAGGTTAATAACTTCAGACTATAAAGCATTGGGTAGCGGCCTGTGAATTTTACGTTGGAAAACGTTACTGCATGCTGTTGCAATTATCATCAACCTAATAAACGATTATGAACAAACATATCGTGCGAGTCATATAAACCCAACCCTGATATTTATCGTTAATGTGATAATTAGAACGTTTATATACCAACTTCCAAAAATACGGGTACATACGAATTTAACTTTTTGATAAATAAAGCCAGATTGAAATTTTTGTTTATTTCTAAAAAAGATTTGTAACATTTTCTGAATAATTAATTATATTAATTACAGAATAATTTGGTAGAATCTGTAACAGAAAAGTAGAATGCTATTAAATCTAGTAAATTTTATTTCAGAAATTGTTAAATAAGTAAATAAAAGTATATTGTTTAACGAGTGACGAAAGTAACAGTTTTTTAACTCGACTTCGCCTCGTTACGCAATGTTCGCGAGCTTAAAAAATGATTTCGACGAGTTAAACACTATACTTTTTCTACGATCTCGCCTATGGCATTATAACAAACTTATAAAATTAGGTAAACAAATACTTTATTTTCAATTAAAATTTACAAAACTATAGATCATTTAAAAAAAGGTATATAACCCCTTACCACAATTATTAATCGTATCCTAAATACGTATTTCGACAACTAAGTTGTCATCATCAGTAGGTAAAACCACTAATCAAGATGTCGCACATGGGGTACAGTAAAGCTAGCACAACTGCTCACGCAACAACTTTACACAGCGTCCACGTATACACTGACTTAAACATACAAATACATCGAACGAAAAGATCGACAAAAAATTACCTCTCTTAAGGACACGGTACTCACATGTGTTTATACTCTATTTGAAACGTCTACGATCTTTTTACTTACGTTTCTAAGAATGAAAAGAGACAGGTGTAGGGGATCGGTCCTTTATCTCCGTTCATAGAATTCTGTTTGTTTTTAGCGATATGAATACTTTCGTATGTTGCGTGAGCAGTTGTGCTAGCTTTACTGTGCCCCATGTGCGACACCTTGATTAGTGGTTTTACCTACTGATGATGACAACTTAGTTGTCGAAATACGATTTAGGATACGATTAATAATTGTGGTAAGTGGTTATATATCTTTTTTCAAGTTTTTACTTAACCACAGTCTCGAAAGAAAGACTTTTCACTATAGATCATATTAATTTAGTTATGATTTAAACATTGATACATAGAATATGTAGACCATAATGTCAATGGGTTCAAATTTTCCCACAATTTTGCAAAATATGCAAGCAGCACAATTTTCGAATATGAATTTATGCTATTATCAGCCCTCTATTCAATGATTTTTTCATAGACTTCTTCATACCTCTTTCTCGATGTTTCTCATAATAAGCCTGCATAGGTTTTCTCAGTTTGAATTACTATTTCTGGTGGCGTATTGGGAATATCTAAATCACTTTCTGAATCAGAAATCATGATAATGTTTTAAACAGCACAAACTGACGTGATTAAAAAATGACGGGATACAGCGACAGTAGGCAACTAGACGCAAGTGAAATTTAGTAACTTTCGGCACTAAGGACGAAAGTTAACGTTATGGGATTTTCTCTCACTAGTGACGGGAATCAAGTTTTCGCTGTAATATTCCGGTGACGAATAATACTCAATTGAATGTTTTCATTTCACAAAAAATCTAGAAGATCTGGAGAAAAATTTGCAAGAACGCGTAAAATTCTAGCCTAAATTAAAATAAAGTTATATTTATTTTTACTTTTCTGTTGTTTCGCGAAGAATTTATCTCCCATGTCTAATTTCCCATTAGCGTAGTTCTGAATGTATTCCTCCTTAAATTGAATATCCGTGGCCACAATCGTTAATACATACAAAGATCACTAGAAATACGTTTTTTTCTCATTTTCACGTTGTTTACATATTTCCAATAACTTTTCATAAATTCACAAATGGATCACAAACGAATTTATTGAAATTTGTACAGGACAACGTCTGTCGGGTCAGCTAGTGATATATATAGTATAGTCACAATTTTGTACTTTCACACAAATAAAATATATGCAGCTATAATTTACTGGTCTTTTATCTCATAAATCTCATAAATTTTTTCAAAATTGTGGAGGAAGTTTGCTTCGAAAGTTTATAATCATATCTGTATTAACCTGACCTAACTATTAGAATTATTAGAACATACAGTATAAATACAACGTATGTATTTAGAAAGAACACTAAAGCAGTTTATAATACAAGTCAGTAGTTTAGTATCTTTTTATAAAGGGTCGTAGCAAAAATATTTTTTGTATTTTGCGTTTGTAATGAACTCATTGTGAAACCCAAAAACAGTATTGAAATGAGTTTCATTTTGATACGATTATTTTTATTTTTCAATATTGACATTGTTCGAACACAGAAATAACCATAAATGACATGGTCTCTTTAGTTTTAACATGTTTGCATGTATTTTTAGTACTATAGTGTTAGTAAAAAGTATGGAACCCCCGAAGTATCTCTGCGACGCGTCGAGAAGAATGAACCGTCGCGACGGTTCATTCTTTTTAAATAAAATTGGCTATATCTTTGTAAAAAGATTCAAGGATTCTAAAAATATAATGTTTACTGTGTCGCTTCGGTTATACCGGAAATAGACATAGATAGAGATAGACAGACATAGACAAACAGAAACAGACAATTTGTTATTTTAAATGGAATTGGTAAAATAGCTAATTGCCAAAAACAAGTCAAAAAGCATTTATTTACTTTAACAAAAAAAAAGCAAGAATTTGCTGACTAAATTAAATGTTCAAAATTTTGCCCTTTTACTAACTGACAATATCCTAAACGATCTTCAAATTTTGTCAAACTTCGTGCTGCATTTGTAGTAAGTTTCTTATGCGTTCCTCCAACTTATTTAATCTTCTACTTCTATATCTTACTTTTGAGATAACAAGAAAAAATCGAGAGGCGTTAGATCAGGAAGAAGAGGTGACCATTCAATGGCACCCCTTCCTATCCATCGACCCGCAAAAATTTGATTCAAATACTGCCTCACAATTCTAGAATAATGCGCAGGCGTCTTGCTGATACAATATGCTCTCAACAGGAAGACAAGGTTGTACAATGGCAGTTATTTAAATGGTTTTACCTCATTGGATGGAAAGCCACAATGGGTTGTTTGCTTTCAAGTTCTCTCCGATGAAAGCATGAAGCCATCAAAATTAGTTCGACACTCGAAAACCAAACATCCGGCTCAGAACAACAAACTCTTGGAATTTTTCGAAAAAAAATTACATATCTTGAGAAATTAACAAACTTCTATTTGCAAGTCAAGCCCATATTGATAAAAGTGTACTTGTGGCGTGTAGCATTAGCAAGAGTAGCTAAGATGTCCAAAACCCATACAATCGCAGAAAACCTCATTTTTACCTGCTGTAATTGATATGGTCAGTGTTTTAATAGCTCCGCTTTCTAACGACACAATAACAAGGTGAATCGATGACATGGCTGCCGACGTACGCGATCACATAATTGAGGAGCAATCAAGCAAAACCGGTTAAATCCATTTTACATGAAAAATAAACTAAGTATGTACTATTGGTAAGAGCAGTTAGATAAATTTATTGGTGAACTCAGAATCAAGTAAAACGCAATATTTCCTGTTGAAACAAAGGTTCAAAATCTAACCAATCAAGAAAAACTGGATAAATCCAAAGAAAATAATTTTAAATTTATATTTCAACCAAAACTGGATAAATCCGTTTTTAAAGATAACTGCAATAGAACTATGACTGCAGTGTTATAAGTCCTTAATGAAGATGCACTTTGAAAAAAGCCAATATCTGTCAGTGTCATTATTACGTTGAACGAAACACTAGTTTACTTAAGAAAGGAAAAGCGATTCCAAATTGACCTAGGTCGTAATCTTCCACACAAAAAATAAAAACTATTTGTCACTTAATCGAACAACAATTTGGCGCTAAATGGGAGGAAGACAAAAATTTGGGCTGGTATAAAGAATACTGTCTGAAGTTGGTGATGGGCACGAAGACAATGACAACGAAGAATGTGACCGACCGTCTTGAAGATGACCCTGGCGTACATATTTAAAAATCAAATCAAATTTCATATCCAAAAAATAATTTTTTGGAGTTTTAGACTAAAATTTTATTTTGTTATATTTTTCCATTGGAATGTTAAGAAACATTAATAAAACCTTTTCATAATTTTTTAATTGCATCTGATAAGTAGTAGTATCCAATAAATACCAATTTTTCTTTCTTTGTTTCAAACAAAACTAGGTATATCCACTTCTAATCAAGCAAAACACGGTACATCCATCAGAATAATTGAAACATATATGAGTTGGTAAACCCCACCAGTTTTGTATAATACAAAGGTATTTTTAATAATATAAAATATTATTAAAAATCTGATGTGAAGAACACAAATATAGGTTCACTATTAATTTTTTTTTTGTGAAAGTGTCCGAACATATCCCTCCCCAGAGACGCAGATACGTATTTCGCCTTTCTATGTTGACGGGGCGAGGTACTTCGGCTGTCTGACAACAGGCAGCGCTGAATTTACTTCTACGCTCGGTCTGGATAATTTCTGTGATATGGCGATGTGGTTCTTTTTTGTGAATGTCTCTGAAAATATCCTTTCTCCAACAGGGGCGTACCGATGAGCCTGTAGAAAGGCGAAATACGTACCTGCATTTCTGGGGAGGGACATGTTCGGACACGTTCACAAAAAATATTAATAATGAACCTGTATTTGTGTTCTTCACACCAGATTTTTAATAATATTTTATATTATTAAAAATACGATAAATCCATTTTATTTTTGTTAATTACCATGGTGTGAGTGGAAAAAAAATTATTGAAATTTGTAGTTTGATGTGTAGTGACAAAGTTCTATACACGGGTTACTTTTGTTTAAATATAAGAGTTTCATAAATAAACGTTTTTCATGCATATCTCGAAACTGTTTATAATGGATTTAACCGGTTTTGCCTGATTGCTCCACAATTCAGCAAGTGAGTTCAAGTGAATTTTTTAGTATTCAATTTGATGAATCAACAGATGTAACAAACATGTCTCAGTTCTAATGCTTTATGAGGTATGAATGTGATAGGGACACATAAATCAAGGAAAATATGTTGTTTTGCAAAACAGTACCGGGTCATACAACAGGACAATACCTTTTTGATATTTTTTATAAAGCTAGGGGAAACTATACTAACATAGATTGGACAAAATGTATTGCAGTATGTAGTGATGGTGCAAAAACGATAACAGGAAAGAACAGTGGATTAATGAAAATATTAAAAGATCGTCTTATACCAAGGGCGGAATGGATTCACTGCTTCTTTCATAGACACGCACATGTCGTAAAAAATGTCTGCTGACAAAACATTACAACTGCAATTTACATCTGAAGATTTAATTGCTAGTCGAAATGAATATGGAACCACAGAAGCATTGAAAATATTAATCCCTTTCGCCACGTCTTATCGCGCTAAAAACTAAATACAGGAATCGTGTCTTATCACTCGAAAACAATTTGCTTTTGTGTGTTTCGAACGTAGATTTACGTATGGAGAAACTTTTAAATAAAAAACAAATGCATCCATTACATGAATTTCTTTTTTTTTTACATTTGTATTTATTGTGAGTAAAATGTTTATAATATATTATTTTTTCTCATAAAATGATTTTTTATTATTGTTTAAGATATTTTGCGACCCCACCTTAATACAACCGCGACCCCCACGATGAAAAATGATGCTATAAACTATATATTCGTGATTTTTATTTCTGCGTCTCTTAGTAAATGTACGTACAACCATTGAAACAAGCTGTACTTATTGCCTATGATTAGTTCATGTGGCGCCTATTTTCAATTAAACTGATTGTCGTTTGCGGGTATGTATGTGTGCTTGTGTGCAATTTAAACGTTCAGTAGTTGATAATTAAACACAAATACAAAGACATTGCTTAAAATAGCAAACACATTTAAATGAGTGGGTTTGCACTTAATTGCAGATATATGTAAGAAAACGGAAGTTGTTTACTGCTGAAAACAGTTTTCGCCAGAACGCAATTAATTTTGACATAATGAAATTTTAATATTAAATTAGAAAGCGGCCTTGTTTGTATAATGCTTATCTGAAGTCGGTTTGGTAATTCACATTAGCATTACGTTAGCGTATTTTTGCTTTTACCATTTCATTATGGATTTATCGGAGTTATCAAAATGTGTGAAATTAGTATTCCACAGATACGTTACAAATACGCGATATATTTTATCAATAAATTGTTGAATTTATTTATATTGCAGTAACAGATTAAAATTATCGAAGAAAAATGTAGGAACAGCGAATAAATATACAGGTGTCCTTGAAATAAAAAGACAACAACAACAAAAATTGAAAAGATGTAATTATAGATATAGAATTGCGACGCGAACCTTAAATTTAAAAATGGTAGAAATTTAAATGTTTGTTTGCGAAGATTTTGAGAATGGGTTCGAGAGCATGCCCATGTAAAATAAAGGCCATTTGATTAGAGAATTTGAAAGAACTTCTCGAGATTTGGAAGACCAACGATTAGTGATGTCCAAGTTGCAAAAATTCCTCAGGAAAATCAAAACATAACTAATACTCATCCGCTAGAAATCAGTAGTGTTAATGCAATATCAAAATGACTGCAAATGTGATATACCACGGTTTGGAAAATTTTACGCAAAATAATCCTAAAAAAGTATCTAAACAGCGATTGTTTGATTCGAAGGAGGTAGATTTGGCTATCAAGTAAAAAATTTTTGCGAATAATGGCTCAGATTAAAAATTGAATCCGAATGGTTATGTCGTATTTTATGGAGAGATATTTCAGGAATCTCTTCTGAAATCCTCTCAATGGATAGATGCATACTCCAACTTGCATCGCACCAATGAATAGAATTGGATTTTTTGTTGGTAATATTCGACAGTTTTGAATACTGACTCGAGCATTTAGAGAAAATGCCCACTTTTCTCTAAATGCTCGAGTCAGTATTTAAAACTGTCGAACATTACCAACTGAAAATCCAATATGCATTGGTGCGATGCAAGTTGGAGTATGCGTCTATCGATTGAGAGGATTCAGAAGAGATTCCTGAAATATCTCTCTTTCAGAGTGACTGGCATATAGCCTGAATGAGGAACGGACTGCAATGATCTTTTGGATTGCCATAATGTACAATCTTTATTCTGTCGCCATGAAATATAGTGGTAGATATTTACTAAATCTTCTAGTAAACAAAATGATTGCCCAGCTATACTAGCCTATATTAACTTTAATGTACCCATTTCAAATACTCGCAATTGTATTACTTTTAAATTACTATTAAGTGCGAAAACAAATGCCCTTCTAAAATCACCTGTGTAAAAGCTTTGTTAAGTTCTACAGTGATGTTGTTTAATTAGTCTTTATCTATTTCTGTATCCACATAAAAATTGCATTGTATATATATATATACATATATACATATATATACATGACAAAGTATACATAGGCCAAACAAAACAGTTACTACAAGAAAGATTGAAAGGTCACAAATACGCAAAAAATCAAACTGCTTTAAAAAACACCAATTGACACTAAAACATAATTTTGATTTTGATAACACCAAAGTAATAACACAGAAAAAGAATACAAAAGCTAGGGAGGTCTTAGAAATGATACACATTTTCAAAAACAGCAGAACAATCAACGACAGAAACGAAATTGATGGACTTTCTAAACTCTATTACCCACTCATTAAACAATAGATAAAATCAACCCCCCCCCTCACACACAAACACAAACCAAAAAAAACTTTTTATCAGTTCCCATTTGTAAATACTTTTACTACATACCCCTAAACACGGTCCTGACCAATTTGCTAAATTCCAAAATAGAACAAAAATTAACCTCTCTTAACAAAGCCACAAACACTTACAATATTCCAACCAGTGCGATCGGTTCGTTACAAAATAAGGTCTCGGATGTCCCCGACACACATGTTACACAGAATGCGTGTTTTTGAAAACCAAAAAAAAAAACGGTGAGTTTTATTATCATTCATTGTTCATTCATTGTTTCTTACTGTAATTGTAGTTGATTTCAAATTTTCAATTCATGTATACAGATTTAACCACTTTAATTTTTCCTTACTCATTATTAATCTAAGTTTAAATTTTAACTTTAATTGTTAATGTAATTGATAATTCAGTCTTTAATACCGTTTTAATTCTAATGGTTATTTTAATTGTTAATTCAGTCTCACAAAAGCAAACACAGCTCTCACGTTTTCATTGTAGTAATTCTTGGTTCTAGTTACCTTACTGTATTGTAGTTTAATTCAAATCTTCAATTCATTTATACAGATGTAATCACTTTAATTGTCCTTACTCATTATTAATCTAATTCTAAATTTTAACTTTAATTGTTAATCTAATTGGTAATTCAGTCTTTAATCTAAGTTTAATTTTAATTGTTTAATTAAAGTGTCAATTCAATCTCACATAAGCAAACACAGTTCTCATGTTTTCATTGTATTAATTCTTGTTTCTAGTTACTTGAAAAAGACTGAATAATAATAAAAGTCGAAACGTCGTAGAATAAAACAGCAAAATTCAATAAAAGGTCGCTAAACCAATAAAAAGTATATTATTTTTAATATATATATAAAGATAATTATTTCTTGACCTTTGTATATTATAGTAGATTTAGATATTCGACGTCTTCTTTACTTTAATATGTATATATTTAAAATAATCTCTTACATGTTTCGGTAAATATTACTTTTATCAAAGAATTATAAATTTTCTTTGCTAAACAGTTTAGCGTGGATAGAGTTATACTGCCCTGTATTCATATTTTACATTTAAATTTAGTGTAATATATTCTTATGTTATCGGTCACGCCCCACCTAGTCTGGATTGTGTGGACCTTCGATCCCCACTTCGGCAGTATTTAACTTCTATACGAACGACGGTTGAGTAAGGTCGATGTCTTGGTGAACTCCGTTAATCGAAATATGTTTAACGCCAGCCCTAAGTGTTTTATAAATTAACGCGGTTGCGGATTCAAACTAGGGCGTAGTGAAACAAAATTCAGAAAGAAAGCTCATTACCGTATCGAGTATTTGGACGTCCTTTTGTTCTGGGATAATTCAGACCTTTATAGGCTTTGACTTATTTTTTGTATGTCCACTTCTTGGGAGTTAAAATATTTCATAATCGAAGAGAAAATCCAAATTAACCAAGGATTCAACGTAACTAGAAAGTCAAGGCCATCTCGTTCTTGTCGACCATCTCGGACAGACCACCGTTTTTATGGATCATCTGTGTCGTTTTATGTTGTACCAGACTTTTGCAGTGAATTCAAAATCTTCGCAGATATTTTGTTATAATTAATATTTCAAATTTCAATGCTAATTAAAACAGCATATAAATTTAGTTAAATTCGTATATGTATATGGATTTCCGCTAAATTGTTTTTTTACGTGTTACACGTAATTTGTAAAAGAATTTTATTTGATTATTGTTCATTTGTTCAGAGAATTAACGCTCATACAATTATTACTTTAACATTTATAAAATTAATTTACGTACATTTTTATCGTTATAAAAATTTATTCTTAAATAATTATGTATTAAATTAATGATCAAATTTAATTGGTTAATTAGTTGATTTCGCACAATTACTAAGAGAGCTATTTAACTCTTCTTATTTTAGGCAACAACCTTGTGAGACACTAGTGTTATATATTTTACAATGTTTTTGCGACTATAACTTTAAATTGTACTTTCTATTAAATTTTATTACTATTTCCGTAATATATACTGTGTGTGTAATACCAAATGTAAGGTTCAACAACAGATCTGCCATCGAACTACGAATTTTTATTCTAGGTTAAGGCTGGTTGAAATCGATTAAGTAAGTAATTGTTTTTACTGATTTTTGGCGTTTTAAGTGGGTACAGTATAAACTCATGCAATTTGTTTTTTCGTAATATGTTCAATAATTTAATGATCTGATATACCGGGTGTTCATATCCCAATGTCAATTTTTCATAACTTAACTTTTATATTATTATTTGCGGCTCGAGAGGCATTTGTTATTCACTTGTTTAATCATTTGTTAATTACTTGTTTTTTTTTTTTTGTTGCTGCTATCTCAATATACGAATTAACTATTTCCTATCCTTTTATTTGATATATTTAGATATCCCATCCTGTAGTTGTAGTTTGTTGTTTTGGTACAATTTAGTAGTCTGTTAGCGCATGCGCCTACAAACGCGCAGACCTTCGTTAGTTTTCAGTTTCGAGCCTCTGTACGTAAAACTAACTGGCGCTACCTTTCATCTGATCTCCATACCCGTCTCCACTGACTAAAGGCATACACGATAGAGGCTCCTTTAAATTGTAAGTTACGACCACCGATTTCGACAACTTATCGACCATCTTCATTATATCAGAACTGCATCTGCTCGCGCTAGGTAGCAACTCTCCACACCCAGTCGCAAATGCAAGTAGTGAGGATACCATATAAGAGAGCCATATTCCAATCTACTTCTTACATAAACATAATAGAGAGATTTTAATGTTAACGGATTACGAAACTGCCTACTAGATCTTATACTAAATCCCAAAGATTTAATAGTTGCGGTACACATATCGTGAATACGATTATTAAATCGTAATGCTGAGTAAAATAAAACTCCTAGATCCCTAACTTCATCCTAACATCCATTTTGGGAATTGGAAAATGGTTCAGATAAAATTGGCCTCGCAACACGGACATACGAGACAATTCCACATTTGTCGGTATTCAAGGCGATTCCATTATGTCTACACCACTGATCAACCAAATAAAGATTACGTAACAGTTCCTTGCAGTTGTTCAACGACGAAACTCTAGAAAATATTTTAAGATTATCACCGTAAGCTCTAGCACTCTACAATCCAAGAGCATAATGAGATCATTAATGAAAATATTAAATAATGGGTATCATGGGGTGAAAACCGTTAAAAGGCGTTTAAAGGTAGCTTCTTCGTACGGCATTGCTCGTCGAAAGCCCTATAACGTTGAAGCTCACAAAAAATATCGACTAGCGTGGACCAAAAAAATTGCTTATTGGACTGTTGAAGACTGGTCACATGTGATTTTTTCAGGCGAGTTAACCGGATGTCCTTTTTTTTTACTATACTTTTTGCAATTTTAATTAGATTAACTCTTTTAGTCTAAAAATAATGTTTCTATTTTTAGATGTCAATATTAATATAATTTAATAAATCTAGTTATTTCTTGTATATATCTTAATGGTAAACCAATAATGTGAGAACATAACCAATGATGTCAAAGAAAATCTTTTCATTTTCGATAAACCTCTATGCATGATAATTTAATTTAACTGTACTTCTGATAAACATGACTGTACTATGCTAACAATTAGGATGGTTGCTACATCACGAACGTTTCTTAAGTTGTCGAGAGGAAAGAACTGCTATATTAAACGCGTCTAGTTGAGTAAATAAACTGCGATGTCTGTTCAACGCATTCAGTAATTATTGTGGTGTCCGGAAATAGTTACAAAACGCCTTTTTGAAATGTATTCTTACTTAATCACAATATGGAATATAAAAGTTTGTTCTGCATAAGTAAAAAAGTATGACTATGAATTAATACAATAGTGCAATAGTAATAATAGTAATAATAATAATAACCCAGCTTATGCCCAGTAGTTTTTATTCCAATAATGTTCGTATATTTAGGGTATTTAAAGAAAACAGGTTTAAGTTTGTCTACAAAGAAGTCGTAATTAAATTTTTTACACACGAACATTTTTAAGTAGGAATGTTTCTTTGAGAATACAATATTAGTTGTGGACAGTGACCAAGAAAAAAAACTTCACGTCACAGGACGTCTGGCAGATGTGAATAATCGAAATTGATTGTTATTGAAAGAAGGGAATATAAAGTAAAGTATAGAAATATTTTGAATTTATAAAAAAAATATATTTTCTGAAATACACGTCTTTCAGAAACTTACGATAACAAATGAAACAGACATGCAATACACACGTCTGTAACTGTACACATGGACATACACCTCGTATTTTCCAACATTTACTTCTGCCTAAGACACGTGTTTCTGTCATCTACTATCAGACTTCATCAGTTAGGTTAGTGAAGTAAAGCTTAAAGAATCGCCTCATAAGGTATAGCAAATTTTGTCTTATCAGGTGGCACCATATAATCTAGTGACATCTGACTGACAAAAGAGACTATGCCGAAAGTGGCAATTACAATGACAGTTACAGACGTGTATATTGCATGTCTGTTTCATTTGTAACGAATGCGTAATACGTGCTTAACGTATTGATATACTTAAACTTTTTTGGTAAACTTACGATAAATTTAAAAAGACAACACAAAAGAAGTTACTTCATGATAATTCAGGTACTGACCATATTTTTTAATATCTACCAACCACAAAATGTCATTCCCCTTTGTCATCCTTGATTCTAAATATTAACGTGTATTGTGGCAACAAGGGCTGCAATTTTTACATCTTATTCTATGATGGTGTATTAACAGCTTTATAGACTGAAGAATCGACAATACGAGGTGTTGAAGTCAAAAACACAGAACTTTTATTAAGCGTACAAATAAAATAGCTTTCCGAATGCATTGTGACAGTTTCGTTCTTATATGGAACTACTTTTATTTAGCAGGAGCAGGGCTTAATAAAAATCGATGGAATAACGATGAAACAGTTATAGAAATAATTCATGCTATGATTAATGCAAATTACGAACAGAAAGTAGTTTTTGATATCTAATGAGATATTCTTTTGTTTATTATTCGTAATAAGTAAAAGATAAATATATATATTCTTTTAATTTGTTTTGTATATTTTAAGATATTCTAAAATTTAAAATAAATATCAAGTGTCCATAATATTGAATGGCAGTGTATATTACTAATTTTTTTGTCCATCCGATACATGTAATTATATAGTTGAGAGAATATAACTTGATTATATAAAATCATAGGTCTTCGTAATTGTTAATTGTAAGTCATACACGTACTTCGCAAACTTTTTATTCGTACCGTTCAAGAAAGTACCAATAAAATAAAGTCTGTTTCAAGTAAAGCCTAATACGTTCTTTCATACACAGCTTTAAACTCTTGATTAAATAAAAAGTTGCAACGTATTCGGTTGGAAATACTTTATTATGCTCGAAAGGACGCTCAGATTGAAATGAAAACTCGATACAGTGACGTGTACACTAGTAAAACGACTATAGCGCGTACCGATGAACACAAGTAAAAGCGGCGAATGCCTAGTGCAGGGTTGGGAAAATAGATTTAGAGAAGGGCCATATAAAATAATTAAAATATTTAGTGGGGCCAAATAAATTTATTTTTTAATTTATTATGTGGACGTACTAGGTCCGTGTGAGAAATAAATTTTAGACTGTTCTTTAATCATCTCGTTGAAATTTGGCTCCAAGTTACTAGAAGTAATTCGTAAATCGTATTCCTCAATTTGCTTTTACGGAGATGCATTGCTGAAAACACCTGTTCACAAATGATGAAGACCCAAACATCGAGATAATTTTCTGAGCCTTTTTTTATCAAGTTGGGGAATTAAGACTTCGGTGAAGATTTGTAGAACTCAAGCCTTTATGAATCATTAAACAGCTGCTTTAGCGTATCGTTGCATTGTAGTTCAATAACTTCATGTTGGTAGTCGGCTTCAATCTCCTCGAAATTTGCTTGTGATATTTGTGTCGAAGCAAACGTAACTTTAAATTGAACGCCTTTATTTGAGCCCATGTGTAATCAGGAAGTATATTTTTGCTTTGGATACTTTTATTTAACTGCATTAACTATCCAAGCAAATCAGTAAAAAATACGAAATCCGAAATCCATTGAAGATTTTCAAATAATTATTGTCATCCAATATAACGAAACAGATATGCAAAATACATATCCGTAACTGGACAAACACCTCGTATTTTTAGCATTTACTTCTGTTCAATACATATGTTTCAGCCATCTAGGCCTCATCGGTTGAACTAGTGAAGCAATGTATATACAAATTAATACAGATCTGTTAAACAACGGATCTGTATCTGTATCTACATTTACGCTAAAATCGTCTCCAAGCCATAACCAGTTTCGTTCTATCAGGCGACACCAATTTAATCAGTGACATCTGACGGAAGAAAGCGACTAGGCCAGAAAAGGCGACCTTCCGCTCGAATAGCAAGGCTATTACGAAAAAGCGGAAAAATACGTATATTGGTGCTGTCCATTAACACGCGCCAGATGGCGGTAAATATACAAAAAAGGGATATTTATCAATACGTTTTGCACGTATTACGCTGTTGTTATATAATGAAACAGATATGCAAAATACATATCCGTAACTGTAAACATGGACAAACACCTCGCATTTTTAGCATTATTAATCTGTATTAATTTGTATATACATTGCTTCACTAGTTCAACCGATGAGGCCTAGATGGCTGAAACATATGTATTGAACAGAAGTAAATGCTAACGATTTTAGCGTAAATGTAGATACAGATACAGATCCGTTGTTTAACAGATCTGTATTAATTTGTATATACATTGCTTCACTAGTTCAACCGATGAGGCCTAGATGGCTGAAACATATGTATTGAACAGAAGTAAATGCTAAAAATACGAGGTGTTTGTCCATGTTTACAGTTACGGATATGTATTTTGCATATCTGTTTCATTATATAACAACAGCGTAATACGTGCAAAACGTATTGATAAATATCCCTTTTTTTGTATATTTACCGCCATCTGGCGCGTGTTAATGGACAGCACCAATATACGTATTTTTTCGCTTTTTCGTAATAGCCTTGCTATTCGAGCGGAAGGTCGCCTTTTCTGGCCTAGTCGCTTTCTTCCGTCAGATGTCACTGATTAAATTGGTGTCGCCTGATAGAACGAAACTGGTTATGGCTTGGAGACGATTTTAGCGTAAATGTAGATACAGATACAGATCCGTTGTTTAACAGATCTGTATTAATTTGTATATACATTGCTTCCCTAGTTCAACCGATGAGGCCTAGATGGCTGAAACATATGTATTGAACAGAAGTAAATGCTAAAAATACGAGGTGTTTGTCCATGTTTACAGTTACGGATATGTATTTTCCATATCTGTTTCATTATATAACAACAGCGTAATACATGCAAAACGTATTGATAAATATCCCTTTTTTGTATATTTACCGCCATCTGGCGCGTGTTAATGGACAGCACCAATATACGTATTTTTCCGCTTTTTCGTAATAGCCTTGCTATTCGAGCGGAAGGTCGCCTTTTCTGGCCTAGTCGCTTTCTTCCGTCAGATGTCATTGATTAAATTGGTGTCGCCTGATAGAACGAAACTGGTTATGGCTTGGAGACGATTTTAGCGTGAATGTAGATACAGATACGTTGTTTAACAGATCTGTATTAATTTGTATATACATTGCTTCACTAGTTCAACCGATGAGGCCTAGATGGCTGAAACATATGTATTGAACAGAAGTAAATGCTAAAAATACGAGGTGTTTGTCCATGTTTACAGTTACGGATATGTATTTTGCATATTTGTTTCATTATATAACAACAGCGTAATACGTGCAAAACGTATTGATAAATATCCCTTTTTTGTATATTTTCATCCAACTTCAACTTTTGTCGAAAAAATTCTATTACTTCGTTTACTAATTGCCACACTCGTTCGAAAACTAGCCCAGCACTTAGACACCTGACCTTCTTCTTCTTCTTCTCTGTTTTGGGTTGGACGCCACCACGTCCAGGCACTTGAGCACACTGCTCTTTGTACTATCCCCAGTAGATCTCTCAATTCCACTCTGTTAGTCTTGTGTCCTCGATAAAAGCCACTATCCTCCTCAGGGGAAGTTTGAGTACACTCGAAGGATCCAATAGATCCCTCCCGAAATATTTCTGTCTGAGTTCCTTCAGTTCCTCACACGTGCATATTACATGAAGGCTACTTTCCTCCTGTTTTTCACATCTCCTACACCAGGGCTCACTAATCAAGCCCATGGTGTACAAATGCTTCCTTAAAGGACAATGTCCGGTTATTAAATATCAAATATCAAATAAATATCAAATTACACCTGACCTTATTATGGTACTGAATAATTTGATTTTATAGAAGCGAGGAATTCTTGAAATTGTCTGTATGTTAGTCCAAGGGCTCGAATGGTATTGACGATTTTGACAACGATATCAAGGACATGCTTAGAGAAATGCAGCTTTACACACCACTTCTTGATGTATCACACAATAAGAATATCACGTTGTTGTCTGGATATTTCGTTGAATGTACCGACAAACCCTTGATTCGTTCCCACTATGTTCAGGACACCGTCGGTAGTAGTGTTTATTAATTTCTGTAATGGCAGATGCAGTGTATTTAAAAATGCTTCAAACCCGCCATAAATGTCCTTTCCAGTGGCGGTTCCTTTCATAAACTTCATGCTGGCTAATTATTGAATAATGTTAAATTCGTCTTCAATATATCTCTCAAAAATAAGCAATTAAGCGGTATCTGATATATCTGTACTTTCGTCCATTGTTATCGAAAGAGCCACAAAACTTTCAATTCTCTCTTTAAGTTGGGGTGTTATGTTCTCGATCATTTTTTAAATCTTTGATGTTATAGTTCGGCGCGATAAGCTTATTGATTCAAAAAGTTTTTTTTTATCTGGACACAACAAATCAGCTACTACTTGCAAACAATCCGTATTTATATAGATGGGCCGGTTCAAATCATGTCGCGGGCCGCCATTTCCCCATCCCTGGCCTAGTATATAGCTTGCAGGGATAGCGGAGAGAGGGGGTGCCAGCATACATACAGGTTATAGCGTTCATCGATATATACGCACACGTAGTATACGCGAAGAAAGGAGAGCGCTGACTGAGCGGTCGTCGCGTGATGGCATTCAAGAGCCGAGTTTGCCCCCGTGGCGCGCCTTTAGATGTTGTTTCACATCAAAAAGTATAGCTTTAGTATGTTACATTTTCATTTAACACTCTGTATATTTAAAAAATACTTCAAATGATGGGTTTTCATCCCTAATTTCCGTATCTAAAATTTTATTACAATATCTATTTTAATTTAACAGGTATTTACATGATTTCACACATTTTCCTCAGAGGGCGAAACACTACAAAAAAAAACAGAACACCTGGGCAGAATGTATGAAACACTGATTTAAAAGATATTAGAAAACACTACTAAGATGAGTTACGAAGATCAGAAACATAAAAAGACACGTCAATGAAGATAAGAATACAACTAGTATGTAAAACAATAATTATTTCCAATAGAATCATGACCTCATTAATATTATTGTAGTGTTATAGGTAATTTAATATACCCGTGGTCTCCAACTAGATTTTCGGTGCCCTTGCTTTGTAAAGTGACGGATATTTTTTTAACGTAAAAGGTTAGGTAGAAATAAACAAAAGACGCAATTAAGATCACAAAAACGTAATGTAAAATGTAAGCCAGGGGCATACTTTGAAAACCACTGCTATCTTAAATTACTTTAATATTTCACGGTACTACAAAGCTTGTTTATTTAAATTGAAATGATAATTTTGATAATTTTATTGCGTATGACGTGTGCACTATGCCAGTGCTTTATTAATGCGCGTAATATACCAGTCTGCTACTGTATGTATAATAAACACACAGATACGTAACATACACAACACATGTAGGTGTATTACAGTGCGGTAACTTCTCTGTCGTTCAACTTTCATTTACGCTACATGAACACACATAAACGACCGCGTCTAGAAATTCAAATTATTTATTTATTCCAGTTCTGTGGTCATGGTACAACGTTGAATTGTATTCAGATTTAATGTTTCACTTTTAATTACGCATAATTGCGGTACTGCGCGCTGCTTGCACTGTACAACTCGAGGAAATATTCATAATACGTTATACATATTTTTATTTTACCACGATAGACGAACATACAAGAGGGTGTATTTAATTAGCATTTATTAACATCGTTAATGATATGTAATTGCCACAACTGAATTTATCCAAATTATTTTGCTAATTATATATCTCATAGTTTTAATTAAATTAGGAAAACAATGCTTTTGATGTTGGGTTTTCAAATTAAAATCTGACGCAATATTTGAAATATATAGTTTTAAACAAGGGTGACCTTATATATAAGGTCTCCAGGTCTATAAAATAAAAATAAGAAAATAATGAAACCAGTCTCAAAATGAAGTAAATTTATGTACATATTATATTTCCACATAATCTCACCATTTAGTGCAACAAATTTCTCCAAAAGTTGAATCCATTTTTTCATTCCGTCCGTGCAAAAACTTTCTTGTTTACTGGCGAACAGCAGGCCGAACTTCAGTGTCTGATGAAAAATGTTGACCTTTCAATTTGTTCCCTTTGACCTTACTCCACGCTTACAATTCTTCAGTGACCATAAAGTTTTGAATTAATCATCGTTATCTCGTCGGCAGTTATTCGATATGAATGACTCTCTTTGCATCCCAAAGAATAGTGAGGATGAGTTTCTGCACTGATGGTACTCTTTTGAATTTTACCACGTACACCTTGAGAATCAGCAAAACGATATTTAATTGACTGACACATGTTTTCGGGTTCATAATGATGAACCCAAGATTCGTCTCCAGTGGTAATATTTATGAGAAAATTATTTCCGTCTCGTCAATACTGGTAAGGAAGTTCTTGACACGTGTTTTTCCTTTGTTCTTTCACGACATACGTTAATTAACTGGACCTATCTGCGCAAATTTTTCTGTAATTCAACGTCTAAATAATGTACTGGACTCTTTCTAGACTAATACCTAATTGCCGAGCAATTTGTTTTTGGATAATCCGGCCTATTAGTTGAATTAGTGATTTCACTTGTCTTTAATTCTAATTTAAATCGCTTTTCGTTAAATACCTTCAGTTCGCCTCTATGACACAGTTTTGCATATCAAATCCACTACCGAAAATTCTTCACATTCATACACATCCGTCGCCATAACATTTCAAGCGCCAATAAATTGTGCGCGCAACCGTTACTCAAAGATGGTATACAGGAAAATGAAGCCTTGTATGCTAAGACAAGATACTCGAAATTACCGTTTATAACTTGTTTCTATCCTCACTACTCAAACAATAGCTTTGTTGAAGGCCTTATACTGTCTGGAAACGTGGTAAGTTAACGACACTGCTGCGCAAGACGCGTCCCTGCCAACTTTACTTCCCTGATATGTTTATTCAATGTATAGTGTAGAATTTGATTGGATAAGCAATAGGGATAGGTCAGAATTAGGTGTGGTGTACACATACGTGTTGCGTATATACTCGTATTTCTATCGTACCCATCGTCGACGTATCTGGTCAGACTGGGCACAGACACGCCTGGTGCCTGGTATGGCACCTCCTTTCTCTCTTATCTAGTGTACTGGTGGGGGATCGTTCACGTCTCCGCCGTTAACTTACAACGTTTCCAGACGGTATATCAATGCTCCCTTGTACAATTATTTTAAAAGTTTAAATACACACTCAGGGAGTACGGTTCTAAATTTAATAAGAAAGACCGCAATCTCTTCTTCAGAATAGATTTTCTGATGCCTTAATAAGTAAAAACAATTCCTTATAAGTACGTCTAAAAAATTTCTCTTCAGTCTGCGATAGTCGATGCATCGGAATATGTAGGTACGTGGTTTCTGTCTTTCGACCGTGTACTGTAAATATATTTCTATTTAAAATCCTGTTTTTGGTTTTAAAAAAGAACATGCCACCTTGATATACATATTGCTATGGTTTTTTCCCAAATAAATATTTAAAATTTAATTAAAAATGTATGTATTAAACTTAAGTGTATATTTTTGAAATATTTTTGTGCAAAAAACTTGTATTTTTGGAGGCCGCTTTGAGGTGCACGCCACCGAGCTTGATGTGGACTGACAGACACAGTGTAACAGTAAGACAAGGACGTTCATTTTATTTAAAAATAGATAATTATCTATTGAAAGTAACTTCGGTTTGAATTTGAGTGTTAATTAGTTGATGTGGTTGTTATTTCAATTTCCCGTTTATTCTACGAGATTGTGCTCTCGTAATTTTGATTTATATTTAAAACAACGTTTTCTTGTCTACGTGTCTCACACAAATTTTTTATGTAAGTAAAATAGTTATTTATTGTACAAGTGTGTTATGTTACAAATAAGTCACGCGAGAACATGTTTAGCTCACGAGTCGGCTAGGACGAGTGAGCTACTTTTCTCAAGTGACTTATTTGTAATTAACACACGTGTGCAATACAAAACTTTATCCAACACCTCTTAAGATCCGTTCAAAATGGCTTTTAATGTTTTATAAATTTGACGTTCCATGTCAAATTTAAATTATAAATTTGACGTTCCATGTCAAATTTAAATTATAAACGACTAATGCAAAAAGTTCATATACAGTAATGTAGTTACTATGGAGAATGAATAATGCAAATCAACAAGCAAACAAAATTAGTGATTGATTAATAATACTGCAGTTAAAAGTTGATGGTAATGGAAGAGTTGCAAGAGGCTGTTTTCATTCCGCTAGAAGTTAAGAAAGAAGCTCAAGCAGCATGTTATAAATTACTGCCAAAAAAATCGAAGGATAATTACGACAAAGAATTTCGTCATTTTGAAGAATGGAGAAAACAGCAAAGTATCACTGGAATTAACGAAGAAGTTATGCTGGCGTATTTCCATATTTATAGAAGGAAAATAGCACCTTCTTCATTGTGGACGAAGTATTCCATGTTAAGAAGTACTTTGAAAGTGTATATGAATAGTGACATATCGAAATACGGAAAACTGATTTCCTATTTGAAGAGTGAGGCAAGAACCCACAAGTCCAAAAAGGCGAAAATCTTGGAGAGGCTACATATAGAGAATGAGGCTCCTAACAATAAATATTTGATGATGAAGGTATTATTTATTTTCTTATATTTAATTCAAACTATTTATTCATTATTCGTTCGTGTATTCTATGCAGGTTGCCTTAATAATGGGTATATCAGGTGCGTGTCGTTGTGATGAAATAACTAAGCTGAAAGTTGACGATATAGAAGATAAAGGAGGATACTTGTATGTTTCGATACCTGACACAAAGACAAACGTATCTAGAAGTTTCACTGTTATGGCAGAAGGATTTACAACAGATATTCTTGACCTCTACAGAAAATATGTCTGTATGAGACCAAAAGGTATTCCACATGGCAGATTCTCCCTAAATTACAACAAAGAAAAATGCACTATCCAGCCAGTTGGAATTAACACCATTTCTAAGATACCTCAGAAAGTTGCATCTTTCCTGAACCTACCAGAAGCTCAATTATATACAGGACATAGTCTGAGACGTTCATCAGCATCTCTTCTGGCAAACGCAGGAGCTGATATTACAACAGTTAAACGACATGGTGGGTGGAAATCGTCCACTGTGGCAGAAGGTTATATACAAGATTCAGTATCCAACAAGATTGATATAGCCAGAAAGATACAAGGTCCAGACAGTCTAACGTCTTCGACTTCTGGTCATCAAATTTCTGTTCAGGATACTTCAAATACGTCTTCTAGTATAACTCTAAATTCGAATAACCTGAATGCAGAGTCAGATTCAAAGAGGATTTCCTTCAACTTTAATATTAATGTAAATGTTCATTAGTTGCTATTGTTTACCCTTTAGAATTAATATAAATGTGTTAATACTATAGCAGTTTGAATGTCTCTATGCAATCTAAATTTCACCTTGTTCTATCTCACTAGTGAGATAAATTATGTTTTTAACTCACTAAGCTACATAATTGATTTAAAATCGCCATAGTTATAGGTCTATTATTAGGAGGTGTTGGATAAATATATATATATTTTAAAAGATATCTTATTAATTTAAAAGATTTGAATATTGTATTTCTATTGTATTAATATTGTTGTATTAAGATTTAGTCTTAATTAATTGAGATAGATGACAAAGAGCATTTTTTAAATTTCTAAGTAAAAAAATTTATCTGTAAAAATTTTATACGTTTGGATTTCAAGGGCAACTTTTTGTTACATGTGAGATGTGAGTGCGCATGTTTTAGATTTTGTTCGAGCTGTCAAGTTTGTTTATATTTTTATATTGTTCTCCGGGGAGAAATTAAAAATAATCCTTGTTATTTAATTAAGTTGATCGGAAGTCATTAGAGGACGTTTGGATTTGCTTAGCTGTCATATTCAGCAAATTCTTTTACCTCTGGTTGTAAATTTGTTTACACAATCTTTATACTTTATAAAGATTTTTTTTTGTATTAAATATTCATTTAAATGTTATACTGTGCTCATCATTTAATTAACCTTTCACCTTGAAGTTTATTAGTAACTTAAAGAAATATTATTTTAACATTTCTCAAAAATTTTGAGTGGCGCCTAATATACGTTTTTTGTTCCACGTTTCCAATTGGAACCCTGAGAAGAAAGCAGTTCCATTTTTTGGAAATAAACCGACTGAGTATCCTAGTTGGGTAGATTTGTCGTGAACGGTGGTACAGTAAATATAAAAACCACAGTTCATAGCAATATGTAAATTGCATATATTACGAAATTATCGGTTCTAAAAAAAGTTCTGCAACTTTCGTAAATAAATATTTAAATTAAAAAGTACTTTATTAAATAAAAACTGTGTTCATGTTCGAACTTTGTCCCCAAAGCAAACTTTCGCATCTGAGGTGATTATAAAAACTCGCATATTATACATTTATTAAAATTTATTGATCGACAGTACTACGCGAGCATCGTATTGCATGGCAGAAAGAATTTAATTTTGAACATAATTTGCCAATATGTGCCGAGCATTTCAAAAACTCGTCAATATGTAAACTGCAAGAAATTTGGTAGAATTAATGGTATTGTGGTCATTCCATTTAAACGTATTTTTGTAGTTTATGATTTAGTTATATTTTTGATTGTATTTAATATTATGAAAAGATTAGTAGTTATATCGATGTAAAACACATCAAGGTATTTGTACAGGGTTGGCCATTTAAGGTTGCGGTTTTTGAAGTCATATTAAACATACAAAACATTAATTTAAAAAAAAATGATTTATTTGTGCAATTAAACAACAAGATCTGCGGTTTCATAAATCAGGTTTTCGAAGTGAGAGCCTCGAGCAACGATAACATTTCGCAGCCTCTTCTCAAATTCTCCACAAACTGCCTGAAGTGTGGCGTACGGTATCGCTTCTATTCGCTGCCGTATTGCCATTTCAAGGTCATCCAGGGTGTCTATACCATCGCGATATACCGTATCTTTTAATGATCCCCACAGGTAGAAATCGCAAGGATTGAGGTCTGGACTATATGGTGGCCATGTTATCGCTCCGCCTGTAAACTGTTGAGCGTCAAAACCAATGATTCTGTTACCGAAATGTTCTTCACGAATGTTGAAAACTTCCTCCGTGCAATGCGGACGCGCCCCGTCTTGCATAAACCATGCATTCTCCACCATATTTAATCCATGCGCCACGGGATTAAAAGACTCATTAAGCATTTCACAATATTTTTGCGAAGTAACGGTTCCATTGACAATCACGGGACCGATAATTCCTGTCGACGAGATAGCACACCATACAGTCAACCGTCGAGGGTGAAGAGGACGAACAATTGTTAGATGTGGATTTTCTGTCCCCCAATGTCTCCAATTTTGCTTATTCACATAACCGGATACATCGAAATGTGACTCATCCGACCACCACACTCGTTCCAATGACATGCTGCCATTTTCAATGCGTTCGATGATTTCGTTCGCAAAATTGTAGCGTCGCTCCATATCAAACGGTCTCAACGGCTGATCGATCTGGATTTTGTATGCTTTCATCTTTAGATCTTGCTTTAGGATCCGCCTTAGTGTTGTACGGGGTATTTCAAGTTCTTGAGATGCTCTTGAGGTCGATGTTGAAGGTTGAGCTGTAAAGTGCTCCCGTACTCGTTCTATGGTTTCCGGTACCCGGATGGTCTTTTGACGTTCTCTAACAGTTGATCTTTCGTCTGCCGCAGATGCTGTTGCTTCAAATTTCACTACAATCCGAAGATATTGTCGGATTAGTAGACATGAAAGCACGATAACGAATACTTTGTTACTTTTCTAAATTTATCTTTTTTCCTTACCTCTTTATAGTGTTTTCCGTTGGTGCGTTCTTTCTCCCGAATAGAGTACGCAGGTGTCTTACCGTAGCTGCAAAAGATTCCCCATTTCTATAATAATATTTTATTAATTCCACACGCACTTCCGTTGGATACGACGCTATCTTGAAAACTGACAAGGCAAATTTTTCATATATTTATTGTAAACCGCGCTTGGCCCTCTGGTGTAAAAAATATATATTATATTAATTTCTATTTATACAAGAGAATAGCGCGATTTTTAAAACCGCAACATTAAATGGCCAATCCGTTACAAAAGTCGGTCAGATATTTCTTCTGGTCTGCAAACAAGTCCTCCACAGCTTCTATTACCTCTTCATTACACAAAAATTGACGTCCTTTTAAACTTTTTTTCAATCGAGGGAACTGAAAATAGTCCGTTTTTCTCTTCTGAATGACGCAATTCAATATTTGACAGTCGCATATGATAGGCATTGATCGCTAAGTGTGTTAAGCATATCTTCGCAAATTTCCTTACCACTTAACCTCTTCAAATACAAGTATTTAATGATGCCTCGATACTCCAATTTATCGATTTTCACATTTGCATTCGGCATGGCTCAAAAATATACTGTACATCATACTGCATTCAAAACTCGTCAATATGTAAACTGCAAGAAATTTGGTAGAATTAATGGTGTTGTGGTCATTCCATTTAAACGTATTATTGTAGTTTGTGATTTAGTTATATTTTTGATTTTATTTAATATTATGAAAAGATTAGTAGTTATATCGATGTAAAACACATCAAGGTATTTGTACAGTACATTAATACAAAAGTCGGTCAGATATTTCTTCTTGATCTGCAAACAAGTTCTCCACAGCTTCTATTTTTACTTCTAGACGTAAGATTTTACAGGGATACTTTTAAAATGTCATTATTTCTTGCCGACAAGATTTGTTTTATTCAAGGAAAATTACTAGATATCAGTATTCAATACCCTCTTGTACATGTAAAACACTCCCCAAAACTAAATAACTCTTCTCAAGAAATCAAAGAGAATTAAATAAAAAATTTTCTTCAAGAAAAATAACTGAATAACAGTTCTGAATAATGTTCAAAACGATAATCTAACTGAAAAGTACAGTACCCTAATCTGTCAACGAACATTCGACAATAGCTCAGGTAGTCTAGGTAATGTAAGTACTAGATATAAAATCAGTATCAACGAAAATAATACTAAATATGCCGAAAAAACAAGCAAGCAGACGCTAACAAAAGAAAATACTAGATAACTGCAATAACAAGAAATAGAATTACGACAAAATGTAACTCGAACAGTATGTGTTTAGCAGCTAGCGCTAGTTGTAAGCGCGACCTCCCTCATGCCGATTACTATAGGTGACCACAGGACGCTCGTTCATACGATATGTGTACTGTTTAACATATTCTAGTTTGAAAAGTTTTTGAATGATCCAGGCAATGGCGGCTGGCGCATAAGCGCTGCAGTGCTGCAGAGCTCCCAAAAAATTGGGCGGGCGAACCTGTATTAGTTATAACTAGTTTTCTTTTACATACTTTTCCGACATTTCTGATGTTTATAAAAGCGTAACATATTGTTGTGAAAATTCTCCCCCTGTATATCAAAAAATTTGCATATTTTTCTACATCATCCTGTAGAGGACATCAAACCCTACAATTTGACACCTCAATCATCAAAATCCGATTAGTAGAAGCCGAGATATTCGCTTCCGAAATTCCAATATATATAGTATATTATAAAATAAAATACAATAGACGACCAGTGGAATAACCAACCTAATTCGCGCGATCGCTCACTTGTTCCTTATCTGGTCCACACGAACGTGCGCACAGAGCTCTTTCAAACACTCGCGCGCACCCCGCTACCCCCGGTGCTGTCAAAACCAATGCGTGATTTATCAAGCATCTTCGCTGCATTCTGTCCAGCGCCTTCATATGATTCGGTATAGGTATTTAATATTTTCGCTTGTTTTTTACTCTGCGGCGAGTTTAACGTAAAAACAATAGTATTAGAGTGCGCGGGCTTGTTTTTGTTGACAATTTATATAAACTCTGTGTATTATGGAGGTGGTCTTTAATTTAATTAATGTGAAGAGATTCTTTAAATATTCATTCGAAGAAAAGATAAAATTAAAAGCAAATGGTAGGCCATTAGTAGATATCACTATTGAAAAAACTGGTGTAAGTAGAGGGAAAAATTATACACGTAAATTTAGTAGCGATATTTATTCAGAAAACGATTGGATTTGTGGATGCAACAAAAAAAATGCTTTATATTGTTTTCCCTGTTTACTTTTTGGTGGCGATAAAGCTTGGACGGAAATAGGGGTCACGGATCTAGAGCACTTGAGTTTGAAAATAAAAAGACATGAGAATTCTAAAAGCCATCTTCATAATTGTATGGAATTTGCGTTACTAGGGTCAACTAATATTATGGCTCAACTAGATTTTGCTTATTGGGTAAATATACAGAGACATAATGAAAATGTGTCAAAGAATCGTTATATTTTATCAAAAATTATCAATTGTATAAAATTTTGTGGAGCTTTTGAATTGGCCTTTCGGGGACATGATGAGAGCGATACTTCCGAGAATCCGGGGATATTTCGTGGACTTATTAATTTTTCGGCTGAATTAGATGCAACTCTAAGTGAGCACCTAAAAAATTGTTCGGTATTTAAAGGCACTTCCAAAGAAATACAGAATGATCTGTTACAGTGCATACTTGAAGTCTGCCAAGAACAAATAATTGAGGAAATTAATAATTCTCCGTTTTTTGGCTATCATGGCGGACGAAACAACGGATGTTGCTGCAAAAACTCAAATGGTAGTTATTTTTAGATATGTTCGTGATGGTGAGCCAATTGAACGTTTTTGGAACTACGTCATTCCTGAAAAATGTGATGCAGAAACACTTAGCAAAACAATTTTAAGTGTCATAGATGCTTTAATTCAAAATTCACCTAACAAACTGATTGCACAGAGTTACGATGGAGCAGCGGTGATGAGCGGACAACACGCAGGCGTTCAAGCATTGATTAAAAAAAGTACCCTTTTGCGCACTATGTACATTGCTATGCCCATCAATTAAATTTAATTATATCTAAAGCTGCTTCTGCAAATTCGCAAGTACGTGTATTTTTTGGAAATCTACAAGACATTCCCGGCTTTTTTAATAATTCACCCCAACGAGTAGAAGTGTTAAACAAGATTGTAAACAGAAGGATCCCCCACGGCGCTACAACCCGTTGGAATTTTAATATCAGGACCATTAATGTTGTGTACGAAAATAGGGCCTCTCTCATTGAGTGTATGGAAGAAATAGAAGAACAATTCTCCAACAACAGTCTGTAGTGCAGCCCCCTTTATTCGCCGTACAGTAAATGATCCGATGTTCAATTTTTGGCTGACTTTTTTCCCATCATGTAATGCCCCATGTAGATATCCTGTTTAATCAATTGCAGCAAAGAAAAATTGAACCCACTCTAGTAAAAGACGCTATCGAAAATTTTGAACGCAGTATAGGCCAAGTTCGAAATAATATTGACAACATCATAAGTGAAGCATCAGATTTAATAAGCGATGAGTCACCACCAGAAAAACGCAAACGTCCAAATAACAGCAGATTTAATCATCGAATTTCGGCTTTAGAGGTGTGTGATGTTATTCTAAATTGTGCAAAAGATCGATTTTATTTTAAAGAGCATCTAGTAGTGGCATCACTTTTTTTTTCGGAATGCTTTGGAGAGTATTGCAGTAAATTTCCTGAGGACAAACTCACTTCCGCATGCTCCTATTATCCCACCCTTGATAAAGAAAGATTACGAACTGAATTGTCTGTTATTTACTCAAGAACTGATTGTAGATCTTTAAAAGGCGCACTACCTCTTCTAAAATTTTTAATAAAAAACAATCTGGGAGATACGTTGAAGGAGACTAGAAAATTATTAGAAATTGTAATAACAACTCCCATGACAACATCAGAGGCCGAACGATGCTTTTAAACACTAAATCGAATTAAGACGTTTCTCAGAAATTCAATGACCGAAGATCGTTTCCATCTCTTTCCATGCTATCTATCGAAAAAAAGTTTATTTCCGAAATAGACAATTTTAATGACAAAGTGATAACAACATTTGCAAATCGAAAAGAACGTAGAATAGATTTAATTTATAAGAAATAATTTGTTAGTAAAGTAGTGCTTAGTGACTCTTATTTTTTGTGTGACAATTGACAATCGTTCCAGAAATCCATTACTTCAGTGCGGAAGGCGAAGAAAGCACGATAAGATCGATGGGAGACAACCTCTTACTGCCCGTGCAAAGTAAATTTTTTTGTAAAACTTGCAGAACACCTTAAAATTTTTAGCACGAGCCGCCACTGGATCCAGGTATATTAAATAATCATATAAATTATAAAGTATGTACCTCAAAATTCCTTATAATTTAGAATGTGTTCGTGTATTTCTAGTATATATAATATCTTAACAATAATGCATTTTTTATCGGAATTAATACTGTACATACATGCTATATATTATACTTATTTATCAACGTCCGCTCTTTAAAAACCTTGATTGCCCAATAAACGTGCAATCACGTAAAAGTACTTAAACTCATGTATACATGAACAAGTTGGATGATGTCAGTTTGTCCTTTATAAGCCATTTCGATGATTCATGCTGTAATTTTTAATGAAAAAATGTATTTTGCAATGAAAGATTGTAAATAATTCTATACAATCGCTGACAGGGAAAACTGGTCGGCCATCCTTACGTTTTCTTTTGTTGTTCGAATCGTTTCATATTTAAACAAATAGCATTTTTATTTATTAATTTGATTCCTAAAAATAGAAATATTCGCTAGATAAGAGAGATCAGATAGTGTGAGTCAGTACGTACTGTTTATATTCAACCAATTGATTACTATATGATAAATAATAATATTAAATTATGTACTTCTATTCCCGAGGGAATAGTACTAAAGAACGAAATTTCGAAGAGAAAACAAATGAACTTTGAAAACAGTATTGAGAAAGTGCCACCTGTTGCTTATGCATTGAAATTATATTGGTTACACGCGACGGTTTTACATCAAGAATGTTATATAATATATACACGTAAATGTCTATAAACTTGTAACTAATAACGTGTTATTAAAATTAGTTTTGGTAATTATAATATACCTACATATTCAATAATAATAATAATAATAATAATAATATTTATGGCCCAACAGATACAAATCCAAGAGGACATTAAATTAAGAATAATACACGTTAAAAGTATTACAATTCAATAGGTTAATATGTCAACGGAATAATACATATCCGTTGTGCTATTTGAAGAATGTCTCCGTTCTAACTCCAGGAAAACTGAAAGCATTAATGGTTCTCGAAGTAATACGTGGCACAAGAAAATTAAGTTTAGATAAAAGGGCTGTGTCTTATGTTGCTTCTGACGAGATTAAAAATATTATTAATAATATTATCCTATTATCCTTTCTTATCTAGTGGTTTCGCAAAGAAACCACCTACGCCAAATTGTACATGTAGTGATATCTGTTGACTTCTAACTGTAAATTACGTTAAATATTTGTCGGTAAAAAAGATTTTCATGACTATTTAATTCATCGGTCATGTAATGTTTATTAACCAATGAAAAAATTTCATTTCCATGGTTACAAAAAAATTGCAGCGGTTATTGGTCAATTTCTTCTTTTTAAGTCACTTGAAAATCGGTCTGTTATCTGTTGTGTATATTCTGTAAATGTTTTATATTTATATAATAATCCATAGTAAAATAACGTTATTGATTTAAACAAAAGTCGGTTTTTCATTAATATTTCTAGTATCTACGAAATTGTACGTCTTGTAAGTACAGAATTACGATAATGTTTTCTAACCTAAAAGGTAAACAACATCAATTTTAAATGTCAAATTGAAAAATCCATCTTACGTATGACCAATCTATTAAGTAAATAATCCTAATTTTAGAAATTTGGCAACTAGTGTAATCTCCATAAACACAATACTTCGAAGTTAGGGTAACATGGACTATAGTAAAAATTGCATTGAATATTGTACTAGTTATGGAAGTGAATATTTTAAACAAATGAAAAATCTTTATTTAAACTTTATTTACAGCGAAAATGAACAGAAAATTTTCTAACAAATTGATATGGACAAATTGACATTGGAACAGTTTTGTAACAATCCTGTTTCTTTTGTAATATTTTTAGTTATAATACGATGAGTAGTCAATGTTATGCCGATTTTTGTGGTGATGCAACGAATGTCAACGGCGCTGGGATATGAATTTGACGAATGCTTGCACGAGTCGAATTCGAAAGCGCCGTTGACATGATTGACACCACCGCAAAAATAATTTGCATAACATTGATTACGAATCGAATTCGGACTATTTAATGTATCAAATCTTTCAAACCCGTTTTACGCAAAATATAGTTATTTATGTACCTAGGTTCGTAAGTACAGTTTTATGGTCGAGAATACGATTGCAAACCGAGACCCGTAGGGTCGAGGTTTGCATGTATTCGAGACCATGAAAGTGTACTGTACGAACCGTGGTGCATATGAGATTTTTCGTCATACCTACGTTTTTTTTAAATAGACGAATTTGAATGATTTTCCACTTTACTTTTACTATATGTATACACATTAGTAACATCAAGTCAGGAATATTTGTCGTATCTATGGTAACCATGTTTGTGTCGATATAAATTTATATTTTTGATAAATGTCAAAGTATATGCAATAGATTTTCAAAAGTTTTTCTTTCTAAATAAAATTTATAAACATGAATCAAATAGAGATGGATGCTATTATAGCTTGTACTGAGATTTTGCCGGAGAAATCTAAAAACAGATACAATGAAACCTATAAAATGTTCAAAGATTGGTGTCACCAGAGGTATGTGGAGAGTATTTCAGAAAGTGTAATGCTGGCATATTTTCGTGATAGATCTATGAAGTTAAAATCACCAAACAGTTTATGGTGTGAATACTCCATGTTAAAAACTACCATATTTATTAACGAAAATGAAGATATTTCATCCTAAATCGAAAGGATTTTTGAAGCGTAAAAATGATTGTTTTAAGACTAAAAAGTCTAGTATCTTTACAAGAGAGGAAATGAATACATTTCTTATTGAAGCTTCCGACGATACATATTTGTTGATGAAGGTAAGTTTACAGAATGATTCTTTTTAATTCGTGTTCATTCTATACTAATTTTTTGCAGGTTGTTATGATTATGGGAATTGCTGGGGCTTGTAGGAAAGATGAACTAGTTAAAATGAAAATTCAAGATGTGGAAAATAAAAATGATGTAATAATAATTAAAATACCGGATACTAAAAATGGATTAAAACGTTCTTTTACAATTATTGCGAAGGAAGAATATCCAATTAATTTTATGCTAATTATTAAAAAATACATTGGTCTGAGATTAGAAAATATTACCAATGATAGATTTTTCTTAAAGTACAGTTTTGGTAAATGTCGAAATCAGCCTGTAGGAAAAAACACTCTCGCAAAAATTCCTAGCCAAATAGCAAAATACTTGTCGTTGGAGAACCCCACTACCTACACCGGACATTCCTTTCGAAGGACCTCGGCAACATTATTATCTATGAGTTTAATTATTAGAAAATTTCATGATGACATTTGTCGGTCTTCTAATGATAGATCTCTGAATCGAAACTCGCGAAAATTAGGCAGCTGATGCATTTGCAGAAGATAAATTAGGTTCTTGGTACGGTGGTAAGTTTAGGGTTTTCTAATCTTTTGTGCATATGAAGAATTGTCCTTATTTTATATTGCTGTTTATTAGAATTTCTCTTTATATATTGCTATGAGTATATAGTTTATTTTGTTTTATTACAAGAATATTGTATTTTTTTTATATATTTGTTGAATTTTAAATATTAATTTTTCTTACAGAGTTTAAATTTATTTTTTAACAGAATTAATTTTTATTTATATGCACGTAAATTTGTGTCTGTGATTTCTATATTTATAGATATATCGCACTGATGAGATCAAAAAAGATCGAAACATGTATTTAGAGCATATTTAGAACCAAAAAAACACTATAGTGATTTAAAAATTCCGCCATCGCGGTTGTTTACGAATTAAGTAGTACCATTCAACATCAGAGGGTCTAATTTTTAACATGGAATGTAGCACTCATAGACAAACGACATATCGATAGAGTACGGCAAGATTTCGGCGCTATTTGCAGGTGGAGGTTGGAACTAACAGTTGTTTACAATTGTATGGTTAAACATTCTAAATTATATTATTATTTTAAATATTTTTATGTAGATGTAGGATATATTTTGAATTATGTGTTATTAATACTAAAGAAAACACTAATAACAAATGAATAAAATATATCCTAAAAAATACAATAACTGCTATAAGAATATTAGTTTTGAAAACTTAGTTTGTGATGAATATAAATGAAACTGATGTTTGTGAATAAGTACTTTATTTAGCAATAAAATTGATTAATGTTATGTTTTTTTTATACTTCTTTAAATATGGCAGAATATGGGCAGAAGTAACGCATCAGTCTAATAAATCCGTAAATATATACTTTAGTACATAAATTTCTCAACAAAAGTTTTTTGACAAGTTATTTTGTATTGGCTTCAATCATTTGCGTTTTTTTTTCATGATGATTACATATGACGGCAAAAAAATTTTTTTTTTAAATGGAAATAATATTTTCTTTTAGAAAATTCGGAATCTTTATTAATTTCTGAATATGAATATGTACTTTTTTCATGGGGTTAGATAATAAAAATATTGAGAAAAAAATAAAATTTAATAAACGTACATTTGGACTAGTGCAGTGTTTTGTAGATTACTTTGGAAATGGTAGATTATTCATTAAATTCATTAATGGTGTAAGATTAATTCATGTACCTATAAGTAAAAGTAATTTCGACCTCGAACTAAATAGAATATACACAATAACATTAAATAATTGTTACTCTACCCCTTTCCTTAGTTTACCCAAAATTAAAATACAAAATAATTAATTCCTCCAATTCAATCACTTACTTAGGAAAAATTTCGGAAAAAATTGGTTCTTTCATTAAAAAACTTAATAACGAACATATAACATTTAAAGCAGACAATACTATACAGAACATTATTAAAAACAACAAAGATAAAATAGACAAAGAATCAAACTCTGATGTATATAAGTTAACATGCGAAGATTGTAATAAGGTATACATAGGACAAACGGGGAAGACATTCAAAATTAGGATGAAAGAACACGAGAGAAGCTATAAAGAAAAGAAAACAGATTCAACTTTCGCAAGTCATTGTATAGATATCAATCATAGATTTAATATAGATTTCAAAATTTTACACATTCAAGAAAAAAGTAAAAAACTTAACCTGTTAGAAAACTTAGAAATTAATAGATACAATAGTTTAGGATTAGCTTTAAATGACCAACTAGATTTAAACAACTCCCCTCTACTAAATTTAAGATTGTAAAATTTTTCCACCACCATTTTCCCCAATAATTTTTACATAAATATTCAAACTTGTATTGTACATATTCAGTATTTCATCCACCTGATGAAGCCATTGTATGGCGGAACAATATTGTAGTGTATTTACAATAAAAGAATTTTTGAAACTTCGTAATTAATAACTGGGAAATCTTGTGACAATATCGATAACGTGTTTTGTTAAAATCTTAAACAAAAGTGAAGGTAGAGTACAAATAAAATGCATCCGTTTTCTTGCCGATAAATGTTGATTGACAATTCATGTATTACACAAATGAATCACATAATTGAGTGTAAAGTATAATTTATAAACTCTTACATTGTTGCGAAATAGTAGATAAATACCTATCGCACAGAAAGAGCATGTATTAAAAACGTTCTTACAATAGAATTACGTAATAGTGTTATCGGTAAATCCAACAATGCCAATTATTGTTATTATTATATGATCTACTTGCTTTTGCAGACTTTCAATTAAAAAGGAACGAAAACTTATGAATCACATCAAATAGATAAGGAAACTATTAATTACGCGTATGCTGTCCTTGGTAAACTGCATTTTCATATGTACCCATGTGTTTTATACATTGACAAATAATTATGTATATGTATAAACAAAAGACGCGCTCAAAAGGTCAAAGGAATTTATATACAAATAGTTTATTTATAAAGTAACCGACCAAAAAAAAATATTGAATAATTCACGGTATTGAACCTTTGACCTCATCGTCACAATAAATAATACACACATGTTGCAATATTTAAACCTTTACAGTCTTGAGTAGCAATATTTGTTAAACAGTAATGTATCAAAATCAGGTGAAATTTCATATCACAACCAGCTCCCAATGTTTGTTATCCGTTAAACAAACAACTTGAGGTGTACGATTAATATTAATACACATGTATTGGAAGTCTAGAAGACTGTTGAAATGTGTGTTGCTATAACATAAATAAAAAATTACAGATTAAATAATACAACAAAGTATATACTTAAAAATATAACATGCTTTTGTAAATAATGTTATCTGTACTAAATAACTATAAGAGTACTAGTTTATTGCAAAATGTACCGACGGGACAGAAAAAAAAAAGATAAATACATATAAATACGAAAAAGTCTCCTATGTAATACCAAAGATAATGTTAATTTGAATTTGAAATCGGGTATATACGAAATTAATTGTGGCAATTATAATTTGAAATATACAAGTGTCCCGTATGGTTATGTTCAAATTTTAGGAGTGTAAAGTAGACTTCATTTCAAGTAACAACAACGCATAACTTGTATATCCATCTTTATTTTTTTTAAAGTACCAGATCTATGAATGTGATTGTCAGATCATGACAAAAATGTAATCCTAATGTCAATAAAAACTGATTTTATTAAAACAAGTTCAATTAATAATATTTTCGAAATGTCCACCTCCTTGTTGAATGCAGGCTTGTGCCCGTAAGCCAACAGAAGAAGTACTTATCCGAATTTCATACTTGTTTTGTCGGATTTGCTCGGCAGCCAGGTGAATAAGATCCAACAACTCTTCTTTTGTGTTCGAAACTTGCGCGTAGACTAAATTTCTCATGTACCCCATAAATAAAAGTCAAGGGAATTAAGATCGGGTGATATGGGTGGCCATGCAACAGAACCACCTCGACCACTCCATCTTGGATATTTGACGTTAACCCAATTTCGGACAGCAATTCCAAAATGTGGTGGTGCCCCATCCATGTGAAACCACATGCCCCGTCGAACATTCAGTGGGATATCCGCTAAAAGACCTGGCAGTTCATCAATAAGAAATTGAAGGTAATTGTCCGAATTTAACCTCCCAGAAAGAACGACAGGACCAATCAACAAGTCATCGATTAGGGCCGCCCAAACGTTAATAGAAAATTCATGTTGGAATTTAGATGGGCGTATAGCTTTGGGATTTTCTGATGACCATCTGTGCAGGTTTCTCAGATTTGTAATACCACCTCTCGTGAACGTAGATTCATCTGTCCAGAGGACTCTTCTGCAGAAATTAAAATGAAGCCGTGACTGTCTTAATATCCAGATAGAATAAACTAGACGAGCATAGTAGTCTCTCTCAAGCAAATCGTGTCCCCTGCGATAGTGATATGGATATAAGCCCTCACGTTTTAAAATTCGCCAAACTGTCGTTCGTGGCACTCCTAGTTGTCTAGCGATTCGACGTACACTGAGAATTGGATCCCTTGTAACAATAGCTACTGCTTCTTCCTCTAAGTCTGCTGGCAAATTTACTCGTCGGTCGAAATGATAATCGCGCAGTCCGCATTCCCAAAATTGTCTGTGTACTTCTGTTCTGTAATGAGAAATGCGCCTATCGGGAAACCGATGTCGGTATTCAATAACTGCTTGACGTGCACTGCGGTTACAGTAGCCATACACAAAATGCATGTGAGAAGAAAATCGGTAAGGCATTTTGAAATATATGTTTAAGCTTTGGTGTTCCTATGGTATGGCGAGAGCCTAGAAATCACAGTGATGATTGTTATTTTTGTTCGTGTAATGTTCAAGGATTCAACAGAAAAAATAAGAAACAAATTGTGTATCCCAATCTTGACTCTGCTATTCGACCAGTTCCTCATGGACCAGATGTACCGATACCTACCGCCCCAAAAGCACTAGAAAACGTCATATCGTCAGAATCAGAGGAATCTAATTGCGACCCAGATGACTCATATTTTACACCAGATTTCAGAGAGCCCGAAGTGTTTAACCAGAGCGAACGAAATGATTTAATTAGAGATTTGCACCTTCCAAAGGATGCATCCGAATTGTTAGCCTCCGGACTTCGTGAGAAACATTTACTGGCACCTGGCGTCACATCAAGCTTTTACCGGGATCGCGAAAAAGAGTTATGTCAATATTTTACTCAAGACGGACCGCTAGTGTATTGCAACAATATTCCTGACTTAATTTCAAAATTAGGAAATGTGCCGTATGTAAAAGAAGAATGGCGCCTGTTTATTGACTCAAGTAAGCGTAGTTTAAAAGGCGTTTTATTGCACAATGGCAACGAGCTGGCCTCGGTTCCCGTTGCCCATTCGGTACATTTAATGGAAACGTATGAAAATTTTGAACTTCTGTTAAAGAAAATAAACTACCAAGAACATCAGTGGGTGCTTTGTGGTGACCTTAAAGTGCTGTGCATGCTACTAGGACAACAAGGAGGTTATACAAAATTTCCATGCTTTATTTGTGAGTGGGACAGTCGAGCAAGGGTGGAGTCTAGCATTGGACTCAAATAGAATGGCGCTCTAGAACAAGCCTTACACCTAGTAGCAAAAATGTATTAAGAGATAGCTTGGTTGACCCCAAAAAAGTTTTACTGCCTCCTCTCCATATCAAACTTGGCTTGATGAAGCAGTTTGTTAAAGCCCTAGACAAAAATGGACAGTGTTTTAAATATTTGTGCGAGACATTTCCAGCCTTATCCGATGCCAAGTTAAAAGAAGGTATTTTTGTTGGGCCGCAGATAAGAACATTATGCAAATACAAGGATTTTCAAAACACAATGACCAATGTCGAGAAAAATGCCTGGGTTTCATTTAAAGAAGTAATTGATAAGTTTCTTGGGAACTCTAAGGACGAAAACTACGAAAATATTGTTCAAAATATGTTACAACACTTTCATCGTCTAGGTTGTAATATGAGTTTGAAAGTGCATTTCCTGTTTTCACACTTGAACTATTTTCCTGAAAATCAGTTAGCGAAGAACAGGGAAAGAGGTTTCACCAAGACATTAAGGAAATGGAACGGCGATACCAAGGCAGATGGAGCATAACGATGATGGCGGACTACTGCTGGATGTTAAAACGGGATATGCCCTTAAAAACATACAACCGAATGTTCGGACAACGCAGCTTTCTGGCAAAAAGATTTCACTTAAAAAAGACTGAGTAAAGTATTTTTTTCCACTTTTTTAACTTGTATTCCACCTTTTTACTCAATAAACAAATAATTTTTTTTAGAAATATCGTTTTTCTTCATTTAATATTTGCAAAAAAACCTTACTTGATACAAATAAATGCATAGAATTTTTGAAATCAGCCTACCAAAATTATATAAAATCAGTTTTCAAAATAAAAACATCTGTCAAAAAGTTTAATTTTGTAGACCTGTGTAATTAAGTTACAATATTATAATAGTTACCCAATTAGAAACTGTAACATTGACTGCTTTTAAATGTCTTCTCAACCTTGGTATCTCTAAGAGAAGTTCTGTTTCTAATACCTCATCATAAAAAAACATGTAAATCTCGATACATTTTCAACTCTTCATTGTTTGCTAAAAGCAAAATATTTGTCTGCACAACCTCAAACAATGAAGTCACTTCTTGAATGGACTTTGATCTAGTTCGGAGTTCAATACTGAATCGGTCAAGATATTCCAACATATCCTTTTAAAGTTTAGCTCTCAGTGTCAGACCTGCATAACCTGAATGGCCGGTAAGTTAGCCATTCGTTTTTTACGACGAATTTTTCTTTCCATTGAAATGTCGTAGTCCTTTTTTTGCAGTAAGATCTATTGCCTCTTCTACAATGTGTCTCCGCTTTTCGTCAATATAAAGACGAAGTTCGTCTATTTTGATAGCTGACTGATCAACACTCAAGCTTTTACTTTGCAATGCAATTTAAGCTCAATTTATTTTCCTTGGTATATCATTCCAAAAGAAAAGATAGCAAAGAAATGTGAAATTACACACAGCAGGTATAACGTTCTGTGCGGCACCTCTGGTGTCTAAATTTTCTTGTTGATCACATAATTCCGTAATTGCAGCCACAATGCCATCGAAATTTTCAGCCAACACTTTCACTGCATCATAATGAGTACTCCAACGTTGTTGAATTCAGTCTTCTAACTGATGCTTTGCTGTGTTTAAGAAGCACTTCCCAGCGGCTAGTTGAAGCAGAGAAATGTAAAAATTGTCTCTACTGTTCCGAAAAATGTTTCACATGAAACATTTTGTGCAAATGAGTGTTGGCCACATAATTGAGTGATCTATACGTTCAACAAAAATTGCTTTGTTTTTTTTTTTCCTTAATAATAGCTTGCACTCCTCCGTGTATGCCATTCGTAACAGCTGGATTATCATAACCCTGGGAATCACACAGCATAATATCTAAACGGTCTTCTTGAATCTTCTTGAAAATTTCAACACATAAATCAGGGGCTTTTTTCATGTAAAGGAAAAAATCCAAGGAATACTTCTTTAACTTCCACTTTTCCATTATAAATTTTCACATAACAAATCACTTCCAACATTTGATCAATATGTGAAATTTCAGGTGTGCTATCAAATGTAATTCAAAAATATTTAGCAGATTTAATTTCATTAACAAGCTTAAATTTACGTGGTTCGCTAAAACATTTAAGAATTCATTTTGTAACTACGAAAATAAAAAGAACAAAGAACAGACAGTGTGTACACTGAAAAAAAAATCAGAATCATACACCAATAAAATTCGTAAAGCTGCCACTTGCTGCAGTAAATAATTATTTATTTCATTTATAGCTTACGTGCATCTACAAATTATCACAATTGATAAATTATTTTATCTAGTATGGATAACTTAATTAAAATGGCCTCAAACCCAAGTGATTTACCGTAGAGAAACATTGTGATGGTTTGCAAAAGTTTTTATTTTTTTCCACGGTCAGGTGTCACCCCCAAACAGGTGGCGCCCGAGCCGGGCCGCCCCTAACACCCCCCCCCCCCCGAGCTACGCCAGTGACATTATGTATAAATTTTATTAAAATTGATCAACTCCTACTAGGTGTTCGGATATCTTTGAAAGACAGTATATGAATTAATTACATTAAACCTGATAATCGCGTTACATGGATTACGAATGCAATTATAAATGAAAATATAATTCATAAATACCATTATTTGCTTTCATAATTTACCTTACTTATGACAATTAAAACATAAACAATTACTTATTTGAGAATTTACACTTCTAAACGCTAGATGAGTTTCTCATTCGTATTAATAAGACCGCGTGTTATTAGTTATTAAGGTATGTCTGCAGTAAATTGCAATTAGAATCGAGGTGCACGACAAGATGTACATCGTATCTCAAAATAACGAGTTTTTAGCTATTTATAGACATTGCAATAGGCTATATACATTAATTAATGTCGTTTTTCTTTTAATATCCTCAATTTACGACAATAAAGTTTCTTTAGATTGATAAGAAGAAGCTATTTATTCCAGTAAATGAATTTTACAGGATTGCGATTCCTTTAAAAGCAATTTAGAAGTTATAAATTGATAATATTACCAGAGACATTTTCTTATTATTAAAACTGAGCAGTAGGCGGTAATATATAGATACAAATGATTTTCATTTAATCTTTCGTGAATTGAATAAAAGTGACAGATTGATAAATATGATGTGTTTTGAAGTTGCAGGTCATATGAATTTAAGTATAATAAGAGTGTGCTGCGCTTATGACATCTACAAATGTGCTCTGAATTCTTGTTACTTAATTACTATTTGCGTGATATAGTGGTATGTTTTATGGATGAGACTTTGATAAGTACTAAGTAAGTAAGGCATCCTGTGCATTATCTACAACATAGGTCTACAAAATTATTAATTTAATTTTCCAACTAGATATATATATATATATATATATATCTCGTCATATATATATATATATATATATATATATATATATATATATATGTATGTATATATATATAATCTATTTCTTAGCCGTACAATTAATATTATATGATTTGATAAACCTTGGAAATTTGGCTCTATTCAATATTTAATTAGTAGTAATTAATGAAAATGTAAATATTGCTATCTACAAATTACAACGCTAATTAACGAAATTTTTTTTGAAAAATTTTGTCCCTAGGTGGGACTCGAACCCACGACCTTTAGTTCTCTAGACTGTCTATCCACTGCGCTACCAAGGTTCTTGCGTTCGTGTATTGTTCCTTAATAAGTAATTTAAGGCATTTCTAACAATACTCGAACGCAAGAGTCTTGGCAGCGAAGTGGATAAAGCGTTAGTCTAGAGAACTAAAGGTCGCGGATTCGAGTCCCACCTAAGAACGAAATTTTTCAAAAAAGTTTCGTTAATTAGCGTTGTAATTTGTAGATAGCAATATTTACATTTTCATATTACTTCGCGAAATAACATCCTAATTAAATATGTAATATAGCCGAATTTCCAAGATTTATTTCAAAATTATATACATATATATATATATATATATATATATATAAACCTCTATCCAGTGGTGTACTCTAAATTTTTATACGACGTTTCGTTTCTTTCTGGCCATCATCAACTATCTAATTTCTTATAGGCGCCATATTGGATTTAGACATCTTCAGAAAGAGCTTTTTTTCTGATTTCAACCATGTACCACATGCTGACTAAAGTTTTTGACATTAGGTTTTATTTGAAAGAATAAATTATAAGATTAAATAAGGTAGCCATGGAATTTCAATCTGTCAACATTTCATTTATTGTTCATTAATAATACAAAAATGTCATACACTAACGAAGAGAAACGAGATATGATAAGTATTTTTTATTCTTCGAACCGAAATTCAACAGTAGCGAGTACAAGATATCTAGAATTATATCCAGAACGACAACAGCCTCATCGTACCATTTTTCTAGATCTCGACAGAAATTTGGTCGAGAATGGATCGTTTACTAAGCCGCGTAATGGTCAAGACAACAGGAATTTAAATGAAAATCGACAAGATATTTTACAAATGGTAAATTAAAAGCGTGTTTTCAAATTTCATATTAATCTTGTATTTTTATAGATAAATAATAATCCATCAATTTCTGCACGCGAAGTAGCGTCAGAATTAAATTTGTGCCAGTCCAGAGTTTTCGTTTCGAAGAATAAAAAATACTTATCATATCTCGTTTCTCTTTGTAAGTGTATGACATTTTTGTATTATTAATGAACAATAAATGAAATGTTTGACAGATTGAAATTTCAAAGGCTACCTTATTTAATCTTATAATTTATTCTTTCAAATAAATCCTAATGTCAAAAACTTTAGTCAGCATGTAGTACATGGTTGAAATCAGAAAAAAAAACTCTTTCTGAAGATGTCTAAATCCAATATGGCGCCTATAAGAAATTAGATAGTTGATGATGGTCAGAAAGAAACGAAACGTCGTATAAAAAATTTAGAGGACACCACTGGATAGAGGTTTAGAAATGGCCAAAATGATGTGTTTTTATTTTTTCTCTACAAGGCCAAATGTCGGTGCTACAGGTAAAAGAAGAAAATGGGGTTTTAGCGTTTTTTTTTTAAATAACGAAGGTAATTTGTCACAGGTCTATTTTCTTTACGGATTTATAACAAACACCAAATTTAACAACTTTGCCAAATTTAAACCTATACTCTATCTCCAATAATAAGAGAGATCCCTATGGTGAGGGCTGAAAATGAATCAGGCTGTATATATATATATTATTTCTACCGATAGAGAATTTCTTTGTGGAAAAAAAGGAAGAAAATGAGAAATTGTGTTTATTTTAAAGTTTAAATGATGCGTATATTCTACCTGGCACATCTAGGACACCTAATCAGTTATTGACAAGCATGGGTATTCATTTTAATTTCTTTCTCCCAAAATGAAAAATCACTGATTTCAACAGAGAAAAAGTAAAAAGGTATTTCTCGAACGTTTGAACATAAAATGAAAAAGCGAAAGTTTAGCAAAAATTCCTTGAGTAATCATTAAATACATCAATTAAATAAATCAATTTTATATTAATTTAAATAATTAGAATTGCTCAATTAGCATCTTTTTCGAATTTGAAACACTATGTTATTTTTTCCTATTGTATTTCTATATTCGAATTGGTGTGTTTTTGGAAATTTTAATGCAAATGGCGGGCTGCATATTAGTCTTCGGGTGAGGTATTCCGTGAAGATTTTCTCTCACTTCTAGTTTTGCTGTCGCTGTGAAAGAAGTGAAAGTGGCATACTTCGCACAACCAGTCACTGACAGTCTCTGAATAGTTAAATTGCAAATTAAGTTCTTACATCCGGGTCAAGGTGAATGAAATTGCTACATAATTTTTGTTTATTACACTAAGACAATATTATTAGGGAGTTATTATAAATCGTCTATTGCGTAACATTTCTGCTAAATAAGTAGGAAGGTCTAATGCAAAAAATACATTAATTTTCAGTGCTTCAATGAAAAATATAAACTTTCAAATGGAATTGGAAATAGTAGCTTGGGTATAACTACTAAACCGTATATTACACTAGTACGGTAGGCGTTTGTTATTGACACGACAGTAGAATAATAATAAAAAAGAATCGATTGCTTCTGGATTGGGAGGATTAGTTGACCACAAATGTAGTTATATTGGACACGCCAATTAAAGAAAAATATATAAATAGTAAAGCACATTTGGGGTTTTTTTTTTTGTATAGCTTTACTCCTATGTCACAAAAATATAATTAAGCACATATTCTCACGACAAATTAAGAAGCATGTATGTGTAGAACTTTAAAATGAAAGAGATTTTAAACATTTATAACTGACACAATGATGCCACTATACGAGACGAGGCAATTTAATTCCCGGATTGATACAAAATACAAGAACATAATTGAAGTAATACAAAAAATGTTTGATATTTATTCAAAGTAATTTCCATTTACATTAATACCCTTATTGCCACGTTCTAATAATATTCGCGGAATGGAGGGGGTTAGAGAGGAGAGGGACACATAGAGGGCGCCACTAATCAAATGTCAGTTTTAAAAATCAACCTCCGTCTTTAGTTAGCCTAAATCCCAAAGTTTCAGTGCGATACATGTAGTGTTGTAGCTACAACGAACTGTCAAAGTTGACAAGTTAGTCGAAAAATGGAATTAAACCGTGAAAATTTCGAAGACAATTATTTCAACAAGAATGCCTCGCCGAGTTGGTTTCTGTTTTCGATAATGAAGCACTACATCGGTCAACAAAGATCTCGTTGGTATTATGGAAAATTAAATAAATTCCAAGAATTCCAAGCGGAGGAGCATCTAAATTGGCAGTCATTCAGGAAAACGTCGATGCTGTGTCGATGCCCGTCAACGAAGATCGACATGTGACATATTGCGAAATCGAGGCATCATTGGGGATTCCATAGACTTCAATTCAAAAAATTTTGCATGAAGAATTGTATGTAAAAAAAATTAGTTTTCCGTTGGATACCGCATCTGTTGACCGAAGAACAGAAAGCAACTAGGGTGAATTGGTGTTAAAAGTCGTCTGTTTGGGTGTTCCTAGGTGAAGAAAAGCCGTCAAAAGGTATCCGTTCGTGAAGTGTCTCCAAAATGATGGTCGCGACATTTGTCTCGAAAGCAAGCCATGTAACAACAATTTCTTTACGAGATCGAAGAACTGTTACTGCCGATTGGTATACAACCATTTGTTTGTCGCAAGTCATCGCTGAGCTCCGAGAAGCCAACCCACAACGACGAATCATCCTCCACCAAGACAATGCAAGTTCGCACACAGCTCACGCGACAATAGAATTTTTAACGCAACAAAACGTCGAATTGTTAGACAGAAAGGTAAAGAAATAGTTGGTACGGAGAATAACCATTCTCCGTATAGTCTCGACCTAAGTCCCAACGATTTGTTTACCTTTCCGAAAATCAAGGACGGATTGCGTGGTCAAAGGTTCCAGTCGTCAGAAGGAGCAGTCGATGCCTTAAAAAACGCAAATGTGACAGTACTAACAAACGAGTGGAATAATTGCTTCCAGAGTTGATTCAAGCGCATGCAAAGGTGCATTAAATCTTCATGGAGAATACTTCCACAAACAATAAAGACTTTAAAAGCTATCTACTGCTTTATTCCAGATCTATATGCAAAATATAAAAGACAACCCTCGTAACTAGTTGATGACTCAATATAATTGTCAATACCAAGTGTCAGTGTGATCGGTTTAGTGACGTTTGAGATGTCGCCATATAAATTAGTTGCGAATTGCGAATAAAGTAAGTACTATGCAGAGGATTGAGTTTCGCGCAGTGATTAAACTTCTCGCTAGGCAAGGAAAAACGCCACAAATCATTATGGAAGAGATGTCTTCTGTTTATGGGGACTCTTTCCTTGGTAAAACAATATTTATAAATGGCATAATCTATTTAAGCAAGGCAGATAGTCTACTGAATACGATCAGCACTCAAGCCGGTCGATTGAGGCGACTTCTGCAGACGTTGTTGAAAAAGTATCTTGTTTTCGATGAAACTCGTTTGAAGAAAAAACAAATTGCAGAAATAATCGGCATATCATCTACCACCGTTTTGAACATTCTCCATCAACATCATGGCATTTCTAAGGTCAATGCAATATCGATGCCGAGAATGCTCACCGGTTTAAAAGAAAAAAATGCATCAAGCGGTCGTGTGAGTTTTTGAATTTGTGTGGCGAGAAAAGGGATGAAAACGTCGAAATTTGGTCATCATTATGAGCCTGAGTCAAAGCAAGAAGCCACGCAGTGGGACAAAAGAGGCACAGCTCCGCCTAAGAAGTTCAAAGTGTCACAATCGGCTGGGAAGATTATGGCTACGGTTTTCTGTGATTCAGAGGGTATTTGATTGATTGACTATAACCAACAAGGTGGTCAGTATCACGGGGCTATACTACGCTACAGTATTAGAAAAACTAAAAGATATCATTAAAGAAAATTGGAAAATGGACTCGAGGTGTTTTTCTTTTGTACGACAACGCACCCGTTCACAAGAGTCATGTTGCAATGGATATTCTACAGGCTAAGTCAAATTTAAGTGAAACAACGTTTGGTTAGTCTTCTTTAGGATCCCCGAAAATCCCCGAGTGGTTTATGAGTCGAAATTCGGAATTAAAAAAATTGTTATCCATTTTCAAATTATTATTTTTACAATATAATAAAATAACTTGTTTATGTACAGACAGTTTAATATTCCATGTTGGTGACGCTAACACACACTTGAACATTATCATCTTATCTCATATTTGAACTCAATACATTGCATATTACCACGTTCTTATCGCTGGAATATCTAACGGCAATTATAATAACTAAATATAATAACATGTATGAACTCTACGCAGGATAGATTACGTAAAGTTATCTATAAGATGCGCTTCTTTTAACCTTGGATTAACTTAAATTATTTTCTATTTATATTCTCGCAACGTTTTTCTTATATTACGAATTATTATACATAGTCGTGATATAAACTTTCACTAAAACTGAAACTATTCGTAATTAGAATTACGCGCAAACTACAAAATTCTTATAAAAATAAATATGATCCGTAAATTTTGCAAACATTATAAAAATAATAATAATATTTATTAGTACGAGTACACCAACAGCAAATGCTAAAATAGGCGATCAACAAAATAAATTATTCACAACAAAGTTATAGTGCACAAAAAATATATTTAAAAAAAATAATAGATAGCGAGGCTACAAAATAACGAAACTGATGCTACTACAGGCAAACTACGCATGCGCCAAAATCGTACAACTTCTTGTGTCTACAGAGATAGAGACGATAGTCTGGCCGTATATAGCGTGTCCATGAACAACCCTAAGGTATGAAACCGGTGATTGTACATACAAAAGTATGAACATTTTCTATTAACTTGGGTCCGGAAATGCTTCTTAAGGGAGCTACCGCACTTTAGAGATGGAGTCACAAAACTGGTTTTTGGTCAATTTGAACTACTTTTAATTTACAAATGACAATTTATACTTTCTATATTTATTGGCCAGTGACTATCACATACAGTTTTGGATGGATGTTAAGGGCTCTATACATTCTTGACACTAACTTTTTTCCTTTGTGATTAATTATAATTTTTTGCAAGATTATAATTCTATGATACTTCTAATGTTAAAAAGGTTTTCTCGCTAAACATCAGAAAAATCAACCGTTTTCATGAAAATACGTCCGATGTGGAGCGGCCTTGTTTTTCCTTATTTTATATTTAGTACAAATGTAAAAAACTAGATGGAAGGATTTTGTTACATTACGGCTTAAACAAAATATACATAAAATACATTTTAAATATATTTGTTTTTAAAAGGTTGACGAGAAACTAACAGCATATTGATTTGATGTTTTGAATTTGATGAATTTTAATATGTTTAGTGCCGTTGTTTGCTAAATTTTAACTCTCAATTACACTCCTGATGAAGTAAGAAATCCGTTATGAAATATAGAGTGGAATAAAGGAGTTTTATTTTTACTTGACAGACCGCTCACCCGTTAATTAATTTTTACTTATACAGTACGGTCGATAATACTTAATAGTCTATATACATACATACATATATATATATATATATATATATATATTTATATATATATATATATAATAATATATATATATATATATATATATATATATATATATATATATTTAGTGTTAATAAGAATTAGATTTCTTATTTATTTTATTGGCCGTGTCTTAATATTAAAATAATAGACTTTTTTATTGGTTTAGCGACCTTTAATGAATTTCAATGTTTTTCTCTACGGCGTTTCGACTCTTTTTATTATTAAGTCTTTTTCAAGTGACGATTTATTCCGTTTTAAAACACATTTTTTGTACATGTGTGGTTCGGACTTGCAGCGAGACCTTTCCCGGGACGACCGCGTCACTTCGAATATATTGTGTGACTGTATATATATACATATATATATATATATATATATATATATAAAACATGAAAAACTAAAGATGATTGTTCAGGTGCCACAGTTTATTATTGGCTTTTGAACAGAGTCAAACTGAGAAATCTATTGGGGGTGATATAAAGAGCTGTGTCCAACCCAAAGAACCAGAGGAAGAAGAATAAGAAACCCCGAAACATTGATGTTAGTCTGTCCCAATAAACCGAAATAAAAGAGTAATTTAGGCATTAACGTAACGACGGAGAGACATTACTTTTTTAACAAACTGTACGTTGGCTAGAACTTTGTATCAGATTTGATTTATTGTACAAGGATTTATATATATGTATATATAACGAGCCATCGAAAAAATTCATAATTGGAGAATTGGAGTAGACTGTGAAATTGGGTTGGTACTTTAGCCACTTCGACATAATGGCACATTACTTGATGCTTGACAGTTTCATTTGGTTTCATTGTAAAAAAAAGGTTATGGCATTGAAATGATACTACAACAAAAAAGAAAACAAATAATTTATTTAATATCGAAATCATAATCAAAATTTACATATAGCTACAGAAGTTGTTGAAAATGTTGTCCATTTACATCTAAATAAATTTAATTTTCTTAATAAGAGTTTTGAAAAATTTGACACACACTTATAGTTTCAATGTCAAATAATAGTCATTATGTGCAAGTGGCTAAGTACCAATCCAATTTCACAGTCTACTCCAATTATGAATTTTTTCGATGGCTGGTTATATACTATATATTATTTTTAATGTGAACACATACGAAATGAAATTTTCAGCTGAAACTGTGCCACCTGATATATAAAATATCAAAAACTAAGATGATTGTTCAGGTGGCACAGTTTCAGCTGAAAATTTCATTTTGTATTTGTTCACATTAAAAATAATATTTATCGATAATATTTTCTAAAGTTTTCAGGCAGTCTGAAGTTGAGAAACACTAGAAAATGTATTGAGTCCATAAATAATCGCTTCTTCTTCTTTGCCTGTAGCCTGTTTACTTCTACGGCGTGGGCAATCCATAAATTATATTATATTATTACGTTGATTTCGCATTGGGTTATTTACTTAAATTACATATACGTTTACGAATTTTTATAGATTAAAATTTATAAATTGAGATTTAACATTGTGCAAAAGAAAAAATATTAAGTTAAATATATTAGACATTTGTAAATTTTAAGAAAAAAAATCCATCTAGCATGAAACGAGTTTTAATGTTATGAATTTGAACTTAAACATAAATCATTTATTTATACATGCAGTCATAATAAAATATTGCTTTTGATCACGCTATTTAATTGTAAAGAACTTTATAATGTTTGCTAATACAAACAACGTAATATTGTAAAGAGTTTTTTTATAATGCATTTATAATTAATATATCTAATTAATTAATCTTAATATTATACACCCACAAAAAAGTTTCAAGTCATTCAGCATCTTCAAACCGGAAAACATGCAAGAAATAAAAATCGTAAAAAGGGAAATAACAAAGGACAAGTGTTAATTTATAATTTAGTTCGGAATGGCCCTAAATGCAGGTTAGTCGGTGAAGAACTTTGTATGGCTTTTATTTGCCCTGACATTTCGTTAGCTAAATTAAAGAATGAAGTTTTTCGCAACTTTATGGAGAAGCATACAAAAGAAAATATTGATAAATCGACGTTAAGAAAAAAATTCGTTTCCGACCACTGAACAAATTAAGAGAAAAAGTAAAGGATCATTCGATTTGGGTGTCGTTAGAGGAAACAATCGGCGTAGAACTAAGATGCATAGCAAATTTTCTATTTGGTATATTAAGAATTAATGAAGAAAAAGATAAATCATATCTGCTGATTTTAAAAGTGGTCGACAAAATTAATTATTGAACAGTCGCTGCTTTTTTCAACGATTCTCTGGCTGTCTGGGATTTTATACGAAAAAGTGCTACTACTTTGTAGCGATGCTGCACCATATATGTGCAAAGCAATGCGGGGGTTACACATTTTGTACTCAAACATGATACATGTGACCTATGTAGCGCATGCTTCACACCGAGTAGTTGATTTAGTTCGTACTTTTTATCCAGACGTTAATATGCTGATATCTGTGAAAAATATTTTTCTTAAAGCACCAACTCGTGTTTAGAGGATTTGGGAGATTGCAGGGGACGTTCTACTTCCACCCGCTCCAATCATTACAATATGGAAAACTTGGATCGACGCTTCTGTATATTACGCTGAACATTTTAAAATTCTGAAGAGAATTGTTGATGAATTCGATTCTGAAGAAGCGCAGTGTATTGAGAACCATATAGTGTTCTGAGAAAAATGAATGTTCGAGAAGATTTCATTTTTGTTGGAGCTAATCTGGCGTGCATTTCAACTGCAATCTCTGCGGTAGAAATTAAAGGATTATCTTTACAACACAACATTGAAATCATAAAAAATATGTGTAGTTAAACGTTCAGCAAAAATCCAGAAAAATTGTTTCATCAATAAATTAAGTGCTGTCAAAAAATACGGGCTATCAACAACTGAAGAGGCTTGTGTTATTTTGCAATATCTCACTTATAAGATATTGCAAAATAACACAAGCCTCAACAGGTTAACTGTCAAGCTAATTTTTAATTTTGCCTAAAAGGCTGAACTTAAAAACATGTTCCTTTACATGCCTGTAAAGATGTTTTGCATTCATATTTGAAACTTTCAATTTTTTTCGCAAAGATTTAAGAAGAAAAACAAGATCGGTCATAATGACCGCCGCGGCGTATCAAGCATAAATAAGTCGCAATCGCCAAGCGGTCACGTGCTAGCGGGCATCTTCGCTAATTTAGAGTTGCATACGATACACGCCTTTGAAGTTATGCTATGTTAAGTGTTACGCAATAATCGGACTATGAAAATACTTGCGATCGCAATGAATGCAAAAAACCAAATACAACCACTGCTTGATTATGTTTTGAAAATATTTCAGGAAGTGTATACTCCGAGCGAAGTTTTCTGCATAAATATTGATTGTATTGTACCTTTTCAAGGAAGGTTAATCATAAAACAATATATACCTCAAAAAACATTTTTATATTTATTTTTATATTTTTTTAAAATTTTATAACCATAAATGCTTAAATCAAATTATTACTGCTATACACATGTTCGCCCGTGTCGGGCAGTCATACTTTATGTATATTTCAGACGTGAATAGCGGTCACACCTGCTAGGTAGGCAAAAATATTTAGTTACATCGCAGCTGTCATTATGACCACCATGGCAATATGAGATAGTGTATCAGGCGGTCATTATGACCTCTACGGCAGTTAATCTGGTAATGAAAAAAAATGAACAATTAAATGCCGGTGACATTGTAAAATATGAGTTTGTACCAATACACATTAGGTCAAACGGCCGCTTTTTCTGTGCAAAAGTGAAAAAATCAAAGTTCAGTTTTACTTCCGTTGTTGTTGTTTTCTAATTGGAAACCATTCAAAACAAATATACCTAATTTTTGTTTGTGCTAAATATAAAGCACCGTTATATATATGTCAAAGTCATTCGAAGTAATATTTTTACAAATGTGCTAGCGAGATCAGTATTTATTTATTGGTCCACTTTAACTGTGTGTTTCTCGAATTGTGTTGACGATAATTAATTTCTGTAAAATGCCAAATAAAGAGACAAGTAAGTATAAATGTGTGTCATTGATACTGCTTTATGTTTACGTCGGTATACTTGAAAATTACCCATCAGAGTACATAACCTTAAAATGGTGCAATTTCTCTAAATGTTTGATCTTCTGTAAGCCATACAAAATTTTGACCCAATTTGACCTCTTTGAAATTGAAAACATAGATTAAGCAATATTTAATGAGTTATTTGCAATTAATTTCAAGCTGCTATTTTTTGCGTTTTACGAGTAATGCCTCTTTTTTTCAGGTAACCTTTGTTTTAATAAAATTGAACTGTTAGAAATATGACGAAAAAAAAGCATAAAAAAAGAAAAGTTTGATGCCCTTTTCAAGCATGTAGTTGAAAGAATTGAAGCTAATACGATTTCGGATGAAATGGACAAACATATAAAGCAAACATTATATTTTTTTGCGTAACGTTGGCTCAAAAGTGGGGAAAATGTCACAGAAGGATGCATGTGTTTAAGGATCAAAATCATGCGTGGTTAAATTCAGATTTAAATTTTGTGGTGAATGGCACCGAAAAAGTTGTTGGTCGTCCACGTGTGCAATTCAACGCAAAATCAGAATTTGGGAAAAGAAAAGAAGCTGCAGACCTTTCAAATGAGAAAGCTGATACAAATCTTCTCGTTCGTGCAGCAGCAATATCAGCTCGTAAGCACGGTGATGCTGATTTAGCTGCGGTGCTAAAAGAAAGTATTGAAAGCCCAACAAGACCATCAAAAATGCGTAAGGTTTGCTATCAAGATCTCCAAAAGCCAATTCCACTATCTGCGGATGAGGCTTTAGCTTTTCTTCTTGAATATAATTTTTCCAAAGAACAATATAATGCAATACGCCACGAAAACAAATTACGTAATTGCGATATATATCCACATTATAGGAAAATTACAGCTGCAAAGTTGAAACCTCAGGGTATACAAATGAGACCCTTGCCAAAATTTCGTTGCAATCTATTTTACTGCATACGGCTGAAAGAATTGTTGACCTCCAAAAAGAAGTTTTTCAAACTGTAATGGAAGCGGAGAAAACGAATTTTTTGGGATCGGTATTAATATTAAGCTATGGATTTGATAGCAGCACTGGTCAGTCGCAATATAAACAAACTTTTAATGAGGCAGGTTCGTCAAATAGCTGTGACGCCTCTCTTTTAGCTACTACAGTTATTCCTTTAAGGTTACTGCTCTTATCCGGAACGCCAATTTGCAGAAGAAGCAGCTGAATCGCGACATAAGATATACAAAGCCGATAGATTGCATCACGCCCGCAGAAACAATCGTACCAATAACCTGCTAGACGTATTTAATAGAGCTGTCGATACTTCAGATCCATTAATTTCCACAAAATTTTTAAATAGGCGCTTGCAAAAGCGGAAACATTCTACTCTTCCACCTGATGCAATTGAACTGTTATGTTGCAGCGATACCATAGAAGAAATTCAACTTAGCAACCAAGACGATGAAATTAATGAAATTGAAGAGGACCTATTTGATTTAAATTTACAAAACGAATTAGATTTAGGCAATTACTGAATATTGTAGTTTAATTAAAATAAATAAATGAATACTACGTATAATGTTTGCATTAATGGTTGCAAAAGGGTTAATTTTTGGTCGCTAATGGGTTAAGTTGCATTTTTTAATAGATTTATTCTTACATAGTAAATTCCTACAGGTTTTAGTTTGAATACCATGGTTTTGAAGAAGTTATTAATTTAGCACAGAAAAAGTGGCTATTTGACCTATAGTGCAATAGTGTCGTTGGATGTCTTTGCAGTACAAAAATATTCTAGCCCACAATAGGCGCAAATTTATTTTTGAAAATTTGTTAAATCATTTTATACTTAAATAGAATTATAATTTATTTCTATAATTTCAATAATTTTGAATTTAAAAAAAATTTACCGGAAAAATAAAAACGTGTTAATGTATTTATTTTTTTGTTGATTTTTAGTGCATATTCTGAATGTTTTTGGTGTATATTTGCATGCATATTTTGAAATTTTTTAGTGCATAATTATCCTAAACCTAATTATATGTATAGTTTATTTCAAATTATAAGAATATAACTTTGAACGGCTCTAATGCTTTTATTTCACCACCTGCGGCAATAACTACCTGGCCGCTCAATACGATTATCTTTTACGCAAACAAACTGCTGAGGTCCGTAATGACAAAATTTAAGTAAATTGTAATTACTGCAATTTAGATGAAATAAAATTTAATAATAATATAAGTACCAACAGTTGTTAATTTGAATATATAGTTATTATATATAGTTAAATAGTCATTAAATTATAATTTAGATGAAATAAGTGCTTATATTTATTAGACAAAATTTAGGTAAATATAGTTAGGAGAGTTGGTATATATTACATCTAATATTGAGTCTATTTATCATTTATTGTTAATCTTTACTGCTATATACATATTTGATTTTTTCTCTCTTTACTTAACGAACATGTGGCGACCTTTTGCTGAAAGTGTTAGTGATTATGATGTGGATAGTGATAATACTGTTGGAGCACGACAGAGTAAGCATACAGTGTGTATAAGCCAAATGGAATAAATTCATTATTTCGGTTACTGTACATATTTATAAAAAATCCCGAAACATGTCATATTTAATTTATAAATTAACATTCTTAAACGTGAAAATGCGATCCCTACCTTCAACCCCCTTCGAATGACAGGTACAACCCCCATTTTTTTAAATGGGAAGTATAGGCTTGTGATATATCGTTGTAAAGGTCTCTTTATTCTCTATTCAAAAATGTTATAATTTTCATGTTTGTTGCAACAATTAAGATAGAATAAAATAAAATAATGTTGTTATCGAAATTCGCTACAATATACTCAAAAAATAAAATTTAATACAAAATGTAAAGAAAAATTTAAAACGCCAGAAAAAAATATGAATGTCAATGAAGTAGATGCTCATTTGCGTTTATAAAGATTTAATACATACATCAAAGGCATCATTACATTACTTACTTCCCGTTTAGGTCTTCATAATAAGAAAGTGAGTAAAAACCATACCAATGTGCTTTTTAGATGGTATCCATTAAAAATACTTAAAAAGTTTCCGTGGCAACATTAGTTGGTTTAAAACGCCTTAGTAAATTGTTTTGTATTTAAAAGTTGTCATTTAAATTGACAGTTTGATAATTTTAGTTTGAATTTCGTAAAATACAATTCTGGGAAATGGTTAGATTAACGGAAATGCATAAAATAACAGTCATACAAATGATTGGTTACGGAGATAGAACCCGAACACAACAAGAAGTAACCCGCCTATTTCATGAGAAATTTCCTGATTTACCGCCTATAGCTCAAGGAACAATAAGTAAGATAGAGAAGCAGTTTCGAGAGTTTGGTCATGTAAGGTAGATAAAAAAAACCAGCTGCCAATGCACTGAGTGATGAAATCAAAGTAGATGTGATGCTTGAGTTTCTGGAAAACCCACATACATCGAGTAGACATGCATCCACTACATTAAATGTTAGCCATACATCGATAGTAAACATATTAAAAGAAATTAAAATGCATCCCTATAAAATGATATCTACTCAGGAGCTTATGGAAGACGATTTTGATAGAAGAACTTATTTTTGTGAGCGAATGATGGACATGCTGGATAACAATATTATCAATTTAGAAGACGTTATGTTTTCTGATGAGTGCACTTTTTCTCTTAGCGGTCATGCTAATCGGCAAAATTGCCGCTACTGGTCTACGGAAAATCCTCACTGGATGAGGGAAGAACACACACAATACCCAGTAAAAGTTAATGTTTGGGCAGGTATTGTTGGAAACCATATCATTGGTCCCTTTTTCATTGAGGGCAATTTGAATGGCGATCGTTATTTGGCACTACTTCAAAATGATGTCATTCCAACTTTGGCAAATTTATATCCTGATCCAGGAAACCCTCAAGTTCCAATGAATACGATATGGTTTCAGCAGGATGGAGCACCACCACATTACCAACGCAATGTCCGGTAGTACCTCGATGCAATATTTCCCAATCGGTGGATAGGAAGGCGAGGATCGATAGAATGGCCAGCGCGATCACCTGATCTGACCTTACTTGATTTTTTTTTATGGGGATATTTGAAGAGCATTGTGTACAAAACTAAACCTTTGGATTTAAATGACTTAAGAATAACGCTTGCGATTAGGTCGATCACGCCTGATATGTTAAATAATGTTAGAAGACAGTTTTATTTAAGATTAGGATGTTGCCAAGACGTTCATGGTGAACATTTTGAACATCTACTTCATTGACATTCATATTTTTTTTGCGTTTTAAATTTTTCTTTACATTTTGCATTAAATTTTATTTTTTGAGTATATTGTAGCGAATTTCGATAACAACATGATTTTATTTTATTCTATCTTAATTGTTGCAACAAACATGAAAATTATAATATTTTTGAATAGAGAATAAAGAGACCTTTACAACGATATATCACAAGCCTATACTTCCCATTTAAAAAAATGGGGGTTGTACCTGTCATTTGAAGGGGGTTGAAGGTAGGGATCGCATTTTCACGTTGAAGAATGTTAATTTATAAATTAAATATGACGTGTTTCGGGATTTTTTATAAATATGTACAGTAACCGAAATAATGAATTTATTCCATTTGGCTTATACACACTGTATATCAGAAGATGCAAAACAGATAATTTTCAATGTCTATCATACCCTGATGGAAGAAAATAACGAACTACAAAGCCAGAACATTCAACGAACGTCGCAATTAACCAAGGTGCCTTTTGGAACAATATATAAAATAATTAAGAATAACGCAGCGCCTCGAAAGCAAAGAAGTGACAAAGGAGCACCGAGAAAAATTGAAGAGTATGAAATTGATACTATTAGGCAGCAAGTATACTCCTTCTACAGAGGAAATGTTGTATCTACACTTGACTGCTTACATAAAAGAATCAGTGATGAGCCTATAAATATTCAGTGTTCTAAAGCAACCTTGTGGCGGACGCTAAAGAAAGCTGGTTTTAAGTTTGGCACTATAGACAAACGTCGCACAATTATGGAAAGCCCGAGGTTACAGAAACTTCGATATAAATACTTAACGGCAATTAGAAGGTATAGACAGGAGGGACGATTCACATGTTATTTAGACGAGACGTGGTATGACACCCATGACACAATTTGCAAAGGTTGGGTGGATAGTTCAAGTATGTGTCAGTTGGACGCGCCGGTTTCGAGAGGGCAGAGAATAATCATTCTTCATGCTGGGTCGGAAAAAGGATGGATCGGACAGCCGCTATTATCTGCTAAAAATGTTAAATCCTCAAGTTTAGATTACCATGAAGATATGACCTCATCTTTATTTGAAGAATGGTTTTGTGACACTTTGCTGCCAAATTTACCAAAAGATAGTGTGATAGTGATGGACAACGCTCCGCATCATTCTCGACAGCAAATCAAAGTTCCTACAAAATGTAATAATAAGAAAGATATTAAAACATTTTTAGAAGCAAATGATTTATATTTTGAGGATCATTATACAAAAAAACAATTAATAGAGGTGATGAAGACAAAAGAATATTTAAAGGATTATTATGTGGATAACAGAGCCAAAGAAGCAGGACATACAATTTTGCGTTTACCACCATACCATTGCATTTTCAATCCTATTGAATTGATATGGGCCCAACTGAAAAATACCATAAGACGAACAAATCAAACACCGAAATTTAGTGAAAGCAGTGTAACACACATAACCAATGCTATGGAACATATAACTGCTGTAAATTGGAAAAATGCTGTTAAACACGCAATAGCAAAAGAGGACGAATATATGCGCATGTACAAAAAAGTAGCACCTTTGATTATAAATTTGCAATACGATTCAGACACAGACACCGATTTGCAAGACGACTCACAGATGATTTATGAAATGCGGTGACACATAAAAATTTTATTGTGTATACAAATAAATTAGCTTTATATATCTACATGCATCCACTACACATGTTGCCACACGATTTGTAATTTTTTCTTTGTATATAAACTCAATGTACAGATATTTTTTATTATAGGTATACTTGAAATTAACAGCGTTTTATTATTATATTATAGGGCCCTAATTTATAGTCAATACGGCCCCTAGATTCATACATTGCAAATAGGTAAACCGTACCCGTTCAATAAGGAGACCAGGTATAATAATTATCATCACAGAAGGTGGTGCAATAAAAGCATTAGAGCCGTTCAAAGTTATATTCTTATAATTTGCAATAAACTATACTGTAATAGTAAGAATGTTATGAAAAAAGAGCAGGTAAAAAATTAATATTTTAATTTATTTGGCGAATAGTGTACGTTGGAAGAGGAGAACGAAAAACGTTTTGTTTGAACATGCGAGCTGAATGAGTCACTAGCCGGTCTGCCACTGTTTATTAACAGGTGTGTCCATGTGTTTACTTAGGCGGCAGATTAAACAAAGACTCACCCACTATTTGCCATATATCAGATATTATTACATTACCTATCGGAGTAGAAAAAATATATTATATTTTCGAGCCTTTCCATTTAATAGGAAATCTGTATTATATAAGTGACAAAACGTGTTTTTTATTTTCGTAATATTTACCCAAGTTCTTGATATTATACAGTAAAGTTTGCTACTTGATATTGCGCATTTTTTGGATAAAACAAATGGAAATTTGCCATGCAATTATTCAAAAATCACTCATTAATACACTGATATATTTTTTTCATTGCTTTAGAGTTTTAGAATTGAAATACTCAGATTCTTCGAATGATAAGTTTTTGCACTCGAAGAGCTATAGAATATAGAACATAGAATAAAAAATTGATTGTTTATTTGCAGTATATAAAACTAGAAATGTAAGATCGCGAGTTGCTGCGCTTTCGATTAACATATACTCAATGTATCTTTAATCGCAACAAACAAATCGTAGGAATAAATCAAAATTTAGTCACGTTTAATGTATTCCTACTATTGTGAAAGGAAACGACAATCACCTGATTTATAACATGTTCCCAAAACATCAAAAATAAAATGCGAGGTGAGTGATTTTTTGGTGCCTTAAAGCAGCTTTTGAAAGATTTCGAACACTTGTTTCTGAAGCATCAGCGCGTGTGTTGAAGTCAACGGTCAATACTTAAAAAAAACAATCAAATCACTTACTAAATCTTATATGTAAATTCTTACATCCTTTCCAGAACTATTTCCAGCAGCTCTAGTGTTTACCCTTCTGTAGTCACGAGCAGTGGCGGCTCGTGAGTTATGAAAGAGGGCGGGCACAAAAAAAAGCTTACCTATTTTTTGTACATGAAATCCATTCTCCTATTTTTTATGCTGGAAAAGAAGTTTATGACTTTATTGTCAAAATCTGGGATAGAGTGGATTAACTTCTTTTCTATTGATAGGACCGCCAATGCTTCCAGTCAATCTTCTGACATTGTGCTTCTCAGAAAAGTTTTAATGCGTTTGAGGTGGAAATACATCGTTCACATTCTCCTATCGACATGGGCGTTGTACAAATAATATCCAACACTTTGTGTGTTTCCGTCAAAACCTTTTTTAGGTTGTTGTCTGTTATGAACACTAAAAGTGGCAAATCACCACCTACGTCACACATGTCATCGCGCTCATAAATTACTGAAAGTTCACTTTTCAATTTTACACTGTCCAACATAGGATAAGATTTCACAGTTTCATAAATTTTTATAAGTTTTAAAATTTTGAGAATTAAATAATTTTGCTGCTCTTAAGTGATCCCTAAAATCAGATTGGTCGCTAATTTGGCTTAAAATAGTGTCACATATTTCGTTTGCAATAACAGCTCTGTTATCTCCAGCTGTCGTTTTTTGTCTTTTCCTTAGAGGTTCTTCATTATTGCGTCCTTGATTGTCATTGTCAATAGAATTTCTTAAATTTCTAATGTGAATAATTTGCTGTTGGAATTGTTCAATTGCCTTTTGCAGTTGAGCACTGTCAATCCCGCCCATTTGAGTCTGATTAAATAATATTTCAACATGAGGCATGATGAAATGAAATATTTCCAACCAGTAGAGAAATTCCGAGCAATACAAATGTTTTAATAAACCACTTGCTTCACTAATAGTAAATGAATTCATGCCATCCTCGTCAATAATTTTGTCTAAACATTCACGTGCGATACGCACCGAACACAATACAGTCACAACGCACACAAGACGTTAACTGGAGTCGCGCTATTTTGTACCTAAAACGACGACATAGACGTATATGGCCAAGTTAAGCGGAGCCGGCCGATCCATATTCGGAATAGGTACATCTGAAATCGTGCCCCGGAACACAGTTTTGAGCGTTAGCATAGTGTCTGTGGTGCGGAAGGAGACTTTGATACCATCGTTATAAAAATACGTAAAAATAATCAAATCCAATAATGCACTGAATTACATGCGAATTTCTTTGTGTGTTTATCTTGGTGGTTGGGTGGGCACGTGCCCTTGTGCCGTTTAATACCAGCCGCCACTGGTCACGAGATACAAGGGAGCGTTTTTAAGTACACTTTGCAAACTAAGTTTGCATCAGCATGCAATTACATACATGTAAATTGAGATGTTAATAATTATTATATTCTCATTTGCAGTGTATTCAATATATTAATTATATATCCAAGTAGTGAAGGAAGTGTAAGTCATGTCTGTCTCCAGGATACTGTGCATTGACAAGTTCCATTAAGAACAAAATGCATCCGCACGTTCCGGGATAGATGTGGCTTACACGAATTTTTAATTATGTTCTGATCAAGTTATTGTCGATGTTCGTATTTCTTAGCGCTTTCCAAAGTCTTATCTGAGGAACGCTGTCATTGATAGATTTTTTTGAAATATACATAGAGTAAATGTATTTCCTGGTTATTGCTAATCTTTTCTCGATAACTTGGATGACACAGAAGAAGTGGTCCGATGTTGAGCTACTTGCTCTGAAACCAACTTGTTCTTCGGCTTCCAGAGCATTATACTCACTTTCTACCTTCTGCTTTAGAATTTTACCATATTTGACTCATATTCCACGGTAATTTTCACAAAGCTCCCTCCGCCCTTTTTTATATCTTGTTAATATGTATGTCATATTTCATAATAAGAAAAAATAATGTTTGTATTTTTATTTTCTCTACTTTTCACCTATTCCGCGAACTTAAAAACCTTCCCTCGTATGTAGAAAAAATATTTTGCTTTATTAGTTCACACGAAAAATAGCCACCCAAACATAATTAAAAAAAAAGTAAAAAAATGCAAGCAAAATTTCAAGTAATTTCATATTTTCACAAGTTATTAACATTAAATATTCAATTTCATAAATCTAGTTTTAATTAGACTGCTTTCATGATCTTATAACACAGACACTTCAATGCTATTATGATACAATTACCATTTAAATGGATTTCCTAGAATCAGAAATATCCGGGGAAATTTTTCATTTCGTCGAAAATTCTAGTAATTTGCTTTTCTTCATACTGAAAAACAAGACAATCTACTCAAGTATGTACTCAAGTATATATATATATATATATATAATATATATATATATATATATATAATATATATATATATATATATATATATATATATATATATATATATATAGGTATATGGTACATAGAATGAAAATAAGGGAAAATTACATGTTGAATGAATAATTTAAAAGCTAAAAAAACAGGCAGAATCTGCCATCCACAGAGAAGAGCGGCAATATATTTGCGTTCATGTTTCTGTTCTGAATATAGGTAGATTACTATTTTTTTAAATCGAATACTTCGCCGAGCATCTAGGTCAATAAAATTTTCTTTTTCTTACAGGATGTTACTTCACGTGGAAGTTCAGAAACTATGACGTTAATAACGAATGTGAGAAAGATTCAATTTCATATTTGCTTTTCTTTCGTGAATTTATTTTGTATATTGAATATTTTTAACGAAAATACGATATGGGGGGAGAGAGAGAGAGGGTGGGGGGAGAAAGAGAGAGACTGATTCTAATAATTTATATAATTCATTGCAAACATTTTATTAAATAACTGAGTAACGGTTTTCGTTTCAAACAGAACACCTTTTTCGTCCTCGTCTTTTTGAAGCGTCGGACTTGGATTGTAAATTAAACAGAATCTAGGACTTCTAGTACCTAATATTCTTGCCTATTGCCTTTGTTACTTTTATTACTTTGACCCTTCCAACTTTTGTGTTTCCGAATAAAGGTTTTCCAAAGGAAATAGAAAATTATTAGGCTAAAAATGTATCTAGATTGTACCAAAGTATATTAAAGCCACCCGTTACTTACGCTTGTGAAACGTGGATAATTAATAAGAAAGATGAGACGAATTTGAAATTTGCGGAAAAAATTTAAGGTGAATTTATGGAGGGATTAAAGAATCGGAGAATTTAGAAGAAGAACCAATAAAAAAACAGAAGACATGTTCACAATCCAAGCATTGTCCAGGTAGTGGGAATGCAAAGACCAAATAGTTGGAACACATAAGCTAGATGTTTGACGACGGATAGGTTAAAATAATTTTAATGGAAGGAGAAGGACGGAAAAGAAGAGGACGACCTAGCAATGATGAGCTTGATGGGAGAAGGAGGTCAAGAAAGAACGAAGTAGAAGTTGTGGATAGAAAGAAGAGGTAAAAGATCAAAAGATATTGGAAAAGAGAGTGGCAGAACTCAAATCCAAGAGTTTCTAGGCACTATAGTAGTCGGTAATATAGTAGTCGGTAATATGCAGAAACAGAGGACGGCGAGAGGTCACGCTTATATGATAGTTTTGTACAGGATATCAAATGGAATGGATCTATTGAAAGCACATATTGTTGTAATTCTATTTACTGTTTGCAGTTAATCTGGTATTTTCCTTTTTCTGGTTTCGACATATTTATTATTATTTCCGTTGATATTGATTTCATATCTAGCTATAGGAATTCTTTAGCTTAAAAAAAGCAATTTGTTATTAAATTTCATTATCTTGGTTAAAATTACACGTTTATTTCAAATAGAATTTCAGAGAAGCAAAGCGTATGAGACAGTGCATCGGATTATTAATAATTTTGAAAGCTATGGCTGCTTATATCCGCAACAACATAAACTGAAAATAATAAAATGGAGAACGAGATATTTTAGTTTGTGCTGCAGTAGTACGACAACCGCAATATGAAATGATACGATGCAGTGCGAAAGGTACGAGTTTTGTTAAGCAATTTTAGAACGTTGCTACAATGAAAATGTTGTTAAAACTATATTATTTACTGACGAATCCAAACTACATAGTCATCATAATTCTGTCATTGTGCGCTATTAGTAAAAGGAAAATAAACGTATGATCTATGACGCACCAACGCAATCTACAAAAGTTTAATGTTTGGACAGCACTTTCAGGGGACCGTATCATTAGACCCTTTGGCATTGAAGGAAATTTAAACTCATAAAAATATTTTTCTTTTGCAGGGTAGTAGCCTATAGTAGCATATATATTTCCATAAGTGACGTTAGGTTTCAGCAAGATATATTTTTACAGCCTGCTCATAGTGCGACAATATTTAAAGAGTATATTTGGAATCTACGTTTAGTTTCAGCAGGATGGTGCCCTACTCATATTGCTGCAACTATGCCAATATGTAATATATTTTATGCCTGATTTAGCTCCAAACGATTTTTTCCTGTGGGGTTATGTAAAATCGTCCACTTGCAGTTTTCAGAACAACCGAGCTTCTACTATAACCTGACTTAACTGCGAACATTGGATGTGATACATATCTAAGACATTGCCGAATGTTCGCAGAAATTTTGTCGGCAGATTAAGGTATTGCACTTTTCAGTTAGGTGATTGTTTTGAATATCTCTTAAATTAATAAAACTATTCGGAATTGTTATTCGGTTATTCTTCTTTAAGAAATTTTTTTATTTGTTTGTTTTTTGTATCTTGAAAAGAATTATTTAATTTTTAGAAGGGTTTTTATTTTATATTTTATATTCTGTTTTAAATAGAAATAAAATAGAAATTTTGCTCTTATAGAACTAAGTTATTTTTAATTTTATAAAGTGACAATTATTTAGTTTTTCTGTCTAGCGCTTATTTCTCGTGTGTTCTGTGCCTAGAAGCGCTAATTTTGTGTAATTTCGGCTGACTATCTGACTATAGAACGCTCGCTAACATATATATATATATATATATATATATATATATATATATATAGGGTGATTCAAAAATCCCTTTGAATCCCTTGGTAAATTTTCGTTTATCGGTTGGCAACATTGTTTTGACTTCCATAAACATTCCGATTATTGTCTAAGTCTGTGTCTATCCATGGATCAGTTTACTATTGTGCAACGTGTGTTAATTGTGAAAACGTTTTATCAGGAACGGAGAAAGTTGTGTAACTGTCAGGTGACTTCGCGCCATTCTAAGGCGCGATGAAGCACCGAATGAATCAACAGTTCGCAGACTTATGAAAAAGTTCAATGAAACGGATTCTACAGTGAACGTTAAAAGTCCTGGACGTCATCGTTCTGGCCGATCTGAGCAAAACATTGCGGTGGTTCGTGACAATGCAGCTGTTACTTCAATGAAATCGGTTCTTCGCCGTTCCCAAGAGTTGGGCATGGGTGTTCTTCAGTACGGAGAATTTTTCAGTATGATCTCCATTACTACCCATACAAAATTCATTTAACGCAGCAGTTGAAAGTTGATTGGTTTTTGAGAAGACGACAGACGGACGATGGCTTTGCGAGCAAAATTATCTTCAGTGACGAAGCGCACTTCCACTTAAATGGAAATGGATTTATGAATAAGCAGAACTGCCGCACCTGGCGGTCAGAAAATCTCTTGCATTATTTAAGAAAGGGAAATGCATCCACAACGAGTGACAATTTGGTGCGGCTTTTGGGCTGTCGGCGTCATTGGGCCTTATTATTTTGAAGATGAGGCAAGGCAAAGTGTGACAATTAATGGAAACCGATACCGTGCGATGATTAGAGATTTTTTGTGGCCTCATTTGGATGAAATGGACATTCAAAAGTTGTGGTTTCAGCAGGATGGTGCCACTGCCACGCTTCTCGCGAAACAATTCAGTTGCTCCATAAGCACTTCCCGGATCGCCTCATTTCGCGTAATGCTGACCATCAATTGTCACCAAGGTTATGTGACCTAACTCCTAGTGACTTTTTTCTATGTGGTGCTCTTAAATCATTGGTGTATGTCAATAAACCCCGAAACATTCCTGACTTGAAGGAAGAAATTCGACGGGTTGTTGGCGAGGTACAAGTGGAAACTTGTCAGGCAGTCATAACAAATTTCACGGACAGAGTTCTTGCATGCCAGCGCAGTAGATGTGCTAATATGCCCCATATCATTTTCCATACTTGAAATGGGAAGGTGTGATGAACATGTTTATATATTTATATGTACATATATATGTTTTTTCAAAAATATAGTTCACAATTCGATATATCAAAACCTTTTTGAATAACCCTTTACATACATACTATTGTTTCTACGTTCTTCGAGACACTTTATTAGCTTTAGTGCGTATTAGCTTTTACATTGTCGGCTTTGCTAAAATAAATAAAACGTTTAATTATATTATTTTATCTCTCTCAAATATTATCTGGTTTTAATTTATGTACATGATTTCGTAGTTTTTACTTAATAAATAAAATTGTACGCTTTCCAAATAGAAACAAATTTGATTAATTTATAAATATTTTATCAGGTATTTATTAAAACAGAAATAAGAAAAACACCCTAACCACAATATATATCAATAAATACTATATACGTATTTCGGCAACTAACTTGCCATCTTCAGTAGAATAACCTTAAAACTTAAAGCCAGTCTTATCCCACTGGCGATTTGGTGAAGAGCATATCTTCTAAAGTTTACCTTAGCCAAAAACGCTACGTTTAACATTTTTTCAGTTTTAAAGGTTATTCTACTGAAGATGGCAACTTAGTTGCCGAAATACGTATATAGTATTTATTGATATACAGACTGTCCCGTAAAAAACGCCAACATTCATAATTCCGTTATTTATTGTCCGGTTTTATTTAAACTAAAAGTAAATTTAATAGCATCAAAAACACTATAAGATAGCAGTGTTTTATTTGTTTTCAATTGTTTTCATTAATGTCAACAGTCAAATTTTTTATTTTAAATGGCAACATATATATTTTTGGCTATATTCGGATTGTATTTTTTTTTCTGAATTCAACGATGTATAACATGTTTATTTTTGATAAACGTTTATTGAAAAAAAAAAACTTAATAAATTTCATCTTTGTCTTCCATTATTTATAAATATTCGAATGTGTCATGAAACTCATGAAACATTTGAAATGTAAGTATTATAAATATTATTATAAGAAACAAAACACTCTACAATAAATGTTGAAATTGCCCGCCACCTTGTTTAACACATATCGCACATCTCCTAATAATAAAAAATAAAAAAAAAACTTTATAAATTTCATCTTTCATTATAAAAAGCGTTCAAATAAGCTTTGCCTCTAGTAGGCCATTCCTTTAAAAACGTATGATTATTAATAATTTAAATTTGCATTAGTTGTCAATTAGACAGATGCATAGTTGACAAAAATTGCTTTGTAATTTAAAATTGATTTAACATGGTTTTTACTATACAACACAAATCATTCATGCTAGAATCTTATTTTCGAAACGGACGTAAGATTGACGGACAATGGCAGTATTCTCTTCAAGATTGTTTAGAAGAATTTAGAATTTAGTCGAAGGAGAATTATTGGCCCTATTTTTTTTAACGGAACCTTAACAGGAGAAAGGTATCGACAAGAAATTATTATGCCATTTATCGAACAGCTTGACGACGAAGAAATAACACAGGGTTACTTTCAACAAGACGGAGCTAGAGCACACACAGCAGGTGAAACAATTAATATTCTGCAGCAATTTTTTCAAAATCGGTTGATAAGTTTAAACACTGAACATGAATTTCCACCAAGATCTTGTGACATTACCCCATGTGATTTCTTTTTATGGCCATTCTTAAAGAACTCAATTTATCAAGTACAGATACCTGATCTTGCAGGCCTTCAAATCAGAATTGCTGAAAGAATTAATGGAATTGACAATGCGATACTACAAAACACTTTTTCCTCCATTAGAAGAAGATGTGAGAAATGTTTCGAACAAGGTGGTGGACACTTTGAACAATTTTTATAAAATTTTGCTTGTTTCTTGGAAATAAACATATTTCATTCACTTAAAAATGTTCGTTTTATTATTTTGACATTTGTCATTTCAATCAAATATCTCATCTCATAACATAACCAACAAAATTCCTATTAAAATTAGTAACAAGCTAAGACATAATCATAATTTCCAAGGGCTACTTTGAGGTAAAATTTATTTGAATTCTTTGTAGTAGACTTGGCCCAGTCCACTAGCATTATGTCAATGTGCCTTAAGTGTCAGTTTGACTTTATTAAGTTTTCTGTATTATCCTGTTTGAACGTTTTGCCGCAACAAAAAGCGTATTTTCGTTAAAAATGAATAACAATGAATTAACGGACATGTTACAAGTGTTCTTTGAATGTAATAAAAATCGCCTTCAAGCAGTTCGTCGGTACAGTGCTCGTTTTCCGGACAGAGAAGTTCCAGGTTCGAAAATATTTCAGAGAATTGAAAAGAATTTAAGAAATTATGGATCATTTACCAAACTAAAAACACAAAAACGGAAATTCTCCGAAGATAAGGAATTAGATGTTCTTCTTGCAGTACAGCAAAATTAACGAACTTCGATTCGCGAAATTGCACATAATATTGGGGTATCAAAAACTACAGTTCATGGTATTTTAAGAAAACACAAACTTAAACCGTACATAGCTCGAAAAGTTCATGCATTAGAACAAAATGATCCTGGCCGAAGAATCCAGGTTTGTCGTTTTTATTTAAATGCATTAGAACAAGACCCGAATTTTTACAGAAGGATAATTTGGTCTGATGAAAGCACTTTTAGCAACAACGGTATTTTTAATAGAAACATACATCGACAGTGGAGTGCAGACAATCCGAGATTTGTAATTGAAAATAATTTTCAAAGACGTTTCAACGTAAATGTTTGGTGTGGCATTTTAGGTGATCAATTAATTGGGCCATTTTTCATAGATGGTTGCTTAAATCAAGAAAAATACTACACTTTATTACACGAAAATCTCCAAAACTTTTTAGATGAATTACCTTTGGCAAATTTAAATAGAATATTTTTTCAACAAGATGGGGCTCCCGCGCACAACGCCAGAGTAAATACTGATTTGTTGAACACTCAATTTGGAAATAGGTGGATAGGAACATCCGGTCCTATCGAGTGGCCTGCGCGTTCACCGGATCATACGCCCCTCGATTTTTGGTTGTGGGCTTATCTACAAGATCGAGTTTATTTAACAACTCCAGAAAATGTTGACATTTTAAGACAAAGAATTATTAACACTTGTCAAGAAGTACCTGCCGCTTGTCTTTTAAATGCGACCTTTGGAGTAATTAGGAGATGTGCGATATGTGTTGAACAAGGTGGCGGGCAATTTCAACATTTATTGTAAAGTGTTTTGTTTCTTATAATAATATTTATAATACTTACATTTCCAATGTTTCATGACACATTCGAATATTTATAAATAATGGAAGACAAAGATGACATTTATAAAGTTTTTTTTTTTGCAATAAACGTTTATCAAAAATAAACATGTTATACATCGTTGAATTCAGAAAAAAAAATACAATCCGAATATAGCCAAAAATATATAGTTGCCATTTAAAATAAAAAACTTGACTGTCGTTTGACATTAATGAAAACAATTGAAAACAAATAAAACACTGCTATCTTATAGTGTTTTTGATGCTATTAAATTTACTTTTTGTTTAAATAAAACCGGACAATAAATAACGGAATTATGAATGTTGGCGTTTTTTACGGGACAGCCTGTATATTGTGGTTAGGGTGTTTTTCTTATTTCTGTTTCAGATTTCAAGCCACAGTCTCCACCAATTTCGGAGGTATTTATTAGATTTAATGCATCTTTAATAATTATTGTTGATATGATATTATCATGAAATAATATCTTTGAAAGTTAATTATAAATGCATTCTATATCCACTTTCTTAAATGGTTACTAAAAAGAAATGATTACCGTACGTTTATTTGCTTTTGTACGTAATGTTCCCATATGAACTTGGAAGAGAAATGCAAGGTTAGTGGGAAACGTGCTAGAAAACGTAAACAAAATTGGTTCGTAACTGGAGATATCTTTTCCAGTACATATTTATGTCTGTTGTACATACCTACATGGATATATGTTTGTGGCAGTATATTTTAAGTATTTAAGTATAAGTGAAATTTCAATACCGGAAATTTATTTCAAGACGAACATACGTAAATACCCTACATAAATAAAGGAGTATTAAGTGTAAAATACACGCGCACTTATTCATTACAGTTCATAAAGTGTTTCTTTGCAGTTCATACCGCTCAAGTGTGAACCGCAAATTGTTCTTTATCTCTTTCTAACACACATAAATGCGCCCTTACACACATAAATACTTCATTTTAAGGGATTCTTATGGTATAATGGTGCATGTGAATTTTACTTTATGAACTGTATGTAAAGAATTAAAAAAACAACAATAGGGAGCAGAATAGAAAGACCAAGGGATGTTACATTATGAATACAAAAGGAATAATTTATATATAGTCTTGACAAAAATTTAAAAAAATCAGATTAGCTTAGCCCAGGGATGCACAGACTTATAGGGAACAGGGGCCACTCGGGAAAATTATAAGCCAAGGACGGGCCACTACAAAGAATACTTATTAACACAAATATTTTTATTTTTAAATAGCATCAAATGATAAAAATAAAAGAACATTCAAAAATGTTTGTTGTAATTATGTAATCGTAATGTAATCTAATCATTACAATGTAATATTTCATGTTTTATTATTTTGATGCATGACATTGCATTGACCAACCAATGTTGTTTATGTTTGGCGCCACATTACTTGTCGCCACACGTAAAATTGCTTCCAGATTTTCATTTGCCAGACGGTTTCGATTTTTGTTTTGTTAAGTTTCATCACTGAAAACGTTTGCTCATAAATATACGTCGATCCAAATAAGCTTGCGCAATTCAATACATTTACTCGCAACTCTTTATAAGCGGTTTTGTCAACGCAACGGTAAAAGTTGAGTAAATTACCTTCATTAAACTTGTTTCGTAAATTATCATCATTTTGCATGTCTATCAATTCCAGCTGTATTGATTCCGGTGCATTTTAGGGTGAAATGCTGAAAGGATTGCTGAAAATGTCTAATAGAGGTTTAACTTTTTTGAAGTCTAGAAAACGATCATGAAAAGTTTGTCTTAAAATAACAATTTTTTCAACATAAGCGAAATTGACATCAGTTTTATTGAATTTCTCCATAATGTTTTTGTAGTTCGGAAAATGGCTGTAATTGGCTGAATTCATTTGTGTCCTGAAAAGACTCAATTTGCATTGAAAGGAAGAAACATGAGAGCATAACTGCGAAATCAATTGATCTTTGCCTTGGAGTCGCGTATTTAAGACATTCAAGTTTTCAAGATTTGTGATGTCTACAAGAAACGCTAAGTCACACAGCCAATCAGGGTTGTCGAGTTCGGAGACGTCCTTTTTCTTTTCCGCCAGAAATATTTTGATTTCTTCAATCAAGTTAAGAAACCGCTCTAGTGACAACCCACGACTTAGGCACCTTACTTCAGTGTAAAACAAAGATCACCATATTCGCTTTCAATATCCTCGAGAAATTGTGTGAATTGTCGGTGATTGAGACCCCGTGATTTTATAAAGTTTACAGTAGGTACTACAACTTTCATCACATTTTCAAATCCCAATAATTTTGAATAGAGGGCCTCTTGATGTATAATGCAATGAAACTGCATTAATTCCTTGGTATCTATTTTTTAGTTTGTAAATACTCTTTTAACATAGTTATTATCCCAGATTTACTTCCAACCACTGAAGGTGCACCGTCAGTCGTAATTCCAGATAATTTCGTTAAATCCAACATTTTTCCAGAAGAGCTTTGAGCATGTCATTCCCCTTGGTTTGACTTGTCAGAGAACTCATACCAATCAGTTCTTCACTCACTTCAAAATTTTGCGTTAGACCTCGTAAACATATTAAGAGTTGAGCAGTGGAACTTATATCTGTAGATTCGTCGAGTGCTATAGAAAAATACTCAAAACTTTTCGATTTCGTAGCTAATTGCTCTTCTATATTCTATATTAGCTGCTAATGTGGTAAGTCTTCTTTGAACAGTCATCCGATTTAGTTCAATTTTCTCAAATCTATTTGCATCTTTCGGACAAATTTTTTTTGCGGCGATATCTAAACACTGCTTAACAAACTCACCATCTTTAAAAGGCCGACAAGTTTTCGCTATAATTCGAGATATTTCAAAGCTAACTTCAGTAGCTGTTTCAGCATCTTGAATTGGTTTTGTAAACATAGCTTGCTGGCCTATTAGTTCCCTTTGTAAAGTGGAAATTTTTTGCGTTAGATTTTCGCCGGTTAATTTTGTAAAAGTATGATGCTGGATTTCATAACGCCTTTTCACATTATATTCCTTCGGAATAGAAACACTACTCTTGTATGTTAAACAGACACTTTTGTTATGCGATGAAACAAAAAAGTATTTTTCGGTCCAAATATCTTGAAACTGTCGATTTTCGTCTTTAATCTTACGACTACGTTTTTTACTGGGGCCTGGTTTATCCATTTCAAAATTGATATTATATTGTTACGTAGGTAGATGCCAAGTTCGAACGAAGAAATATTTATTCTTCACAGATTACAATTCAAACACTATAACGTTCCGTAGTTAAAACTTAACTGCCCCGATAGCGGGCGATGCGTTGCATTTATACGAGTTACCTAACATCGAGAACCTGCCACATTGTTCGGGGATAATACTGACGTGCTTCGCGAATCTTCGAGTAATCTAGTTGGTTCGGCAGATTTCTAGTCTCGTAACAATATGCTTGGAACGATGAGGAGCATTCCTGCCCTACGTAGTAAACCTGAACAAGAAAGTAGTAAGGTACTTAAAGATACATATCTTACTAACAATTACAAAAGTTAGAAAAAAATAAAAAGTTAAGAAATATTGATTTGAATTGATTTTTACCTACTTTTGTAGTTTTTCGAACAATTTTGAGAATTCGTTGGTGGGCCGCATAAATATCGACAGTGGGCCGCATGCGGCTCGCGGGCCGCGGTATGTGCATCGCTGGCTTAGACTAATTTTGAAGTAATTTTTCAAAACGATTTAAATTCCAGGTTTGTGGTACATTTGGCCCCATTATTAATTAATAATATTAAATAAATTAAATAAGAAATGTATAATTATTAATTATAAATTAATAATAATTTAAATTTTGCATTGCGTTATAGAGAAATAGATATACAATTTTGGAAGTAAGGTATTTTCTCGAACAAAGCAACATTTAAATCTGTGCAAAATATAAGTGTAAATAAAGTTACTCATCCAAGGGGGATCAGATACGAAGTAAAGTATATTTTTGAAAGAAACCGAAGTGGACGTTACAGTGCGTTTGTTTGGGGACGGATGTCATACGAAGGAACAGGTGCCATTTGGGAAATCAACGATTATTTGACAAGCGCGCTCAATACAGAGTTATTTTGGAAAACATAATGTTGTCATCGGTGGAAATTATTTATAATGATCAATTTGTCTTTCAACATCACAATTCCCTCATCCTTACATCTAATATAATTCGTCAGTGGATTGCTTAACAATATTTTCGTGTGTCGGAAAGGCCTGTGAAAAATCAGGACTTAAATCCTATTGAAAATTTATGGGAACATGTAAAGAAAAATATGTATAACAATGAATTATTCCAAAATATACAGCATGCATGGGAAAGAAAAAATACCGATTAATATTAATGTTGAAGATTGGTGGAATCTATGCCAATGCGGTTAGCATATGTTATTGATCATAATGGAGGTTGGACTCATTAAGATAAAATAATTACATTTTCGTTATGAAATCCTATTAACAATAAGTTTTGCATTTTATATGAAAATGCAAAACTTGTATTTATGGCGCGCTTTGTGGAATGGTTATATAATTCAGTTATACAATACTGTACACTGTACAATATGAAAAAATAATTATTGTGTTGTAATATATTTTGTATAGGTAAATAAAGCTATATTACTAAAGTTTTACTGTAATAATATCGATATTGGATAAATTACATACATACAAATATATACATATATTATTTTGTATTTGCATAAACAAGAATATTTGTTTTATCCTACAAATAAATATTTTAAAACAATTCTATTTGATTTGGCACAAAGAGCTATTCATTCTTTTTTAATTTTTACTGTAGTCGCTAACTCGCTCGCTTCTAGTATACTAGCGTTGTTTGAAAACGTAGAACTGTCGGTCTATTCCAGGTTGGTAACTTCCAATGTGTATAGTACTATAGCTTGGGCCTAACTACCCTCACTCCTGCTATTCGTATCGGGCTGCTGTCCCTATAATACATCCCTGCATTTCGGACAAAGTTCGCAACTCTAATTATGAGAATATAATACAGAGACGCAGAGAATGAGGTGTGATTTCTTTACAAAATCATCTCTACGTTTTACATTTTATATTGTATAATACAGTTGTTTTGGTGTATTTGCCTTCTTCTTCTGTTTTGGGTTGGACGCCAGACCCTCCAGGCACTTGAGCACACTGCTCATTGTACTATCCCCAATAGATCTCTCAGTTCCACTCTGTTAGTCTTGTATCCTCGATAAAAGCTCCTTCAGTTCCTCACACGTGCATATTATATGAAGGCTAGTTTCCTCCTGTTTTTCACATCTCCTACACCAGGGCTCGCTAACCAGGCCCATGCTGTACAGATGCTTCCTTAAAGGACAATGTCCGGTTATTAACCCGGTAATTATATGTATTCGCCTTTTAGTCAAAATATTTTAGTTGGTATGTCTCTCTAGGCTCTAGAACTTCGTAATAAATTGCCTAATACAGCATTAATAGCTTTAAATTTCATAATTACAAAAGTATTTTTAAGCTAAAATCTCAGATAAAAATTTAAATTAAATTTCCGATGAAACCGGAAATAATTAAATTTAGACTAGCTGATTTATCTTCATTTTACATAATTTGAACTTTAAACTAACCAAAGAATAAAAAAATATGGGCGTCGTTTTATAACCGTTACAATTACGTATTTGGTTTCAACATACATACATAATGCCTACACTTATTGCTACGAAATAGTATTTTATTCTTTTAATAAAGAGGATTGTTTGCGCTTATTTCCTTTGTGTTTTTTTTTAATTTCCTACAATTAAATAACACTTATACTTTCACTTTATAAGAACTGAGTCTATAACAAATTTATTTTATTGGTTCTTGACAAAATACCTATCATAAAAAACTCTAATAATATTTGAAAAAAGCAAGAAAATAAGAGCATTTTTTTATTGTGTATTTGCGAATTATTTTTGTGAATGTATAGAGCAAGAAAATACAAACAAAACATTATCTCGTTTTTGTTATTTAGGAATTGTTTATATCAACTGTATCTCTAGATATTTCTTACTAGGACATGTTAACAACAAATATTTACTAAGATTGTATGTAGATTGTAAGTTAGTAGGTTACAGGCAGGATTTTAATAATTATCGTATCAATTAAAATTACTTTTGTGTATAGCTTTTAGTATACTAATAAAAAAGGCTATTTATTTTCTCTAACACTGCTACGCTCTGAATAACAACTGAATTTCTAATAGATATAATGCGTACGCGTGCTGTTAAATTAGCCTGTTGTTTTACAAGAATTTACTAAATACATTCTTTTTTCCTAATAAAAAAATGTGTAATAAAAATTTCGATCGATGACAAATTAGTGCGAATGAGCAAAATTAACACGGTGTATGCATATAGAAAGTCATAAAACACATTCACTATTAATTAAAGTATTTCCATCTATACATATACGTTTATGTGAACTTTGTGTTCTATATATTTTTAATGACTGCGTTGGAAACATCTCTTGTTTTAACTTATTGTTTTGTTGTTTATTATCTACAAAAACGAAGGCAAAACAGATTGGATTTTTATTATTAACACACATTTTTGTTATTAGAGTGACATTGAAACATGATATGAATTAGTGCCTTTTAATTTATTTAATTTTTGTGTTCTCTAATGTTTATCAGTGGCGGCTCCTGGTTAAATTTACTCTATGATATGAAATTTGGCGTAAACACTGTTGTTAATTAAAAAAAGGAATATTTTAAGGAATATATTGTAATTAGTGATAAATATTTTAAACAGATTTAAACACGAGAACAATTTTTCTCTCTTTTAGTATCTGCAAAATTATTTTTCACGCATTCATTAACATTGGGTGAACGACTTCTTTACACTTAATATTGCCACCGCAAACAGTCTTCCTTGATCTATAGTGTTTCGTAAAAATGTTTTTATTCTCCTTAGGGCGGGTTGTACAATTACTTAACATTTAAGTACTTAGTCGTACAATGTTTAATCGTAGAAATATGGTTTAAGTAAACCATATATTTCGAAAGTTGGCAACGCAGAAGTAGGAATTTCAGTGTAAAATTTACATTTGATATTTTGATAATTGGCTGGTTGTTAAGGGATAGTTTGTCAATCAGTAAAGACCTCAATGAAACTACAACTTTTAAACGACAAAAATATTTAAAATATTATTCCATATACATATATATAAATGAAATATTTAATTTTGTTTTCTTTAGTATATTCTGACACATTATCTGCCCCAAAAAGTTCATATCAGGAAACTAAGTTTTATCAATGTAATTTACATGCCAAAAAATTGCGAGCGAAATTACTACATGTTATTGATGGTATCCTAATCCATGATAATCATGATCATGAGCCACCTTTAAGTATATTTGTCTTTCTTCAACAGAATAGTAGAATTTGATTTAAATAAAAGCAAAATCAAATTAATAATATTTGTCCTTGAAATAAAAATACAACGCATGAAAAAATGAAAGATATAATTATATAGAATATAAATCCCGAATATTTTACCAAAATTCCCTCTCATAAGCGAGAAAAAAATTACAAATATATCTAAAACATTTTTGTCACGCCACTGTGCGATTATAAGAAAGTATGAGAGACTTAAAGATAACTGTCAATAACAAAAGAAATAGTTTTGTTATTGTTCATCTCATCCAGCTCTTACGTATATAAACATACGCTACAGCGTATGTGTGTGTGAGGTATTTATTATTTCTACGCATATTTTGAATTCATAGGCGTTACGTAATACAATTTTCGGGGTGCTTCTAATTTCGGGGTTCGCGTCGTAATTGAGTCACAATATTTTGAATTTATATTCTACATAATTACATCTTTCCACTTATCATATGTTGTCTCTTTATTTCAAGGACACCTATATATATATATATATATATATATATATATCCGGGAGGATATGTCTCACAAATTTTTCATTTTTTATTTGTACTGACATCTTGTACAGTTGACGTTGCGGCTAGTTGCGTCTGTAATCCAGGGCAAAAGTGATTTGCCGAATTGTATAATTTAATGCAACAAATTATAGCGACAATCGCATGCAAAATGAGATTTAATAGTTATTAATTCTCATACGCATGAAGTTCATTACAGGTCGTATATATATACGTAGTATAGAAGGGGTAGTCATATCTGTCTCCGGATAACGTGCACTGATGATGTGTAAAGATATTGAAATATCGGTACTTGCACATTCCGGGCGGATATATCTTTCACAAATTATTCATTTTTCATATACATATATATATATATATATATATATATATATATATATATATATATATATATATATATACATATATGTATATATATATGTATATATATTCATATATATATATATATATGAATATGAAAAATATGAAAAATGAAAAATTTGTTTGATAATTATTTCGTGACCTTGTATATGGTAAATTCAATTTGTTGGCGATTTAAGGTCTGGTTTTACTTCAAAATATATATATTTAAAACAATCCTACATGTTTCGGCAAATTATGACAGTATATTAATATACTGTCATTTATATTTTATATTCCTTGAAAAAGGCATCATTTTCCGAAACATGTAGGATTGTTTTAAATATATACATTTTGAAGTAAAACCAGACCTTAAATCGCCAACAAATTGAATTTACTATATATATGTATATATTGTATATATAATAATCTATTTCTTAGCCGTACCATTATTATATATCATTTGATAAATCTTGGAAATAACATCCTAATTAAATATTTAATATAGCCGAATTTCCAAGATTTATCAAATGCTATATATTTATATAGATATACGTATATATAACTTACAAGAATTATCGACCGTACTATATTGGTTAATAACTAAAAAAAAAATGGGCAAACGGTCTATCAAATAAAACTCATTTATTTTTTATCTCTATATTTCGCAATGAGTTTGTTGCTTTTTCAGGAGATGCTACAATATTAATGCACAAGACATTCAATAAATTAATATATACAGCAATAGTATTCATTGAATGTAGCGTTAAAAACGAAAGTGACGTAGCTAGACACATTAAATTTGATTAAATTTAAATTTGAGACATTAAGGTAACTATAAACACATGTTTCACATAAACCTTTAAAAAGCATGTATATGTAAAAGTTAAAATATAAAAAAACATGTAACAAGAAATTAAAGTCACAAGAATATCAAAACTAAAAACAATACACATATAAATTGAACAATACCAATTAACAAATTTTGTTTTCAAGTGGTCAACTAACCGCAAAACCGAGTATATTGAAATAAATTATACTTAATCCTTTAGTATCAGACCTGTAATTAACGTTATTGGTGTCTTTGTTAATGTGAACTATCTCTGAAAAGGTTTTTTTTTATGGTGATTTTCAACGTCTAAGATCTTAACGTTGACTAAATTAAATGTATAGTCAAGATCAAGTGCATGGTCCACCAGTGCACAAGATAACTTTTACATATATATGTTTTTTTAACGTTAATGTGAAATCATGTATCTATAGTTACCTAAATGTTTTAAATTTAAATTTGATCAATCAGACTAGAAGAGCATATCCTGATAATTTTTTGAATACTACAAGAATTAATTTATGCCTAAAGGAGCTGCTAAATTTAGTTTGTAATTGTATATTCATTTAATATACTAATACTTCCAATGAAAATAAATTTCAATGTATTCACTTGAGTTTTAAATTTCAATGATAGCAAAGATTATCTTCGTAAATTATTGTATTATCAAAAGTATAATAATAGATACAATCTTTTCCATGATTGCTTAATTTATTCATGTTATCTTGTAGGTATGTATTACTCCTGCGCTACTATTTGAATATTCATGCTACAGCATTTCGTATTTTCGAAAATGCATAGGTATTATATAATTTTAAATTGAAAGGTCGGCTTAACTAATTTAAATGAGACAGCAGGATTTCATTCGCTCAATATTATATGCATTTATAAATTAAATTTGGTTACATAATTATATTGAATAAAAATAAAAACATTTATTAAAACTGTTTAAGATATTTTTAAACGTATTTAATAATTGTAAATATTGCTTTCTACATTTTACGACGTTAATTTCGCCCTGAAGCAGAATTCCAAGCAACGTCCATGGGTTGCCGGACCATTGCTCTGCCACTGAGTTATTAAGGACTGTGATTCTGAATACACAGGGAAGCCCTAAGTTACATTAAGGGATGGATGTTAATATTTTGCCTTCGGCACTTGTTGCAAAGTTTGCAATTGCATTTTCGCGAAGTAATGTGTATGTAAGTATTGTTTTTACATTTTACGATGCTAATTATTCGAATTTTTTAATTGAAAAGATTTTGCCTTTAAACAGGATTCCAACCCACGTCCATGGTTTGCCGGACCAATGGCCCGGCAATGGTTTGCCGAACCGAACAGTTCTTTAAATGAACTTTAAACATGGGAAACTTGGCGAAAGTCAGCGACATACTGTAGTAAAAGTGTTGCCAACCCTCGAAGTCACTCTATGTACGCTACTAGTAAAAAGTTTCAGCACAGTTTAGAGATATAGCAGTTGGGACAGTTGTATATAAAATATTCGGCCAAAATAGGTAGCGCGTGTTTCTTAACTACTATCGCGCGGCTTGTAGTAAAAATTGGTAAACATCTCTAGTTAACCTAATCACGTGCGAACTAACATTGTTATCTCAAGTTTAAATCTTAATATAGTGAATAATCATTGTTTTAAGTCTTCTGTATTAAGAAATAATTGAATAATAAAAATACTAAGTTTCATTTTTTATTTTTAAAATTCGCTAAATATGTAGTTAAATAGTGAACTTAAAAATGTAGTTTTATTTACTTATCGTCACAAAATACATTAGTTTGTTACTTATTTCTTTAATAAGAAAGTACTTAATTTTTCTTTAGAAAATTTGGTCAATTTTGATAAAACTTTAGATGAAAGCGGTATATTTAAAAATGTCTAATGGATTTATACAATGTGTCCCGTATCGTTATGTTCAAATTTTAGAAGTGTAAAGTAGACTTCATTTCAAGTAACAAAAACGCAAAACATGTATATCTATTTTTATTTCTTTCAAAGTTACAGATCTATGAATGTGATTGTCAGATCATGAAAAAAAAATGTAATCCTAAAGTCAATACAAACTGATTTTATTTAAAAAAAGTTATACGATTTAATAACAGGCCTGTGATTGTTAACGTCGCATAATAAAATGTTATCCTAAAATAAATAAACACGTGTCGTAGTGCATACAGTTTTTTCTTGGAGATCTACAAAAAAAGAGTACTGGAAAGTAATTGATGATAAAGAAGGTTCTTACTTATTTTGTAAGTGCTGAAGCATGAATATCATACAATAAACAAATGTTCAGATGACTGTTAACGTTGCATTTTTTAATAAAGGATGACATTATGTTTCAGTTCATACAACAGCTTATTAGTGAGTGGACACGTTTTCTTTATTCATTTATTTATTATACGGACATGCATTTTGTGTATGACTACTGTAACGGCAGTGCACGTCAAGCAGTTATTAAATACCGACATCGGTGGCCCGATAGGCGCATTCCTCATTACAGAACGTTTCTGGAAGGACAGAGACAATTTCGGGAATGCGGACTGCGTGATTATCTTTTCGACCAAGGAGTAAATTTGCCAGCAGACTTAGAGGAAGAAGCAGTAGCCATTGTTACAAGGGATCCAACTCTTAGTGTACGTCGAATCGCTAGACAACTTAGAGTGCCACGAACGGCAGTTTAGCGAATTTTAAAACGTGAGCGCTTATATCCCAGGGCGGCCCTAATCGATGACTTGTTGATTGGTCCTGTCGTTCTTCCTGGGAGGTTAAATGCGGACAATTACCTTCAATTTCTTAGTGACGAGCTGCCAGGTCTTTTAGAGGATGTCCCACTGAATGTTCGACGAGACATGGATGGGACACCGCCACATTTCGGAATTGCTGTCCGAAATTGGGTTAACGTCAATTATGCAAGATGGATTGGTCGAGGTGGTCCTGTTGCATGGCCACCCAGATCACCCGATCTTAATCCCCTTTACTTTTATTTATGGGAGTACATGAAAAATTTAGTCTACGCGCAAGTTTCGAACACAAGAGAAAATTTGTTGGATCGTATTCACCTGGTTGCCGAGCAAATCTGACAAAACAAGTATGAAATTAGGATAAGTACTTCTTCTGTCGGCTTACGGGCACAAGGCTGCATTCAACAAGGAGGTGGACATTTCGAAAATATTATTAATTGAACTTTTTTGAATAAAATCAGTTTCTATTGACTTTAGGATTACATTTTTTTTCATGATCTGACAAACACATTCATAGATCTGTAACTTTGAAACAAATAAAAATGAATATACAAGTTTTGCGTTTTTGTTATTTGAAATGAAGTCTATTTTACATTCCTAAAATTTGAACATAACGATACGGGACAGCTTGTATATGTGGTTTTGAAAAGTGCATTGAAAAAACAAAAAAATTTCACAAAAATCAAAATAATTTAAAAACGGTTACTTTTTTACAAAAGAAACCTTAATATAAAGTGTTATAGCACTTTACAAGGAATCTGAAAAAGCAATAAAAAATTTAACATTCCATTTAAAATATCAAAGTTGGCTATGACTTCCGGTATAACCGAAAGTGGTTCATAAGTGTAAATATTTAGTTATTTTTAGTTATTTAGTTATTTAGTTTAGTTATTTAGTTTAACACACCAACTATGAAGATTACGTGCCACAAATTTTTAAAAGTGTCCTAATAGCACATACAACTTTTAACGAACGATTATGTGAAAAACTCTGTATACATAATAAGTTTTTTTTTCATAATTAATTATTAAATTAATTAAATATTTACATTTTAAAATCACCATTAGAATTTTCTTTTTCAAAAGCCCAAAATTATAAAATAATATTCAGTTATGCGTGGGTGTTTGCATAAATAAAATCTTAAATGAATAATATTAAAGGAAAGCATTTATTTATATGTGATTGTTTTCATAAATTTTCTAGGTCTTCGCATCCGATTCGTTTCAAAAGATAATTAATTTAATTATTTCAAGAAGGGAAGCATCTAAATTCAATCTAACTTCTTGCCTTACAATTTAGAAGATACTGCTGCCAGTCACCTGGCGAATTATATTAATCCGAAACCTTACATTAAACATGGGAAGCCCACAAAGTTTTAAACGATATTAAATTTCTAAATGGGAATATTCGCACGATAAAAATAATTATTTAATATTACCACCACCAGTATTTCAGATCTATTCCCCCAAAAGAAGTACTCACCGTTAGTAAATGCGGACGTTTGCTTGTGCCTGCTCCTTCTTTGATGAGGGGGCTGCAATCCCGGTGCGGAAGCCGTACGTTTAGGAACTGTTGTCAGTCTATTAAATCCAGGTGGTCTATACCTAGCACTTTTAACGTTTTGTTGCAAGAAATGGTACATACTATGCGCTTTGTGCATGTTCGATGATGGCGTGATATTCGTGGCGTTCGTTGGAAGACGTGGTAAGGAATTCGTTGTCGCGGGACCACTTTGTAAACTTCTCGGTAACGTCGATCGATTTTCTATTTCGTCGTCTTGATCTTCCTCTTCGTCGTCGTCATCTTCATCATCATCGTCGTCGTCGTCTTCGCCATCTGCAGAATCACCAGATCCACAAGTTGTATCAGGCACGCTAGATCGTCTTTTCGATGGTCTTGCGGCTGGTGTTACCCAAAGTTTATCTTCACTATTTCCACCACCTATACTACCACAACTACGCACTCTATCCAATTGTTCACGACTTAAACTTTTATGTGCAAATAACAAATCACCAGCCGATCTTCTTTTCGCTGCTATCGCCAAAGCTGATGCGGATGCTGACCCTTCACCACCAATTGCCGATAATTTGTTTCTTGAATCAGTTGCTAAAAGGGCCGATTCGAAACTTCCTCTCCAACTAAATCTTTCACAATCACTTATTTCTCGTTCTTCCGCGATGTCCGATACACCACTACTCGATTGGTGTAAATTTCTATTTTCGCTCACTAATAAATCATGAGATCGACTCCTGGGCAGTAAATTATAGCAACTAACTTCTTCTAAATTACTTAATTTATCCGGTAAATTACTATCAGAAGTGCTATCATCGTCTTCAGTCGTTGTTGAAGAAGCTGAATATAGTTTTTGTTGTAACCTTCGATGATAATGTTTATTTTTTGGACTATTGCTTCCATGACTCTCCCCGCTGGACACTTCATGCATTAAGGCCACTAATCTTTTACCAATATGATGCATCACTTTCGCAATAAGCGGTGGCGAATTGTGAGGATTTATCATTTTCGTTTCAGGATCATCTCCAGTGGCCATTTTCTCGAATGACGCCACTAATTTTTGATATACAAAAGCGGTTTCTTTATTTAAACCTTGCGACGTTTCGTCTATTATACCACCATCACCTTCATCGCCTTCCTCATCGTCAACGCTCTTATCAAATTTATTGATAATTTGTTGGCAACTATCGGAAATCTGTTGTTGCAAAGCAGATTTTGTACACGTCGTTCCTTCCAAATCAGAACTGGTATAATCAGAAGAGTCATACGAGTCACTCCAAGTATCTTCACTACTTAAATATTCCACAATTTCACGCACTTGATCATCTCTTATTCCCGGTACGGTTTTCATTAAACGTGTCAGTTCATTTTCAAAATAAACTAGTTGAGGTGGTTTTGTTTTATTTTTTAATTTAGGACTTGAAAAAGTTTTTGGCGAATTCATTCCCATAACTGGTGTGGAAGGTTTAGAAGAGGGGTTACTTGGATTATTGGCAGCCACCATTGTTTTGAAAAATTGGCGCATTTTACACATCATCAAATTCGTCTCTTCATCTGAACTCCAATTATTAAAGCTGTCTTTACGTGTCAGTGCTGTTGTAGGGGGGCCGGTGATAATTTTTTCTTCAATTTTTTGTGTAAGAATTTTCTCGAATTTATTTTGATTTGTATCAATTAAATTAATGTCTTTTTGGTCTTTGATTAGATCATCAGAGCTGCCAATAAATCCACTATCGCGTTGTTGCTTTCTAGTCTCCGCGTCCACCATATTCATTTCTGGTTGTAACATTTTATCTTCTCTTTCGGACTTCGTTTGCTCACTTTCCAAAATATTTTCAGAAATTTTAGATTCATCCGGAGAACTTGTTCCAATATTTTTCTTTTTGTTCTTCTTTCTTTTGACAGTATCGAATTGACCATCCGATTTCTCAAAACTATTTCCTTCATCATACGTGTCACTATCTGAACTTGAGTCTTCTGAACATTGATTTTCACTTTGTTGTTCTGTGCCAGATAAGTCCGGATTTGCTAATAAATTATCTAAAGATGATGAATGAGATCTTCCGGTACCTCTGGCTCGTACTAGACGTTTTCTTCTCTGTTCGGGGCTGGGTTTGCCTTCGCTATCACTACCGACACTACCATCTGAGTCCCGCCTCGATGCGGTGAACCCCATAAAGCCACTTAAGAAATAATTTTCTAATCGCGAAGATGCTAATTCCGCTGGATCGGCAATTTCGCTTGGAGGTGTTTTATCGCCGCCTCCAATAGAATCCATGCTTTCGCTACATATACTACTAGTTTCGGAAAAAGCATCTTCGCGATTCGAGGAACTTATCGATGGAATAGTACCATCACCTAATCCGTAAAAGAAATATTTTTCTAAATCCGTGGCGGATTTTGGTCTTGGTTTTTTGCTTTGAGATTGTTCCACTTCGCTTTCTTCGCAACTTTCTTCTACTATCGTGTGTAATGTGAAGTCTATTGCCGCTCTGTGATAACCACGCAAGTCGTCTTCCTGATCCGAACATGTTAATGTGACTTCTTCTCCTGAAGATGTGTCGTCGGTGCTTCCAATGAAATCGTCCTCGTGACTTAAATTTTCTACCCAGGAGTCGTCGTCGGCTAGGCCTTCTTCTAAGCAAACGACAGCAGAGAGCGTGTCAGCACCGGTAATGACCGTAACGCCTCCAGTATCGGCAAAATTATTATTGTTTATGTGCGATACCGTGTCTGCATTGTCTTGGTCCACCGATATAACGTCCTTATTGTTCGGTACAGGTGTCAGCGTCGTAAAAAAATTATCCTGTTGTGATTGCTGGTGCCGTTCTTTAATTTCATCTTTCACATCTTGCCAGTTGGTATGTTGCACTACAATTTCACCGCCGCCACCGTCAGGCACTAAAGTCGTGGTATCCGATGTCACAACACTCACTTGCGGATACGAGGCGGCCGGTTCTTGCGTTATCATCACGAGACTTGTATAACGCGCCGCATTTCGAAGAGATACACCGTTCACGTTGTCCGATTCACCACTGGTAAGTGTTGTCGCACCTGCCCACTCACCTCGCTCCGTTTCCTCCGACCCCTCTACCACTCCCACTGTCCCGCTACAACAACGAAACTTCGTACGATCATCGCGTACGCTGCCGTCAATCGAACGCCGCGAGCACTCATCATCGCCACCTTCGCCGTCGTCATCTGTTGTTTCCGATATCGGAGCTGAGGTTGGTAATTTTTCTACGGCGACGGTTTTTTCCTCACGCATCTGTTGTTCCGCATCGCTCGACGAGGAACTCAGCGATTCCGCACTTACATCCGACAGACCCGGACTTGACATATACTCTTTCAGTGAATCCTTGAAACTGGTTGATTCATAGCAAGCACGTTCCGCTTCGACAATATTTAACGGAACATCTTCCGCGTTTGTAATTTCTTTTCTCATAATAACATCCGATGATAATTTATCATTTATGCTATTAATGACGTTAAAATAATTAATTTCATTAGCGTTATCGATGATTATATTAGCGGCTTCCTTTAATAAATTCGTTTCTTCTTTTATATTATCTTTGAATATTTCATTATTTAAATCGTTTCTAAATAGGTATTCTTCATTTTCGGCTGGCAAAAATTCGACGCTGTCTTCGTCACTTTTAAATAACATTTTATTTTCACAAAGATTTACATTATCGATTTCTTCCTCAGAATTTAGTTTATTGGTGTTAATTAATTCAAAATTGTTGGTGACATCTTGAAAATATACCTCTGTAGATGGATTTATATTATTTTCAATATCACTAGATTCACAATAACTTCCACTATCTTTTTCATGATCTAATTTGCTGTTATTTATAAGATCTTTTGAAAACTTCTTCTGAATATCCCTTTCAAAACATAAATCTCGTGTAATAATATTGTTTGGAGGATTATTATCCATATTTTCATTATTTTCTTCATTCCAGTCGTTTTTATTTATCACCTCTTCGGAAAGTAATTTAGTGTTATTACAAATATTTTTTTCTTCGTATAATTCTTGATTTTCATCAGTCGATGTAACGGCATTATTATTATCACTATTACTTGCAGAAATTTCACTAGAATTTTCATTAATACTATCATCGGATATATTTGTTGCTGTTTTTGCAATATCTTTTATCTCTTCGTTATTTTCAATTAAGTTTTCATTTTCAGATATTGAATCATTATCATCACTTTTATCACTGTCATTACAACATGAGCTATCGTCTTCATTTAAATTTACCTCTTTTCTATCTATTTCTTTATCTAAAAATTCTTTACTTTCCGATAGATGCTTCACATTCGTTAAAATAATCCCACTTTCATCATCATCTTCGGCACCGCTACTGTTCGAGTCATTGGTAGATTCCGACGATGACGACGATTTTCTTTTATTAACCACATAAACACAGGAAAAACGTTTATTAGATTTTTTATCAGCAACAGTTCCCGTGTCATCCGTATCTACAGAATCCGATTCGGAATCTTCTTCGGCCTGTGAACTTTCTTGAGAAATTACCTCGTTTTCTTCGTCACTGATGTCGCTGCTAGGTAACGCGTCATCACTCGAAGTAGAGTCCCCGCCAGTAACGTTATAAGTTCTTTTCACGCGCGGCCTGTTATTGTTAACGGACTCACAATCACTTTCTTCCGATTCCGATGAAGATGTCGCGTATTTATATTCGGAAAGGAGATAACCGTACGAATCCGGAGTACAATGATCGTTATTTACTGTCATGATTTGTTTTTTATTTTTACGTTTTTTATCGCAAACGTTGTTCATTTCATCGTTTCGCAATTTAACATTGGCTCTCTTTTCTTTTTTATCGCGATCGTCGTCCGTTTCTTTCTTGCTCTCGACGTTCGTGTTAGACTGCTGTTGGGAAACGTCCAACTCGGTGGTTGTTGCGGCACTGGCTGTTGCTCGTGCCGCCAGTTCACTTTGTAGAGCGGACAGTAACAGATTCGGATCGGCATCGCTTATCAACGGCCAGATAAGCGCGGCCTGGTTTATTAAAGGTAAGAACGATCGGCGCAACCTAGTTTTCAATCCATGGTCTAACGATTCAGTATTGTTGTTGTACACAACTAAAGAATCTTGAGTCGTCCATAACATCGGAACGGGTATAGGAACAGGCACCGGTATAGGAACGTATTGTGTAGGGGCTCCGCAACTTTGGCACGGTTTCTGTGGCAATTCGGTCGTATCAATGTTCTGATGCACGCACTGTAACGAAACGTCGTCCATCGCGTTATTTCGCAAACCGTCTAATTGATCTTTCGTTAAGAAATTGTAACCGTCCGACGAAGCCGGCGAATCTATTCTAGCATTATCGTCGTCCGTTCCTGTATCGGAATAGCGCGTTCGACGATACACTAGCGGCGAACCTATAGGCGATTCTAAAGCACTCCTCCTGTAAACGCCCGGGGAACCGAACGGAGAGTTCCAATTTAACACTCGCGAACTCGTACCGGGTTCGAAATAATCCCAGTCGCAGTCGTCGATTGGAAAACTGGAGGCCGTCGAAGAGCTATCGTTGTCGTCGACATCCTCCTCCTTCGACGAACTATCGGAACTGATAAAAACCAGCTTGTAATCGTCTCCTTCGGGCAGTAAGATGTCTAAAAGGTCCGTGTCCGTGGCACCTCGCCGCCAACCTAACACAATAATACACACCGACTGTCAGAAAATAAAATGCCAATGAGAAAAAGTCACCGCCCTCCACCTAAGTGTTAGTCCCACGCTGTTAAGGCATGGAAAGTTGTTATGGTCATATGCAGATAGAGCTCAGATCACCGGCATTGTGCCTGTATGTATGTATATATGAATGCGATTGTTTCTATATTTGTGGATTATTTACGTGCGTAATATTATTTTATTATAAAAGATGCACATGCTGTTAAGGAGAATTGTTTTGTATGTACAGGGAGAATGTTGAAAGTAAATTAAATATTAATCTTTCTAGCATTTAATTAAATAAATATCTCTAAAAAATAATAAGTGAATTTTGTTAATTAAAGAAAGTTTGAGAAATATACATGCTATATGTATATGCTGATTTTCGGTACTTTAAAGTAATCGTTACTATTCGCTACTCAAACCTTGAGTAATCGTTGGATGTATTCGTTACTTTGATTGCTTTTATTATAACGATAAGAAATACGTACTAAATATCTTGTTTAAATTTTTTTTTTATTGTAAATGCACTATAATATTCTTTCTTTCGTCATACAATGGCTTCATCAGGCGGATAAAACACTGAATATTTAAGATACAAATTTAAATATTTATGTACAAATTACTGAGAAAAAATGGTTGTGGAAAAATTTTTAGAATCTTAAATTTAGTAAAGGGGGAGTTGTTTAAAGCACACATCCCTTCTTTAGTAATTGTGTCTAGTAGATACGCGTTAAGTCCAATTGTAAGTCGGTTCTGATGTTTACATGTTGTCATAACTGTATTAGAAAAACTAAAAAAGTTAGTTTGTTAAACTATATTTGAAAGCATTTATTTACATTTACAGTTAAATATTATTTACAGTTAATTTAAATACAAAATGTTATAAATTGATGATAATATAGATATTCATGGCAAATAAACACATAATTTCCGTTTCAATACTAAATGTTTCTTGCATATACTTTTAAAAAGGTAATAGTTACTTGCGATGTTGACAGAACATATCTGTCAAATAAGTCTAATTTTGTGTATACTTTTTCCATTTATTTTGATTGTTTAAAATCAGTTCTTTTTAGAACTACATTGTGTTAATTATCTTGTTGCGTATTTTGGATATAATGCCGAAAGGTTTTTGTAAACAGTCAAAGCAATTCATTGCTTCATTATTAACCTTTTTTTGAGAAAGAACCCGAATGTGAAAAACTATTAGTTCCAAAAACTGCTGTTTATGAGGTAAACGGCTAAATTATTTACCATGTACGGAATAAAACAAGTTAACAATAGTTAATATTACAGAGAGTTGCTATTGCTTTAAATATAGGTTTATACACCGTCAGTGGCATAGCCAAATTCATCAAAACAGACCAACTACTCACAAAACCTTCAAAAAAAAAAGTAAGAGATGAAACAGAGTTGATAATAAATCTAAATGATTATTCTGATAGTGAGTATGAAATCTTATCACTAAAGTAATGCAGTAAATTTTGACATTTTACCACTTAGTATTTATTTAAATAAATGCAAATATAATACCATCGATAAATTAAATGTGACACTTTCAAAAAATCGACTTTTTTAACCTTTTTCGACAGCTTATTCTATCAAGAATATCCTGTGAAAATTTCAAGGCCGTATCTCTAATACTCCCCGAATGGAAGCCTTCTAAAGAGCAATCGCTCGCAGGTATAAACTGGCGGAGTTACGTCATGAAGCATCCACAAAAGAGGGACGAACAGCTCGTTAACCATTTAACACACAAAACTAATAAACACGAGTTCGCTATATACTATAAACCAACACATACAGGCACCACATACACGCTAATTTATTTCATCCATAACAAAAATTATCAGCAAAGCAATCAATGATGTATAGATTAATTAACGTACCTCTGAGTAAAAGTAATTTCGACCTCGAACTAAATAGCATATACACAATAGCATTAAAAATGGTTACTCTATAAATATTATCAATAATATCATGAATAGTCAACAAAAATCTAAAACCCTTTCTTTAGTTTACCCAAAATTAAAAAACAATATAACTAATTCCTACTATTCAATTACTTAGGAAAAATTTCGGAAAAATTGGTACTTTCATTAAAAAACTTAATAACGAACATATATTATTTAAAACCGACAATACTATTTAGAACATTATTAAAAAAAACAAAGATAAAATAGAAATAGAAATAAGTTAACATGTGAAGATTGTAATAATGCATACATAGGACAAACAGGGAGGACGTTTAAAATTAGGACGAAAGAACACGAGGGAAGTCACAAAGAAAAGAAAACAGATTCAACTTTCGCAAATCATTGTTTGGAAATTAATCATAGATTTAATACAGATTTCAAAATTTTAGATCTTCAAGATAAAAACTTTACTTGTTAGAAAACTTAGAAATTAATAGATATAATAATTTAGGATTAGCTTTAAATGACAAAATTAGATTTAAACATATCTCCTCTACTAAATTTAAGATTCTAAAAATTTTTCCACGACCATTTTTTTCTCAATAATTTGTACATAAATATTCAAACTTGTATTTTAAATATTCAGTTTTTCATCCACCTGATGAAGCCATTGTATGGTGAAACAATATTGTAATGGATTTACAATAAAAAAAAAATTGAAACTAGAAGTTTAGTACTTATTTCTTATCGTTTTAATTACATTACTATTGCAAACGTTATTACGAGACGTTATTTTCTGCAACAGTATTGTTGCAGTCATCTTACTTTGTAAACGTTTTTTCTGGTTTTAATCACTTACAAGCAAATGAGTATACTCGTAGATGAAGGTTTATGGTGTTAAAATAAACTTTACATTCTGTTTGTGAGTTTGAACATTATGTCATTTTACATTTGGAGAGAATTTGTGCTCTGCTTAAAGTACAAATGTAAATACATACAGCGAGAAACACTGTTAAGACAAGGTGTTTCTCATATCAAAGTGTACTGCGTTCTATTGATTCAAACAAAGAAAGTAATCTTGAAACTAGTAACTTATTAGAAAGAGGAAGATTATACCGTGATGGTCAGGAATTTGTTAAAATAGGAACGGAGAATTGAAAAAAATTCCGGCAAAGGTGTTCATCAAATTATAACTGAATCTGGCAGAAAAATATCACATAAATACTTGGAAGATTCGTATATGAACTCAGCTTAACATGTGGGCGACAAATAAAAAGCATAAGTTAATAGTAACTATGGCAAGGCACTCTTGAAGTTACCAACGCAACGAGAAGATCTTCAAGAAAAAGGTGAAAGTGATGTCATCGAAACGTCAGGAAGAAATTTGTCCTTCGCAGGACGTAAAAGGACGTAATCATCCAAACGTGGCGAAATATTCCAACGAACAACGCTTCACACACACACACACACAAATATATGAAATTAATTGCCACTATTGTAAGTTGCAATATATTGGTCAAACGAAACGCTCCACAGCAACCTATTATAAAGAACATACGAGTATATCGCATATTAAATTCATCAATCGAGTGTTGTGCGTCATGCGTCAGAAACTAATCATAAAATAACAGCAGATTGTTTAAAACAATTGAAAATATAAACAATCAAAAGGAATTGGAATATCAATATGTAAACACATCAAGTGTTTGTGGATACAAATTAATACAAATCGTTAAGAACGTAACAGAACGTTTTTAACCAATGGTCACTTCAACATACAGACACATGTGTTTCGAACTAACGATCTCCTTAGCGCAATTATTAAGTGACGTCTTTAGATTTAGAAGAGGGTGTAAGAGGAAATACGTGTCATATTTTGAAGAGGGGTAGTGACCTAAATTAAAGTTTCTTAAAATTCCGCGTCATGTAAAAGTGTCTCTAGGGAAAATAAGAGTTAATACTAAATTTTCAAGAAGTCAGACAAAACCATCGGAAAATAGAAAAAGTTACATTACATAATCTATCGAAAGTATTTTAAATGCAGTAGTTGTTGCCCTAAAATCAAACGGTGGTTAGATAATAGTTAGTTATTTTATTAATGACATTATTACACTACGAGTGTGAATGATTGTAAATGACAAGGGCGTTAGCACGGGCTTCATTTGTAATCACACGAGTTACTGTAATATGCTTTAGCCCACGTGTGATGTACAAAACTGTATCTGCATCTGACTAATTCAAAAAACTCTAAAAAAATCTAAATCTATTTTATAATTTTCATTCCAAATAAAAATCAAGAGTGTTATGGCAACCGCTCAAATTTGTTTTGAAATTTTTTATTACACCACTAGTGGTATAATGGGGTTCATTACTCAACTCAAATAAGTGCTATTGCAACGCTCATATAACACAGATGTAGTTAAAATATTAAATTACGTTTGCAAAAATATCACTCTTTAATAAAATATGTAATTAAGAAAATTGAAAAAACTTTGTATTTTATGCTCAAACTGTAAATATATATTTTCATAATCTCCTGATAACGCTGCTGTTAAAATTTATTATAAGAAAATGTAAATATATGTAGTAATATTGGTTTCTAAAATATTCAATTCATTTATATTTCATTAATTTAAATGCATCATTGGTTAACAGATTATTGTCTCCATGTAATATTTTGAATAGTTACTATTAATTAGAATTTTAAAGCATATTAGGTGGTATAATTACAGTAAATGTTCTAGCACTGTTTTTCGTTGAACTGAATATTTTTAAAAATGTAATAAGAATTAAGCTGACAATACTAAAACCTATACTTTATTTGTGAAGCACGGTGTAAAAGCTATTGCATATAGTTAACATAGAATAATGCACATAAAAATACTAATACACTAATACCTCAACAAACCAAAATTTTACGCCAAAAAGACTCCTGTACTCAAATATAATGTGGAAGAATAGAAATGTTTCCGAATTCTTATTTGGTCCCCTTTCCGTTTGACAAAACACACTAGCTCCCTACACGTTATCACAAAACACAATTATTTTATCTAAATACGAGTATTAAGACCAACGACATATTTTTTTTTACATTTTAGCAGTTGGCATTTTTACAGTTTCTAATTTACTTTTAAAATTTTGGCGCGTTTTGTATATTTTAATTTAATATTTTATATTTTAATATAATTATCCTTAAATAGGAACACATCTAATTTTGCAGTCTATTATTGAAAATGTCCATAATAATTTCGACATTAATTAATATATTAAATCCGCTTATAAAACCGATTTACATAGCTGTAAATTTGTTTACTGCTAAATATTAAATATAATAAAGGATATATATAAAGGAATAAATAATCATTTAATGATATCGTTTTTTTCGTGTTATTTTGGTTTATGTGCATTACCAGTGAACATAAAGTAAATATCGGAGTATAACCGATAACTCTGCATGTGCCATATGTATGCATCTGTACGTTAAACAGATAAGCTTTATCTATTTTATTACAGGTGCTTTCACAAACATTACTTTGTCCACAACACAGAAATACAGAGTTTGGTACTTTTTTATTTATTTAATTCTTTTTGTTTTGTTTTTATTATAGTTAGCATTATAACAATTCCACCAATTATTAATTTAAATATAAATATTTGTGTGTCTTTTTTATTTCGACAATAGCCGCTAATAGAACACACTGCTAAGAAATAGTATATTATTCAACGAGCATATAATGATGGCTATTATGCACCAAGGTGAAGAAATCACCTGTGAATTTGTGAATAATAGCCATTATATGCGAGTAGAATACATGAGTCTAGAGAACGGACGCAATTTCCATAAAACGCAATCGGCAATTGGAATTGTGTATAACGTCGCTCAGTACATCCCGGCGTAATTCAATGAAGTATTTGTTTGACTTACTCGGACACCTGGTCTCGCAGCGATAACAATGTACAACCCAGCTATTGTATTCGGAGAATATAGTGTTTTTACAGTGGTGTCGTGTACGTAGATAAAATAAATAAGTTTATCGTATTTTGTAAGAGAAATAGCACGTACATTCCTTTTCACGAAAAAAAATTGAACCCGTTGGAATCTGACAATTTTAACGAAGAACTCTGTGAAACTTTTATGGCAGCTAATATTCCATTATTTAAATTGAACAATCCAATTTTGAAGACATTTCTGAAAAAATATACTGGTCGAAATGTTCCTGATGAATCAACTTTACGCAAATATTATGTTTCTAGGTGCTATACGAGAACAGTAGAACGCATTAGAAGCCATCTTTTAAATCACTACATATGGATAAGCGCCGACGAAACGGTGGATATGTTAGGACGCTGTGTGGTAAATGTTGTAGCTGGTGTACTACATCCAACTATTCCCTATAACTCATATGTAATAGCAACAAGTGTTATAAATAGATGCGGAAACAGTTGCTGAAACCATTAAGGAGAATATGCAAAAAATGCTTCATTCGGACGCCACGTACAAAGAAAAAATACTTTTATTTGTCAGTGATAGTGCTGCGTATATGTTAAAAAGCAGGCAGACTATTGAAGAAAACATATCCTAATATGCTGCATATTACTTGTGTAGCACATGCTCTCCACAGAATCTGTGAATATATCAGAGACACTTTTCCGGAAGTTGATAGACTTGTATCAGCTTTTAAAAAAGTTTTCAGAAAAGCACCATTGAGAGTAGCTCTTTTCAGGGAAAAATTTCCATCTCTGTCACTACCTCCCACTCCAGTAATAACTAGATGGGGAACATGGCTGGAAGCTACTAGTTATTATGCTGAGAATTTCGATAGTCTAAAACATTTCGTAACACTGCTAAAGGAGGATGCTAGAAGTATTGGTGAGTGCAAGGAGCTCACACAAATCCCAAATTTAAAAAATCAGTTGTACTTTCTTCACGAACACTTTGGAAAATTGCCAAAACTAATCACTTATTTTGAAAATCGAAATCTCAAATTAAATGACGGATTAACCACATTAGATGTGGCTGTTAATAATTTGAAAAGTATTCCAGGTGACTTCGGATGTGGCCTTCGGCAAAAGTTTGAAGCAATTCTTAATAGAAATCCAGATTTAATTACATTGCAGCAATTATATATGGAAATAATTCCACAAAATCTAACGGCTAAACATGAAGAAATAAAAGAATATTTCCAGTATGCACCTATAACCAGTTGCGATGTAGAAAGGACGTTTTCTATTTATAAGGATGTACTTAATTCAAAGAGAACAAAATTGACAGAAGAAAACCTTGAGAAACTATTGCTAGTCAATATTAATACTCCTTTACTCAACTTGAACGACAAAATGAACAAATAAAAATGTTCCAATTATAGAAATAAAATTAAAAACTTTAAAAATTCAACTTTTCAACAAATACATATTGCGGTAGATTTTTCCCCGAAGATAATTTTGAATAATCTATTTTATTTATGTACATTTATTTTAGCAGGATATTTTTATATATTTGGAAAATTATTTTATTTTGATGTTGGACCGATTCTTTTAATTGTATCTGTATATTTCTGTGACGTATATAATAGTTATAGTTTCACATGTGGTCGCATTTTTGCTCCGGGAAAAAAAGGTTAGAGGGGTGTAACCTTCAGACACACATAGAATATCGGTAGATACAGTTGATTTTAAAGAAATAGTTAATTCACTATAGATTTTGATTAATATCACGTTTTATTGTTTTTAATTGGTTGATGGTGATTTAATTTCATTACGGGATTATTAACGAGGGTTTTGACTCCTTAGTTTTGATTAATTTTACACTTATCTGCCATGTGTGTTTCAAATATAGTTTTTATATATATTTAAAAACGTAAGTAATATTAAATATTTAATATTTCAATGCATTGAATATATTTAATGGATTGTTAGAGTTATATTCATTATTGAGTATATTTAATTTTGATGTTTGAGAGTTGTTTGAATAGCAAGGAAAATTTTCATATTTCTTATGGGGTTTCTTTTTTCTTTATTCACGAATAAGATATTTTTTGAAATCAGGTTGGAGGGAAATTCATATTCATGTTTATGTGCGCATGTTCTGGTCTTAGACACGCGTGATAGCAGTTTGTATCTGTTTGACGTTTGATTTTGGGGATTAAGTAAACAATTGAAATTAAAAGTTTTCCATCCTATTTAATTATTCGCGTGTAATTGGAGGTTTTCATTGCGAGCGTGTCACTTATCTCGCAATCTTTTTCCTCCTGCTTTTTGTTTATTAATGCAATTAGCTATCTTAATATTTGATTAAGATTTTTTTCATTTTTTTTTTGTAATAAAGAATGTTCTGGCAAAGTGTTTGTTTTAATATTTCTATTTTGTTTTTCTGTCCACGTTCGTAAATGAACCTGAGACTTTAGAGGACTCTATTAAAAGTACTAAAATCTCCGAAAAGCAGCCCGGACTCATAGTGGTATATTGTGGACCATCTTCAACAAATTACTACAGTTCACTGCAATATGTATTTCGTAATTTTATAGATCACCACCCGTTTGTTTTCCAATTATATAAATAAAATTAAATATTTTAGAAATACAGCCTTTCGCCAGTACTGCACTGGGCTTTGCGTCATGTGGTATGCGTGTCCGTTCTCTACTTATCATGGCTAAAATGTTGCCAAGTTTTCACAAATCATTCTCGCGTTAAATCAGCCTCGTAATTTAGGAGAAATCATTTTAAAATTAGGGTGGGTAATTCTTAATCAGAATATTTTTATATAACTATATTGTTGGTAATATATTACAAGATAAATAAGACATTGAAAACAATATAATAATTGTGAAAACCCATTCCAAATGACCTGATATAATCATAAGTTAACATTTTTGTACTTCCCAGTGAGATTATTGTACACTGTATGGGCGGACTATAAAAAACAAGAATCAAGAATGAGAACATGGATTTATGGCTCGATACTATTTTCTTTATGAGGCAAGAAATATAAAACAGAAAACAAAATAAAGAGGCACACCTTACATTTACCGATCTTAAGAAAACACACGATACAGTACAACTAAATAATTTAGTATTAAATTTCTAAAAACGTTCATGAGTAAACAACTTTATAAATATCAGAATAACAAAGTTCGAGTAAAAATTTCCAATAAACTGTCACAAGCTATGTATCTCGTTCCAGAATTAAGGTGGGTTCGTCATCTTCAAGCGATAGGTCTCGACATTTACGTTAAAAACCTACACATTTTGTTATTTGTAGATGATCAGATTATAACAACAAATACGATGTCAGTATTACAAAAGAAAATTGAACGAAATGTAAATAAAAATTTTCGTGTAGAATTTAGAGTAATATACCGACGAAAAAAAGAATTACGGAAATTATTGTAAAAGTTTAGCTTGATGATTATTAAATATCGTGTTTGGTGAGTAAAATTTAGATCTATACAGTCTTTAGAAAATAAGTTTTAATTAATTAAAGTAATTTCCATATACTGGAACACATTTTGGGTAATTATTAACAAATGCACACATATACGCCAGTAACGAACCGAATTTCAGGCGTCTTTAACCTCTTCTTCTTTAAGAAACTATTTCCCTTCAAAAGAATATTTAGATGATTAAAAAAATGATAATCTGTTGGAGATAATTTGTACCTATACGTGAAAACTAACAGAGATAGGAAAGTGAGATTTTCTGTCCGTGTCTTCTTTCTTCTTCTCTTCTGTTTTGGGTTGGACGCCAGCACGTCCAGGCACTTGAGCCCACTGCTCTTTGTACTATCCCCAATAGATCTCTCAGTTCCACTCTGTTAGTCTTGTGTCCTCGATAAAAGCCACTATCCTCCTCAGGGGAAGTTTGAGTACACTCGAAGGATCCAATAGATCTCTCCTGAAATATTTCTGTCTGAGTTCCTTCAGTTCCTCGCACGTGCATATTACATGAAGACTAGTTTCCTCCTGTTTTTCACATCTCCTACACCAGGGCTCGCTAACCAAGCCCATGCTGTACAAATGCTTCCTTAAAGGGCAATGTCCGGTTAGGTTGGCTGAAAACTTTCCGTCCAGCTCCCTTAGTAGTGTTTTGGTATGGAGTTGACCTTCCGTTAACCTCCATTTATTTGAATGTTCTTTTTCTAGCCATAACCAGATCTCCCTTTTAGCGGAATCCTTAGGATTCCACATACAGGTTCTGGTCCTATGAAGTTCCTATTAGTACCTTCTTTAGCCAGTTTGTCGGCTCTCATTGCCTTTAATTCCCTCATGTCCTGGCACCCATATCAGCGACACTATATTGTCTTGTGCCAGTTTATTGAGAACCTGTTTACAATATTTCACCAGCTTAGACCTGGTAGATGGGTTCATAATGGCTTTAATAGCCGCCTGACTATCAGTCATTATGTTAATTTTTTGTTTGCGTAGCCGGCTTCCCGAATTTCCTCGGCGCAGGCTGCGAATGCAAACAATTCGGCCTGGAAAACCGTAGTATGTTTCCCCAGACATATCGATATCTTCCTTCTAGGGCACATTCCGCATATGCCTGCACCTGCCCCCTTACTAGGCTTGTGATTCATCAGTGTGCCGGCACCACAATCGATCGAGCGACTTTTTGCCTGTTACCTGTTTCTGTCCGTGTATAGTATATTACAGCGGATATTGTATAATTATTTTAAAATATACAGTATGTTACAAATTCCCGCACCCACCTTGAGATTTCTCAGGTTTAACTGATTGCTATTGTATAATTTTGTGCTTGACCACCGCTCACGGGGCGTAACTTTCGTATAAGCGGGTTATTTAATTTGATTGGTGGTAGTTATATTCAAAGTTGGTGTGTTTTCTGAATATTTTATTTATTTTACAAAAAAAAACACTTAAAACTAGTTTAATAAGATAAATTTCGCAATGTAGCACTTAATGTTAACTTCAACTTAATTCTTTACTGTTTTAAGTCTGTATGTCTCGTTCTGAATGTTGTGTACAGAATGATAGTTGTGTTACAAGTTGATAGAAAATATATCACTACTCCTGCGCTTCTTACATAACTAAAATTTGCGTATATGTTTGACGTCATTTTTGTGAAATTTATCTACATTATTACATCTTGGAAATTTACCTACGTGCAACAATAACCAATGCTTACGATAGTCTTAAAGATCTAACTAATAAATAATTATAATAATAAATTAGAATTCCTAATTACGTAGTAATAGAGTGTCATAAATCTTCTTAATGTATTGCTGTTTGTTCCATTCATCAATAATAGATTTTTATGATACATACGTATTTGGAAATCATGAGCCTATTATGTATTTAAATTAAACAATGGGTGAGCATATTAGTCTATTGAAATCGTTCACTAATAACCTGAGGCAATAAAGAAACGGTCTAAATGTATAAACAGGTAATAAACAGATTAGCAAATGTTAATTCTTGGAATCTGAAAAAATATTATAATTTTGAATATGTTACTAAAAGTACATTATACCAGGCGCGGCTCGTGATGACGTATTTGGGAGTGCATGTACAATGATGCGAGTGCTTCGTGTATTCTCGTGTACTAACTGTAGCGTTTTCTTAGTAAACACCGAAAACACACGAGGTACTCGCATCATTGTACATGCACTCCCAAATACGTCATCACGAGCCGCGCCTGCATTATATCATGGTTTACAATTGAAAATCCACGTTGAATATTTATAAAATTTGAAATGTTATACTTTAATTCCTTTGTGCTAAATTTACTTATATCTAACATAAATACATACAATATAAGAAATTTCGTTTGATGACCAAACAACTATATTGTTTAGAAATTATTTCGATAGCCACCTAAATTATTTTTGCAATGATGGTTATGAACTAGTTGTGGCTATATTGGAATTTTTGTCAAAAATTTTACCCGACGTTTTAAGACGTAGGCTGAAGATCGGTATCGTGCATCGAAATATTCTTTGGATATCAATTTGGGGTCTATACACTATATGTTTCAAGATGGTATAATGTAAACATATATATATATATATATATATATATATATATATATATATATATATATATACAGTATGACTGAAGTTTCATTTTGCTTTTTTGGGGATATATTCCAAAAAATTTAACGAATAAAATAGTAAAAATTTTTTCTAATAAAAGTTGTCTAGAAACGCCAAAAAAAAATTATTTATAACAGCCCAATGTTTTCAAGTTTCACTGTACACATTTCATACATAACAGGTCAGTAACCGATGAGTGGCCGTAACGATATCAAACTGTGTCAGGGTCAAGTTTAAGATGTGAGACTGCAGTTTACTTGGTACATGTGATAGAATGAAATGACCTGTTTGTTTGTATGCTTAGTGACGTCAACCGAAACAATGCGTGCAATGTTTCGTAGATTCAATATTAGTTCAACGGGATTTTTCGTAGTAATAAGACGTTAGTTTTACTTTAGTGCTAGTTCAAAAATATTTTTGTATAAACATAAAATGGCATACCACTTTACCAATAGTGAGTTAGATGATATTATTTTGATTTACGGTGAATGTCAACAGAATAGTCATGCTGCGCGTCGAAGATATTCCGAATTATTTCCGAATAGACATTTACCGTCTGCACCTACGTTTATAGCAGATGTTCAACAGGCTCGTGATACCGGAGAATTACAACCTCGACGGCGAGATACTGGTCCAGGACGTGCTGAAAACGTTTTAGCTGCTGAAGAAGAGATTTTGGAGGCAATAGAAAATGATCCAACGTTAAGCACATGACACCTTGCTCATCGGTTTAACGTATCACAGTTTGTTGTTTGGCGAACCTTAAGAGAAGCTCAACTTTATCCTTTTCACTACCGATGAGTGCAAACATTAAACCCTCGTGATTATCCGGCTCGGGTACAATTTTGTGAATGGTTGCTTCAAAGAAATCGCGAGGACGATAATTTTGTATTTAATATTCTCTTTACAGACGAAGCTACTTTTACACGTGAAGGGACTTATAATCTGCATAATCTGCATCAGTGGGTAATAGACAATCCTCGTGCGGTCCTTCGTGTGCACAATCAACAGCGATTTTCGCTAAATTTATGGGCGGGAATAATAGATAACTTTATCGTCGGCCCGTTTATTCTCCCTGCTCGTGTTAATAGTCAAACTTATTTAGAATTCTTACAACATAATTTTCAGCCGCTGTTAGAAGATGTCCCCTTAATATTAGATATCGGATGTGGTTTCAACGTGATGGTGCTCCGGCACATTTTACACACACTGTTCGTAGACATTTGTAAATACTGTGTATCATTGGATTCGACGCGGGGGTCCTGTCGCATGGCCACCGCGTTCTCCTGACTTAAATCCGCTGGACTTTTTCTTCTGGGGCTATTTAAAACAACTGCTGTATGTGAATGAAATAAACACCATCGATGAACTGCAAAATCGTGTGAATGAAGCAAGTACTTTAATACGGGAGCAAAATGTCCTTCAGCGTGTCAACGAATCACTCATTCGACGTTTGGAGTTGTGTGTGCGAGTCGGTGAGGGAAACTTCAAACACCTGTTGTAGACATGTAAAGTACGTATTAACTATCCAAAAAATATCGTTTTTGTTACTATTATTAATTCATATTTTTATTTTAAATTTTTAAATTAAAAAATGTTATTGTTTTTAAGTTTGTTTTATGTTATTTAAGTTAACAAAAGGAAACCTCAGTCATACTGTATATGTATATGTATATGTATATATATACATATATATATATATATATATATATATATATATATATATATATATATATTTAGTGCTTGTAAGAATTTTATTTTTCTTTTTTATTTTATTGGCCGTGTCTTAATATTAAAAATAATAGATTTTTTATTGGTTTTAGCGACCTTTTATTGAATTTTGATGTTTTACGACGTTTCGACTTTTATTATTGTAAAACCAAACGAACAACAACTATACTTGAAAAAGACTGAATTAATAAAAGTCGAAACGTCGTAAAAACATCAAAATTCAATAAAAGGTCGCTAAAACCAATAAAAAATCTATTATTTTTAATATTAAGACACGGCCAATAAAATAAAAAAGAAAAATAAAATTCTTACAAGCACTAAATATATATATATATATATATATATATATATATATATATATATATATAATTATATTAAATAGGTCGTGTCACATTTATCGAAATTAAAACGCATCTCTCTCGATTTTTTTTTAAATAGAACCTATATTTTCCATATTTTCAGCAAATTCCCTTTAAAATTGCCTTCAAAATAGTACCAATAACTAGGGCTGGGCGATACCGGCGTTTTTGGTATCGGGTACCGATACCAATCGAGGTATCGATACTTAGCGATGTATCGGGTCTGTGCACGGTATCGATTCTGAGTACTGGAATCGGTAAAGTATCGATACCTTAGAATCGATACCTTGGAATCGATACCTTGGAATCGATACCTTGGAATCGATACCTTGGAATCGATACCTTGGAATCGATACCTTGGAATCGATACCTTGGAATCGATACCTTGATTCGATACCTAGGAATCAGTATTCATAACCCGTTTTCTAGGTGTCGATTATTTGATATCGGTTTCAAGAGATGTAAAATTAATTTACCGATTCTACCATAACTACCGTATGAAATTTGCAATATTGTGATATTTTGTTTTTTTTGTTTGTAATAATTAAAGTTATGTCATAATATGGAATTTGCTACGCATAATAACCAACGTCTTTAAAATATATATTATGCATACATACTTAAAAATTCTTTACTTAAAAAGTTATTTTTATATACATTTAAAAAACGCAGAAAGATAAAATAATATAGGCAAATATGCGTGCTATTACAAAATTATACAAAAAGCCTAAAATATTCATTTCAAAATAGAAACAAACCAAGCACGTTTTATACCTACAATAGCTTGATAAGAATTCTTGACCCAACTTTTTTTACCTTATTATATTAATTAATACTACATATTTATATTATATTTTGTTTATTTTAGTTCCAATTTACAGTCGTGTATTGTGCATTCTATAGAACAGGAAAGTGTTTTATATTTATATGAATATGAATATCACCTATATTTCTCTCAACACTGCCTTATACAAATTATGTGTTAACAAATTTTTGTTGTTCCCTAGTTTTGATTTATTATAATTCCTACCTTTATTCGTCGTCTAAAGTTTAATATAAGCACTTATATTTCATATCATTTTAAGCTTCATCAATCATCACTTTGTTCTTATAACTTGGTGTAATAAGTGGATACGTACGTACCAAAATGTTGAAAAAAAATAGTGTAGTTTGGAAATACTTTGATAAAAATAACGACCAGGGCGTGAGTTGTAATGTATGTAAAAAAGAATATAAGTATACTGGAATACTACAAATATGCTAAAGCATATAAAATGTGTTCATCCTTTTACATATTTTAATATTATTGAAAAGAAAGACAAAAGAGACGGTGATAGTGAAGTTACTGACGTTGAAATATTGGCATCCGAAAGGTAAAATTATAATTATACTAGCTGCAGACTTATGTATGTAGTTCTTTTTTAATCCTTGCATGAAAAATAAGAAAATTCTAAATTGTCATTTTGCATAAAACAACAACTTATATACCTATGATGTACGCATACTCATTTAAAAGAATGCACAAAGGTAAGCTACCCGATACATGGCTACCCGATACATCGATACTTAGCGAGTACTGGAATCGCTAAAGTATCGATAGGTATCGATGCTTTGGAATCGATACCTCGCTACCCGATACATCGCTACCCGATACCTCGCTACCCGATACATCGATACTTAGCGAGTACCGGAATCGGAATAGGTATCGATGCTTTGGAATCGATACCTCGCTACCCGATACATCGCTACCCGATACATCGATACTTAGCGAGTACTGGAATCGGTAAAGTATCGATAGGTATCGATGCTTTGGAATCGATACCTTGGAATCGATACCTTGGAATCGATACCCTGGAATCGATACCTTGGAATCGATGCTTTGGAATCGATACCTAAGAATCGATACCTTCGTTATATGAGGTATCAGGTACCCGATACCAGTTATGGTATCGGGTATTGGACGATGTATCGATACTTCGCCCAGTCCTACCAATAACATAATACTTCTTTACAATATTTTCAATGATATTTCACTTTTATGGAAAATATCTTTAATACTCTTCAATATGGCTAGATGGCTATGATTTTCAACTGATCAGCAAATAAGAATCTAGCGAAACGTCAAATATCTGCTGAAAATTTCCACATCAAGCCGTTTTTTGTAGTTTCTCTTTGTTATCATCGCGTTTTAATATTTGGTACAAGTTTAGCACTGCTTGCTTATTGCAATTTTAATTATTTAGCTGTTGATTATTAGTTATTACGTATTACTTTAATCTGGTTATCAATTATATCGTTTTGTTCCAGTTATTTTTTTGCCTATTTTCATTTAGTAAAAATGAATTTCTCGAAGGAGGAACTCAATGCCTGTTTGCATTTTAATTTTCACACAAATGTAAACTTCTATTGTGCGCTTTTTAATATTTCGTTTTGGTTTTATACTATTATTTATGTAAAAGTAGTCATAAAAGAAACAAATAGTTTCAATCTTGAACTAAAGAGGATATACGCAATAGCTCTAAATAATGGTTATTCCATAGATACCGTCAATAACATTCTGAATAGACAACAAAAATCCAAAAGTCTATCTTTAATTTACCCAAAACTAAAACACAATATATCAAATATTTACAATTAATAATATAATAATTATTAGTATACTACTTATAATTCAATTACCAAAGAATTTGTGTTCTAAACTTGGGTTCGCCCGATAAAATCAGTCTTATGACGCTCGTTCTTTTATATAATACGAGGAATGTCATTTTAGTGTTGCATATTGTTTTCAATATATTTTCCACAAAAATTGTTACACCTCTGCATTCGTTCAAATCAATTGTTAAAGCAGTTAATTCAGTGTTCAGTCGGGATAATCAAAATTAGCGTTTTGGAAGCATCTATTGCTTCTTCTGGTGACTGAAACCGTCGACCACGCATCCCATTTTTGATCTTTGAGAACGTAAAAAAATCGTTGGGACCTTAGGTCGGGACTATACGGAAGATGATCTAATAATTCAATATTTTGCTTTTCCAAAAACTCAATTGTCTTTCGAGCGGTGTGCGAACCCACATTGTCACGATGCAGTTGTCCGTTGGTTTATCGGAGCACGGCGATTATTTCTGGCCAAACGGTTGTGTACCAATCCGCATTAACCGCTCTTCGATCTTGCAAAGGAATTGTAGCTACATGAATCAGATTTTGAGATAAATGTTGTGACCATCTTTTTCGACACACTGAACGAACGAATAACTGCTCTCGGATTCTCTTCATCTTGAAACACCCAAATAGCGGACTGACGCTTATTTTCGGGGTCATAGTAATAAATCCTTGATTCATCGCCACTCACGATGCTATAGATGATCTTTTGATTTTCCGTTATTGAACCAGCTCAAAGTTTTTCGGCACCAATTAACGCCAGCCGACTTTTGCTCTTCGGTTAAAAGATGCGGAATCCAACGGGAAACTAATTTTCTCACATCCAGTTCATCATGTAGGATCGTTTGGTTGTGGTTTGAAATACCCAAGGATGTCTCAATTTCACTATATGTCCCATGTCTATCTCTCTTAATCAGGCGGCGCACAGCATCGATGCTTTTCTGTTGGAATTGGAAGTACCAACGTGAAATTGTCGACTAATACGGTGCTTCATCTTCAAAAACAGAAACCAATTCTGCAAGACATTGTTGTTGAGTTAATCCTCTCCGAAAGTTGCGAAAATTATAGCGCGACTCAATTCCATTTTTCGGCTAATTTATAAACTTAAAAAATTCACTATGACTAAAACACTTGCCGTATCTGGATGAAACATTAGGTCTGTATGACACAATGCGAAATTTTGCAATACATTTGCATGTCAATTTTTATAAAAAATTACTTGCAAATTTCACAACGTGTAAAACAAAACAATACCTGCTAAATTTTCTGCAAGATTTAGCAGTGAAATTATTAGAATTGGTTCTAAATTTGTTGCCATTTTTTGCGTGAAAAAGTGCGCAAAAGGATATAAGTGGCAAGGTTAAGATATGTTGTGATGATCATAACCTATGAGGCTGTGAGCATAACCTACATTCACAAATGTATATGTTGTATTATTTGATATTTTGCACTAAATTATTCGAAGGAATTATGTTCTAAATTTAGTAGGTATACAAGGTGTATACCTATCAGCTAATCAAAGAATTTGACAATTTAACCAAGGACTGCCAATATTTACCACGATAGTAACACCAAACTTACACAATATTATGCAATTTTTTGTGTATAATAATGCATAGGTATTATACACGCTCGTAGAACAATATCGAAAAACAAATTTTCAAGAAAATTTTACATGTAATTTTATTGCAAAATTTCGCATCGTGTCATACGGGCCATAGATTTATGTTTAACTAAAGATTGAGATTAATTTTGAGACCTGACGTTTTATTACTAGCGCCCTCTATGAGGCTATATGCAACATTAAAAAGACATCCCTCGTATTCTAATTTGTCAACTATAGATAATATCGAATGCAGTGTTTCATTCTTTCTGACTAACTTGTACATATGGTATATTACGTATGAATGTTATGATAGATTCGGGGATAATTCGAAGAATCTTGTATTGAAAGTCTCTGCCCGTTTATTTCAGTCTAATTAATTGATATGTCTGTAATAATATTCAGTGAATATGTTTGTCTCGAAAGCTTTTCTTATATAAGTATATTAATTTATTTATTAATTATTTATGGTTATTTAAATGAGAGAAAAAGGTGTTGCTTTTAATATAGTCGTGAATATTATATATTACAATTATACAGTGATAATGGATCTAAATGTCTTATGGATAAAAAATTTGATTAATATTCGATACTGCAGATTTAAAGCCGGTAACTGTTACCGTTTCAAAAGTTTTATGCGTAATAAAAGCAGTAGAGTTTGTTGTTGACAAGTTATAGTACCATTAAGTATAATAAACGACTTTTATTTGAAGAAGTGAAGTTAAATAAATGCCAGCAGCCTGTTATTTATTTTTCCCCCTTGTTTTAGAAGTTATATTTTATTATGTATTTTTGTGTGCATACCTGTTGACAACCACTTTGTATAAAGTCTGCTGGAAATTTTATTTTTAAGTATCGTTAAGTATATATATGAGGCGTCGCTTTTATCTTCCCGGAGTATGCCATTATAGCGTCAAATTTATTTTTCAATATACGAGGGCGATTCGTAAAGTAAGTTACGTTTCCGCCTAGTGAGCAGAGGAAAGGGGATATCGGCGCGATCGCAGCGCTGCGATGTAGAATGGTTCAGTGTGAGTCTGGTAGCGCTAGTGAGATAATCGTTCGGACATTCTTTCGTGCTATTTTGGTGGTTTAAAATGGCTGTTGCAATTGAAAATAGCGCCGACTGTGAATTGCGTGCTGTTATCAAATTTCTGTGTGCAAAGAACATGAAGGCTGCTTCGAAGTATGGTTAGAAGATGATGCCGTATCGTTCAAGAAGGGCGAACTAATGTCAATGACGAAGAACGGAGTGGAAGACCAACACTGTTGCGACGAACGAATTTGTGGAAAATGTGAAAAATGCCATTTTCCCTCACGTACAGTTTCGTATTATGTTATTGAATATTTCGGTTACCAAAAATTTTGTTCAGAATGGATGCTAAAACATCTTACCGAAGACCATAAACCAAAAAGGATGCGATCGGCACTTTTCTGACACGTTACGATGTTGAAAGTGAAGATTTCCTCAGGCATATCGAACAGGTGCTTAGACTATGGGTTGCCTATGTCAACGTTGAGACGAAAAGACAGTCAATGCAGTGGGGTCGCTCTAACTCGCCTACGAGGAAACCTTTAAAGTTCCGTCAAACTTTTTCTGCGGGAAAAGCATGGTCACTGTCTTTTAGGGCAAGAAAGACCTCCTTCTTGTAGCAGTTTGAGAGCGGTAAAGAGCCGCAAGACAGTTTTACAGTATGGCTTAATTCACGGGCGGCAGAATTCTATGAAGAGGGCATTAAAAAGCAGGTTAATCGCTGTGCCAAATGTCGCTAGTAGTAGCTTTAAGTTGTATATAATAACAATCTCTTCATGTATTGGGTTTTTTTTAATAACCAAACGAAATTTACCTTATGATTCGTCCCCGTAGTTTCATTGCTATTGAATACAGGTATTAGACCGTTCACATAACACCTTTAATACATCTTTTACGCTTAGCGTATAGGAATTTTTTAATCTATATTAAAATATATTTCTTTTTTGAATATCTCGATATTAACTTAAGACATTTTTATATTTGTACAACTGTACATATTCGCGTACAAAGAGAAAGTTTTTCTTTTGTTATATATCTTGACCGACGAGACCCTTCCTTCTACCTGACCGTCAGCAACCCTAACGTTAACTGTCGAATTTCTTCTAGTACATTCCATTTTAAATTCTTTTAATTAATATTACATACTTTTTCTTTCATATGTTGTGTTTGATATCGTTAGGAAGCTTATGTCACAAGGGTTATTCTAATAATATTTATGACATCGATAGAAGTCATCTTTAGGTCGCGCTTCTTATTAAATATTATTCAAGATATCGATCCCCCCTCTTCGATGGATCATAAAACAGACCGTTTTCTAGACCGTTTTTCTATCGACACAAACTATCAGCCTTCTTCTCGTTACAACTATCATAAGATCCACATCTTATGCGCGGTACTGTTCAAGTGCTAGCCATGATCCCACGTGCCACTGCATCTCACCGCAATTAAAAGGTAATTTTGTATTGTTCAATATACCGATAGGTCCAACTCGCAACGGGCCATAGGCAACAATATACGTATGGAACGTAATGCGATGTGGCAACGTGTGTACGATGCCTACATTGAGTGACTTTCTTAAAATTTAAATTTATTTTGCAGAATTATTGATTTTTTTACTTTTATCTTTTAGAAAACGTTATTGTTTTTTTTATTACTTAAAATTACTTTTCCGTAGCAGCTAAGAATACAATAATACAACAAATGGGCAAATTACGTATACAACGAACGAATATGCAAACGACTATATCCTTGCGCGGTTTAAGTCTTACTAAATTCTTAACAGCAATGCAATATGCAATGTGCTGCAATCGAAGGAGCTGCGCATGGAGGGGATTCGATTCGCTGTTGCCACACATTGCTATATGGCCCGTTGCGAACTGGACCTACCGGTATATTATTCTTTTAAGCGACTCCATATTAATTTAAACTAATTAATTTCTTATTCCTCCGGCCAACACCGCTCTACATATACTTGTCCGAGTATATCTTCAGACCACGTGGCCGCCCATCGCCGCAAATCAAAGGTAACTCTGTATTCTTCGATACAGAGGTTATTTTATATACATTAATTAACCCATAATTTACAGCTCAATTTAACGTTCGTTTTCAGAGTATTTTTTGTGTGTTAATTTTTAATTAATTATTGACTGCTCCTCGTGTATATATTACTTTTAAATATACGAATTTCAATTTATTATTATGTAAATATAAATACACATTTTAAGGACGCCGCTGTGTTTTATTTTATTTATTAAGTTTTTGTGTATTTATTTTAATTAACCATCATCACGCACGTCCTGGACCTTTGAAGGAACTTCACCAACACCACAAATTATTTGTCATAAAATAATTTCATTATTATTATCCCTAGCCAAGCCCTAGTTAGTAATACATCGCAAAAATATTCTTATTGCTTCTCTGCAAAATCTCTACAGCTGCTATAAGTTCGTCATCGTCCCTAAATTTTGTTACCCTAAGCGTTTCTTGAGATTCGGAAACAAAAATTAGTCACTAGGTGCTAAATTTGGACTATAAGGTGGGTGATCAATTTCTTCAAAGTCACAATCAGAAAGAGCAACTTTTGAAAGCCGTCGTGAAGCATCTTTTATGAGTTTTCTGCGTCTTTCCACTTTAATCGAATCTCTGAGACGATGCTACGAAGAGGTAACTTTAACCTTCTTGGAATGGTCCTTAGCATACCACTGCATCGACTCTTGTTTCGATTCTGGATTATAATGATGGACCCAATTCTGAAAATCACGGTTGTTTCGCACCCTATATACAGTCCTCATTTGGCTCCTTTAGATTTCTGGTTGCTCCCAAAGTTGAAGGAAGAATTGAAGTTATAACTGCTGTTCGGAATATGATCAATAGTAAATAAGAAAGTTTTTTATGGATGGAATGAAGAAATAGATTCAGCGTTTGGAGAAATACGTTGCATTTGTTGGTGATTATGTGGGAAAATAATTATGCACATTGGTAGTATAATAAAATTACCTCATTTTGAGACTGTTTATTTTGATTATTTTGTCTCTTCTTATTCTTATTTTATAGACTTGAAAACCTTACATATCAATCCGCTCTCGTAATTCAAAAAGCAAAAAGATGTTCTCAGTTTAGGATTTTTTTTTGGAATATGCTAGGTGGGTACCTTATTATATTAATCGACGGAGAACAAATTGAATGAAGTTGACGTTTATTCATTGCTACTGGTACGAGAATCAAAATAACAAATAATTTAATTACAGTAGATGGAAAATGAATTTATTACAGTAATTTTGCGTGTGTTTAGGCCAAGATATGAAATTTACATTGAAAGAAAAAATGTTGTGTGTTTCGAGATATAAACAAAATTATGTTTATTTTAAACTTTTGTAATCGGAAGAGATCATTGATTTATGTTTTCAACAATTAACAAATTTAGACGCAGCAGTTAAAAGAAAAACTGCCATTTTTTGACGACTGGGAAAGGAATTTTGTGAGTATGATAACACGCTTCTTTGATTTTTGAAAGACTTTTAGCAGAACTAGACTCGGAAGTGTTGCCATATCCGCCATATTCTTTAGATATAGTGGCTTTAGATATTTACTTTACATTACTATATCACCGACGTATTAATATTATAATCATAGAATTATGAAGTGTAACTCAATCGTTATTTCATCTAAGGATACCTACACTTAATGGTCAGAACGTACAGATTCAACTACGGTACAGGTTCGATTTGTTGAATTACCGTTGGGAAAGCTATTAAATGTAAAGTATTTTTAGGTGCAATTACGGCTAAGTCACACTTAGTGAATTCTCAGGTAAGCATACAATTATAAGTAAATATAAATACGTCGGTGATATATGCGCTTTACTTGTACTAGTATTTCGAGTGTAACACTTTTTATACTACGGATGATGTCGATTTAGTTGTCAAAATACGTATCCAGGATTTCAAACTATATTGTGGTAAAGATTTTTCGAATTAACTTTTACAGAATAAGCCACAGTTTCCGATTCATTCAGAAAATAATGAGCAGCGATACACTATTCTATAATTTTAAATTCTAAAACAGTTTTATTACAGACTATTTCTATATCTTCTTCTTTGACGCTTGTTGCAGCCAAATTTCAGTATAGGTTCTTAGCTTTAAAGCAGCTACCGTTTTAATACTATTATTCAACCTAGAACAATTGGTTTCGCCTTTTCTGTCTTACAAATCTATGTACTCTAATATTTGATTTGGTGGTAGTTAAGTATTGAGGTATTTAAACATTAAGAATTGCCAACAAAAATTGTTCGTCACTCAACATGTTAAAATAGACATGTTGAGTGACGTCCACTGTTGATTTTTAACTCTGTTTTTTTCTCCTGAAGAATTGGCAAATGGCTGCGAAATATAGAGGTTACAATAAATGAGTTTCTTAGTTGACAGACCGCTTACCCGAATAATTAATTAGTCATTATACATATATATATATATATATATATATATATATATATATATTGTATTCAGAATTGAATAAGCTAGCTAAATATCCAAAAATATATAGGGAGTTCAATTAAAAAAAAAATTCATTAGATCATCTTTTGTTTTTCAAGTGATAGCACTCTATTTCACAGAATTGGAAAGAGAGCAAAAAATAATATCAGGTACGTTTTGATTTATTTAAAATATGATACTCTCAACGAAAATATTGAGTGTACAATGAAAAACCAATCACTCTGTATAAGCCGGTACTGAGACCAACTCTGACAAATGGGTGCAAATTATGGATAATTAAAGAAAGTACAAGAAAAATTGGAGATCTGGGAGACAATGTTACTAAGGAGAATATTTGGTACGAACAGGATGAATGGGAGAGACGAACGAATGAAGAAACCTACAATTTATATTATTATATATAAGTTCCCACAACATAGTTCATAAAAATGCGTTAACTCCAGTACCTTGATCATCTTGAGAGATTAAAGGACGACAGACTTATGAAGAATATAGGATTAAAAGTATCAGACGACAAGACAAGGAAGGGTAGACCAACGAGCAAATGGAGAGACGCTGTTATGGAGAATGTAGAATGCAAAAGATTCATAGATATCTAAATGGTGAAAACTGGATGTTTTGCTTGTTTTAACTGGTGCGACTTAATATGTATGTATATATACCATGTGGCCGCGTGCGTCTGCACTATAGGGAAACCTGTAGTGTAAGCAAAACACACAGAGGTGTCCGTGTGTTAGAACGGTAAAGAAGTAGACGCAATGTTCCAATGGATTACAAGAGAGCCTAGTATTTCGCATATCCCTATGATGCAGTCGTATTTGTCCAATAAATTCACATTTAGACGGTGTAGCCGCGCAAGCGCATTAGCTATCGCTCCCGCATATGGGTGTTAGTTGCAATGTTTATGTCGTCAGGGGAACTAACTACTCGCTCACAATATTTAATAAACCGCGTTGTTGGTGTACGTAACGGTCATTTAAAAAATGGAGTATTATACACCGGAGCAAAAACTCTTTATGATTAAACAATTTTACGGTGGTAATTCCGCGGAAGTAACTCGAGCTTTATTTGCAGCTAATTACCCTGAAAGTCAAATTCCCAATGCAAGCACCATTCGTAGGACAGTTAATCGATTCGAAACTACATTTTCTTTAGTAACTAATAAAAATAAAGTTGTTCCGGATAAGAATATAAGTGATATAGAAATTCGAGTATGTGCTTTAGTCGAAGTAAATCCCACTGTCGTCTCGACAAATTGCCCGCGAATTAGGTATCTGTAAAACAACGGCTCAAAAGATTTTACGTACTAATAAATATCGTTCATACAAATTTTACTTTTTACATAATTCGATCTACGGATACGGTGATGAACGTCCATCAAATCTAGAGGAACTTCGCGCGAGAATTACCGAAGTCACTAATACTGTCACAGCAGATATGTTAACAAATGTGCGTCGGAATTTTTATAATCGGTTGGGTTCGTGTCAAGAAGGAGGTTTATTTGAACACTTAACTAATTAATTTATTTAGAATTTAATTATTGCTTAAGAATAACATTTTCTTTTAGCTAATTGCAGGTTTATTGCAATGTTGAATTACAATTCTGTTTTAAGAAGTAAATATTTTATTTTTAAGTATTTTATTATTGTTAAGTTTTTAGAGTGTAATACTACTATAATACTAAATATTATTTTCGTTAAGAAGTTTTTTTATGTTAAAGTCTAGTAGTTCTGTTTATGTATGTTTGTTTTTTGTTGTTGTGTATGAAGCTGTGATGAGTTACTTCACTGAGATGTTATCAGTGATTATCTGATGCTTCAAACAACTGCAAATATTTACTTCTATCGGGAACACAATACCTCCTACACTGCTTTTCACTTGATTTGCCTACGAATACATTTATACGTATAACTTATAATACGCCCGCTGTCGGTGTGGCAATTTAAGTTGGCACGCCCATTATAGTCGACCAGTAGTTACTAATACATGCATCGCGCTATCGATGGCGGCCACACTGTATATATAATTAACTAATATATATAAGTAACGACTTAATAAGTATATATTAGTGAACGCAAAGAACTTTAACTAGCAATAAATGTATTTTTACGAAAAAATTAATATTTTTTATTTAATAAAAATTTTTGGACAGTCCGTGTTACAAAACTCATTTCAATAAAAATATATTACTGAGATATTGATAATGTTGAAACAAAATAATCTAATTTGCAGGAAAATTGGAAATATTTTATTTGCATAAAGTGTATTGACATAAAACAATAGAAAAAGTATTCTTTATTCGGAATAAAAATCCAATGGTCACGTTAATATAGAAAAATAAATTTTTATTCATAATCTTCACGCATAAATTCATTAAAACACATTACATAATTACCGTAGAAAATTTCAAGTCTTTTTAAAATTTCACAGGATCTCATAAAGTGCTGTAAAATTCAGCGAAGCATGTAATGAAAGTTTTTATATTTGTGTTATTATCTGATCAGTTTTCCAAATAGATTTGGTTGTTTTATAATATATATTGGATTGGATACGTTAAAAATATCCACTTTACGCTATCAACAATTATGGAACTTTCTTTCAGGTACCATATTAAAATCCGACAGATCTGTTGTCTTTTTTTCGGGAAATCAAAGAGAGATTAGTTTGTAACGTAACAAATTTCAACTGGAGCTGTTAGGTAATTAAGGAAATAAAACTCCATGAAGTTTAGCAATGATAAAACGAGATTCTGTTTTAGTTTTAGTATTTATCGTATATTTTTAGTTAAAGAAATAGTTGTTGGAGCTAAAGTTAAGAAGCTTTCCTTTAAATATACATATTTTTTTTATTATTCCTATGTATAGATATCCCCTGCAGTTTTGGAATTAGAATCCAAATTTTTAAAAGTTTGAATAAGATTATAGATTGGTTTTGGAAAAAAATGGAAAGTAAGAACAAATGAAGCAAATTTACTCTTGCCCACCAGAAAAATTGTCAACAAGTGGATGATGATAAATAAATACCTCGGCATGTATATTGAATAAAACAAAAATAATAAAATAGTGCTCTGTCAGCCATTCTTAAGCAGATCTGTTTTTTTTTTTTTTTGGGGGGGGGGGGGGCATTTAAGTTTGTGGAACAGCTATTAACTCGAAACTAAATGTTTCGTAACAATTTCAACATAATCAATGCATAACAATTAATAATAATATCTAAAAATTAATGTAATCCAAATTGGCATTCAAATAGCTTTAATCAAAGTAATCAAGGGAGATTATAATACAGATGAGAGACAAGTTTTAATCTGCCTATTCATCAGGAGACACACATCAAATGCACTGTGTTTTTAGTAGATGCTTTCGCAAAAATATGAAATAAATTCAACCATTTTAAATTTCATTCATTACACATTCCCTACCTGCATCTCTGTGAAAAACAATAATTTCCACTATCATTCATCTTTTAATGTATTACGATGTATAACGAAGCTCTAGAAGATTGAAAAAGATCGCTATGAAAAAATACTATACCAATAATTACCAACAATTAGAAGTGTACCAACAATACCAACAATTGGAAGTGTAAAAGCATTTGGGGAAGATTGCAGTGTGTACAATTAAAAAAAATAGGTTACTTTTTTAGGAAGACGGTTGGAAGTAATAATAAAAATCTGTAAATATTAATTGCAGAATTGCAAAAATTTGACGGGATTATAATGATTAATATGCGCTTGACATTTCGAATAGGTCAAATAGAGTATTGTTTCACATGTTTCGAAAGCGTATAAGATTGTAATTTATTCTGAATACAGGTGTCGTTAAACAAAAGAGTCAACACATCAAAAATGGAAAGATGCAATTATATAGAATATGAATCCGAAAAATATTTAATTATGACGCGAACCCTAAAATTAAGAATGTACTCAGAATGTCTATAAAAAATACCGCTATGCAAACACACGCTGCAGTGTTTATGTTTATAAAAACTCTAGAAGATTACATGGTTTAGACAGCTTTGTATGCTAAAGGTTCGATAACCTCGTACGAAAAGTCAGCTGTTAAAATTTATACTTGCACGTGTATTTTTAAAAGAAGATGTAAGATGTGTGCTCTACGGGGCATTTCACGTCAAATTTGGCAACAATCTACCTTTAATCGAAGACGTAAATTAAATCATATCGAACGTACACATGTAACGATCGGCAACTGACTGAATCGGAGACACAATTGTTTCGATATTTAAAGCTGACCGACAATAACAGAAATAGCAGTCGTTCAGTAGCGTGTGACAAATATTTTATAAATACGAGGGAAACCTTTAATATTTTTACAATCGACCACTAGATGGTGCTTTTGACATATGTAATCACTATATTCTTAAAATTTGACATTTGTCAATGAGAAATCCGCGATAGCTTAGAAATTGAGTCAGTAGTTTGTTGACAGTGACAGTTTTAAGACAGTGAGTTTGCAAAATAATGGAGATTACTCGTGAAGATCTTCGTTGGATGATTTTTTACGATTATAAAAAAGCCCTACCTCCACAAGAATGCATTATATCGCTTCGGTCAACTTTTGGTAATGAAGCACCATTAGAGAAGACAGTTTACAATTGGTTTGCAGAATTTCGTCATGGTCGTGCCTCAGTGTATGATGAATCACGTACAGGTCGACCAAAAACTGTTGTGATTCCAAAAAACATCGACGCTGGCAGAAAATTATAGAACACAATCGACATGTGACTTACAGCGAGGTAGTATCTCTTGGCATATCGCAGACTGCAATTCATTCGATTTTACATGAACATTTATTTGTAAAAAAAATATGTTTCAGATGGATTCCACATAATTTGGCCAAAGCACAGAAAGCAGCTCGTGTCAATTGGTGTAAAGAGATGCGCAAAAAAATTCGACGTAGGAACCGCAAAATCCGTATACAACATCGCCACAGGTGACGAAACATGGATATATACGTATAAGCCGGAAACCAAGCAACAATCTACTATATGGGTGTTCCAAGACGAACCGAACGCCACAAAAGTTGTTCGTGCAAGGAGCACTTCCAAGAAAATGATCGCTTGTTTCTTCGGCTGTACAGGACACATTGCAACAATTCCTTTAGAGGATCGAAAAACTGTTAACGCTGAATGGTATACAGTAATTTGTTTTCCAAAAGTTATAGACGAAATCAGGAAGAACAACCGAAAACGTCCAATTATTCTTCATCACGATAATGCGAGTTCCCATACAGCACGTCTAACAGTTGACTATTTGAAGGTGAAAAGTGTTGAAATAATGTTTCATTGTCCATATTTACCTGACTTGTCGCCGAATGATTTATTTTTGTTCCCAACTGTGAAACAAAAAATGCGTGGGCAGCGATTTTCAACACCTCAAGAAGCAGTCGAAGCCTTTGAAAACCATGTTTCTGAGATACAACCTTCAGAGTGGAAAAAATGTTTTGTTTGCAAAAGTGTATAGACCATAAAGGCGAATATTTTGAAAAACTATAAAATAGTTTGTTCCCAAAAATTATGTTTTCTTCACATATTTTGTAAAAATATAAAAGGTGACCCTCATATCTGTCACATTTTCTCGCTTATGAGCGGGAATTTTGGGAAAATATTTTGGATTCAAATTCTATATAATTACATCTTTAAATTTTTCATACGTCGTTTCTTCCTTTCAAGAACACCATGTTCAGAAGAAAAGAATTTCGAGTTGATCAATCACTTCTTTATGAAAAACCATTAAAAAAATCCGAAGAAATTATTACGGAGATTCTGTCTTTTCGCATGGAATCATTCAAAAGTCGTTCACTACATTTAATTATGATCATATGAGCTGAGCACCCAGGTCTTTCGTTTACAGTGACTACCCAGGAAATGATTAACAAAAGTCCGTGATATGGTGGTGAAAGATCTCCGATTAAAGATGCGCGAAATAGTAGAAATAGATTGTAAATGTATCTATTGAATATGTATTCAATATGTTGCACGAATATTTGGGTATGAAAAGTCATTGGCAAGTTGGGTGCCGCGTCTACTGTCAGACGACCAACGACGAAATCGCGTGACAATTTCAACGCGATGTTTGAATATGTATAAGCGCAGTATAAAAAATTTTATATTTTGGGATTTGCGCGGCATAATCTATGTCGATTATTTGGAAAAGGCAAAAACGGTCACGTTATTGTGCTAATTTACTGGAAAATTTCAATACTGAATTAAGACAAAACACCACATTTGGCGAAGAAAAGAAGTTGTTTTACCATGATAACGCACTGGCTTATTCATACGCAATTGTAATCGCTAAACCACGGATCTGATCGTCTGTAATTATATTCCTGAACCTGAAAGAATAGGGCGGCAAACGCGGATTCGTATCGAACGAGGAGGTCATCGCCGAAAGAAAGCAGAGTTGCAGAGTTTCAGAGTTGCAGAGAGTTCAGAGTTTCAGAGTTTCAAAGTTTCAAAGAGTTTCAAAGTGCCTTCTTTTTGGAAGACATGAAAATGTTGGAATATTGCTAGTCTACATGTATAGAATTTAAAAGGCGATTTTCTGGAAAAATAAAACATTTTTTTTGTACCAACAACAGTTTTTCACTTAAAAGTCTCGTTCTCATCGTATTTATACCTCCCACAACTCTTAAACGCAGATAGCCATGATGTATATAACCAGAAATACCAACCCATCACTGTATGTATTGAAAGGACAACTTACTTATAACTGCATTTGAAGAAAATTAGATATAAGACAATAGCCCGTCTTGGTAGTTTTACATCTTAAGAGATTGCATAAAAGACAACCATTTCCTTCCTGGTGAAGAGAAAGAATGTAATGGAGGCCGATATAGTTAAATTGTAAATATTGATTTAATAACCTTTATACCAATAACTTCATTTATTAATAGATAGTCAGTATTTTTAATAGGATTTATTTTAAGAAAATCTGGATATTTTTTCACACAAGACAAGTTGATTTATTCACGCGATCGTACAAAAACAAAGGAATTATTTAAATAAACAAACTTTATTTTTTTACATATATTTTGTCCATCTATGTTCAAACTTCTTTATTCCGTCTCTAAAGTCATTTTCTTCTAACCCTGCAAAATAATCTTGCCCTGTTGAAATTAGTTCTTCATTTGTGCAGAATTTTTGCCTCCAAAATCATTTAATTTAAGGAACAGATGAAAGTCAAATGGTGCTAGATCTGGCGAATATGTGGGGGGGAGGGGGGGGGTACTTTTTTTGCAGCGATCGTACTGGAATACGCAGGTGCATTATCATGGTAAAAGAGCACTTTCTTCTTAGTAATTCCTGGACGCTTTCCAGCGATTGCTGTCTTCAAACAAAGATATGCGTAATATTCACCGTTTACGGTCTTCTCTTTAAAGACAGTCTATCAACAATATTCCTTTTGCATCTCAAAATATCGACGCCATCACATTCTCCGCCGATAAAATTGTCTTGGCCTTCTCTGAAGTTGCTCGTCCACGTTTGGTACACATCTTCGACTATTGTTTAGATTCGGGTGTATAATAATAATTAGAGATTAATAATTCACCCTTACTTAATTTATTTATTTGATATTCAGACAGTCATATATTTTATTTTTCCATAGCACTTCTTTACCTTCCTTTAACATAATGTAGACCCTCAGTTTTTTCACTTTAAGAAAAGTATTGTATAAACCGTAGTGAAAGTTTTTGCATAGACATTTAAGCAATAAAAAGTACCCATTCCTTCAACCATTCAAAACAAAACATGTATTTGTTACGGTGCATTTGTGTAAAAATATGTCGATAAGTTAGTTATACAGTGCTTCTCAAAAGTCCCCTCTCCCCCTCTTATCTTTGGAACGATTATACATTCACAAGTGAAATTTGGAAACTGAATATTATAGGTTATAAACTTCCCTACTAGTGATGATAGATGACGAAATCGTCATAGATGACGTCACAAGGCCATTGTGACCAATAATTTTAAATGGAACGCTACGGCAAGCGACACCTCTTTTAAAAGGTATCGAAAAAACCTATTCAATGATTACTAATTTTGTTTGTGTTTGAGGCAGTTTTAATGGCTCATTAGTAAACATGAAAATTTAAATTCCATTCAGTATGATATTAAATACAGATTTAAGAAATAGTATGTACTTAAAGAAATTGCTCGAAGTAACCTCCATTTACTTCCTGACAGTAAAATATCCTATTTTTAAACTCTTCTCGTACTTCTTCAAATGTGTCTGCGGAAACAGCCTCACATTCTGCAACAATACGTTGTTCTAAAACGTCAATATTGTCAAGTTAATACTAAAATTCCAAATTCAAGCTCCGCCTCTGGATAGTTGTCAAATAATCTGACGTTTTTGTTAGTCTCCGAAATACGATGTTTTTGTAATTGTCCAAGTTTTTGTACATTTAATAATTTGTGTATTGTTGATCGAACGTCTCACTGTTTTAACAGCTTTTGGTACTTTTAATATTTTTGTACACTTTAACAATTTGTTAAACTGTTGTGAGCCGAAAGTTTAAGTGCTTCAAGAAGCGAAATGGTACGTGCTTTAGGTGATAAAGTAGCAGCGGTCCTAATTCTTGGTGAAACTAGACAAAATATTCATGCAGCAGAACGCATTTTTAATGAGAGGTTTCCCGATCGCCCCATTTCGAGGACTTATTTAAAGGAGCTTCTTCGTAAGTTTGAAACAACGGGTAGTATTAAAGATGCGACACGATCTGGCAAACCACAAATTTCTGATGAGAAAAAAATTGATATACTGGCAGAAGTAAGAGTTAATCCTACTTCTTCAACAACTCAAGTTGCAACTACCTGTGAAGTCAGTCGAAGTACAGTACACAGGGTGTTGAAAAAATACAAATTTCATCCATACAAATTAAAAATGGTTCATCAACTCTGAGACGACGACCCAGACCGAAAACTAGAATTTTGTGAAAATATGGAAACTAAAATTAACCAACAGCCAGACTACGTCAAAACAATTTGTTTTAGTGACGAAAGTACTTTCTATCTAAATGGAAATGTAAATACGCAGAATGTGAGGTATTGAAGTGACGCAAATCCTCACCTGTTTCGTGAAACACATACCCAATTTCCCCAGAAGGTGAATGTTTGGGCAGGTATCCTGGGAAACCACATCGTTGGGCCTCTTTTTTTAAATACTAATTTAACTGGTGAGGTTTATCTGGAGATGTTGCAAAACGCAATAGAACCGTTAATCCTTGAAATTTTGGAAGATAATCCAGATGAATTCGGCAATTTGGAAATAACATTCCAACAGGATGGAGCTCCTCCACACTATTACGGTGCAGTAAGACGGTATTTGCATGAGGAGTATCCTGGTAGATGGATTGGACGACAAGGTTCAACGGAATGGCTTTGGATTTTTTTTTGTGGGGGTACCTTAAATCGAAGGTTTACGCCACTGAACTTGACAATATTGACGTTTTAAAACAACGTATTGTTGCAGAATGTGAGGCTGTTTTACATTTGAAGAAGTACGAGAAGAGTTTAAAAATAGGATATTTTACTGTCAGGAAGTAAATGGAGGTCACTTCGAGCAATTTCTTTAAGTACATACTATTTCTTAAATCTGTATTTAATATCATACTGAATGGAATTTAAAATTTCATGTTTACTAATGAGCCATTAAAACTGCCTCAAACACAAACAAAATTAGTATCATTGAATAGGTTTTTTTCGATACCTTTTAAAAGAAGTGTCGCTTGCCGTAGCGTTCAATTTAAAATTATTGGTCACAATGGCCTTGTGACGTCATCTATGACGATTTCGTCATCTATCATCACTAGTAGGGAAGTTTATAACCTATAATATTCAGTTTCCAAATTTCACTTGTGAATGTATAATCGTTCCAAAGATAAGAGGGGGGAGGGGACTTTTGAGAAGCACTGTATGTCTGACGATGCTCAGGTTGGAGCGAAACGATCGTTACTGTGTAAAGTAGAAAGTAGTGAAATTCATTAAAATTTGTTTTATTTTATCCTGATAATAGGTATAATAATGAACCCATGTTTCGTCGCAAGTAACAAATGGGCTTAAAAATATGTTTTGTTACGTTTAAAAATTTCTAAATTCATCGATATTTGACAGGGAACACTGCTTGTTCCGTCGTCAGCAAACGTGGCAGCCATCTTACCGAAAGTTTTCTTATATCAAGTTCTTCGTGCAAAATATAAGGTATCCGTTCCTTTGAAATTCCCACTACCTTTATTATTTCTAACGCATTCAATCGTCGGTCAGGTAGCAACAAATCTTGGACTTTATCCACTATTGCTGGACTTTTCCATTTTCGGCCATCCACTGCGGGGATCATCTTCTAAGCTGCTCCTGTCACGGTTAAATTCATTTCTCCATTTTCTGACGGTTGTATTCGGAGGATAACCCTCCTTCAGTGTATCTCCCATATCATCATGGATTTCGGTAAAGAACATACCTTTCTTTAAAAGGTACTTAATCACTGCATGATGTTCAAATTTATTCATTTACACTTAATTAGTAACAGGATAAAAATTGCATTTATGCATCTTCCATTGTCACATTCGTGTAGCATCTTGCATTCTACGTTTTGTCGATTTTCTCAGTGCCAAATTTTTGCTTCATTTTGAAAACAAATTACTTTACTATAAATTTCTTCATATACAAAACTTGAATTTGTTTTTGGCGAAGGCTTTCATATTTAATATCTACAATTTCGTATTAATTAATTAGTTTTTCAGTGCAGTAAAATCCCAAATCTTGATGATAATATTACAGCTAAATAAGATGTATTATATGGGAAAAAAAACGAGTTCGAAGAATCGTAGCATAAATGAACAAAGAAATAACAAATGCGTGGTCGTATATGATTATTGTTGTTTTTTTTTCATCTCCTAATTCGACTACATATTTCACAAAAGACAATTTACCTAACTTGATTCATGTTTACAAAACCAAGGTCACTAACCCGGATCTACGATGCGAAATGTACCTTTATTCACTTTTACTGTGTATATGGCTTTTTGTTGTTTGCTAACGCTGAAAGTTATGTTCACCTGAATACTTTCAAACTGGGAAATGCATTAGGCTACCTCCTATACACTGCAGTTTAATAGGAAGCATGAGTAAGGCGTATACATACACTACAGCTTATAAGTATTTACCAACTTTTATTATATAAAAGTTCTTTTATAAGAAAATAGTTAAAAATAATATAATAATTATTAATAATAGTTAAAAACTATTGTTATCCTTAAACACATGACAAGAACGCACAGAAGAAGATTATTCTTCATAATATTATTACAAAAAAACGATTATACGATGTCTCAGAATAAGGGCGAATTCGATTGGGAATGGTAAGGTTTGGTATGAGTGGTCCGTGGCGACCTTGATAGGAATCAGTTAGGATGTGTTACACATGACGTTATCAATTTTAATTTTTAACGCGCCCACACCATGAGAGAGACCATAACCTATTTGTTTGTTTGACACATGTGCTAACACGTGCTAACCATACACTTTATTGAATTTAATTCAATATGCTGACTTAATTTGTAAGTTACATTTTTTTTGTATTAGTAAGTTCTTCAAAAATTAAATTATCAATTGTTTTTAGTTATAAAGGAATTTCATCACTAAAAAAATCGAAACTGGATTAATCGCCGTTGTTGATGAACTATCAATAATTTTGTTAAGTACGACTAGGGTACTTTTTGAAATTGTACAAAGTATAGCTGAACCCGCAGTGGTGGCCTTATGTAATTAGAGAGGATCATGTCTGCATATCCCTTTACCACGTAACATGGATTGGACAATATACTGATGATGATAACTTAGTTGTCAAAATACGTATTTAGGATACGATTATTAATTGTGGTAAGGGGTTTTATACCTTATAGTACGAAAAACAAGTCGAACCACAAAAATCATTTGAAAAGTAATAACCAATTCTAATCTAGTAAGTGAACAATTTTAATTGATTGTTTTCAAATTAATAACAATTTTGTAAAACAAAAAAAAATTAGATGAATTATTGAAAATGCCCTCCACCTCCTAGGATACATGCTTCAGATCTTCTTCTCATATTCGTGCGCACTCTTTGAAAAATGCCTTCCCTATTCCTTATTACATCACAGAAAACTTAAAAAAGGTATATAACCCCTTACCACAATTATTAATCGTATCCTAAATACGTATTTCGACAACTAAGTTGTCATCATCAAACGACACGATCAATAATAACCCGGTTTAAAGAACACATATCACATATTAAATACAATAGACCAGAAAAATCTAAGGTTGCCAACCATGCTTTAAATACACTACACAATATGTCGATTAAACGGTTAAAACTTGTTAAACCAATTAATAACCCCGCGAACTTGACGCATACGAAGGCATTCATATCGCTAAAAACAAACAGATCACCATGAACGGAGATAAGGGACCGATCCCCTATAGCTGTCTCTTTTCATTCTTAGAAAAAGAGGTAGAAAGGTTGTAAACGGTTCGAAAAGAGAGTAAACACATGTGGGTGCCGTTTCCTTAAGAAAGGTAATTTTGCCGTGATTTTTAGTCGATATATTTGTATTTTTAAGTAGTATATACGTGGACGCCGTGTAAAGTTGTTGAGTGATCAGTTGTGCCAGCTTTACTGTGCCCCATGAGCAACATTTTGATTAGTGGTTTTTACCTACTGATGATGACAACTTAGTTGTCGAAATACGTATTTAGGATACGATTAATAATTGTGGTAAGGGGTTATATACCTTTTCTAAGTTTTTACTTAATCACAGTCTCCAAAGAAAGACTTATCACAGAAAACTCTTATGCAATTCTTCAATTCGTGTACATTGTTAACCGGAGTGCTGTAAACCAGAGTTTTGAGATACCCTCCTAAGAAAAAGTCCAAATTATTTAAATCTGGGGACCTCGGAGGCCATGGTTGAGACCCGCCACGATTTACTCATCGGTTAAGAAATATACGATTTAAATATTCTCTTGCTTCTAGACTTCTTCAAAGCAATATTGGCAAATCATCCTCTAGAAACCAACGATAGTTATGACTAAAGACGGCAGACTATGTGCCCACACTGTCAAATTTAATATAATATAATAAATTTAATATATATATGTTTATATACTGAGAAGGATTGTTCGACGTTGAGAGATGTTATATTTGCATAGTTAAAGCGCTCTTTGTATCTGTACAATGAATCTTCAGTATTGGTAAAAAGTTGCCCTAATTTTGTAAAATCTACATTTTTATCTAATACACCTTATGTGTATTATTTATTAAATTTAACAGTGTGGGCACATAGTCTGCCGTCTTTAGTTATGACCATTCAGCCCTTGTAGCAAAAACAAGGCCCAATTAAGTAATTTTCAACCATTCCAGCCCAGATATTTACCGAAAATTGCTCTTGATGGCTAGATTCAACAACTACATGCGGATTTTCTTCGCCCCAAACATGATTACTGTGGAAATATCTGATAGCGTTTCTTGGAGAAGTTAGCTTCATCTGTGAACATTATTTTAACAGTTAAACATGGGATTTTGCGCAATATTCTCCAGAAACTATTGACAGAAGTTGATACGCAAACGAAAATCTCGGGGAAGTAAGGCTTGGACTCGGTACGGGTACAACAGAAAATCGTGAAGAATTCTCCAAACTAGAATGTGCGAGATATTCAAGTTATTTCCAATTTTTTTAGTGTTATGTTCAGAATTTTCATCAATTGAATTTAAATCTGCTTCTTCATTTCTGGAGTTCTTGTAGTAGGACAGGTACTTTTAATTGATCGTTTGGCCTAAAAGTACCTCTTTCAGTTAACCTTCTATGTACGTTTGAAGATGTTCGTCTATCTGGTGCAACTCTTAACCGGAAAGCGCTCTTGATATAATCGCTTAGCCTCGGGTGCGCTGCCATCAGCCAAACCATACATGTAATGAATGTTAGCCAACTCGAGATTAGTAAAATTAACCATTTTTTTTTCAAAATGACACTACAAATATTTTAACCAGCAAAATAATTTAACTGCCAAAATTAATAAAACAACAAACAAACAAACAAACAATAACACAAGCCACAAAATTAAATTTTTTTCTTGGTCCCAAGAAACTGAATCTGATTTTGGATATATTTAATGTGGTGATTCCAAATATACCTGATTTTTTTTCGTAGCAGCTTTAGTTTTTGAGATACATTTCGTTTTAATAACAGGCACAAATAATGAAGTAATGGCATCTTTACACAAAATATCCTTGTTTTTTGTTTTCAGGACAACAGAGCTAAAGATCAGCACTGGGTTAACAAAAAATGACGCTTATGAAACGTCATTGTTCCAGGAAAAGAAAACATAATCAACGAACCTTTCGTTGCGAGAGAAAAAATCATATTTCCACCGTCGCATATTAAGTTGGGATTTATGAGGCAATTTGTGTAGGCCTTAAATCGAGATGGACTTTGCTTTGGGTATTTAATACGTAAATTTCCTGAGTCTAGCATGGAAAAACTGAATAAAGATGGCCCTCGGATAAGTTTATAAAAAATCACTTACCACAGCAATGAACGAGATTGAATCTAAAGCTTGATATTTATTTGTTCAAGTAGTACATAATTTTCTTGGCAATCATAAAGCAGAGAATTACACAGAATCAGTGGAATATATGCTTTCTAAATTTAATATTCTTGATTGTACCATGAGCATTAAATTTCCTCCACAACCACTTAGATCGATTCCCACAAAACCTAGGTGATTACACTGAAGAACAGGGTGAAAGTTTTCAATAGGACCTTCAGACGATGGAAGAACGATATCAAAGAAGATGTGATACCCACATGATGGCAGACAACTGTTGGAGTCCATGCTAGAAAATCGTATAAAAGATTCTTTTTAGTAATAAGCCATAAATGCATAATTATATTTACTTTGTGAATTTAATACCTTACTTTGTATTATTTGTTTTTTTTGTGAGACTTTGTCGAAGATACTGGTACTTATAACCTGAAATTTACATGAAATAAAAAGATGATTTTTTTTCTAAAACAGGTCTATGTAGCGTACCTCAAAACTAGATCTGATGGACTAAATAAATCTGATAGTTGTTTTGGATTCTACACATTAAAAATGACCTAGAAACAGTTAAAAATGGACAGGTACCAAAATGTGTCTTCGGCTGTGTAATTGTTCTTAATTTCTTTACTGAAAAAGAGTTCAAGTTACGAAAAAAGTCAAGAGGCCTTTTTTGTTACTAAATGAAGCACCATTAATAAAATAATATTTATTTAGAGAAAAAGCAGTAGCGTACTATTATTTATTAACATATGCAGTTCAAGTTTCGCTTAAACGCTACAAGTAGAAAATTAAAAAAAAATACATCGGAAAATACCCCTGTATGGTAGGAAGGCACATAACACATTTTATAAGAATATAAGTGGTATGAATATTAGATAAAAAAAAATTTTCTTAGAAGTTTAAACACCCTGCATCTCGGAAAGGGAGTAATTCTGGACTCATATTTATATTAATTTCTTTTCATAAAATAATTTGAAGAATCGGCCCTTTCAATATTGACATTCTGTGATGAAACATATGATGGTCATAAATAAGTAAAAAAACATCACAGCCTTAAGAAAACTTGAAAATAAATATTGTCACAATGACAAATATTGTCAATTACAAAAAAATAGGAAAGAATTACAAAGCAAGAACAATATTAGAACTAATTCAAATTAAAAAAAAAACAAGAAGGGAAACGCCGTAAATGATCGTAATAAAATTGCGGGTTTAGCAAAACTATATTTTTCTATAATATAAAAATATTATAAGTAAATATTTAATTTCGAAGTCAATACTTATTTATTTTGTGTACCACCTGTATGGGGTCGAAAGTAACATTACAGGCAGGGGTAAACACAAAAATTTTAAAATAAACACGCGTATTATGCTTTTTAAAATCAATTTGTTTCCAGTTCTAGTTTATAAGTCTATGTAACGCACATCATCACATATTCAATTTTAGAATCAATTGTATCTGACGGAATTATCTTTTCAAATACGGAATTCCATCAGTCCGTCCCAGCATGGCTTTTTGCGTGGTAGATCTGTGGTCACCAACTTGACTGAGAATGTTTCTTATCTGCACCAATCGATGGACAGCAGATGTCAAGTGGATATAGTGTACACCGATTTTTCTAAGGCATTTGATAAAGTTCATCATAAAACCTTAATTATTAAGCTGGGGAACTTCGGTGTGCACAGATCATTGCTGAGGTGGATTGAATCCTATTTGGCCTTCAGGACGCAGTATGTGACCGTTTACAATTCAAAATCTGATATGATACGTGTGACATCGGGTGTTCCACAGAGCAGTCAGCTTGGACCGCTCTTGTTTATAATCTTCATTAAAGACATCTGCAACTATGTTCACAATTGTCGCGTCTTACTATATGCTGACGATGCTAAATTTTATTGCAAGGTGAGGTGTATCGATGACTGCATTGCATTTCAGAATGACTTAGAAAACTCGTTTAATTACTGCAACGTTAATAGACTATTTCTAAATATTAACAAATGTCAGTCCCTGACTTTCACTCGCAACTTTAATGTTATTGAATATTCATATAAACTCTCAGGTCATGATTTATCTAATGTTGATAACATTAAAGACCTAGGCATATTAATCAATAGCAAACTTTTGTTCGACCGTCACATATATTTTGTGTTTCAGAAATGCCTAAGAATGCTGGGATTTTTATTTCGTGTTTCTTGTGACTTCAAACACACTAAGTCATTGATATCTCTATATTCGTCACTTGTGCGTAGCCATTTGGATTACGCATCTGAAGCCCGTGCTATGATGTTTATGTCAATAGAATTGAGCGTGTTCAGAGAATATTCATTAAACATCTTAACTGCAAATTCAGTCCTGGTAGAAATTTTTTGCAGTTACGCTTTACCTTCTTTAAAGAATCGTAGATTAATATCAGAATTTAGTTTTTTATACAAAATTGTCAATAATCTGATTGATAGTCACTACTGGGTTCAATATCTCAATTATAATGTAAGTTACCACACTGTTCGACGTGCCACACTTTTTTAATCTGCCTCATTATAATACCAACGCTTGCATGAATTCACCGATGTACCACTTATGTGATAATTATATCTCCATCGATTTGTTTCACCTAAAATATCCAAATGCTATTCGTTGTGCACTTACTAACTTATCTTAATTAATTGATTATATATATGTAATTATTTGGTTGTATATGTGTCTGTGTATATATATATATATATATATATATATATATATATATATATAAATGTGTGTGTATATGTATGTATATGTTCTCTGTGTAGATATTACACACATTGTGTTATTCAGGATTATGATTTAGATTATTTTAGATCATATTCTTTTGTATTTTAGACTGTGTTATACTGTATAACATTTACTTGTTAAATATATATATATATATATATATATATATATATATATATACAAGGTGTGTATAAATTGTCGCAAAAGCTACACGTAGCGACATACTTCGTTCGGTTCTGAATAAAAAATCTTAATGTTAAAATGTCGTATTATGCTTTGTAAATTCGTAAATGTCAAAATTTGACAGTAATGATTTTGATTGAACTCACTTTGAAATACAAACTTATTGTTCTACAACGTTGCCAAATGTGTTTTTCGTGGAAGTACGTTAATGAATAAATGTTTAAAACAAGCTTTTAAATAAAAAAGAAAACGTTTACGAAATAATACTAGTAATTTTTTTTTCTTTAAACTAAATTGCATCTATCTCTATTAACAGATATCGAAGAGCAAAGGTTAGTTACGCACTAAAAGTCTGAACTTCAAGAACCCCGTGAAAACAAACGAAGCATGATACGACATTTTAACATTAAGATTTTTTATTCAGAACCAAACGAAGAACGTCGCTGCGTGTAGCTTTTGCGACAATTTATACACACGTTATATATATATATATATATATAACTTGTTATAATTATATTAAAAAAACACATGAAATTGTAAAAATGAAGTGTTCAAATTATAAATACCACACAGCTTCTTATATTAATGACTATACCTATGTATTATTATTTAAAATTTTAGTACCGTAATGATTGTCTTTATGATCCTTATTACATAAATAACTATTTGCAATATCAGAGAATTACTTAATTTGATATTGACAGTTGCGTCTACTATATACAGTACAGTAAACATATTCTTCTTTCACAAAAATAAAATATATACAGTTATAATTTACTGATCTTTTATCTCATAAAACATAGGATTTCTTCAAAATTATGGCGGTCGTTTGCCCCGAAAGTTTATAGGCATATCTGGGTTAAATAAGATATTAGTGTAAATAGAAAACTTTTGACAAGACAAATAAGGTATTTAAATACAAACGACTAATGTAGGTATTACATACCATAAAATGATGTAGTTTAGGATCCTAATATTTATTTCTTTATTTAAAAAGGCATTAGAAACTGGTTCTTGTTTCATTTCAATAAAACACACTTTGTAACCTTTTAACTTTTTACTTAACTCAAGAGTAAATTTTGATATATATATATATATATATATATATATATATATATATATATATATATATATATAAATATAATATCCTCGTGACCTTGGTATGATAAGGTAAACTTAAAAAGTCGGCGATTAAAGGTCTGGTTTACTTCAGAGTATATATATTTAAAACAACTCTACATGTTTCGGCAAAACGCTTTTGTCAAGAGAATACAAAATATAAATGTGTACTGTACTGTATATAGTAGACGCAACTGTCAATATCAAATTAAGTAATTCTCTGATATTGCAAATAGTTATTTATGTAATAAGGATCATAAAGACAATCATTACGGTACTAAAATTTTAAATAATAATACATATAGTCTTTAGACTGGTTTAACTTAAACTATGTAACTTGTATAATGTATATATATATATATATATATATATATATATATATATATATATATATACATTATTATTATTTTATATCCTTGATAAAGGCATCATTGCCGAAACATGTAGGGTTGTTTTAAATATATATACTTTGAAGTAAACCAGACCTTTAATCGCCAACTGATTGACTTTACCATATATATACATTAATATACATTTGGCGTTACATGCTTGGTGCCGTCTTACACCCAACTCACCCTTACTTCTAGTCAAAAAAGGAACTACATACATTTTCTACCCCTACTTCTAGCGTGGTAAAATATTTAAGTTTAAAATACATAATTGTCATAACAAAAAGTTTATTTTAAAAAGTCAACATAATTTGAAGCATACTTGAGTGGGTACAGCCCACTAATTTTGTATAATACAAAAGTATTTTTAATAATATAAAATATTATTAAAAATGGGAGTGTGAAGAACACAATACAAGTTCATATATTTGTGAATGTATCTTCTCCAAAGACGCAGATACGTATTTCACATTTCTACATGATCGTCGGTGCGCCCCAGTTGGAGAAGAGACACATTCAACAAAACATAACTACCTTACTATCTACCAGAAATTATTAAGACAGAGCGTGAAAGAATATTCAGCGCTATCTATATAATAGCCACAGACCTAGCAAGGTGTTTTTATAGTCGGTAACATACCTATCTATAAAAACTGTATTCTCGTGTCTTCACTACTTGTTCGGCATGAACCGACTGTATATAACAACATAATTTGAAACATACTTGAGTGGGTACAACCCACTAATTTTGTATAATACAAAAGTATTTTTAATAATATAAAATATTATTAAAAATGGGGGTGTGAAGAACACAATACAAGTTCATATATTTGTGAATGTATCTTCTCCAAAGACGCAGATACGTATTTCACATTTCTACATGATCGTCGGTACGCCCCAGTTGGAGAAGAGACACATTCAACAAAACATAACTACCTTACTATCTACCAGAAATTATTAAGACAGAGCGTGAAAGAATATTCAGAAAGAATATATTATTAAAAATACTTTTGTATTATACAAAATTAGTGGGTTGTACCCACTCAAGTATGTTTCAAATTATGTTGTTATATACAGTCGGTTCATGCCGAACAAGTAGTGAAGACACGAGAATACAGTTTTTATAGATAGGTATGTTACCGACTATAAAAGCACCTTGCTAGGTCTGTGGCTATTATATAGACAGCGCTGAATATTCTTTCACGCTCTGTCTTAATAATTTCTGGTAGATAGTAAGGTAGTTATGTTTTGTTGAATGTGTCTCTTCTCCAACTGGGGCGCACCGACGATCATGTAGAAATGTGAAATACGTATCTGCGTCTTTGGAGAAGATACATTCACAAATGTATGAACTTGTATTGTGTTCTTCACACCCCCATTTTTAATAATATTTTATATTATTAAAAATACTTTTGTATTATACAAAATTAGTGGGTTGTACCCACTCAAGTATGTTTCAAATTATGTTGCTATATACAGTCGGTTCATGCCGAACAAGTAGTGAAGACACGAGAATACAGTTTTTATAGATAGGTATGTTACCGACTATAAAAGCACCTTGATAGGTCTGTGGCTATTATATAGACAGCGCTGAATATTCTTTCACGCTCTGTCTTAATAATTTCTGGTAGATAGTAAGGTAGTTATGTTTTGTTGAATGTGTCTCTTCTCCAACTGGGGCGCACCGACGATCATGTAGAAATGTGAAATACGTATCTGCGTCTTTGGAGAAGATACATTCACAAATATATGAACTTGTATTGTGTTCTTCACACCCCCATTTTTAATATTTTATATTATTAAAAATACTTTTGTATTAAAAAGTCGAGTTTACTGATTTTTATTGCCTGGGAAAATCTTCTATAAATCGATGTGAATTGAATAAATGTCAGTTATGGATTACAAATGGAGATTACATGTGTCCAATATGACAAGTAGATAAGAATAAGAGGTTACAGTCGAGGATAGTAAACGTATAACAGGATCGCTCAGTGCTCGATATGCACCGGGTGTTTCGAAATGAATATCGGAGTTTTAACGCTTTGTAGTATTTATTACGTAAAATTTAAAATCATAATTAATACATGAAATGAAAGAGCAACTCAAACAGTTATACGTACAAGCTTATAAGTGTTCAATGTGAGCACCTTTCGTCACACGGCACACATCAAGTCACTAGCTCAGTTCTTCCCAAACGTTGTTTAGTGTTTGTGGTGTAATTATTGCAACAGCTGCCTCCATCCTGGTTCTTAGGTCGGGTAGGTCAGCTACATACACATGATCCTTTAAGGACACCCACAAGTAGAAATCACATGGCGTGAGATCGGATGAGCGTGGAGACCATGCGAAACAAGCTCTGTCATTCGGCCCTTTGCGGCCAATCCAGTGTTCGGGTACAATGACGTTCATTCAACAATCGCGTACGTCGTTATGCCAATGAGGCGGTGCACCATCTTGCTGCTAAATGAAGTTCTTTGGTTAGTCTTCTACCAATTGGGAAAAGAGCCATAGCTGTAGAGCATCAAGATAGGAAGTACCAGTTACAGTTGCTTCTCCAAAAAAAGGCCCATAAATTTTCCGCCGAGATATGACAAAAAACATTCAATTTAGGGGAGTCTCGTTGCAATTGTTACGTACCATCTCGTGAGGATTTCCTGTGCCCTAGATGCGCACATTATGAGTATTCACATGTCCATTGATGTAAAATGTCGATTCATCACTGAAGACAACACGATCCAGAAAATCGTCGTGCAACAACATTTCATGAGCAAAATTGGCACGTAAACCATGGCGTGTAGGCTTTAGAGCCTGTAATAACTGCAACCGATAAGGACGTAGTCGTAAGCGTTTCCGTATAACTTTACGAACAGTCGTCACCGGAATTGCTAATTCACGATTAGGCTTCCGAACTGATTTAGTCGGGCTACGCGCGAAACACTCGCTCAACACTCTCTTCAGAAACCCTTGGTCGTTCCGTACTCTTCCCTTTGCAAAGGCAGCCGGTATTTTCAAACTGATGATACCATCTACGGATGTTATTCTCACATGGGGGATCACATCTGAATTTAATCCGGAACGCACGTTGCACTGTAACTACAGATTCGATCTTTGCAAACTGCAGAACACAAATAGCTTTCTGTTCACTAGTCACTATTGTTCTACTAGTGCTTTTTAGCGCAGTACTAACAAACAGAACTGTTGGAGTTGCTCTTTCATTTCATGTATTAATTATAATTTTAAGTTTTACGTAATAAATACTACAAAGCGTTAAAACCCCGATATTCACTTGACTATGTCACGTTCCCTATGTCCGTCCGGTGTTATTAGATTATGATTTGCCGTTTTTTTGATGACCGTTTATTTGAAATTTTCTTTTGTTATGCCGTTATATATTATATTTAGCCTTCCATTGTTCTTTACAATATTTATTATTTATTATAAATGTTAGTTATAAGTAAGAAGTAAAAAATAAGTGATAAATAGCGAAAATGCCAGGTAAACGTTGTGCTGTTGCTTTATGTAAATAAAACAAGTTGCTCGTAACTAGACTAAATAATGAAAATATCGTATTTCACTGTTTTCTTATAGACAAAGATATGGGTTCGATGACTATATAGAAAGAATGGATTAGAAGTTGTTGAAAGGTAAATAACTTCAATGAAATATACGCAGTTCATTTTTGTGAAACAGACAACGGACAAGATTTAGATGAATAACTAAGTGAGTATTGTACACCAAATCAATTATTTCACGTAGTTTAAAAGTTAAAAAATGCTAATACATAGTATACCGATAGGATCAGCTCTGAACGGGCCATAACCAGCAATAAGTGGCAACAGCGAATCCCCTCTACGCGCAGTAGCTTAAATTGCCACAGATAATTACTTCATATTTTATACTGCAGTAATTTTTTAAAAATTGCTCTTCTTTTACTTCAAAGACAATCTGTTTGACAACCAGGTTTGGTTGATGCTTGAAAAATTAATATTAAAATCAACTTTAGTTGTTCAATCGTTCTTTATTCAACTCTTGATGAATTGAATAAATAAAAAATAGTTAAACAGCGCGCGGTGTTATAAAACATTCTAGCAGGATTGTAAAGGTAATCGGTTGTTAAAAATAAAATAAATTTATTTAGTTTAGGAATGTAATATAATCTCTTTAATTATTTTTAATTTTTTTTTTAATAATTATTTAATTTTTGTCTTTTGTAACGATCACATTCTTACACATTACGGATTAGTTTATATACAACTACGGTACATAAGAAGTAATCAGAAAATAATGGTCATTGCTTCTTTATCTCTTTAATTTAATAATAGTTAAATATTTGAATTTAGTGCATTCTTCAAATAAGGGACAAGATGTATAAAACCAAATGCAGTAATTTTACTAAGCGTAAATCCTCAATAATGTGCTGTAATTTAGTACTTAGGTGTTCACCAAAAACAGGTGTTTATCATGTAGGGTATTTAGAAGTGCCCCCACTAGATGGCATGGTCGTGTCGGTGTTCAATCGACAGCGATACTTAAAAAAAGATATAAAAGCACCTTAACACGATTAATAATCATACCCAAATACGTATTTTATCGACTAAGTGGTCATCCTCAGCAGGTAACATTAATAAACACAGTGTTGAACATAGGGCAGAGTGTTTATCAATGTTACCTACTGAGGATGACAACTTAGTTGTCGAAAGCGTATTTAAGGTAAGATTATGAATTGTGGTTCCATACCTTTTTTGAAGTTTTTTTACTTATCCACAGTCTTCAAAGATAGACTTTTCAACAAGGATACATTGATAAGTGCACGTCAAACCTCGTGCGCGTCGTATGCACGACGTTTGAACGCAGCAAATAAAGAGTTTGTATTAAATTTTTCCAAAAACTTGGCCGTTCGTGTTCAGATACCGTGAGTAAGGTTTGTCAAGTATATGGCAATGAATCTATAAGTGATACACAAATGAAAGAGTAGTTTAGGCGATCTAAAAGTATGCCAGAATCGGAACAATATCAAGGTGATGCTCACTGTTTTTTGGCAGCGTGTTGACCAGGAAGGTCAACGTGAATACTTCCTAAAAGATTGAACGGCGAACAAAGAGTATTATGAAGAAGGTTTGAAATGATTACGTGGCACAGTAAGAAGAAAATAACCAGATTTGTGGAAAAGTGGCGATTGGGTGCTTTACTACGACTACGCGTCTGTTCATTTCGCAGTTTTCTGGCAATTTCTTGTGAAATACAGCATTCTCAGCTACGCAAACCACCTTACAGTCCTGACTTACTCTACTACTTCTGGCTGTTCCCCAAATTAAAATATCCTATTAAAGGAAGAAGATTCGATGTCACACAAGAGATAAAAAGGAATGCGACGAAGTAGCTGTTAGCTATTCAGAAACTTTTCAGAAACTTGAATTCCGAAATTGCGAGGATCGCTGGAAGAAGGTTGTGGTTTACCAAGGGGAGTGCTTTGAAGAGGGCACCATTGCCATTGACCAGATTTAATTTCTTGCTACAGCACAAGGTCGGATACCTTTCAGACAAACGTAATAGTGAATTGCTATGCGAGTGGTTAACACCTTGCCTAAGATCATTGTTTCTGTGTAATTTTGAGAAGTGGACAATAAAAATAATAGCTTTTACTACTTTCTGACTGCTTCTCATATCATATTAATAGTAATGAAAGTCTACAGTTAGTTAAAAAACTGAATCTTAGGTAGCCATTTGTTATATGTGGTTAAAAAAGCATATGAACAACGCATAATTACTAATAAAGTATTAGAACTGTTAGTACTTGTACTTAGTAATTAAGAATATTTTTTTATGGCGAAAAATATTAATAATATATAGGATGCAATCAAAATTAGCGTAATAAATATAATTAAAAAAAGTGGACTATAAAAAGTATTATATTATCAAATATACTGCTTTGAAAAAAATACTAATTTAGTTGGAATTGATTTTAATAATAAAAAATTAAGAAAAATAATGTTTCATATTGACGAATTTTGGGCGACTTTGGGGACATTTTAAGATAAGATTAACTGCAATGGAAAAATATTATAACCAGCACAAACTTTTGGCAACTGTAGACGATATTTTTCGAAAAAGAAAGCTAGATACATTGTAAATGTAAATATGCTTTCTACGTATTACGACGCTAATTTATTCGAATTTTTTATAGAAAAAAAATCGTCCATGAGTAGGATTCGAACCCACGTGCATGGTTTGTCGGACCGTCGCTTTTAATAACTAAGTTATCAAAATTTCGAATCTTGTGGGAATGTCTTGAGTTACATCAAGGAAACAGATTATATATATATATATATATCTTGCCCGTAGTAGGCCGTTGTGCAAATTTCTTGCATTTTTCGCGAAGTAATGTAAATGAAAATATGCTTTTTACATTTTACGACGCTAATTTATTCGAATTTTTTATAGAAAAAAAGTCGTAATAAATTAATGTCGTAATATGTAGAAAGGATATTTACATTTATATTACTTCGCGAAAAATGTAACAAATTTGCTAGATACATTGTAAATTAGAAAAATCTGATTTAATTTTTACTATTTTTCGATAACTTCTTAGTATAGTTATATTTTTTCTGAAAAGTTCTACATTAATTTAAAGAGCATCCTGCAGATTGGAAATTATTTAGCAGTAATCATTTAGATATTTATTTTAATTAAGTTCATATGTTCAAAATTATATTCTAATGAAATAGGGAATAAAATAGAAATAAAGCTAATAGTTAAAATCTAAGGAATTAAACTTTGTTGCTTTTCTACTATAGGTGTTCAATACTTTATTTACACAAATCATAATTTTAATTAAATATGAGAATAACCATTATACAAAATTGGTTGTTAAAATATTCAACACAAGCGATCCATAGCCAAAACGTATGTGCAAATAGAAGTATGTTTTGGAGAACACACTAAGAAAAATCGCAGAAAACAATGAATTATTTAAGCTGATAAAGGTAAAAAGGGGGTTGTAAACAAATAAAAATTTAAAGGCATAGAGAAGTAGTAGAGAGGGAATAGTGAAAATGAAAAGTCGTACGGGTAAATAATACCAGAGAATATATTGTTGATTAGTTCATGCATTTGGTTTGTTAAATTAATAAATTTTGCATTAATAAATTTGATTATAACCAGATTTATTTACTCAACTTTATTATTATTGAATCTTAAAGGAAACATTACTAAATATAAAAATATACATGCAAATTTCAATTCATTTTGGGGAAACCTTTATTGTACATAAAGAACATAGACGAAAGATAAAAAGATCAATACACATACACTATTGTTAAGGGGATTACAACAGGTTTCTGTTGAAGGAATCTAAATGAAATACAAACGGTTCGGTTTTATTTGCTTGTTTTATTTATATACAATAGCCAAACCGTATGGTGTATTGGATACTTGACAATTGAATTTACTGAAACTGAATAACGTTCGCTGTTATATAGAAGTTATATAACAGTCAGAGATAGAATTAGCACCAAAATGAAATAACTTGAAATACTAATAGATTTTAAGTAAGCTATGAAAAGGAATTCCAAAAAGCGATATAGTCGGTATTTAAATGCAGAGAATAAATGACTAACGAACACATCCAGTCACGTAAAATAAAAAGAAATAATAGAGAATCTGTATCAAGGAGGAAATGTCCCTAAAAAAACAAATAAAAATTGAAGATTGAATGAACTGTGGCTGATTAACTTAAAAAGGTATAAAAATCCTTACTACAAATAATAATCGTATCCTAAATACGATTTCGATAATTAAGTTGTCATCTTCAGTAGGCAAAACGAATGTTTAATACATGAAAAATGTGATAAAATACTTTTAGATAAGGAACCTGTCTGAAAAATCTATTATATAGGACTTGCTAAATAATTTCCAATAATAAATATTAGTAATATAATACATACACTAACTACGCAAGCTAGAAAGAAAGCCATACCATTATCAGACGTTGAAATCTTCCTGATATCCTGTCGTCTTCTCCTAACAGTTACTTTTCTAAAAACAGTTCCGCTAATCGGTTCAATATCACAGAGTTCTATTGCAGGAGCATCTTCTTTAACGGTTTGGCCATCAGAATTAGCTTCATTTCCACCAATCTCACCACTACTGTTTTCGTTAGTTTCTTTTCTAATTTCCTGCATTTGAGTTATTGCACTAATATCAATTTTCGTTTGTTTGATTTCTTCATCCTCACTCTTCTTATTTTCATCATCGCCGAAACTAACCCTTTTTTGTACAACATTCGTTTGCTGCTTCTTCTCCGGCGTCAAAACATCCTCGAAACTCTTCCTACTATCGTCCAACTTGGGCGATCTTTCAGGTTCAGAATGCGCTTTGTGAGGTTGAAGTCGCTTTTTTGCCTTCGGAACTTCAGCTCCTAGAGAACTTTGGCGACGTTCCGTTGCGAATTTTATTAAGGGATTGACGCGGACAGGAGGTGTTTCTTTAGATTTAATTTCGTTCTGTTCAAGCGGCGGTGTCTGCGGTTGTTCAACCTTTATCGCGGTGAGTTCTTCTGTTTTTATATCGACATATACATCTTCGCTGTGAGATCGTTTTGCAGGAGAATGTCTTCTTGGAGAAGGTGGTGGTACTTTTGCGATAGGCGACAGGGATTGCTGTTTCTCTTTGCTGACTTGATGAGGAATTAAAGATGGATAATTTGAGAAATCTTGACCTCTGGGCAGACTATTATATGGACGATTTTCGGGGGAATCCCTCACCGCGTTCCATCTAGGCGTGGGATCTGAAAAATATTGTTTATAATAGTGAATTTCTATTTTCAGCAGTTAAATTAGTTAAATATTATATAATCTATGTTCTGATCAACCTTGTGTGTCAAATAAAAATAACCAACAACGATGATAATAGTAATAACAATCAAATACGCGGGTGGTTCAATAACTTCTTAGAAAATCCAAGAGATGGCGCTTGTAATATACCAAAAATTTGCATTTAGTAAGGTCGTTGGTCGTTAGACTGTTGTCAAAGTTTCAGCTAAATACATTGCGTGGGTTCATTTTTATACTCAATTGAAGCAAGAAAAATGGAAAAACATGAGATTCGTGTGGTGATTAAACGCTTTTATTTAAAACGTTTATTAACACCGAAGGATATCAAAGCCGAATTGACTAAAGTTCATGTCACATCTGCTCCTGTGTTTGTGACTGTTTATATATATATATATATATATATATATATATATATATATATATAATAACTTCGTGACCTTGGTATGATATGGTAAACCTAATCAGTAGGCGATTAAAGGTCTGTATATTACTTCAAAATATATGTATTTAAAAAACTCTACATGTTTCGGCTGTATACGCCTTTTTCAAGAGAATACAAAATATGAATGACAGGATATAAATGTCAAGACCCATGACTTGACATTTATATCCTGTCATTCATATTTTGTATTCTCTTGAAAAAGGCGTATACAGCCGAAACATGTAGAGTTTTTTAAATACATATATTTTGAAGTAATATACAGACCTTTAATCGCCTACTGATTAGGTTTACTATATATATATATATATATATATATATAATCTAAATTCCCTTCTATCATATAATGGTGTCGGGATGAAATTGTATTTTTATTCTAGGCGTCTACAAATTCTTTCCATCCTTTTCTTTCTTCCGCCATTTTTTTTTGCTTCTGTCCATGTTCTTTCCTTTCTCTCTAGTATTTTCGCTATTACTCCATCCCATTGCGTTTTTGGCTTACCCCTCCTTTTGTTTTTCAGTATTTTTGCCTCCCGCGCTGTTTTAGCTGGTCTTACCCCTTCCATTCTTTGCAAGTGGCCCCACCAACCCAGCTGTCTCTTTTCTATGAATTTGAGTGTTGGTTCTATTTCTAGGTCTTCTCGTATTACCACGTTTCTAATTTTATCAAGTTTGGTAACTCCTCGGACTGTTCTCAGGTATTTCATCTCGACAGCATGTAACTTGCTTTTTGCCTCTCCCTTAAAACCCAGGATTCGCAGCCAAATGTTAGTATGGGTCTAAATATCGCTTAAATACTTTCATTTTTGTGTCTTGCGGAACTTCTTTATTGTTTATGAATTTCTTGTTCATCATATAATAGAGCTTTATCGGTTTCTCTATTCTCTGGTTGATTTCTATTTCTTGTGTTTCCTTTTCATCTATTGGCACTCCAAGATATTGGAAAGTCTTCACTTGCTCTATTTTTATCCCGTCGATTTCTATATTTGTGTTTTTTGGTGCATCTTCTATCGTCATAACTTTTGCTTTACTTCTGTTTATTTTCATTCTGTGGTTTTCCAGCTCTTGTTCCATATTTATAAGTTCTGTTGTAGTTCCTTTTCACTTTTAGCGATTATAACGACATCATCTGCGAAAGCTTCCTCCGAGATATCTACTCTTTGTAGTTGTAAGAGTCCAACGTTAAATTTGCTAGTTTTTGTGGTACGTTTCTTTATTATTTCATCCATATATGTTACGAAAAGCGTTGGGTTAAACTGCCTCCTTGTCTCAGACCGTTTTGAGTTGTAAATGTTTCCGATTCTATATTAGTATTAATGACAGTGTTAACGTTGTTACTGTAAATTTTTCCTCTTTCTTTCAAAATATTTAATACTTTTTCCCTCGGTGTTTTGTCTAACGCTTTTTCCTGGTCTATGAACGCTAGAAATACGGTTTCTTTCTCGCACATGGCATTCTGGGTTATCTCTTTCAACACGATCTTGCGCACTTCTCCCCTTTCTGAATCCATTTTGTGCCTCATTTAATGTACTCTCCACTATATTTCTTATTCTTCCATCTATAATTTTCCCGAATATCTTCGTGGCTGTACTCAGTAGTGTTATGCCCCTGTAGTTGTTACAGTCTCTCCTGTCTCCTTTTTTTATATATTGGTACTATTAATGCCCTGTGCCAGTTTTCTGGGAAGTTCCCTTCTCATGACGTGTAATTGTTGACGATGGAGTATAACTTGAGTTGTTGTTTGGGCTATTTCCATCGTTTGTAGAACATTGATAGTCCGACGTTTCGGCAGTCCGTCTACTGTCGTCATCAGGGTAGTCCTGAGACGGACTGTTTCTTGCCAAACTTGTCATTTATAACGACTTTATCTGGCGGTATGTGTCTTCCCTATTTTTTAGTTGAAATGTCCTGTGCTAGGTTTGAACCCGGTCGATAATTTCCGAATATCAATATACCATATACTTTTACCACTCGACTAATTCCCCCTAATTAGTCGAGTGGTAAAAGTGTATGGTATATTGATATTCGGAAATTATCGACCGGGTTCAAACCTAGCACAGGACATTTCAACTAAAAAATAGGGAAGACACATACAAAATTAAAAAAAAGTCATTAGAGTCATTAGGGGTCCCCCTACACCTAATGACTCTAATGACTTTTTTTAATTTTCAAACTCGAAAAATGTCTCGGCGGAAAACGATTCACTTCGAGCGAGCAGATCATTGCTCAAACAGATGCTTATTATGAGGACTTTCCGAAATTCTACTTTTTGAACGACTTAAAAAAATTGAAGAAACGCTGGGAAAAGTGTATACAGCTAAAAGAAGACTATGTTAAAAATAAAAAAAAAATATTTTTCTAAGGAATAATCACCCTCATGTTAGTATATTCGTTAAACATTTTGATCAAAATGATATATCAGAAAATAGAGCAAAAAAAGTTTGTTTGCATGATTAAAAAATAATATGGTATATTTAACAATTGTTTTTTTAATTTTATATACGTGTATTCAATTTTTTTATACTATAATGATGTTATTTTCAATGAAATATTGTTTTTAAGAATGGCACTGCTGACAGGAGCACTTTTACTCAACTCAGTAGATTTTTTGCGCTGGTGTTGTTACGGTCGATAAAACTTGGTTCCATTACTAACGTATCTCTGAAAAGTTTTGGCACAAAATATAACTCAATGAAAAGAATAAAAATATCAAAATACCGGGTTGGTTTTGCAAACAAAAGTAATTCAATGATTTATAATTTTAATGACGGTGCAGTTATCGAAATCGATTGCGTTGTAATGGTTTATAAATTAGAGCTTAGAAAAAGCGTTTATGTTGAGCAGATGCCTAAATTTTAAATAGTCCAACTTTTTGAAAATCAAAACATTTCGCGGAGAACCATATATTTTGCGATAACAAAGTGTGAGGGAGGTTTGCCATGCCTACATTTTTCGAAAAGTGGAAGACCCAGACTGTTAAATGGACATATAGCAAACCAGTTAGTTGAAAGTGAGAAAACTTCTACGGCGTTACGGTGTTTGCAAGGATACAATTTCCAGAGAAGAAGAGTGTAGAATGTAGCAAAAGAAAGAAATGTTCTAAATATACGGCAAATTAGCTAGAATACTGAGATGTTGCCGTATTTTAAGGCGTACTCATTTAGCAAATATCAAAGTCGTCGTCATATATGATAAAAAGTACTTTACTCGAAGTAATTCCGTAATTAAAGGAAACGACGTTTTTTACACCGACGATGTAAGGTAATTTTATCCTATCAGGTGGTACCAGATTCTGGTGCCACCTGATAGGACAGAATTTGCTACTTACCTTTAAGGGGAGCCATCAAACTTTACTTCATTAGCCAAACTGATGACGTCTATTAAGGCAGAAACACGTGTCTTTGGCTGAAGCGAACGTTGGAAAATATGAGGTGTATGTCCATGTGTACAGATACAGATATATGTAATACATATCTGTTTCATTTGTAACAAATGTGTGCTAACGTATTGATGTACCCAAATTTCTTTGTAACCCGTTTTGGGTTTTGTTGTTGGGTGCAATTAAATAAATATTATTATTCTTTCTGTCAAATTGTCCTCGTATGTCTTATTTTGAGGTATTTGCGAAATTGCTAATGATGGCATATTCTCTGATGAATCAATTATTATTATGTATTATTTGTTGTCTTTAATAAATAATGAAATAAAAGAAGGAAATACAAGAACAAAACTTTCAAATATAACTTGTACTAACTCGATATAGTCCAGGATCGTCTGATGGTCCTTTTAATAACATCGGCGGCCGGAACATACACTCGATTGTCGCGCCGCCTACTGGGCCTACGCACGAACTCGTTCATCCATTCTCCGGATGCGGCTTGAATTTCCCTGGAATAAAGGAAAAGTATATAGTCGTGTTATGTCCATTGAAGTGCTTCTTAATATCAAATAACCGCTCAGCAGTTTCTTATAAAATCCTGCGGTATGGGAATACCTAATTTAAAGCCAATCTCTTGTTATCATATACATATGTGCTTAAGGTATGTACATAGATACAGTGATGGGCAAATGTGTGCAACCACGTAAATATCCGTTAAATTAAAAAATATATTGTTAGACACGGAAATTAGGGATGAAGAACCATCATGTGAAGTATTTTTTTTAATATACAGAGTGTTCAATACAATATAACGTACCGAAGATATACTTTTTTAACAATTTTGTGAATAATATAGTATTTTAGGACGAAGCAATCTTTTATTTGAACGGTATTATTCATAGATATAACTGTCTGTATTGGGCATTGAGTAATCCTCACTGGACACAAGAGGCGCATACGCAACACCCTAGAAAGCTTAACGTTTCGGTTGGTATTTGGAAAAACAGAATAATGGCTTTTTTCATAGAAGAAACTCTAAATGGTCAAAGATATTTTAAATAACCAGATAATTCCTGTATTGCAGGAAAATGGCCAACTTCCACAAAACATCTGGATTCAACAGGCCGGGGCACTCCCTCACTACTCAGTTATCGTTCGAGATCGATTAGATCGAAGTTTTGCCCACAGATGGATTGGTAGGAGAGGCGAAATTGAATGGACCGCGCGTTCTCCCGGTCTCAGTTCACTAAATTACTTCCTGTGGGCTATCTAAAACATTGTATTTTATCCGACCTAGAAATTTACAAGGTTTGGCTGAGAGAATTAATGAAGAGATACGACGCATTTCACCAGACATCATAGCGAGGGTTACAAGAGAATTTACAGACAGATTGGTTTTCTGTCAGGAAGTAGATGGCGCTTATTTTGAAAATCGCATAAATTAAGTTTAACTTTGTTTGTATGCTGAATTAATAAATAAAAAATACTTAAGAGCACAAGTGTTATAGTTTGTTGAAATCGTGGTATCGAGGAGAATCCTAAAATATAAAAAATATAGGCTGTTCAATTAAAAAAAGTATGACTTGAGTACGTTACATCTTTTTGAACATTCTGTATATTTAAAAAATATTTCAACTGATGACTCTTCATCCATAATTTTCGTGTTTAAAATTTTATTACAATATTTTTTTAATTTAACAGATATTTACATGATTCCACACATTTGCCCATCACTGTATATATTACGCATGACATAAAATAGCTTTTCGTAACTCTTTGTTCGAATTTTAAAAGAAAAACTCGCTAATTTTATTGACAGCAAAATTGGTCTATTACAATTATGCTTTCTAATAAATTCAACGTTAATGTTTTGATTGAAGTAATTCAGTCTTTACCGGATGAAAACTCATCTTAATATAATAATTTTAGTCCTTTACTTTCTATGTGCATTATTTATATTCATAATTAGACACACGGCTGTTGTCAAGTTTCCCGCTACGTGGCCATCATAGTTCTGTAATTGTTTAGTATTGGTCTAAGGAACATAAATGTATAATTTATGACGCCCGAACGCAATATTCCCAAAAGGTTAACGTTTAGACAGGACTTTTAGGGGCCCATATCATTGGACCTTTTGTCACTGAAATAAATTTAAATTCACAAAGATATTTCTTCTTTCGCAGAGTAGCATTGTACAGTTATATTAAGAAAAATTTTGGCGATCTAAAACACAAAACTTATACAATATTTTTAGATCTGGCCATATTTTTGTTATTAATGCAATGTTACTATTAACGACCGGGATTAAGTTACTTAGAAAACACCAGTCGGTGGATTTGTATGTTATGATTATTTCATAAGTATATTCCATTCAAATGTTATGAGATCAACAACATTAAGTGTAGTGATCTGCGTTCGTCGAAACTGTTTGGGGTGATATTTCGAATGAATATTATAGGAAGGTTATTTATTCAACGCCTTCGAAACTTCAAGTAGTCATTGGAAATGATGGAGGATAGACTCAATACCGAACATAACTTCACTTCTTACCTTAACTAGTTACAGTGAGTCTCCTTTGTGACAAATTAAATTGTATTTTTATTAAAATTTTTTAAAAATATTTTGTAAAAATTCGTATATTATTGTCTGTAACATATTGTTATGGTTTTAGTTTATAACAATATATATAGACATATATGGTAAATTCAATTTGTTGGCGATTTAAGGTCTGGTTTTACTTTAAAATGTATATATTTAAAACAATCCTACATGTTTCGGCAAATGATGCCTTTTTCAAGGAATATAAAATATAAATGACAGTATATTAGATTAATATACTGAATTTACCATAACATGCAAAGGTCACGAGATAATTATCTTTATATATATAAATTATAAATTATTGGAGTTTTTCGGCTTTTTTATATGAATATTTACAAATATCAAATTAGAATGTATGTAATTGCAGAGTAAGTGGGGATGTAAACATTGCTGTCTACAAATTACAAAGCAAATCATACGAAATTTTTTAATTGAAAAATATGGTCTACGTTGGGACTCGAACCCAAGTCTACAGCTTGCCGGGCTGTCGCCTTTACCACTAGTAGGGCTGGGCGAAGTATCGATACATCGTCCAATACCCGATACCTCATATAACGAAGGTATCGATTCCAAGATATCGATTCCAGGGTATCGATTCCAAGGTATCGATTCCAAGGTATCGATTCCAAGGTATCGATTCCAAGGTATCGATTCCAAAGCATAGATACCTATCGATACTTTACCGATTCCAGTACTCGCTAAGTATCGATGTATCGGGTAGCGATGTATCGGGTAGCGAGGTATCGATTCCAAAGCATCGATACCTATTCCGATTCCGGTACTCGCTAAGTATCGATGTATCGGGTAGCGAGGTATCGGGTAGCGATGTATCGGGTAGCGAGGTATCGGGTAGCGATGTATCGGGTAGCGAGGTATTGATTCCAAAGCATCGATACCTATCGATACTTTAGCGATTCCAGTACTCGCTAAGTATCGATGTATCGGGTAGCGATGTATCGGGTAGCCATGTATCGGGTAGCTTACCTTTGTGCATTTTTTTAAATGAGTATGCGTACATCATACGTATATAAGTTGTTGTTTTATGCAAAATGACAATTTAGAATTTTCTTGTTTTTCACGCAAGGATTAAAAAAGAACTACATACATAAGTCTGCAGCTAGTATAATTATAATTTTACCTTTCGGAGGCCAATATTTCAACGTCAGTAACTTCACTATCACCGTCTCTTTTGTCTTTCTTTTCAATAATATTAAAATATGTAAAAGGATGAACACATTTTATATGCTTTAGCATATTTGTAGTATTACCAGTATACTTATATTCTTTTTTACATACATTACAACTCACGCCCTGGTCGTTAATTTTGTCAAAGTATTTCCAAACTACACTATTTTTTTTCGACATTTTGGTACGTACGTATCCACTTATTACACCAAGTTATAAGAACAAAGTGATGACTGATGAAGCTTAAAATGATATGAAATATAAGTGCTTATATTAAACTTTAGACGACGAATAAAGGTAGGAATTATAATAAATCAAAACTAGGGAACAGCAAAAATTTGTTGACACATAATTTGTATAAAGCAGTGTTGAGAGAAATATAGGTGATATTCATATTCATATAAATATAAAAAAACCTTCCTGTTCTATAGAATGCACAATACACGACTGTAAATTGGAACTAAAATAAACAAAATATAATATAAATATGTAGTATTAATTAATATAATAAGGTAAAAAAAGTTGGGTCAAGAATTCTTATCAAGCTATTGTAGGTATAAAACGTGCTTGGTTTGTTTCTATTTTGAAATGAATATTTTAGGCTTTTTGTATAATTTTGTAATAGCACGCATATTTGCCTATATTATTTTATCTTTCTGCGTTTTTTAAATGTATATAAAAATAACTTTTTAAGTAAAGAATTTTTAAGTATGTATGCATAATATATATTTTAAAGACGTTAGTTATTATGCGTAGCAAATTCCATATTATGACCTAACTTTAATTATTACAAACAAAAAAAACAAAATATCACAATATTGCAAATTTCATACCGTAGTTATGGTAGAATCGATAAATTAATTTGATATCTCTTGAAACCGATATCAAACAATCGACACCTAGAAAACGGGTTATGAATATTGATTTCTAGGTATCGAATTAAGGTATCGATTCCAAGGTATCGATTCCAAGGTATCGATTCCAAGTTATCGATACTTTACCGATTCCAGTACTCAGAATCGATACCGTGCACAGATCCGATACATCGCTAAGTATCGATACCTCGATTGGTATCGGTACCCGATACCGAAAACGCCGGTATCGCCCAGCCCTAACCACTAGGCCACAATAGACCCAGGTTTTTCAATTAAAAAATTTCGTATGATTTGCTTTGTAATTTGTAGACAGCAATGTTTACATCCCCACTTACTCTGCAATTACATACATTCTAATTTGATATTTGTAAATATTCATATAAAAAAGCCGAAAAATTCCAATAATTTATCAATTGTTTTATATATATGCGCCTTAGAATTAATTATATTATAATTAATATATTATTATATAAAAAAAAAATAATTCCAGTTAACATAAAATGTAATGAAACTTTTTTATAAATAAAATGTTATATGAATAAACACGTTAAATTTGTTTTTTAATGCAGTTATACAGTTATTTGCAAAAGATTTTGAAATCTATATGTCGATTTTTAATTTATTATTTATGTAGTAGTTTTACAGAATAATCAGGTAGCATTTTTTAATAAAAAAAGAAGTCGTTGTTAACAAAAGACAAACGAAATTCAAGCTGATTAGTTATTTCAAGAAATTTTTTAATAAGATAAAATTCAATATTAAAAATTGAAAATAAGCTTAAAAATTATTGTCAAAGCAACAGCATTTACTATCTCGTGAACTTCAATGTGAGAAGTACTATCTCGTGGCGCCATCTACATTTAAATACTGGTACTGCTAGTATTGCTGTTATATTATTACGTCCATAACTTTCTTTCTACTGGTTAGACCGAGGGATTCAACAGCTTTAAACTTTCTCCGACCAACGCGCTCGTAAATAGGTCCTCTAATTTTTTAGACTATAATACATACACATACAAACATTCATATAAATATATTGAAGCATTGCAAGAAGGAGTCGTTCTCTGAAAGAAACAAAGAATATATGTAACCATAATGTTTATACCATAATATTTATATCTACTTTGTACGTTAATATCAAGAAGGGGAAAGATTGATTCAAAGAATAAATACGTTATTTTGACGACAAATTCACCTTGAAATAATTAACTTATTTTTCTAATTTTTTTTATTATAAGGTTTATATTCATTTTTCTTTCAAATTCATATTTAACGCGTGTTTATTCAAACAAATGTAACGTATTTATTTTCAAATGCATTTGAACAATGAAGCCCCGCCCACAATGTCAACGGTGCAATAACCCGAGAAAAAAACCAATATTAACGGAGTGTTTGTAAACACATAAAACATATGTTATGCAACTAAAAGTATCTTATAAATCGAATTGTAATTTTTTTAACTATTTTACACTGTAAAATTGTCTAATTTAATAATATTAACAAATTTAATGCAAGTAAAGAATGGGGCGATTTAGCGGAAAGTTATGCAATTAAAAACAAGGGAAAAAGCAAGCGTCGGTAATTAGTCGTCACAGTGAGAGGTCACGTTTTTTTTTGTGCTCCGTAATAATTAAAATAATTAAGCAAAATTATTAAGTGCAAGAGATTTTAATATTACAAAACGTTTCACCTACCTACCAACCACCTGTGGACAAAATTTAAGAGCCGCCGACCAAATAGTCCGAGATTTACGAATTTTTAAAGATTTTTACCGCCATAAAAATCTCACCGAAGCTTGACCACCATTGTCGAACGATCGAAATCGGTCATTTGCTCTAGACGCCGTCGGACTTGGAGATTTCAACAAATTTCAAGTTATCCCGAGGGACCGTAGCAGAAACAGTCTCCCGTTTCCCGTTGTGAAGACGTCTCCAGAACACCGGCGCAAGAAGCAACGGAGATCATATACGAAGATTCAGGTTTTTGCTAATTTTAACAAACTCTCCCGCGCCATTTTTACTTGCGCATGTACATTTCTAGAACTTCACTTTGTTATTCCATAACTAACTATTTATATTACTTTCACCGATATTTTACCACTGTAATCTTTAGTCAACTTATTTAAATATTGGCATCTACTATTTGTATTTGTAAAACTTGATGCCATGTCACTGTTATAAACTATTTTACTAAGACAACACATTATTGCACCTGTCTTACACCATATTTTTATACTGTACGAATGCCAACCGTCGAGTGTGTCTCGCTGAATATTACTTGTGTGTCACGAAATTACCAATATAAATTTCTCAAACTTTGCCAAACTCGTTTATCCCTAATAAAGTTAATTGTCAATATTTTACTTTGTTTTTTTTTATATATACTTGAGATATTGTTCCGTTCCTAACTTAATAAATTACGTAAATAAAGTAAAAGTGGAAAGAAGTGAACCTACTTTAGCCCTGAAGAGAGAAAGAAGCTAGCCGAAGAGAATAAAACAGATAAGTATTGAATGAGCCCGATTCGAATTTTACATGTTTTTTTTGACTTTCATTCATTTTAATTATACCATACGTAGAAACAATTTTATTGATCAACATATTCGTAACAGTACATTTATCATAAAACAAACCATTACACATTTTAATATTATAAATAAACAATAAAAACATAACATTTGTCAGCCCAACTTTTGGGGCATTTATAACAGTCATAACAGTTATTCTCATTATAGTCATTCTTTAATTTACACGTATCCCCCAAGAAACATAACATTTGGCTTAGTGGGGCAATTTAGAAATATTACCTTTATTTATCGAACAAACGTAGAAACATTTTTATAAATATTAACGTCATTAAGAAACGTAACAATATATATATATATATATATATATATATATATATATATATCTAAATTTTATTATTTTTTAACTCTACATTTTTTACCCCAGAAGAAGCGACAAAGTCTGTCGCGAAATATAGGGTAATTTAATAAAGGAGTTTTTTAATTGACCGCTTACCCGAATTTTAATTAATTTTTGATATATATATATATATATATATATATATATATATACAACGTGTCCAGGAAAGTATGCAACAAAGGGAAAACTTTTTTATTGTCTATTTCTCGGGAAATTTTATTCTTTATAAAAGTTTTTGCTTTACTTGAAACCCATTTACCCGTTAAAACAAATAAAATATCGCTTTAAATAATGAAAATATTCTTTAATAACTTGAAAATACAAAAAATGTTATTTTTATGTTTTAAACAAACGTCACTCGGTGTGATGCCCCTCTCGTTCAATACATAAATTTGTACGTCTACTTAAGTCCCTGACGGCATTTTGCAGGAAATTGGGATTATTATTTAAATGCATTACCGCTTCCTTAATCCTGTTCTGCAAATCTTCTTGGTTATCAAATGGCCTTTCTGAATACACCCGATTTTTCAACCAACCCCATAAAAAATAATCCAAAGGATTTAAATCCGACGAGCGTGGAGGTCATGGAAATGTTGAATATCTTTCTATCCATTTTTCTTGAAATTCTTGGTTTAAATACTGCACGACTCGACGAGAACTATGTGCAGGTGCACCATCTTGCATAAACCACAAAGAACGTCTTGTTTGTAAAGGTAAGTTGTCAAATTCATCTTCTAATTCAGTAGTCAGAAATGCTAAATACCTTTCAGCATTTAGATTTTGTTGAAAAAAATACGGCCCGACCACTATTCTCTCCAAAATTTCGCACCAAACATTTATCTTTCGTGAATATTGGTTTTTACACTCCATTTGGAAATGTGGATTCTCTTGAGATCACCAACGACAGTTTTGCGAACAAACTACACCATTTGTGGTGAATGTCGCTTCAACGGTAAATAATAATTTTCTGGGAAATGTTAGATCTGCTTCTATTTCACCTTGTATCATGAAGGAAAACTCTAAACGCTGGTCATAATCTCGTTCTTGCAATGTTTGGACACATCTTGGTTTAAACGGAGTAAACTTGTATGTTTTCAATATTTGATGTACTGATGATTTACGTAATCCTAAATTAGTTGCACATTTTCTCACAGATAATTTAGGATTCTCAATTACACTTTGTAAAACATTTAAAGAATTATCTAAATTTCTTGCTGGTCTATCATGTTCCTTTTTAAAATTAAATTCCAAAGAGCCTGTTTGTTTAAATTGTCGTAAAATTCGGGATACCGTAGACCAACTAACGTTTTTATTGGGATGCCTTTCGTTAAAAGTCGTAGCTACGTCTCTACATGTCTTATAATTATCGACACATATAAGCATTAACTCTGCTCTTTCTTGCAAAGTTAAACGTTCTGCCATAGTAATGTATTTTGTAGGATGTCAAAGTTACTGTCAAATACCATGCATACGTGATTAAAAGTAAAAAGTAATGACTGCACACACGATATTAAGTAGGCACGGAAATTTTGAACAATTAATAAAATAATTGTATTTTTACTATCTAGTATGATAACTCATTTATTTTAACGGGTAAATAGGTTTTAGGTAAAGCAAAAACTTTTATAAAGAATAAAATTTCCTGAGAAATACACAATAAAAAAGTTTTCAAATGTAAATAAGAATTTTGTTAGCAATATTATTTTTAGTGATGATGCCACTTTCACACGTAGAGGCGTTTTTAATTGGAGAAATTGCCACATTCTGCAAAATGAAAATTCACATGCCGTCAAAAAGGCACACTTTCAAAATGAACTGAGAATAAATGTTTGGTGTGGAATTTTTAGAGATAATGTAATAGGTCCCTTTGAATTACCTTTAAATTTCAATGGCAATTCATATTTGGAATTTCTCCAAAATACACTTTTCGATGAGCTGGAAGAGTTACTATTAAACCAAAGAAGAGATATGTGGATTATGCAAGGTGGCGCCCCACCATTCTAAAGGTTAGGAGAAATTTTTTCGATAGAATTCGAAAATGTATTGATGTTAACGGAGACCACTTTGAAAATTTATTATAATGATAATTAATTTGATTTTTTGTTACAGTAGTCTAAATTAATATTTGTTTTAATACGTTTATCTTATGTAACCATCATTTTATTCTACTACTATTTGATAATAAAAATCATAGTTCTGAATTTTCATAAACTTAAAATTGAATATTTATAATAAAACATCCTGTATCTCGGTAAAGAGGAATATTTTATTTAAGTGTTTTAGGTTCAATCTTCATATTTTGTGCTGAGGTTTCTCCAGTTACTATATGGACAATTCTTAATGAAACAGCCTGTATATATAGATTTCATTGAATAGTTGCTAATGAATGACACACATTGTTTGCTAACTAATAATATTTACCAAATTAACTGCGATTTAGGACATCAACTATTGCAAAGTAATAATATGCGCGAATATGTATTATTTCGTTAATAATATTTTCGATCTATCACTTTTAATTAAACTCATGAAAGGTAAAATGAAAATGTCACAATGATGTTTGTATCAATAATTCCCCGCCTACTGGTTATAGCCAGCATTAAGAGAAATCCCTCGTTTTCAGTTGAAAGGTATTTATTTCAATATTAAAAAAAAATAAAGAGATAAAAGCTTTGGAAGATCTAGAGAAAATATTATGCCCACGAGCAAAGCTTGTTATTAAAAAGTAGAAAAATATATGGGCTTGTATTTTATTTAAGGAAGTATTAAATATAAATCTGATATCGACGTTTATGAGACTTTCTTAGTTCATAGGTTTATATATATATATATATATATATATATATATATATATATATATATATATATATATATCAATTAAATAGGCTTTCAGTTTCAAAATTAATCTTAAAGCTAAGAACGTCAAGAAATGTACATATACTGTTTGTCAATTAAAAGATCCTTATATACGAATTAAGGCAAAATATTAATACACATATTTTATTAAAAGGACGATTTAATCTGAGAAAGGAGATGAGTGATAAAGACTGTTTATTTTTATCGTAACTCAAACAAGATAAGGACTTTCATGTTGAGTATTAATTATGGAAATTCGAGATAAGTTTCTTTTAATAAAACAAGTTTATGATTTTATTAAGTGTTTATTTAGCAATATGAACAAAAATATTGTTCATTTTTAAACTACCTAATTTTAGATGCTATTTATATAATAGTATTTATTCATGCACATTCCATTTACGTAAGTTTTTAAGTATACGTGCGTTTATATTGACTTGAGCGTGAAATTCTATCCTGAAAAAAAACTACCGTATACATACTTTAAATTAACGATTATCTTTTAAAATTGTATATAGGTAATTAGAGAACAATGTCCTTTTTAAAATATCAATATAGAATAGGTAATGTTATACTTGCTATCATAGTAAACCAAGTACATAGTTTACAAGATAACAATATGGGTGTTCATTGTACTAAAGTTAAACTAAAATTGAATGTTAGTACTACGATGACTTGACAACCATTTTTATTTTCCAACATACTCTCCTTCAACACTAATACACTTCGACCAGTGGTTCTGGACGCCAGTTTTATAAACGTCAGCATCAAAATCGTCAAAATACTGCTCTATCTCTGCAATAACTTCCTCATCTGTCTTGAATTTCCTTCTGGCGAGAAAGTTTGAGTTTAGGAATAAGTCTGAAGAGGCTACATCCGGTGAATAGGGTGGTTGTTGCTCAATTCGAAGTCATAATTCAGCCAGTTTTTTCCGAACTATGCGACTGGTGTATGACAGTACGTTGTCATAGAATAAGCATTTGATGTCGAGCCATTGTGGATCTTTTTTCGGTAATCGCAATTTTCACTTTGTCCAGAAGGGCAGCATTATATAGTCAAACAGAACGTGTATAGTTTGAACCTTTACGAGATGGTCGATAAGATATATTCCATTGGAATCCTAAAATATCGTGGGCATTACTTTTCCACTCGAAGGAAGCGTTTTGGCTTTCTTTGGAGGAGGTCTGACATGATGCTTCTACTACTGAGATTGCCGTTTCGATTCTGGCATATAGTAGTGGAGCTAAGCTTCATCGGCAGTAACAAATTGACGCAAAAAATTTACTGGGTTGAGCCTCGAATTGTTGTTGGAAATTTGTACTCTTCCACGTTTTTGATCTACATTCAGTAGCACCCACCAAGAAGAGAGTTTAGATATTCCCAATTTTACATGTAAAATGTAGTATACACGTTCAGTAGACATGCCCAAAGTCGTGGAAATATTCTCCACTTACACTCTTTGGCTACGTAATACAATATATTGAAGCTTTTTTAACTATTTCTGAAATGATAACACGTTTTGGTGGTCCAAGACAGTCTTTATCATGTCGACACGTTTAAAGCAAGCAGCCCGGCGATAAATCGTTGTTTTCGAAGGAGCATAGTTGCTCAATGTTTGCTACATATCCGCCAATCTCAGTGGTTTTTATCTTCTTAAAAAACAAATACTGAATAGCGCCACGAAATAGCGATTTTATCTAGAACTCTCACTAAACTAGAACTCTCACTAAACGCGTCTTTTTCTAAGCAATTGTATCTATCAAACTAAACGTCAGACGATAGTCAAAATTTAAGTAGCCCCTTGTAAAAGCATAGCCTGCATACTCGAACATAATATCAATTTTTATAACAAATATAAACACTGATTAGGCGAGTTTCGTCTTCCGGAAATATTTTTGGAAACGATGTAAGAAAATTTAAATTTTTGTAAACGAAAAGTCTTCCTTTGGAGACTGTGGTTAAGTGAAACAACTTTATTGTTTTTCGAAGTATTCGTCATTGAGATCAATACACTTATGCATATATTTGAACCAACTTGCGAAGCATTTTTTCCACTCTGAAGCTGATATTTCGGAAACCAGTATTCGGAATCTTTCAACAGATGCTTCAAACGACAAAAATCGGTCGTCACGAATTTTATTTTTAATATATGGGAACAAACAGAAATCACTTTATCAAGCAATGAATCATTAATTCAACAGTTTTGGGTTTAGATTATTTCTTATTACTTCATCGATGACTTCCGCCAAACAAATTATGATATGTCAAGATGTATTCGCGGTTCTTCGGTTCTTTAAAGTTACGATTGCAAAACCAAAAAAATAAGCGATCATTTACTTGGCAACATTGCGTGGACGAACAACATTCGTAGTTTTGAAAGACTTAAATGATAGACTGTTGTTTACTTTCAGGTCATACAAATAAATCTAAGTTTCTTCCAGACTAACAATATTTAGACTAAATTTGGATGATTTCGGTTGAATTTTTTTAGTATTAACTAATCTGCAATCATCTATGTCTTCTATTGAGTCTAAAAGTGCTAAGATTAGTACATTGGATACGAATGAATTAGAAGGTTCTTCTCTAAATATTCTGATTAATGATGAGAATGATTTTAATTATCAAGCTGTCACCTATGTATGCGGATTCTTCCTAAAAAAGTTTAATTTACCCGATTGTAACGTTTGTAAATCTTCTTTATTATCTGCTAACGTAGAATCTCTTCACACATTTACAATGTTTAAGGAATTTAGTAAATCTTTATCCCACTCTTAGTTTTGTATTATATGTTAATACTATTTACGAGAAGATAAGTTGTGTAAATAGATTCTTGACACGTTGGCAAGTTTAGGGTTTTCTAATCTTTTATGCATATGTAGAATTGTGTTTATTTTATATTACTGTTTATTCGAATTTCTGTTTATTTATTGTTATGAATATATAGTTTATTTTGTTTTATTGCAAGAATATTGCATTTTTTTATATATTTGTTGAATTTTAAATATTTATTTTTTTACATAGAGTTTAAATTTATTTTTTAACAGAACTAATTTTTATTTATATGCACGTAAATATGTGTCTGTGATTTCTATATTTATAGATATATCGCACTGATGAGATCAAAAAAGATCGAAACATGTATTTACAGCATATTTAGAACAGAAAAAACATTATAGTAATTTAAAAATGCCGCCATCGCGGTTGTTTATGAATTTAGTAATACCATATCAACAGCAGAGGCGCTAGCGTAAGGGTCTAATTTTTAACACGAAATGTAGCACTTTTATTTGACATGCTCTTTGGTCCGGACTATTAAGGCCTGTTACGAGGAAGTATTATCAGTTTATACATTTATACTGTTTATCATCTTCAGAAACTGGCTTAAATATAAGTATTCTTTACTAATTTCTTTCGTACATATTTATGGTGCATTACTTTCATGTCTAAATTGTTTTGCAGTCGTAATATAACGGGTGGGGCAAAAGTCCCGCTACCACTTTGATTGCGCGGCATCTTGGTTATGTGACGTTTAGTTCAGTTTAGCTTTAACCATTGTGTTGTGTAGACGTCCAAATTTTATTATGGATAAATATACGCCACAAGAACGAGCAGAAATAGTGACAATATTTATTGAAAATAATCGTTCTATTATTGCCACTCAGCGGAAATTGCGTCAAAAATATCCTAATCGTCCAGTGCCTCACAAAACCACAATTTATCGTTTACATGCGAATTTTCGACAGTACGGTACGACAGCGGACAGGCCTCGTTCTGGAAGACAACGGACGTCTCGTAACGCTGAAAATGTGGCTCTGGTGCGCGATAGTGTTGCAGAGCCTCCAGATACATAAATTCGGAGACGTGGTTCCCAGTTACACATGTCTGCACGCAGTTTAAGGCGAATTTTGAAAACTGATTTGAAAATGTTCCCGTATAAAATTCAATTAGTCCATAAATTGCTACCGAGAGATCATGATCAACGAGTTGAGTACAGTAATGCAATCCTAAGGCTGTCTGATGAAATTGAAGATTTTTCGTCTAAATTGATAATGAGCGATGAAGCCCATTTTCTTCTCAGTGGCCACGTCAATAAACAGAACAGTCGGTTTTGGGGGACACAGAATCCTCAATTAATTCATGAAACGTCATTGAATCCACAAAAAACAACTGTATGGTGTGGTATTCATGCTGGAAACATCATTGGGCCCTATTTTTTTGAAACTGACGAAGATGTTGGAGTTACTGTTACTGCTGAACGGTACCAAGACATGATTCGAAATTTTCTTGTGCCTGAAATGGAAGAGCAAGGACTAGAGGAAATGCGGTTTCAGCAGGATGGGGCCACAGCACACACAGCTCGTTCAACAATTCAATTATTGAATGACGTTTTTCCACGAAGACTAATTTCGCGAAATGGCGATTTAGCATGGCCAGCCAGATCTCCGGATTTGGTTGCACCTGACTTTTTCTTATGGGGTTTTTTTAAATCAAAAGTTTATGTGAATAAGCCCCAAACGATTCAACATCTTAAAGAGAATATTCGTCAAGAAATTGAAGAAATTCAGCCTGAGATGTTGCAGGATGTCATGAAAAATGCCTTAAAAAGAACCGAAAGTTGCATAGCGAATCGCGGTCACCATTTAGCCGATATAATTTTCCAATCATAACGAAAAAAAAATGTAAAGAGCAAATAAACTTTTTATGTAAACCAAACTTACTTATCTTTTCTTTCAACAAAGTTATAGGCAATCAAAATGGTAGCGGGACTTTTGCCCCACCTTGTATTAATAACTATTTGCACAGCTTGCTTTCTTTGTATTGCGTTATCATTGAAAAATCGCTACAAATTATCAAAATATTTTGTATTATAATCACACCACTGTTATTTTTAAATATTATAATCTCTGGTCAACAACAAATTTATAGATTAATATCTTATCTCTTAACTAACAACTTCTTAATGACTTGTGAAGTAATATTATGGCTCATTATCGATACAAAATTATCAGCTTAATCGTTGTATAAAGTAAATATTAAACATATTTACTTTAAAGTATATGTTATGTTAAGGTATTTTCATGATTAATAATTAAAAAATACAGACAGAGTTAATTATAATTAACTCTTGTCTTAATTTTTAAAATTTTTATTTTGAATATGTAATAAATGTAAACTTGAAATGTTTTTATTACAGAAATTAGTTGCCGATTATTATGCATACAATAGAATGATGATGATCTGTTGCCAAGTTTTCTGATTCGCGATCGTAAATTTATCCTTCCTGGACCATTATGTACGATTATCAAACTTTCCTTAAAGGCATGCATTTTTCCTGACGCATGGAAACGAGCGCTAATTTGTCCTGTCCATAAGGGCATACAGCGATATTATCTATTTGTATTTGTATTTTAGAACAGGTGCTATGTATTTTTATACAGATTGACTGAAGTAACGGTGGAAATTGCGAAGCGTATTACACACACTAGCGCACGCATATTTACACGTACATGTGACTCTAATGACCGTAGGCGTAGTTTAGTTACAATAGTGGGGATATATTCGTCAGTTTCGGTCCGTATTTAATATGAAAATTATTATTAATGTAAATTAAATAAAATTCTTACAAAAAAAAAAAGGAAACAAAATTCTAAATGATGTTCTTCTGGGACCACACGGCGTCTTTTACTATGCCGTGAATTAACGCAACCTTCTGTATGAAATGTATTTACAATCTTATGGATAATTGACACAAAGGGAAGCGGAGGGTTTTCGTATGCTGCTACAAATATATTTTGCACGTCTTTATATGAATTATCCCTCGCATACCATAATACAATTTGTATTTTTTTTTCGACAGTGAAAGGCAATTTATTTTTGTTTTTCATGTGAGTTTGCTCAGACACAATATCGTACGCATCGCGATGCGAACAACAAATGTCATCCCTACCAGTAACCTTGAACTTGTTATACATACACGTACTCGTATATGTATATGTGTGTGAATTCGAAGTTAAATATCTACTTTTAACTACGCTAATCTGTATATTCAAATGTTCGGTCATTTTTGTCATCAAATGAACATGCCTTTTTCGTAGCAGATCAACTTTATCAAATCTTTGTATTATTTCTGAATATATATGCGAGGCTTTGTATTAATGCGGATAAGTAGATGTCATATACATATTTTTCGCATGTCTTTGATGCGATATGCCATCCAAATTTTTTCATCTAACCTTAGTTTTGGTTTTGCTCCACCTGTAATTGCTCTTTTAAGATCATATTTGGAGAATCATTTTTCTTACGTCCATTACAATGGATATTGTTCTATTTAGTTTGTTGCCATGTCGGGTGTTCCACAGGGTTCCAATCTGGGCCCACTTTTATTTGCCCTATTCATCAACAATCTTTCATTGAAGATTGACTGCTCCATTTTGGCTTTTGCGGATAACATAAAGATCTATTCCAGAATATATACTATTGATGGCACTCAAAGTTTGCAAAGGGATCCAGATTTGATTAAAAATTGGTGTCATGTATTTCATCTTAAATTAAATGTAGGTAAGTGCTGTGTTGTTACTTAATACAAAGAAGGGTACTCTACTTTTATCAGAGTATGTAACTGGTAACAAGACTTTACCTAGGTATTTAGTAATCCGAGATTTGGGAGTTATTTTTGACTAATGATTTAAGTTTAGACCACACATTGAGCTAATTTCAGATTTCGCCAGTCAAATCACTTTTCTAATACGTGTTTATAAATACTTTAAAGATCCTAATGTTCTGAAGTCTCTCTATTTTACTTATGTTTTTAGCAAATTGAAATATGTTGAGATTGTGTGGCATTCCATTTATGTTTCCCACTGCATGTTACTGGATTGCGTTCACAGAATATTTTTGAGGTACCTACCTTGCAAAATTAATGGGGGTTTTCACCTATCCGAACTAATCAGGACGAATTACTTTTGCGACACAAAATGTCCTCACTTTTGGATAGACGGAACGTACATTGTGCGAAATTTTTGTGGAACCTGATAGACAACAAAATCGAAAGTGAATTATTATTTTCGAGAGTAACTTTCCATGCGCAAGGGATTCTGCCAGGTATGTGCGTACTTTTTATTTGCCAACAGCGAGGACGGATATCGTGTACCTTTGATAATAATGTGCAGAAATGCAGTCAAACTAACAAATGTAGATACATTTTTGTAACTTAGTTGAATATATTGTAATTTATTTCTTTTTTGTGCTGCACAATTTTTGTTTATTGCGTATCTATAAATGGGCATATAACATTAGACAATAAAGGGATATTACTATTATTATGATTCTCTACGGTAGCCTCACGTTTTGGGCAATCGATTAATAGCCTCTTCAAAATTTAAGTATACTACTCACGACCGTTTCAACGTTATCTTGGGTACTAAAAGGTGTTCTTTATTCCAAAATTTGTTCAATTGTTGGTAAAGGTAAAAGAGCGTACATGCAGTAATACTTTCCAGCCTAGTTCCGACAACTTTCTTTGGATCGCAAAAAAGCATTTCTATGTTGAAAACAAATTCTTGTTCTTCTGGTCAAAACTGATCGTCCCTGTCGTAGATACCTTCTTGTCTTTTTCTTTTCTGCCGTCGTATTTTGTATTTGGACTTTACTTTGTATTTTGAGGGTTTCCTTCTTTGGTGCGATAAGTTTTTTTGAGACATCGAATTGTACGAGGGATATTTTTTAAATAAGGTCCGTTTGCGAATGAGTGTAGAACGACGCGAGATCGCCGCAGTGCGCATGCCCGTCTGTCTGTGTGCTGAGCTCTAGAAGTTTATAATGTTTAAGAAAGCTGAGTCACCCGCTGACTGTGAGATACAATCTGTAATTCGATTCTTGAGTGCAAGAAATTTGCCAGCAGCGGAATTCACCGTCAAATTTGTGAAGTTCACGGTGATAATGTCATCAGCTGCGCCCTGGTCGACCTTCTTTGATTTCTGAAAATTTGGTTCGTGAAGTGGACCACAAAATTCGAAAGCACTGACGACGATTCACGATTTCAAAGTTATCAAATGATTTTCCACATGTTTCAAAGTCTGTTTTGTACACAATTGTTTCGGAGAAACTGAAATATTAAAAAAATGTTTTGTCGGTGGGTTCCAAGATTGGTTTCTGACGATTACAAAACAAAAAGTTTGGGTTGTATTTGATCGTTTTTGAATTGATAAGATCAGGAAAGAGATGAATTTTTGGACTACATCGTTACAGGAGAACAGATTTTTGGTGTCTTACATAACTTCTGAGTCTAACCAACAGTCAATAGGAATGGCGGCACACGTCGTTGCCAACCAGAGGTAAAACCGAACAGACTCTTTCAGCACGAAGAATTATGGCAACTGCGTTGTGGGACAGGAAAGTTAGTGGAATTTATGCGAGAGGCACAACAATCAATTCGTGCCGTACAAAACAAGCGGCGTAGCCGACTGTCTTCTGGTGTGATCTTGTTTTATGAAATACAAAGCCACGCATTTCTCCACAAATACAAGGTATAATCAGGTTTTCTGAATGGAAACAACTGGAACATCCACCATTACAGTCCAGACCTTGCACGCAGTGATTTTCACTTGTTTCGGTACTTAAAGGAGTTTCTTGGTGGTCAACGATTCAACGACGACGAAGAAGTGAAAACTGCAGTCATGGATTGGGCTTCTTCAGAGGCGGCAGGTTTCTTTGACATCGGAATTCAAAAACTTGTTGAACGGTGTGATAAATGTTTGAACAAAAATGGAAGTTATGTAGAAATGCAGGTGAAGTATGTAGAATGTGGAAATAAATATATTTTATTCGATTTTAGAACCATAAGCTTGTTTATAAGCACCCAAATGCGGGCATAAAATGGTCTTTATGGCACAGGTCAATCAAAAATTGGTCTTTATGGCACAGATCACGTCAGTATGGAACATTTATTAACATTAAATTGTCAATTTTGACATATTTAGAAAGTAAAGCAACATATTTGTTGTACAAAGCAATATACATTTTTTGAATGTTTTGCCATAATCTCCTAATTATGCCCTTAATACATAAATAACTATTAACGATATTTACAGTATTTTTCTTCTTATTCAAAAACGGACCTTATTTAAAAAATATCCCTTGTATTAGCGTCTGTAGTAGGTATTTTCGACTGACATCGTCATAGGAATTTTCATGTGGTATATGTCGATATTATATTCACCTGCTTTTTTCCAGTAACTACCGCAATACAAAGAAGTGATCTATCTTTTTTTTTGAAACCATATAAAATATTTTAATATTTGCATTACATATGGTCAAGATAAAAATACTTTTTGAAATTGGGATCACGGAAGTTTCAATATAGAGATAATGTTAAAAAAATATTTCAAATACGATTTAGAACTGTTATAAAGTTCTATAATTTCGGCAAAAGCTGTATAAAAACACTTTTATAATTAATTCCCTCTGTATATGTTTTGTTATACGAAATATTATCTACATCTTCTTGAGTGTTTAAAACAATATTAAGTGCGTTTTTGAATATAGGCTAATTCAAATGATTATCTATCACATCTACTTACAATCGCAAAAGATAAATCCAAGCCTTTCGAATATATAAGCGAGATGGCAACTGGAGAAGAAGACTTGCAATCAAGTTGGTCATCGAGATGTTTGCTAAAGTATTGTTGTTGGTTTCCCTGATCGCAGGGGGGCAATGTGTCAATTTTATTATCAGGAACAATGAAATTGGTGCCATATGGGTAGGAATTCTCGGAAACGCCGATAAACAGCCACTGGCTAATGGAGGCTTCGTTTTAGAAGCTTTTACTGAAGTAAGTATAAAATTCTTATATAATTTAAAATATTTTAAGAGGTTTTAATTGAATATTTAGTATTGTATTTTTTATTTAATTTAAAATTTAAATTATATTACCTTATTTACGGTAGAAATATGACATTTATATTAAAAATTAGTACTGAGAAGACGGTAAATATTTATATATTTTTTAAGAGATTTGTAATTAATTCATAGAAATGCAGTCGTCTAAAAGTGCAATTGTTTTTTTTGAAGATTATATAATTACAAGTATGATAATAAAGTTATTAGCACTACGTTCTGACGTCAAAAAATAATATGAGTCACACGTTAAAGGTGTCGAAAATATTGAGAATAGAGTTACAAATTAATAGAGTTAAATATTTATTAAACTTTCATAAATTGAATTTCTTAACTTATGCGAAAAAATATAGTTCCAAGCTTCGTTGAAATTTAACAAATTTATTATTTATAAAATTAAAAGAGAATAATAAAAACATGAACTACCTTATTAAACATAATTACTTAAAAACTAAATATAACTATATATATATAAATTGAAATATAACATGTTTATATTTCCATCTAGAACTTCCATTTTCAATGTCCTTGCTCCAATAATTAATTCACATATTGTTTTTAAATATTCAATTTCTTCTTCATTTGTATTTATTTTTCTTTTAATTCAATTCTTTAATTTAATGTCTGATGTTGATCCTTTATTGATTCAAATTAGCTTCTTAACATTTACTTTATTTATTTAAGATTCTTGACAATCCTTTATAATTAATTTTCTCAATAGAATTCTAGCGAAACCATTTTATATTACGTTATTTCATATTCCATCTTATAATATTTCTTCTTATATTTGTATTACGTTTACAATCAATCTTGATTTAGAAAGAAATATCTGGTACTAGTTTTTAAACATTATTCCATCCAAATTATATTTCTTTAAAAGTTAAATTTTTGACTGAATTTGATTTTTGTTCTTTTCTTGTTGCTATCAAAAATCAATAATACCTTGATCCCTCTTTTTTCTTTTAAAAATCTCAGCTAATTGTTTATTTTTCTAACATAAATTTTATAATAATTCTACTTTTCACAACTGACAATTTTATATCATAATTTTTTTATATCTTTCTGATACTATGCATATATACATTATTCACAATTCATTAAACCAGTTCATTTACGATTAAATCCAACTTAATACCCTTCTTAATTAAGATTTTATAATATATACATTAGGGTGACAATGGTTTGTATGTAAAAAAATTTTTGTTCGAATTTTAAAGTTTTTTCAACGGAATATTGTGCCAATAGGTCCAAGAGTTTTGTGCCGAAAATTTGAGCCAAATCGGACAACGTTTTCTGGACGCGCATCCAGGTCAAAGGTCAGGTATTTGCATATTTCACAGCTAGTATGAAGTAAAGTTGAGAAACCCATATATTTTCTACTTTATTTTACAAAAACATCTGGATTCTGTAGACTTTTAATAAAGAGGACACTCAAATAGTTTTTTTGGGAACTAACTCTCAAATTTCCCTTGCGTCAAAGTGATCCACAAACTATTTTATTTCAAAAATGTTTAATATATGTATGCCATTATTGGCAATGTATATAAATTCTGTGTACTTTTGATAAAATAACTTAAAAATATTGCAGGAAAAAGTTAAGATACAAATTTTCAATTAACATAAAGTTTTTACATTTCAATATGATACGTTTTTTTCCAACCTTAGCTTCTTATATTTTTTAAATTTCTCCATATTAGACAAATTTTGTAAATTGAAAATGCAATAATTGCAAAGAAATATTAGAAAAAACAATTGACACAAAGCAGGATGGAATATGCATATATTTTCTGCTGCGCTACCAGCGCCGACCGCATTCAATGGTCAATCTACTACTTTTTCTAATTTTAAAAACAAAAATTATGATCGGTGATTTGGTAGGTTTTTTTTCTTTTAAAATCTACAGATCAAAATCTTTTTGCAGAGAATATAGATTAGCATTTTTTGAATACAGCTGCCTATATTTTTGTACCACCTGTAAAATATTAAACCATGTCAAGAGAAAAAAAAATTAAAAAAGTTATAATATATGATAGTTACTTTCATTAAATGTTGTTTCTGTTCCTCATCTTTTGTTATTTTGTCATGGTATTCTTGAATTAACTTAATGCCTCTTTCAGCACAATCATTAACAACAGCCAAGTTTTGAATAATTTGTTTCGCTCTTAGGTACTCTCCTGTAACACTCCAAGAACGTGGATCGTTGCTGAAAAACTCTATTGAAATTCCAAATCTCTTGAAAACTTTTTTGGTATTTTTTGAAAACAAATCTTGTAAAATATCAGAGTTGTCTCTGAAAATAAAACTTTTTAAGTTTTCCTTCTTTATTATTAGCTTCTTTGCTATCTCTTCATCCTCATTTCCAGATATATCTACAGACATATTCGCTACTAGCTTGCTTTTTGTTATGTTGTCTATCCTTTCGTCAAACAAAGAAAAGCCCACACATTCTTCGCTTAAGTAATACAGATGATTTAATACCTTTGAAATGGCTTTGTCCGCAATATTTTGATTGACTGTTTTGTAGTTTTCCAATTTTCTCAAAAACATAATATCATTTAAAGCAGCTTTATCCGCTTTATTTGAATCAAACCAAAAATTTGAATAACAACTTACAATGAAACCTGTTACTTCTATCAAAGCACTGATTTCAAAATCTGTCACTTCAGGAAATTGATTGCGAAAAATCACTATCTTTAAAGAGTATATAGCCTTGGCCATCCATCTTGCGTAGTGCAGTGCACCGGGTTTTCTGAATTTTATTTAAAAATCTAGTAGGCCTTGAAATTTATCAGTAGAATCCGTTAAAAATAATGGTTGTTTTAAAATATTTGACATGTAGATGGCGTGATTTAATACAAACAAACAAATGTGTTTTTGTAGTTAACGTTTTTGAATAAAAGCATCTATTAATTTCCTGACATAAAGGAAAGGTTAATTACCAAAAAAGTTCTTTTTACTATTTTTTTCACTAAAATATATAAATCCACATTTTTTCATTAAATATTGAAAAAAAATAAACGAGTTCAAAAAATTTATTTCGTATATATTGTAAAATATGAAAATACCTGACCTTTGACCTGGATGCGCGTCCAGAAAACGTTGTCCGATTTGGCTCAAATTTTCGTCACAAAACTTTTGGACCTATTGGCACAATATTCCGTTGAAAAAGCTTTAAAATTCGCGAAAAAAATTTTGGCTGTCACCCTAATATACATACATACAAGCGTCCCGTATCCTTATGTTCAAGTTTTGGGAATGTAAAGTAGATTTCATTTCAAGTAAAAAAAAAAAAAACGTTAAATTTGTTCATTCATTTATATTTGTTTCAAAGTTACAGGCCTATGAATGTTATTGTCAGATAATGAGAAAAAAATGTCATACTAAAGTCAATAAAAACTGATTTTATTTAAAAAAAAGTTCAATAAATAACATTTTCAAAATGTCCACCTTCTTGTTGAATGCAGGCTTGTGCCCGTAAGACAACAGATGAAGTACTCATTCGTAATTCGCGCTGGTTTTGTCGTATTTGTTCGGCAGTCTAATGAATACGATCCAATAACTCTTCTCTTGTGTTTGAAACTTGCGCATAGACTAAATCTTTCAAGTACTCCCATAAAATAAAAAATGTTTGTGATCGGGTGATCTAGGTGACCATGCAACAGGACGACCTCGATAATCCATTTTGGATAATTAACGTTAACGAAATTTCGGACAGCAATTTCGAAATGTGGTGGTGCTCTATCCATGTGAAACCACTTGTCTAGTCGAACATTTAGTGGGACATCCTCTAAAAGACCTGGCAGTTCGTCAATAAGAAATTGAAGGTAAATGTTCGCATTTAACCTCGCAGGAAGGACGACCGGGACCAATCAACAAGTCAACGATTAGAGCAGTCCAAACGTTAACAGAAAATTCTTGTTGAAATTTAGATGGGTCTATTGCTTTGGGATTATCTAATTCCCACCTATGCAGGTTTCTCAGATTTGTAACACCCCTTCTTGTGAACGTAGATTCATCTGTCCAGAGGACTGTTCTGCACAAATTAAAATGAAACCGTGACCGTCTTAATATTCAGGTAGAATAAACATTCATAGACCTGTAACTTTGAAACAAATAAACATTGATCTACAAGTTTTGTTTTTTTTTTAACTTGAAATGAACTACTTTACACTACCAAAATTTGAACATAACGATACAGCATACCTTGTATATATATATATATATATATATATATATATATATATATATATATATATATATATATATATATATATATATGTATATATATACAGGTTGTTTCAAGATTATATGAAAAACAATTAAAATTAGGTTCAGGACACCAAAATAAGAGAAAAACTTCCTATGAAGCTGTATCCGAAAACGCTTCGTTAAATAGTTACAGTCCTTCAAAGGTAAGGGTTTAAATCAAGTTTTTATAATTTTTCTCAAATTTTGAAAGGGAATACAAAACTCATATTTGGTAATTGTGATCAGCTAAGGAAATAACTTCTAAAAAATCATTTTTATTGTAAAACCAGCAAACGTGAAAAACAGGATACATAATAAGAACGTATGAGATTATTAACAGTAACAAACAGTAACGATAAAAGTTAAAAGAATTTCAAAAATGCCCGCAGGCAGGCGTTGCATCTTGTAATCACTGAACGAATAGCCGATCGGGAGTCACTTCTGTACAAGCTTGAACAACTCTATTTCTTAATGTCTCAACGTTATCTACCGGTTGTTCGTACACTTTTTGCTTGATGGCACCCTCTGCGAAAAAATCTAACGGCGTTAGATCTGGCGACCGTGCAGGCCAAGCAACTGGTTCTCCACGACCGATCCACCGTCCAGAGTAGTGTACATTTAGCGATTGGCGCGTGTTCCTAGCATAATGGGCAGGGCAACCGTCTAGTTGCAACCAGCTTTCACGTCTAAGTTCCAAAGGAACGTTATCTAAGAGGTCATAGAAACCGTTGTCTTTTTGCAACAAAACCGAACATTTTCTCAAAAAAAATAAAAGAGACAAAAAAGTTTCTAAAATGAATCTCGCTTAACCATTTTAATTTTACAAAATTCTACACGAAAAAAAAGTTTAAATGCAAAATACAGTAGGGATGACTGACTTTACTACTTCGTAGTAATAGGGGATGATCGACAAATTAATTGTAAGAAATTATTTTCTTAGCTGGTCGCAATTACCAAATATGAGTTTTGTATCTGTTTCAAAATTTGAGAAAAAATATGAAAACTGGATTTAGACCCTTATCTTTAAAGGACTGTAGCTAGTTAACGAAGCGTTTTCGGAGACAGTTTTATAGGAAGTTTTTCTTTTATTTTAGTTCACTGAACCCAAATTTTTTTTTTTTTATATAATCCTGAAACACCCTATATATATATATATATATATATATATATATATATACATTCACCAGCAAAAACAGTGAATCACCTATAAGTTAGGGATTTAATTTATTTATATGATGGTATTACACAGATGCATTGCGAACATGTGTAACTGGCAATACGATACAACATTTTAAGAAGTATTTTTTTAAACAGCATTCAACTACAATATCTTAAAATAAACATTACAAATTAACAAGAACGAAAAATTCCAGATAATGCATTTTATTATGTTATACATCAATAACGTGTATTTCCTCATCTTGCCCTTATTACAGCTTCCATTCTTAGATGCATACTTTGAATAATTACTTGAATGTCGGTTTGAGAAATATTTCTCCACTCTTCCTGAAGAGCAATACGAGGGTCACTTACATTCTTCGGGATGGCTGCACGACCTCTTATACGTTGCTTAAGCATGTCCCAAACATGTTTTATTGGATTTAGGTCTGGGCTACGTACTGGCCTAATCATCAAATTAATTTGCAAATATTCTGAAACGGCATGCGTTGCGTGCGGTCGGGCATTATCGTCCATTAACATAAACCCATCACCAATAAACGGAGCATAGGGCACATGTTCTCAAAGCATATCTTCTATGTACCTATGAGCCGTCAAAGACCAATTTTTGATGAAAACGGGCTCCGTACGGGCTTGGTACGAAAGTCCAGCCCATACCATTACAGAGTTTTTGTGAAACAATGTCTTTGAAGAAAATGTACATTAAAAATAACGTTGTTCTGGTCTTCTCCATACTTTTCCTCGACCATCTGGAGTCCGTAGGGCAACTCTGGATTCATTTCAGAATAAAATATTGCTCCATTGTTGCTCTGTCCAAATTAAGTGTTGTATTGCGAACTGTAAGCGAGCCATTCGATGTTGTGCGAGCAATTTTGGGCCAGATGCTGGTTTGAAACACCCTAGCCCAGCCTCTTTGAAGTGTCTTCTTACCGTTCTCTTACTTAAATTTTTCTCAAACACCTCTGCTAACCAATTTCGTGCCAGAACATCTGTAGAATGACGATTTTGTAAAACAATACTAAAAAATCGGTCATCACGGTCCGTTGTTGTTCTTGGTCAACCTGATCCAGGTCTTCTCGTGTAAGTGTGAGTTTCTTAATATCTAATGATGGCCGACGAACAGTTGTATAGGCTGTTCGAACTCAGTTTTGGCTAGTTCGGAACAGTTCTAGTATTTGAAATTCTCATTATACTGCGCATGTTCACAAATTCAGATTCTGCTTTTTGTTTAGACGGTTAAAACGAAAAACTTTCAGAATATTGTAAAATAAAAATAAGTATAATGTATAATCGAACGAGGAATAAATTAAAAAAATAAAATGGGTAATAGAAACTATTCTCAAATATTTAAAATAGAAAAAAATTATATACAATAGAGAATGGCAGTTAGAACACAATGCTAATAGCTCGTAATCTCCGAATTACGAACATGGTAAACGTGCAGTTGTCATACGCACTTGTTCTAGAATCCCTTAGAACTCTTTAAGACATGTCGTTTACATGTTCCTTACTGTAGAGGGGCGCTGGTTTCACCAATACATGTAAACTTGAAGTTTTTGTCAACAGTTAATAAAATCTCTAGATGTTTAATACTAAATTTTTATTTATTTAAGTATATGATATAGGCTTGAAACATTCTCTTCTGAAATTTATAAAAAAATTAGTAATCAAATTTTCATTGACATATTAAAGAAGTAAATTTATTCTTTTAGACAGTCGTCTATGCATCTGATGACTGGGCCGGTCGTTTTTGGGCTAGAACTTGGTGCAGCTGGGACACATACTTTTGCGAAACTGGAGATTGTGGTTTCAGATTAGAATGCGCCGGAAATGGCGGTGCTCCACCAGTATCGCTTGCCGAAATTACTCTCAGAGGATGGGGTGGACTGGATTACTACGACATTTCTCTTGTAGATGGGTTCAACGTAAAAGTTTCCGTAAGTAGTATCTATTTTGTATTGAATGGTTGGTTCATAGCAAAGGTGTTCCAATTTTGTTTCTATTTTATGAATTTTCTTTATTTAATAGCTTTGAATTTATGTTTGATTACAATATAAAATGTGAATGTAATGATTGTTATGAATGGAAGAATAGAGTATAACTTATGGGTCATCCTTAATTTGATCGAAATATGTTGTTTATTCTTTTTTGGTGAACTTTAGTTTGAATTATTTGCAGATGGAACCGATCGATGGTTATGGTGACGGAGGTACTTACAGTTGCCGAAAAGCGGCCTGCAACTACTACATTAACGACGATTGTCCAAGTGAATTACAATTAATAGGATCTGCTGGATGGACTATTGGTTGTAAGTCTGCCTGTTTGGCATTCAACACTGATCAATATTGTTGCCGCGGAGACTATGGCGTCCCTGAAAATTGCCGTTCTAGCGATTGGCCTATTAACTATCCTGCTTTCTTCAAGGAACGTTGTCCTGATGCATACAGTTATGCTTATGACGACACTACCAGCACTTTCACATGTATCGCTAACACTTATCGCATTGAATTCGGTTAAGACATGTAAAATTCATATAAAATCAAATAAATAATTACAAAGAATAAATTTTGTGTTTAGAACTCTCGTTTTTAAACTCCCCTTTCTTATACGTTAGTAGAATCTAATATTTTAGTATTTCTTAGTGGAGTTGTTCAAAAGAAACTATTATTGCATTTATAAGACTGCTTGTGTAATGATAATATCGTTGTTTGAATATACTAGTTAGTCAATGTAATGGTAATAAAATTTGACCGATTTTCGCCCCATACTGTGCTACTCTCTAGTGACAAATGGATTATTTACAATATAAAAGAAGCTGATAGCTTGCAGAAATCTATCAAATAATTATTAAAAAAGTTAAAATAATTATTAAAATTAAATTTAACCTGATATAAAATTTATATTAATATTTAGGTAGTTTCTAATTTAATTATCTTATTAAATATTTTTTAATTTTAGACGAGAAATACATTGACGCCAAATTTCGAATGTCTCGTAAAATATAACGGACAAGCGTCTCACTTTCATACATACTTGCCACTATGTACATATAGGACAGTCGTCCTTTCATAGGGAAAACAAATATGTAAATTATAGGTATATATATGGTGTATATATATATATATATATATATATATATATATATATATGTATCTGCTGACTGAGCAATATTCGGAAATTCTTATCAGGTTAAATAAAATGCACATTTTTAAATAATTATATTCTAAAGGTAGATGTTATTCATATTTATAAAAATATAAGTTTTTTAAATATAGCTATTATACATGTATGAATGCAAAACTATTTTGTTAGTTATTAAAGTTATTATACTTGACAAAATTATCGATGCCGGAAAAAAGAGTAGGTATAAGAATATTGTAATAGCTGTTTTGTCAAGATCTCCTAAAATTATATATGATTATAATGTGATACACTTTTATATGATTTTGTTTGAGCTTTCTATAAATGGTTTTAAATGGGAATTCTTAATCCTGGAACTGCACAGTTGGGTCTCAGACACCCAGAGCGTCATTAATATAATGTAACATGCGCATGAGTGATTTGTTTGTGTCGCCAATTTATGTAAATTCAGTTTGCAGTTTGCCGAGTTGAGGTGTGGGTCAATTGTTGCATTTTAGTGAAATAGAGAGGTAAGATATTCGATAGAATAGTAGCATGGGTACGTCAGACCCAAGTGTGATGTTCATGTTAATTATTTTGTGTCAACTTATGGTTGATTGTTTTAGTATAATGGCTTCAACGAGTAGAGAAAATCGTCCGTTAACTGAGGTGGAATTACAGATAGAGGCAGACAATCTGTAGGCAAATGAGACTGAAAACGACATCGTTGAAGATATTTTTGGAGGAGAAGATTCTGATGAGGATTATGTATATAGAAGAACGACTCTCAGATACCGACAGTGAACAAAGCGAAAATAAAGACGAAGTAGTGAACGAACCAGTGAGAAAGATTTACAGATTACATGGTAAAAATGGTCATTGTTGGAGTACTCAAGCACTACCAAGACAAGGTCGTACAAGACGAGAAAACATTGTTTTACATTTACCTGGTCCCAAGGGAGAAGCCAGAACAGTTCAATCTCCTGAACAAGCTTGGAATTTATTTTTCAACGAACAAATGTTAGATATTATTGTCTTACATACAAATGAAGAAATTGCTTGTAAATGCAATAATATTAGACAACAGAGTTACACACGGCCAATAAATAACACAGAAGTGAAGGCTTTTATTGGGTTGTTGTTTTTCACCTTACAGGTATCAAACTGTAACTTAGATGAACTTTGGTCAGTAACATTTGGAAATGGAATATTTCGTGCAACAATGTCACAGCAGCGTTTTCAATTCATAGCTTCATGTCTGAGGTTTGATACTAAAGAAACTAGAGCTGAAAGAAGGTTAGTTGATAAATTCGCACCTATTCGTGAATTATGAGACATTTTTGTTAACAACTGTAAATCCTACTATACACCATATGAATACTGCACTATTGACGAGCAGCTCGTCATTAAAATAATGATGCTGAACGATTCAAAAACATTTTACATGCTCAATGCAATACCATACGTTGGAAGAGTAACAACGCAAAACAGTGAGTCAGTACCGGCTTATTATGTTCGAAAATTGTTCGAACCAATACACGGAACTAATCGAAACCGTACAGTAGACAATTGGTTTACATCAATTCCGCTGGCTGAACAAATGCTAGAACAGTATCAATTAACTCTTCTTGGGACCCTAAGAAAAAACAAGACAGAAATATCTCCTGCTTTTCTCAAGAAAAAAGAAGTGGACACGTCGCTCGCTATTTGCTTTTGACAGAAATAAGACACTTGTTTCTTACATTCCTAAACAAAACAAAATTGTACTTTTGCTGTCAACATTGCATTCGGATGCTTCCCTAAATGCCGTTACTGGGAGGCCCAATATTATAAATTCATATAACGAGACCAAGGGAGGAACCGATACGTTTGACCAGCTTTGCCATTCGTACACTACTTCGCGGAAAACCAGACGTTGGCCCCTACGAATTTTCTTCAATATTCTTGATGCTACTGGTATAAACGCAATTGTTTTATTTTCTCTCTCAAGTCCGCAATGGAAGGAAAATAGAAAAAATAATCGAAAAACTTTTCTAAAGCAGTTAGAAATGGTTCTAATTGAACCACATTTACGAGAACGTTTGACCGTTGCTAATTTACAAAGAACATTGAGCCAAAGAATTTCTGAAATTCTCGAAATTGAAGTTACCCCGTCGCAAAATGAAGTCAATTTGACAAAAAAAGCTAGGTGTTCTTTTTGTGCAACAGGGAAAGATAGAAAAACAAGTTTTGCATGTTCTGTTTGTCGCAGACCATATTACATGGAGCATAGAGCCTAAGTTGTGCTGCGAATGCGAACATCAAAATCTAGAAAACTGAGGACCTGGCTAAGAATAACTAAGACTGATAGTGCCAAACGGGGTTATTTTTTGTTACAAGTATTATCATCGAGTTACATTTACAGCAGTTAGTTTGAATTTTATGTTTACTTGTTTTGATAAAAATGTTTTTGTTTGACGGTAGAAAAATTGTAATTTTTTACTTTCAAGAATTATATCTCCTTTTAAAATAAAACACTATGACTGAAATTTTTTGTACGCTTTCTATTAAGATTAGATAATATCCCAAAATCATAAAATATATACATTTTGTATTTTTTTTTGCTAAAAAAGGCCTTTGGGTTTCTGAGACCCGAGTGTGAAATTCATGTCTCAGAAAATAACTGTGATGTTCCAGGGTTAAACATGTTTCTTTAAAGACTGTCACCCTAAATCTATCCATTACCTACTCCAGATTTGTCTCTTAAGGTAGACAAAAATAATAAACCATGGAATAATTCATAATTTAAAAGTTTCAATAGCAAATACATTGTATTTTTCAATAAATCCCAAGACAGTTGTTAAAACTCTATTCTAATTTTAATAAAAAAAAATGAACGCTTGCATACATGTAGGTATGTGTGTGGCACTTACTTTGTGTAAAATGTTTATTGTTTTTGTAAAGTAGCAAGTTTCGTATGTTTTGTTTGAGGCATTTTGTAATTACTTGAAACAAATTTAACTGTTTATATATTTGCGTCTTTATTAGTAAGTCTAGAATAAACTTTGTATGGTCTTCACATGTATTGTTCGTATTAAACCAATCAGGTGTTTGCATTAAGTTTTTTAATATCTTTTTTTTCGTGTTAAAATATATTTTGCCTTCAAAATATTTTATGCTATAGCGTAAAAAATATTTTAACAATAATTTTGTGAATATCCAAAGTCCACAATTAAAATATGAGCACTTGTGCCCAGACATATTTAACAAAAATGTCTCAATTTTATCACTCTAAATTACAAACACTTAATTTAATTAGCAAAATTCATATCTGTACTTAATACAAACTCAAAATTTCCACTTAATAATTATATTCAAAAAACACAGTCCCATCGTTTATTTCACAAGCACAACTATTATAAAGAAAAATAAAATATTAAAATTGAAAATAAGAATGTTATACAAGTCTGTATTTTCTTCAAAAATCAATTCATCAATTTCTATGTAATTTAGAACCTTAGAGGGGCTTATGCATGTACTACAGAACTTTCTAACATTTATATACGTCATATAAATATTCTTTAGCAGAATGATATTTCTTTCATTAGGCATTTGGTGTAAATATTTACAAGGAATTCCTATCAGTTTTTATATAAATACGGCATACACATTTTTAAAATATTTAAAACAAAAGATTTGAGGGATGCCCACGCGATTGCGTTAGAGTTTCTTTTCGTTAATAAATATCGATTGTACAAAGTAATTGCGCTATTTAACACAAATTATAAAGGCTCTTTCAAAAATCATATGAGCTCTCAATAATAAGGGAAACAAGTCAATCCCAGAGTATTTTCATTTAATGTGAACTATTGCACAATTTATATTAGTTGGAATGAAGATGTAAAATTAAAATATAGAATATTGACGTTTACTATACCGTATTGAACGTATAGAGTAATCAGTGTAATCACGAGGTCTACACTTGTAACGTGTGCACAGCCCAATTCACAATAGAGTACTTGTGCTATACGAGGGTTGTCTTTGATATTTTGCATATAGAGCTGGAATAAAACGGTAGATAGCTTTTAAAGACTTTATTGTTTTTCGAAGTATTCTCCACGAAGATTAATGCACTTTTGCATGCTCTCGAACCAACTCTGGAAGCATTTATTTCACTCATTTTTTGGTACAGTGAAAATTGTGTTTTTGAAAGCATCGACTGCTCCTTCTGACGACTGGAACCTTTGACCAAGCAGTCAGTTCTAGATTTTTGGAAAGGTAAAGAAGTCGTTGGGACTTACGTCTGGACTGAGCGGAGGACGGTCTAACAATTCGACGTTTTGTTGCGTTAAAAATTCAATTGTCTTGCGATCTGTGTGCGAACTTGCATTGTTTTGGTGGAAGATGATTCGTTGTTGTGGGTTGGTTTCTCGGAGCTCAGTGATGACTTAAGGCAAACAAATATTTGTATACCAATCGGCAGTAACTGTTCTTTGATACTGTAGAGAAATTGTTGCTGCATGACCTGCTTTAGAGACAAATTACGCGACCATCTTTTCGGAGACACTTCGGGAATGCATGACTTTTCTTCGTCTTGGAACACCCAAACAGACCACTGATGTTTATTTTCTGGCTCGTATGAATAAATTCAAGATTCATCATCACTCACGATGTTGTACACGTTTTTAGAGTTTACTGCGTTGAAGCGGTATAGAGTTTTCTGACACCAATTCATCCTAGCTGATTTCTGTTCTTCGGTCAACAGATACGGTATCCAAGGGGAATCAAAGGGGATTTTCATTGATGAGCTTGCGTACAACTTCGACGTTTTCCTGACAGTCTGACCGCCGTTTTTGGTGTACCTGCTCTTGGATTGTCGCTAAGACTAATCCGTCCACGTTGGAATTCTCCATACCAAAGAGAAATAGTTGATGACTGATGAGTAGCTTCATTACCGAAATCAGAAACCAATCCAACGAGGCATTCTTGTTGAGATAATTGTCTTCGAAAATTATAAAAAATTGTTACGCGAAAATTTTCACGGTTTAATTCCATTTTTCGACTAACTTGTCAACTTTGACAGTTAGTTTAAGGTACAACATTACACGTATCGCACTAAAACTTTGGATTTAGGCTAATTAAAGATGGACGTTCATTTTCAGTGCATTTAGTACATTTTATTAGTGGCGTCCTCTATGTCCCAGTATGCAAAACATAAGCGACTTCTCTCATATAACAATAAAAAATTAAAATCTTTTCATTATTTATTATTCGATATCATTTTTAAATTTTAGAAAAAAAAGAACATTATATTAGTTTATATAAAATACTTAAATTTACAAAATTCATGGTATTTTGTCTTTTTAGATAACTAAAATATGTACCTTACAAACACATGATGATGCATCGTTTGTTTTGGGATTTTTATGCAGCTATAAGAACCAATAGAAAAGCTTTGGATTTAAAAAAGATGAAGTATAAAAAAATTTGAAATATAAATATGAAGTATTATTTTATTTTCAGGCACCTTAGGTAGTCCTTTTTCAAAAATAAATATACTATTTATAGTTTAATTATGTTCATAATTATCTCGAGTAATGTTTGAGTTAATAATACTTGTTTATTGCCCATGGCGTCATGTTTATATCCACCTGCCGCATAAGTAGCCTTCACCGATATAAATGACCATATCTTTAGGCTGGCTGTTGCAACAGTGGATTCCCTTTATTGCTACTTTAAAAAAATGGTAGTTATTAAACTATTAACATTCATTTCATTAATAATAGGAGGGCAATGTGTTAATTTTTTCATCAGAAATATTGAACCAGGTCCTATTTGGGTTGGTATTCAAGGAAATGCTGGCCAAACAGCATTAATAAACGATGGCTTTCAGTTATTACAGAATGAACAAGTAAGTAAATTGTTTGAAAAATATTTATTTTCTTTTGAAATTGATATGCTATTAATTAAAAAAATGTAACATTTAATTTTGATTACTATTTTTATTTCAATTACAGAAAATGATTTTTTATACCGGGTGTTCCATTTATGTTTCAAAATAATTTTGAAAATAATGTGGGTTTCTCTATAACATTTTCTCCCTGGTATGGCTAACAATATTTTTCAATACAGAAACCAAAACGCTACGACTTTACACAGCAACCAACTTGCTAGTATTTCCTGGATTCCCTTCCATTTTAATGGAATTTATATATTTAAATTCAAAATGTTTTCTTGTTAGTTGCCAATGTGTGTATTTATTAAAGAATGTACTTTTCTATATTGCATCTATTTTATTAGAAAGCCTAGATTGCGAAGATTCCGAAACAAAATTGTAACCAATATATGGATGTGTTCTAACTTATTTTTGATCTAAAATGCTCATATGTAATTGATATAAAAGAAGAATGTAAAATTTTTGTGACGTTATATTCCATAAAGGATATATTCGTACGCATATAGTTTTTACCCGGAATAAACAGATTAAGAATTAAATAAGGTTATTGCCGAGATTCTCCTAACACCGTGGATGAAATGTATGCAAACAAAAATGCCAGAAACTTAAAATTCACATTTTTACCGATGTAATAATGAGCTGTAAACAAACCATTTTTAAATTGTTGAAAATTTTGCATTCCGCCAATGCTTGTTTCGATTAAATATTTTACGACTAAGTAAATATTTTGTTCTATATCTATATGCAAATACATATGTGTACATGTATACAGGCTTTTCACATAAGCCATTCGTTAGAAGTTTTCTATGTTAACGCGTGTGTTAAAATAAATATTTACATTCGGTTATACCGGAAGTCATAGTCAACTTTGATATTTTAAATGAAATGTTATATTTTTTATTGCTATTTTAGATTCCTTGTAAGGTGCTGTAACACTTTATATTAAAATTAACATTTTTTAATTATCTTGATTTTTGTGAAATTTTTGTTTTTTCAATACACTTTTTAAAACAACATACCTAATGCGTATTTGAACTGCACTACGTCATCTTTCTAAGTAATGTCTAAACATTTAATAAATCTCTTATTAATCTTTAATTAAAGAGAAATATTTTTTTGTTAATGAAACAGCCTGTAGATGAGCACACCATAGTAAGTTGATAAACATTTTGAATCGTGCAGGTATAGGTTTCCCTATGCTCATTTTTCATAATTTTAGAGTTATTAATGATTATTACCCAGTATCCAGTTCAACAGTCACAAATGGGGCGATATACGTTTCGGCCGATTAGCAGGTTTGAATAAATTACAGTATATCGTTTCGGCCGGTCCACAAAAATAATCCGATTTAGGGGTGTAACGATTCGGCCGCGCTGGGTAAGTACTTGTTACTTGTCTAAGTTGTCTATTACCAGGCAAGTAGCAGCCGAACAACGACGCATGTGAAGGTTGTCACTCGCATTTAAATAAATATATTAATTTTCATCACCCTAATATTTTTATATTCACTATCAAAGTGAAATTTATATTCAAATTCAACGTGTACAAATACTGAACAAAAAACAAATTCACGAACGCAAAAGCGCGAAAAATATCTTATTGGCAAAATTGAGCAATACAATACAAATCAGTTAAGAAGACTGCAATATGTAAAATTAATATCGCATTACTACAGTTTTTAAGTTAATACATGCATGTGTAATTTGATATCTAAATAAATATTATTTTATAAACATTGTTTTTATGCATTATTTGGATAAGATCGGTAAGAATTATCCTCGGCCGAAACGATTACAACATTTATGGTAAGTTTGTTTAAATTGGATTATCGGCCGAAACGAAGACGACCCCGCAAATGTACTACTTTTGGATTACCTAGAGTGAAAACAAATCCACTTTTGAAGTCGGCGACCTAATTATGTGTAAGACTTTTCTCAAGATTTACAATGATGTTTAAATTAGTTCTTACCTATTTTCATATACAGATAAAATTGCTTTATTTATCATGTTGGTCATATTTATTTTCTTTTTCTATCATTTTATATATGTATACAACCGACAAATACTCATTTAATTTGTTTTTTTTTTTCTTATTTTATATATTATTAACAACCTTTTTACTTTGAAAATAGCATTAGAAAAGCGAACTCAGTGAAATAGGGAAACACATATAGCTTTCATTGATCTTGAAAAAACTTATGACAGTGTCTCAGTACCACATTTATGGAACAGTGGAAAAGCTCGACATTAGACCAACATTTATTCGGGCCATCCAACAATATTACAAACAAAATTATACTGCAATCAAGCTTGGAAAATCATTAACAGAATCGTTCAACACAACAAAGGGACTCACACAAGGGGGTTATCCGTCTCCTACTTTATTTAAACTATAGTTAGACCAATCCCTAAAAGGCTGGACACGCAAATGTAAGAACATAAGTTTCAGAGTTGGTGATGATACAGAAGACGAGCAGGATTTGAGTTATATGGTTAGAAGTTTATAGAAATAAAAAGAAGGATGAACATCGAGAGGGATATTATTGACGATAAGGAAAAAAACAATTGACTTGATTGAGATACACAACAAATTAAATGATTTTATATATGTCTCCGTCCGCTTATCAGGCACGAACAACAAAATTAATGGAATATAATGCCCGTTGTAATACCCATGAATAGTGAACAATTGACAAAATAACTGCGGGCAGTAATTAAAGGTAGTCTAAATAAATTCGTGTCACCTTTTGAAAGAACTGGGTATTAGATTTACAACAAAAACAACTATTTAGTCATCTTTACTGTTAATAAATATAAAAGTTTGGCCTTTAGATGTTTCAATGGTGATCTCTTCCAGAAGTATCTTCAATGCTCTTCGGTAATGCGGGCTGCTGTTTTCACTACACGGTCGAACCCTGTAGTGATGGGTCGACATTGTTTCCGACCATGCATATTGCACAGTGGCATGTGTTTTAACATCGAAATAAATCTGTTCTAAATCACTTGAAAAAGACTTAATTATACACAAAAAAGTCGAAACGTCGTCATCTAAATAAATTGAATTTCAATAAAGGTCGCTAAACCAAAAAAAGCTTATTATTTTAATAAATATATATATATATATATATATATAACACCAAACGAACAACAACTGTGAGTTTATTTGTCTTTCCTTTGTTCTCTTTACTGTATTCGTAGTGTATCTCAACTTTCCAATTTATTCATACAGATTTTAATCACTTTAATGTCTCCCTACCTATTCATTTAAGCTATTTTTATTGTAATTTTATTTATTTTTCAACGTTAAACGTTAACTTAATATGTAATTCATTGCTTAATCTAATTTTAAATTTAAAATTGTTAATTTAATTGTTATGCCTCCAATTCATTCACACAGATGTTATTCACTTTAATGTCTCCCTATCTATTTCATTTAAACTATTTTTAATTTATTTAATATTTAACGTTAAATGTTAACTTAATTTGTATTTCATTGTTTTAAATTTAAATTGTTAATTTTAATCGTTATATCTACCACACGAAACAAACACAGTTTCTCATGTTTTCATGTATAATTCTTGTTTCCAGTTACTTGAAAAAGACTGAATTAATAAAAGTCGAAACGTCGTAAAAATATCGAAATTCAATAAAAGGTCGCTAAAACCAATAAAAAATCTATTATTTTTAATATTAAGACACGGCCAATAAAATAAAAAAGAAAATTCTTATTAAACACTAAATATATATATATATATATATATATATATATATATATATATATATATATATATATATATGTTGGATTATTAAATGATGCATTATAAAATGGATTTAAAAAGAATTGTTCGAATTCAAATATAAAGAATGAACGTGAGACATTAATTTGATGAAAGGAACAAATATATTTAAAGAAGAAATCGAATAAATAAGGACAATATATAAATTAGATACCGAAGCTAGAAAATTTAAATGGGAACTTTATACAGAAATTAAACAGGAACAAGAAATAGATAGAAGTTAGAGTATTTATATGAACATTGAGAAAGAATATTTGTTAAACATATATTTATGTATGACAAATTATAACAGTTTATTTGAATTTTTGAACGAATATATTTAGAAGCTAGAAAAATTTAAATGAGAAGTTTATAGAGAAGTTAAACAGGAAAGAGATATATAAGAAATAGATATAAATTAGAGTATTTATATGAATATTGAATAAGAATAATTGATAAACAAATATTTATGTATGATAAATCCCAACAATTTATTTGAATCTTTTATAAGTACAGATAATTTTTGACTTTATTAATAAATAATTTATTTTCTAGAAAGTTGTGTCGCGATCATTTTTAAAACATGCTGGATTTGAATATTCGAACTTCGTAATTTAGAAATAATAAAAAAAAATTGAAAGATTAATAAGCTAATTTGTATTGGAAGGTAAGTCATACATTATATGAAGAATAGTTGGTTTTGGAAAAAATGCAGAATAAAATAATAAGTAATCTTGCAACTTGTTTTGTATCATCTTTGGCTCTGCAACGTGGTACGTTATAAATTTAATAAAAAAAAAACAAATTGATAGACGGATCTCTAACAAAAAACGGCAGACTGTTGCATGTTAGGATATAAAGAACTAGGTCAAGGCGTAAATTTCGTGGAAATTTAAAAATGAAATAATCTCGAAAATAAATTACAGAAACCATTAATTATCACAAAATATGAAATCATGTAAAAAAAAAATTACAAATAACAAAATAAAGAACAAATTTTCATATGGCAGGACAATTTATACGAGGGTTGAAATGGAAATAATATACGAAAACAAAGAAAAATTGTAATTAAATATAGAAAGTGAGAAAGAAAAATGAACTGTTTCTAAGAAATGAAATAGTATCAAGTATAAAAGGAAAAACAGCACCAAAAGAGGGAATTCTGATTTCATTACACGATTGCTTCGTTTCGAACTTTTATACTTAAGTGAGCGATGATTTTAATAGATTAAACTTATCCATTGAAAAGGTCTAAGCAACTATTATATATTCAGATAAGAATTAAAAGCATTTTTGATTTATAATTATTAATATAGTATATAATATTTTCTATCTACAATTGATTTAATTTATAATTGTATTGAAACTCTATTCAAGTAAAAGTATTATGAAGAATAGGAGCAAGACTAATGTAAGTAAATAACGCACAATTAAATTTGAAGTCTATAAAACTAAAACCAAACATTGAAAAGCATATATGGATTATTAATGAACAAATTAACAATAAATACACTGCTGGGAATGCTCACTTACGCAAGATATCTGAGTGAGCGCGTAGGATAAGATGTACACAAACGACCTCTTGATTCTGCATAATTAATATTGGTAATTAAAGATTAAAATAATTAGGGATCAAATAAAACGCTATAGACTGTGGAGATAGGTGTGTTGTTCTGTAGGAACTCGACTTCCGCTAGACAACCGTCGAATAACTCACTTTCTTAGAAACAAAACTATCTATAGAATCAAGATATTCTTATTCTAAAGAGGGAAAACATACACCTTGTGTCCTAGCTTAACGTTCGCAGGGTTAAGATCCCCTTGGTTAAGTAAAATACTTGAGAGTGGTATTTTTGAAAAATTTAATAAAATCTAAACAAAAATATATGTGTGTTTTACTAATAAATCTTATAAAACTCTATGATGATAACTGGGTTTTTAGTTTAAATAAGTGATATACCTTAAGTTTTAAAAAAATTACTTGAAAATACAAACAATACAATAAAATAATTTTAACAATTTACATCTTGTTGTATTATTTCTTTACATTTACACTGGATGCTGGGCCTAGTTAAGTAGAACGCGAAAATATAGCTCTGAGATACACAAACACTATTAAGAGTCTAAAGAAAAATATGCTTGAGCGACTGCTAACACAACAATCACTTACTTCATTTATACACAAGCAAAAACTCACAGCAATATGTATGTAGTGTCTACATTAAACCATTCTGAAACCTAAAATGTTGTGTTATTAATTATTATAATGCTGTTTCAACACGTATCTCCACAGTTAATTAGAATTCTATAAGCTGTTTTAAATGGGTTTCGATAATGAGATGAAATCTTCGTAGATTCTTAGGAAAAAAAAATACAGCAGAAAATTACAAATGAAACAGGAACTACGAAACAATTTACAGCCAAGAAACCGGATTTTGTGATATTACTGAAACAAAAAAAAAGAAGTTAATCGTGAATGAGTTTACTTGCCTCGACAAAAACGACACACAGCAAAATATCAAAATCTATTATACAAACCTAAAGAAAGAAACTTGTTAAGAATACAGAAATGTGGATTCCAATCATACGAAGGAGTGTCAATTTTTTGCAAGCTATAAAAACTAGTAATCTGTGAAAGTGATGCCGAATGGCTAATAATAAACATGCAAAAAGGTGTCTTGTCCATTGCAAACACTGAGGACGCACGATTTCCAATTGTGAAGATCTTAATTGTGTTTAGAGGAGAAGAACTTGATAGGCTTCGTTTCTGTTCTGCTGAGCAGAACAGAAGGACGCCCCACACTTGCAAATAAAAATAATCCTTCAATTATTATAAAATTTCAACGATACAACAGGCTATCAAGGATGAATTAAACTAATAACTTCTTTCCGTTAGAAATATTGTTACTGTTCTTATTGACTTTTGTTAAATACATTTGCAAATGATACTAATAGTTTGAACAGGAACTGCATTTGTAATGAGTAAGAATTCAAACTTGTCAATTATTACAGATCATTACCAGTCGCTTGCTATCTTAAAATTATAAGTATGCGGATAGAGGAAAATTTATCGAAAATTCAGGCGACAAATGACAATAAAAATAACAAAAGCAATTAATGATTACTGTCCGCAAAGGGAATCCCGATTCAAAATGAATTTATTATTATGAATTTAAATTTTAGGTTTTTCCTAATGTAAAATTGAATTATATTTATTAAATACATAGGTATATGTAGGTTGACAGTAATAAATATCTATTAATACACAAACATGGATATATTCAGAAATAACAGAAATAACTTGACGACAATTGTATAATACAAGATTTATTAGCATATCACTACTCGTTTAATATAATTGAATTGAAAATACATTATAAGGAATATTTCAATAATAATAATAATGATAGTAATGATAGTAATGGTAATAATTAAAGACGGCAGACTATGTGCCCACACTGTCAAATTTAATAATAATATGTTTATATACTGAGAAGGATTGTTCGACGTTGAGAGATGTTATATTTGCATAGTTAAAGTGCTCTTTGTATCTGTATAATGGATCTTCAGTATTGGTAAAAAGTTGCCCTAATTTTGTAAAATCTACATTTTTATCTAATACACCTTATGTGTATTATTAAATTTAACAGTGTGGGGCATATAGTCTGCCGTCTTTAAGTAATAATGATAATAATGATAATAATTACAATAATGATAACAATAATAATAATAATGAAAATTATAATAATAACGCAATCTGTCCGCTGATTCCATAACCGCCGCAAGATATAAAATTTTATCGTTGGTCTAAAACGTATTGTAATCAAGAAAATGAACTCGGCAGGGAATATTTGTCAAAAATAGGTACTATTTTTGAAATTTTTTTTGACACAATCCAAAATGTCAAAAAAAGTCAAAGTAGTACCTATTTTGACAAATTCTCCTTGCCGAAGGAATATCGAAGATCGCCGCAAGGGTTCTACCGATTTTATTATTCCTTTATTTTAAGTCGTTTAGCAAAGTCAAATATACAGTTTCAGCCCATAGTTCGAAATAAGTCTACGTTGGTCTTCGCTGGAGGGAAACTACGAGTTTCGTTGGAATATAAATGGCAGGATTATTTTTGGGAGACAAAAGTATATATGATCACCAAATTACAATTAAATTGATGACATGACGAAAATTGAAAATTTTTAAGGCAAATTTTCGGTTTTTGGTCAGTTTGGGGAGTATGTCACATATATATATCTATATATATATATATATATATATATATATATATATAAAAGTGTCCCGTATCGTTATGTTCAAATTTTAGGAGTGTAAAGTAGACAAAAACGCAAAACTTGTATATCTTTTTTTATTTGTTTCAAAGTTACAGATCTATGAATGTGATTGTCAGATCATGAAAAAAAATGTGATCCTAAAATAAATAAACACGTCTCATAGTGCATACAGTAATTTATTGGAGATCTACAAAAGAGAGTACTGGAAATTGATTTATCATTAAGAAGGTTCTTACTTATTTCGTAAGTGGTGAACCATGAATATCATACAATAAACAAATGTTCAGATGACTGTTAACGTTGCATTTTTTAATAAAGGATTATTAGTGAGTGGACACGTTTTCTTTATTCAAAATGCCTTACCGATTTTCTTCTCAAGAGTATGTGGACATGCATTTTGTGTATGGCTACTGTAATGGCAGTGCACGTCAAGCAGTTATTGAATACCGACATTGGTTTCCCGATAGGCGCATTCCTCATTACAGAACGATTCTGGAAGTATACAGACAATTTCGGGAATGCGGACTGCGTGATTATCTTTCCGACCGAGGAGAAAATTTGCCAGCAGATTTAGAGGAAGAAGCAGTAGCTATTGTTACAAGGGATCCAACTCAGTGTACGTCGAATTGCTAGACAACTAGGAGTGCCACAAACGACAGTTTGGTGAATTTTAAAACGTGAGGGCTTATATCCATATCACATCGCAGGGTACACGGTTTGCTTGAGGCAGGCCACTATGCTCGTCTAGTTTATTCTACCTGTATATTAAGACAGTCACGACTTCATTTTAATTTCTGCAGAACAGTCCTCTGGACAGATGAATCTACGTTCACGAGAAGTGGTGTTACAAATCTGAGAAACCTGCACAGGTCGTCATCAGAAAATCCCAAAGCTATACGCCCATCTAAATTTCAACATGAATTTTCTATTAACGTTTGGGCGGCCCTAATCGATGACTTGTTGATTGGTCCTGTCGTTCTTCCTGGGAGGTTAAATGTGGACAATTACTTCAATTACTTATTGACGAACTGACAGGTCATTTAGAGGATGTCCTACTCAATGTGTTGGTTTCACATGGATGGGGCACCACCACATTTCGGAATTGCTGTCCGAAATTGGGTTAACGTCAATTATCCAAGATGGATTGGTCGAGGTGGTCCCGTTGCATGGCCACCCAGATCACCCGATCTTAATCCCCTTGACTTTTATTTTTGGTGGTACATAAAAAATTTAGTCTACGCGCAAGTTTCGAACACAATAGAAGAGTTGTTGGATCGTATTCACCTGGCTGCCGAGCAAATCCGACAAAACAAGTATGAAATTCGGATAAGTGCTTCTTCTGTTGGCTTATGGGCACAACAAGCCTGCATTCAACAAGGAGGTGGAAATTTCGAAAATATTATTAATTGAACTTTTTTAAATAAAATCAGTTTTTATTGACTTTAGGATTACATTTTTTTTCATGATCTGACAATCACATTCATAGTTCTGTAACTTTGAAACAAATAAAAATGGATATACAACTTTCGCGTTTTTGTTACTTGAAATGAAGTCTACTTTACACTCCTAAAACTTGAACATAACGATACCGGACGCTTGTATATGTATAATATATTATATACATATATATATATATATATATATATATATATATATATATAAGGTAAACTTAATAAGTCGGCGATTAAAGGTCTGGTTTACTTCAAAGTATATATATTTAAAACAACCCTACATGTTTCGGCAATACACCTTTGTCAAGAGAATACAAAATATAAATGGCAGAATATAAATGTCAAATAATTAAGTTGCTATGGTTTAAATTATTCAAAGATACATTCCAATAATAATAATAAATCATGCCTTAGTATTATTAGTTATTATTATTATTGGAATGTATCTTTGAATAATTTAAACCATAGCAACTTAATTGTTTGACATTTATATTCTGTCATTTATATTTTGTATTCTCTTGACAAAGGCGTATTGCCGAAACATGTAGGGTTGTTTAAAATATATATACTTTGAAGTAAACCAGACCTTTAATCGCCGACTTATTAAGTTTACCTTATCATACCAAGGTCACGAAGATATATATATATATATATATATATATATATATATATATCGCTCAATCGCTGACTAATTTAATCTACCATATATATATATATATATATATATATATATATATATATATATACAGTGTGTTTCACTTTTCATGGGGACACCTAAATAACTTTTTTATTTTGAAAGCGATCAATATAAAATTTTTATCAGTTGTGTAGGCCATAATAATGCACCTTTTTGTGTGAATAGAGTTTTTATAAAGCCAATATCTAGCCAACTATAATTCAAATAAAAAGTACTGTTTCAAGTAAAGTCATGCTTGCGATTAAGATAGAGCAAAAAAGTATTAGGAAAAGTTTTTACAAATCACTCAAGAACCCCTAATACCAAATTTCGCGGAAAAATTTTCATTTTTAAATTCTTCTACATTTTTATGCTATCAGTAGATAATAGTTTGTTATTGCAATAGTAAGAGTGCCATGAAGCAAGAAAATAGCTTCATGGCACTCTTACTATTGCAATAACAAACTATTATCTACTGATAGCATACAAATGTGGAAGAATTTAAAAATGAAAATTTTTCCGCGAAATTTGGTATTAGGGGTTCTTAAGTGATTTGTAAAAACTTTTCCTAATACTTTTTTGCTCTATCTTAATCGCTAGCATAACTTTACTTGAAACAGTACTTTTTATTTTAATTATAGTTGGCTAGATATTGACTTTATAAAAACTCTATTCACACAAGAAGGTGCATTGTTATGGCCTACACAACTGATAAAAAATTTATATCAATTGCTTTTAAAATAAATAAGTTATTTAGGTGTCACCATGAAAAGTGAAACACACTGTATATATATATATATATATATATATATATATATTTAGTGTTTATAAGAATTTTATTTTTCTTATTTATTTTATTGGCCGTGTCTTAATATTAAATTATTTCATGTTTGTTGTAGGGTTAGATAATGAAAACAACATTTGTAATATAAAACGCAATGTACTGAAATTTAATCGGTCGTTCTTGCCGGCTCAATGTTGATGTTATTAGTGTGCGATAATAAATTTGTTTATGGTGCACTTTTAATATATTTAAATTACTTGAAAAAGACTGAATAATAATAAAAGTCGAAACGTCGTAGAATAAAACATCAAAATTCAATAAAAGGTCGCTAAACCAATAAAAAGTCTATTATTTTTAATATATATATATATATATATATATATATATATATATATATATATATATATATATATATATATGGTAGATTAAATTAGTCAGCGATTTGAGGTCTGTTTTACTTTTATATGTATATATTTAAAACAATCTTACATGTTTCGACACATAGTGCCTTTATCAAAGAAAAATATAAAAGGCATTTTTTAAACTTTTCCGCTAAAGCAAATATGAATTTGCACGAAGCCCTAACTATACACGTGATTTATTTTGACAGATACAAATATACAAAACAATAATAAATAAACAATATTACCCACTGAGATACGTTTTTAGTACCCAATGGTAGCAGAAAAAACACAATTAATTACTGATTATTTCTTAATGAAAATATACATGAATTTCGCAGTTTTTTCGTTGTTTACAAATTAATTAATAAGAAATACCTAGAACAAAAGTAAGAAATTCCCAAATTGTTAATAAAATTGTTTACATTTCGCGAAATAATTGGAATCATCGTCACTAACTTAGAAATTAGTAAATGTCCAGAGACTTCTATAGTTGAAGCAATTACCACAAATTACATATTGTTGATGAGATTAAAAATTTAGAAAATAGTTCAGTTCCGTTTTACAGAGTGCGAAGTGTTTTTTATTTTTATAATTTTTAATATTTCAGCATTTAAATAATTTATTATTGATAGGCATTTTGGTAGGGTTCTGCCTGGTAAGGTATGCCATTTTACTTATTTAAAATAACGTTTAATAGGTGGGTTTTGTTGAGTGTAGCCACTTGTAATTGTTGCAGGGATATTTTGTTTTTACATGCTGTGTCAGTGATGTAAGGTTGGCACAAGTAAGTAAGATGTACAACCTGAGTGACTTGCAAAATTGTAAGAATTATTATTGTGTAATATAAAGCAGTTAAACACATACTTGTTCTATATATCTTTTGCTTATCCAAATAATAAAGGTTTTGTTTAGATTGCAATAATACATCGACGCATTATTATTGCAATCGTATTAACGTAATACTTATACTTTATATAAATCAAAAAAAAATCCTGAAGGTAAATTAAGAAGAAAATCTGGCTTCCCCTTTCTTGGATATGATTGTGTAATTGTGATTTGATTTGAAAAGAGTTCGCATAAATCAATCATGGAGACATATACAATGGACAAATATATGAAACCTTCGTGTAGAAGGCAGAAAAATCTATTATTTAGATGAAACGTGGACAAATGCAGGTCACTCAAAACCAAAAATATGGAAAGATACGACAGCAGTTAATTGAAGGCAAACATCTTTCTACTGTAGATCTCGGTTTTCGGGTTGAAACCGCGTCGAGTTAGGCGTAATTGCCAACGTTTCGTCTACTGTTACAAGGGACATCTTCAGGGCTGTACGTGGATGTCCCCCCCCCCATATATAAGTTATGCTAGTCTCTGTCCTAACATTCTTCAAGCTACTGTGAATCGACGGACATCTAAGTACAGCCCTGACGATGTCCCTTGTAAACTTGGAAACCGAGATTACATTTTGAAAACGACCGCGGAAACCTACACCTACATTTATCTTTCTACAAGTTTAAAAAAATCCATCTGGCAAAAGAAAGCTACTAATTGTGCTTCACATTGGGAGCAAAACTAGTTTTGTGAAAAGTGGTTTGTTATTTTAATCTAAGAAAGTAGGACATTGCCTTGAAAATATGTTCATCACATGGATACGAAATATATTATTTTCTCCTGAGCTTAGTTGTGTATTAGACGCTCAAAGTTGACAGTTTCTATGTAATAATATTGCGTTTATATTAACCAATATTAACTTCTTCTTTCATAAAAACAAATACTATAAAATGGATATTAAACGCGAAAGATGTAAACAACATATTATACAAATATGTATATACAGGGTGATTTTGAATGTTTAGCATTGGGATCTCAGAAACTACTGAAGATAGAAAAACGCTTAAATGGGGAAAGATGCGGAGTTTTACGAGTTTGATTTAAAACTGCTTTTGTTTCTCCGATAACTTTCATGGTTTATTAGATATTCAAAGAAAACTAAATTTTACGATTTTCTTTAAACATGCTTAGCATCGTTAATAGTAATTTTAGAGAAAAAGTGTTCAGACAAAAGTTTTAGATAATTTTACGCCAAATAAAACTATGTAGCTAATATTTTTTTTTCGTTCACCATTATCGAGTTATGACACAAACTTTTGTTTTTTTAAATAGAAACCATAGTTGGTTTTGACATCATTAAAAAGCTTTTTTTTGCTGATTACAATGATATAAGGTTTGATATGGTTATTTTAAAAAATAAAGATGATATAGACATTTTTATGGTTTTTATGGAAAACAATTGAATTTCGAACTGATAAAATACAAACCAAACGAAAACTTATTTTGAAATCTTATGTAGTAATAAAATGAAAACTATAAGAACTTTTATTAAGGGCACACAACATTATTAATGATCAAAGATACCTCCATTATTATTAATACACAAATTGCATCTCTTCACAACTGAATTTGTAGCATTTGGACTTTACGCCTATCGATGTTATTAAAAGCAACTAAGACAGCTTCTCTTAAATCGTCGATTGTTTCATATGTTCTTTTGTATACTGTGTCCTTTAGTACACCCCACAAGAAAAAATCCAAAACTGATAAATCAGGGGATCTAGCCGGCCATTCAATGGGTGCATTACGTCCTGTCCATTGATTAGGGAAGTTCAAATTTAAATAATTTATAACATTCAGTTGATTGTGCGGAGGCGCTCCGTCATGTTGAAACCATTGCAGCATTGCTCGGGTTCTTAAATTTAAATTATCTAACATTTCCTCGAAATCTTGTTGTAAAAAATTAAGATAACGATTGCCAGTTAGTGATCCATCAAAAATAAAAGGAGGAAGAACAGTTGATTCTATAACACCACACCAAACATTAAACCCAAATTTAATTTGTGGTCTCCTATGTTCAACGTGAAGTGGATTTGTTTGAGACCATATGTGCTCATTGTGCCTATTAAACATTCCACAATTTGTGAAACGAGATTCATCAGTCCATAATATTTTCATTGAAAAGTGTGAATGGTTTTGACACTGATCTTTAAACCATCTACAAAAAGCTATTCGTCTGATGTTATCACTTTATGTAAAGTTTGTGATACTGATAATTTGTAGGGACGAAATTTATGCTTCTTCAACACTCTGACAATAGTGCGTTGAGAGGAGCCCATTTCTGTTGAAATTTGTCGGGTCGATGTAGATGGATTCTGAGCGACACTTGCTAATATGTTTATTTCTCTATCTTCATCCATCCCTTTTTTTTATTTTGGTTTAACGAACGAACCATAATCTGCTAAATTATCCCATAATCTTTTAAAAGTAGGTAGCGACGGCTGACGTCCATCAAAATAATTTTCAAAATAAACTTCAGCAGCTCTAGTAGAATTTTTCTGACACTGAATGTAACATTCAACCATATTACGCTTTTCTACGTTAGAAAATTCCATAGCCAATGCAAACTTATGATTAACGGCCGTTTGCACCGCTTATAGTTAAGTTACAATTAAATGAATTAATAGTTAATTGTCAATGTTTGACAATTAACTTGACTTAAAAGTAAAAATTAACAGCTTTCACTTTTGTGACTCAACGTGAAAGCAATGTTAGTATATTTATCTCGACTGCTCCAACGAACACTATTGTAACTCAGATTTTTCGTTTTTTGAATTACAAAACACCAAACATTTTTTTTTTTAAGTTTTTATCTTATAAAGTGAACAATCATAGAAATGTCTATATCCTCTTTATTTTTTAAAATAACCATATCAAATCTTATATCATTGTAATCAGCAAAAAATAAGCTTTTTAATGATGTCAAAACCAACTATGGTTTCTATTTAAAAAAACACAAGTTTGTGTCATAACTCGATAATGGTGAACGAAAAAAAAATATTAGCTACATAGTTTTATTTGGCGTAAAATTATCTAAAACTTTTGTACTTTTGTCTGAACACTTTTTCTCTAAAATTACTATTAACGAAGCTAAGCATGTTTAAAGAAAATCGTAAAATTTAGTTTTCTTTGAATATCTAATAAGCCATGAAAGTTATCGGAGAAACAAAAGCTGTTTTAAATCAAACTCGTAAAACTGCGCATCTTTCCCCATTTAAGCGTTTTTCTATCTCCAGTAGTTTCTGAGATCCCAATGCTAAACATTCAAAAAAAACTCACCCTGTATATATTTAATAATAACAAATACAAATGGATATTCCTAAATAAAATAAAAATTATACATAATTAAATTGAAATATTATTAAAAAATTGCAGTGATTATTAAGTTCATTCCCCGCACATTGTTTAAATTGTCCTGTTGTTCATTTACGATATCAATAACAAAGCCATTATCTTGATCGTTATCTTCAACAACTACATCTTCAAGCAGCATATCATTCTTTGCTACTGCTAAATTGTGTAACATAGCTGTTGCCACTACGACAAACACGCATGTCCAGTGAAAAAATTAACATTCTTTTCCACCTTTCCACTACATTTCTTGTCCTAATTTGAGATTCGTTAAATAAGTTCTCGGCGAGCGTAGTTGGATCACGTAAAGGAGTAATTAAATAATTTTTTATACAATACCCACTATCATAAATCAGTAGTCCATTACCCATTTCCCCATTTTCAAGTATGTCTTTTAAGCGACTGTTGTTAAAAATTGTCTGGTTATGTGTTGAACCTGGCCATCTGGCAACGATATCTAAGATACGTAGATTGGCATCACATACTACTTGTGTGTTCCATGAAAGGAAGCCTTTCCTGTTTCGATAATACTCTGCGTTATTACCACCAGGTAATTTAATCCTAACATGGGTACAGTCTATATCACCTATTACATTGGGAAACCTGGCCATTTCATACAAATTATATTGTGCTTGACGTACCTCTTCATTGTTTCTTGGCATGTAAATATATGTTCTTGCTAATCTCGATATTGCTTCACTTATTTTTTTAACTGCGACATTGGCAGATGTTTTGTTAACACCTATGAATTCTCCTACTGCTAAGAGCATGGATCCTGTAGCATAAAATCTAAGTGTTAGTAATAATTTTGTCGTAGGTGTTAATGCGTTATTTTGATGTGTCACGCTTTTTATTCTGTTTTCAATTAGAGTCAGTAGTCTGGCACAAGTCGCTTTCGTAAGTCTAAACATTGTAAAAAATTCTCTCTCATCGAACTCTTTAAAATATTTTTTTATAAAATATTCTTACATAAGAATTATGTATGCCATTGTTACATTATTTATATATATAACTTTCTCGAAATCTTAACCTATTGCGCGGTTTATAATTTCTTTAACATCCGATTCGAAAACAGCTACATCAACAACATTTATATCCATTTTTGGTATCACTCTTTTAATTAATAATAAAATTTGACGCTAATAAAGCTTTCTATGACAAATAACAAGAATATAATTAAAACCTGTCGTATAACTTTATACTCCCTTTATCCGACATATATTTGACAGTATTGGTTATACAGGCTGGCCCAAAATGACCGAAGGGGTTTTAATTCCTTATAACTTTTTTATTATAATTTTTTTTTTTTGGTTTTCATTATTTTGTAAAGAAGACTTGGGGAATTTAAAATGGAACCGTACACAATTGAACAACGTGCCAAAATCGTTGAACTTTATTTCTCAAATCAACGATCCATTGTTTTGACTCAGCGTGCATATCGTCGTTATTTTAATGTGCGGGTTGGACCCTCAGAGTCAACAATAAACCGTCTGGTTGCAAATTTTCGAGAACAAGGGGCAGTAAGGAACCTTCCTGGTGCCGGCAGACGACGAACGGTGCACACGGATGACAATATTGAACGGGTACAGGAGAGTATTCGGGAAGATGGAGAAACATCAACCAGGAGACGTTCGACACAACTTGGCCTCTCAAGAGGGTCGCTGCAGAGAATTTTGCATACAATAAGAATGTTTCCATACAAAATTCAGCTTGTCCAAAAATTGAAACCGTTACCAGCAACGACTTGATTATGCAATTTATTTTTGTCAAAAAGCAGAAAAAAATCATGATTTTATTCATAATTTAATTATGAGCGACGAAGCCAATTTCCAATTAAATGGGATCGTTAATAGGCAAAACTGCAGGATATGGGCTACGGAAAATCCAAGAGTAGTTCAACAGCGAAAATTACACCCACTTAAGTGTACCGTTTGGTGCGGTGTTTCGTCGGAAAGGATAATTGGCCCATATTTTTTGGAAAATGAACACGGTGTCGCCGTTTCCATCACTGGTGTTAGATATCGGACAATGTTGGAAAATTTTTTAAGGCCAGCCGTGGAAAACCATCCGCAAGTATGGTTCCAACAGGATGGAGCCACAGCGCACACTGCGAGGGACACAATGGCTGTTTTACGCGACATCTTTGGTGAACGAATTATTTCCCGTACAAGCGATTTTAATTGGCCTCCGCGTTCACCTGATTTAACCGCTTCAGACTGTTTCCTTTGGGGTTATTTGAAAGGAAAAGTCTATATTAATAAGCCTCGAACCATACAGCAATTAAAAAATAATATACGCGACGAAATCAACAACATAACACCTGAAGTTTTGCGAAAGGTTATGGAAAATGTTTTGGAAAGAGCACGAATATGCGAAGCAGAAAATGGCCACCACTTGCGAGATATAATTTTTCATAATTAAATTAAAAATATTCTCCATTAATATACTGTATTAAAAATTTAAAAAAATTAATAATTATGTCTTAAATAAGAAATTATAATGAACTCAAACCCCTTCGGTCATTTTGGGCCACCCTGTACTTAGATTATTCAAGGTTTATTCGGACCTTGTAAAACGTCTATTCGGAACTAATTCTATGAATAGGGATATTCCGAGTTTATACGGTACATGTAGAATCGGCCCTTAGAAGGATTTTATTCGAAATATAAAATAGGTAGTTTAATATGAGGAAGTCTGTATAAAATATGAACAGAAATAAACTGCAATCGTGAACGGTTTGGGTCGTTCTACGTTGAAATATTATGTTATTAAATATTATTTTGTTGTAACTAGCAATTGTAAATTGTATAGTTGTTATCTACTTCAATTATACTAAATACAAAAAATGGCATTTTCAAGTAGTTTAGATAATGCAATCAATACCGGCAATCACCATGGTTACATACGGAAGCCACAAACCTTCCTTTAATATTTATCTTACATATGGTTATGGGAAACATATGAAAGAAATGTTGTTATTTAAAAAACAAAATTTAAATAAAATCAAAAATAAGTATTTGGAATAGACTATACATATATGTAATGTAAATTTAAAAAAAAATTTTATATCTTAGGTCATATCTTAAGAAGATAAAAATAATTAGCCGGGTATAAAATATATGAAGTAAAGTATAAAATTTCATTTTTAGGAAGATTTATAAAACGGATACAAAAGACTGCTGAAGAATTCAAAAAGTGCATGGATTTCTAAATGGCCATTAAAATTGAATAATAAAACTGATAATAAAGATTCAAACTAAAGAAGAAATGATCCAAAGGAAAAATGAAGAGTAAACTTAATGCAAATAAAAAAAGACAGAAAATTATGGGAGAAATGACGATGATAATAATAATAATGATGATAATAATTATGGTTTATTAAGTGCCCAGCTATAGGCACAAAAAAGTACATCGTGCATGAATAACAAATCAATAAAACTTATAAAGGAATTAACAAAACGAGAAAATTAACATAAATATATCTTATACAAGAATCTAAGAAAACTAAAATAAATAAATTTGAAAAATTAAAAATCATAGTTTAATCCTTGAATCAAAGAAAATGCCATCAAAGTATTTATTAGCGTTTTTCTCATCCGAAGAACTGGACTTTTAACTAAAACAATTACTCCTACACATCCGATAAGCAAAACACAGAGTTTCGAGATGTAAATCGAGGCATTGCGTAGCAAATTTTCTCAAAAAAAGAGGGACAATCTATTCTTATTATGCTCTGCACCATACAAAAAGTTAGCACTGGCGATATCTTGTCGAGTCTTTATCTCTATATGTACGAGGGTATATCAGATATAAACGAGACTGATTTTTTTAAACTATTAATGCTTTATTGAGCAAGGTTAATACAAATGTACTATTTTTCTACATAATCTCTCGCCCGCGCAATACATTTTTCCCAACGGATTGGAAGCTTTTTAATCCCGTTATCGTAAAAACTTTTAGGCCGGTCACACAGCCACTGGAGCACAAATGTCTCTACCGCTTGGTCGCTGTCGAAACGCTGGCCTCCAAGAGCTTCTTTTAGAGGTCCAAACAAATGGTAGTCACAGGGTGACAAGTCTGGGCTGTAAACAGGATGTTCCAAGATTTCCCAGCCGAATTGTTCCACTTTTTGCCTCGTAATGTTTGCCGAATGTGGTCTGGCGTTGTCGTGAAGGAGAATGACATTTTTAACGGATTGCGTCTTTCTTTTTCGTCGTAAAGACAATTTTGCGGCATCCAAAACGTCGCAATAATATTGGGCATTAATTGTGCGGCGATCATGAAGAAAATCAAGCCTCAATGTTGGCTTCGGTAACGCTCGTCCGTGGGCGTCGAACGTGGCTCTGGTTTTCAACTTTCTCCCGGCCTCCAGAAAATTGTTTATGCCATGCAAACACGCGAGGTCGTGAAAGGGTGTTCTCCCCGAACTGTGCGTGCAATCTGCGTAAAATGTCTGTTGGATTCACCCCCTCATTGGTTAAAAACTTAATAATTATCCGCTGCTCCACGGAAACGTGCACTGCTTGCTCACTCATGGTCACTGCACTACTGAACGGTCTCGACGGAATTTCAGACGTTGCTCTCCCCACCCTAAGTGCTTTGTCTACATAGCCACCTACATCGCCGATTAAAAAAACTTTTGTACGAGTCATTAAAAAATCAGTCTCGTTTATATCTGATATACCCTCGTATATATATAAATCCAGTCTGCGTATGTTTGCGCTCGTAAAACTCTAAAAGTATTCGGTCGATTGACTTGAAATTTTGACACAACGTTGGATTCGAATACGCGAGTGTTTTTATAGTGCCACGTTAAACATCCATAGATCAAAATGGCCACTAACAAAATATGACAAGAAGCGTGTTGAGGATATATTAAATATCCTTTTGTAATATTTTAATTTTTTATTTTTAAATATAAGTAAATTTAGGATATAGAATTCAAACATAACATTTCCAGTTTTATAAATATTTAACGTTCATTTTTAAATTTAAACCATTGTAGAACATAATTTTACTAACATATTCAAATTATAAAACTTTTATTAGGTTCTAAGAATCGGCATCTTTACATTTAAAATTTTATTGCTTTATACATTAGACCACTTGTTTCATTACCTAGAGTTATTAGTGAATGATTTCAACAGACGATGTTTAATCTGACCTTCTTTTGTTAAGCTCTCGTTTCCTAAATATGCACAATAGGTTCCATCACTGACCAATGGGATTTATCCGGAACTACATACTTAGATTGACGACAGCACCTAATACATAATTAGTAATGATATTTTAGTAATTATTTATTAGCAAGATCAGCTTCTTAAAACCCTATCATAAACTTTAGTATTGTTGCCTGTGGGTATCGTTTTGACGAATTTATCTTAGAAAATTTCCCCGTTATGACGTCATTCAGTACACTGTACAACCAATACGCATATTTAATTATGTAATAGTTTGCAGGGGTAGTGGTATATTTTTATCTATTTGTAACACAGTATCAACTCAACAATAGAACGGAACAGTCCTACATTAACCTCAAGACACACAGTCTTACATTAAACATCAACATAACAAGCATAGCTTAACAAGGGACATCAGTCTCAACAGTAGTTTTATGTTAGTATAAGTCGTTGTAGATCCGAAAATAAATGTATATAGTGTAAATAAATATATTTAGATGAAAGTACATTTATTAATTTAACAGTTACCGAAGATTTAAAAAGTGAAATGTATACAGTCTTACAACCTGTGCACGGTGAAACAAAGATCGGGGTCGTGATTCTAGTAACTGGGGTAGAAGCATTACCGATAGAAACCGGAGTTGGTTTCACAAGCCGAACACCCCAAACAAAACATGAAAATTACATTCTTGGCATACTTAGTTAAAGGTTGCTCGAATGACTGTCTGTTACTACATGAGGCGATCCAGATGTTCCAGGATTGGCCCTGCGCTGGACCTTCATCGTTGTTTATTACTGTGATGTGAGTCATCCGACACATCAGGCCGTACCTCCTAGAAAATTTTCTTACATATTATATAAATGTAAATAAATACTGATTGTGAAATAAATATTCTTATTATTAGTTATTAGTTTTTAAATTGTTATTTAGTGCGTTTTGTTGTTAATATACTGTGTGTTTAAATTACCGTTAGTTTTATTTAAAATAACCCAGAAAGACAAATATTTTACAGTGGTGTTCAGGTGTAGAGTTTAATAAATAACAGACTAAGTGGACAATTAAGTGTTAATTAAATATTTGTTTAAATATACAGTGCGGAAAGACGTTTTTGTTAAATATCGCTGTGGCAAATAAAGTAAAACTCACTGAATTAAAAGTGACTTACATGAAACGAATTAATATAACGAACTGACATGAAACGAGTGGCTATTCAATCGGTGCAGGCGATTGGATAGCCATTACAAGGAACTAACCTTCGAAAACTTTATGGAGGAGTCTTCTGGTTCGAGAAAAGCTCGATTTGGGGTGACCATCGAGTAACAGCAAGATTTGTTCACGGTGCCGCCAAACTACCCGCTTGCTCATTACGTAACCCGAGATCTGCAAATGTCCAAAGGAATTGCCAAAGAATTTAAAGAGAGATTTGGCAGAATCGAAGAATTAAGGCAGCAGGGACCGGCAATTGTGAAGAGTCTGCAAATAATAAATAAAGAACAGTCCATTTTTTATTTGGTCACAAAAGAACTGTCAAACCTGAAGCCAATCTATCGTGCCTTATGGGAGGCTCTGGTCCATTTGCGTAAACAAATATTACAACAAGACATTTTGAAAATTAGCAGTTCCGAATAAGCTATACTATGTGAGAACTTGAAATAGAAGGAGACCATTCATTCAACGAGTAATCGCCGTCGTGTGATATTATATAAATGTAAATAAATACTTATTGTGAAATAAATATCCTTATTATTAGTTTTGAAATTGGTATTTAGTGCGTTTTGTTGTTAATATAGTGTGTGTTTAAATTACCGTTAGTTTTATTTAAAAGAACCCAGAAAGACAAGTATTTTACATTATGATAACTTAACGTCACTAATTTCACCACTTCTTTATAACACCGTTCACGCCGTAGAAATCTAATTTGTAATACAATTTTGTGACAAACGCAATCAAAAGTTTCAAAATAACTAAACGAGGCGCTTTTATCTAAAATATAGTTAATATTATCCAATAATTGAAACAATGCTGTATCAATATTTTTCTGTTCTTGCAAAAACCATGTTAATTTAAATAAAACAAATTAAAAGAAGTTAAATAATTAGTTAATTTTTTATTGGCAATGGATTCACATATTTTAGAAAATATAAATAATATTTTTATTTAAATTTTTAATAATATTTTATATTATTAAAAATACCTTTGTATTATACAAAACTGGTGGGGTTTACCTACTCATGTATGTTTCAATTATTCTGATATAAATAATAAACTTATTGAGCTGTAGTTATTCTGTCTGTAAACATTCGTATGGCATTTTTTATAAAAATTCCACTGTATTTTATAATTACATTGATAAAAACATAATTAATTATTTTGCTAGAAATGTGAGATTTTAAATATGTATATTTTGAACCAGTTCTACTGATTACAATAACATTCAGAAATTTAAGTTTATAATACCGTCTGGGCTTTTAGTGATTATCCCTCCCTACCTACCATAACCCAATACGCATTAACCTTCACTTATGCCAAGGAACTGATCAACTTGTGGCTACGTGCGTGTATATAGATACCTATATATATAAGAACACTGCCAGGAAGGATACAATTCAATAACATCAAAATGGTTATCAAAGCGCTAATTCTCGTAGCTCTGATTACCGGTGGCCAGTCCGTGAAATTTATCATCAGAAACAATGAAAACGGTCCTGTTTGGATTGGTATTCAAGGAAATGCCGGCAAACATGCATTAGAAAATGGAGGTTTCAATTTAGACGCTTTTGCGGAAGTAAGTAGAGAATATTTTTGAAATTTTATGAATTAAATATGAATTTTGAAACATATTCTTTAAACGAAGTAAGGAAATTTTTAACGCTAATCTATTTTTGTATATTTAATTAGAAGTAATAATTAGTCAGAAGCTATAGTTTATGTTGAGTTATAATCGTAATTTTTAAGTTTTAAAGAGATATCCGTAGTAAGTTATTTGTTTTGTTTGCAATTTTATTAAAATAATAATTTTAATAATAGTTTTACTATAATTTCCTATTAAATTTTACAATTACTGTTATATTTTAGTAACAGTTTTTTTGATACAATATATCGAAAAGCATTTTTAAAATGATCAATATTACATCTAAATTTTACAGTACAATTTAATATCTTATATCGTAGCATGGCCGGTTATTAAAATTGTTCTTTGGAGCAGATATCGTATTTTTTACATACAAACTGTATCCATGACTTCTAAAATATATTAAAAACTAGCTAATCCTAGCCACGCTTTGCTGTGGCAATCTGATATGAAATGAATAGGAAAGTAAATAAAATTATTGTAGCGAACATAGATTAGCCGAGAAAACGGATCATTCAATTCAATACCCTGCTTGCGTTGTTGTGGCTATATTAAATAAAAGGAAAAGAAGAAAAAATATGTTTTTCAAAAAATAGTATATTATACTATAAGGGAGAGAAATGCGTTATTTTGGCAGAGGTACAATGCACCGAGGACAAAATAGCATCTCTCCCGAATGGTATATACTATTTTTTCCACGGTCTCATTAACTTAAAAACACATATTTTGTCATTATAACTCCAAAAATTATGTCGTAGTTTTAGTCATTAAGATGTTATTTCAAACATCTGTCAGTGTCAAATATATATTTTAAAGTTTCATCAAAAGAAAAAGTAATGGCCTTTAATGATATGCATAAAGCGTTTATGGTAGATTGTTACTTCCTGACATCTCATAAAATTGATGGTATGTAACATTTAATTTAAATGTCAATAAATGATTTCAATGTTATCTTTTTTTTTGCATGAATCACAAACGTTCTCCATAATGTAAACTCCCTTGGGAGCATTATACTCCCTTGGGAATAATCGACTACTTCTGTTTTAATTTTGATGTCATAGAAACTGATTTCTACTCCCGACCGTGGAAAAAATTATTTTTCATTATAAAGCTTATGATAATTGACTACATTTTTTGTTTGTCCGTGTAGTTATTTATATGTAACCTGCTATTTTAATAATGTTCTTGTCATTTGGTTGTTCACACTTTGTTGAAATTACTCCAAAAACATCACCTTTCAAATATCTCAGTCTTATTTAACTTCTTTTAATAAAATTTGTATCCTACGAACCCTAACAACATAAGGCTCGGACGATACCATTTTTGATAAATATTTACAATTTGTGCATGTACAAGAGATAATTCCTTATTGTGAGCAAAGAATTGTATATACTATAATATTAAGAACAACATTTGCAATAGAATATATAATTTATTTCTCAGGAAATGAAAACAATCTAATCAAAGTAAAAAATGTATGCTGCAAGGGTAAAGACAATTAATTGGAAACGCTGAAAACTGAAAATACCGCGCAACAAATTGGATGTGCCGTACTATGTATGGCATATATCTGACATTTGTCACTCCAATATGTCAGAATAATAACCAAACTATACTTTTTTAAAAAGTAAAATACACGTTTCTTTTTTGTATGTATTTATTCAACAAGTTTATTTTATAAACGGTACATAGTTAAATAAAGAGAACATTCGAAAATTAACTCTAAAACAACAAAAATAGTTTCTTCTAACGGAAAAAATAAAATTAAAAAATTCTTCAACAATAAATAGGTAATAAAGAGTTAGATAGGTAGTTCAGAGCTTATTTAAAAAAAAATCAAACAGACAAGGGGTGGTCTCAGCTAAACGATAACCTAATCTGTCCTAGAAACCCTGTTCAACATTCAATAACATTTCGGGTGTAACCCTATGAAGTGCTTCTACTATCTTCTCTCTGAATTCCGCTAAATTTCTGGCTATATCTTGCTCGAAAGCATTGATTTTTGATTTTATATGCCCCCACAAAAATTGTTTGGCGCTTAAGTTCGAGGACCTAGATGTCCAATGTATTCCACTCCAATTACTTAGTATACGTCCAGGAAAGATATCATTTAAGTAATTTCGTACATTTATGGAGTTATGTACAAGGTACTTGAGTAGTGGGGGTGGACGTTTTTAAAAATGGCTTCTGCGCACCCTCTCCTCGCGCCAACTTACGTGGCGCTTGCTTTATACATTGTATATCTTTTCAAATAAATGAACTATATTTCTTATTGACTTACCTCTGTGATACCACTTTATAATTTGCTTGTTTCTAATAAAGCTATATTCTGTCACTTTCTATCAATAAATTAATAAATAATACTTTACAAAACTCAAAACTGTCATTACAATTACATATTGCCAATGACTTTTGTCATTCCGCAAACCCAAATTGTTGTGCGGTATTTTCACTTTTCAGTGTTTCCAGTTGTTTTTACCCTTAGGATCGATTATATTGACAACTTAGTGTTCGGACTAGTTACAACATTTAATACGGAGTTACGTCACCTTCGGCCTTAACGACTGCTTTAATTTGATCTGGCATGGTTTCCAACAATTTTCTAGTCATCTGGCGTAAATGTTTGCTATATTTCTGTTAGCTTTGTCTGCTGAGTATTTACCGTTCTTTGCAGATTATTTCTCATGTACCTTTTCTTATGATGCCACGAAGTTTTAATAATATTGTTATATACTGCTCAGAATTCTTATGTTATGATCTGCAAACCAATGTTTAGTTGATTTGGCTGTGTGGCAGGATGCGTCATCCTGTTGAAATTTTACATCTGGATAAAATTTTTCTACACTAGAAAGGAGGCTATTACTTAAAATTTGTTGATATTTGACAGCATTAACAGTTCCATCTATTATTTCCATTCTATCTACACCCTTTCTAGACATACAACCCCATATCATCATACCCTTGGCAAATATGACTGCCCTTATGAAAACCTTCCAAGCTATCACGAATAGTTCGTTTTCTACAATCACCTATAGAGTCGTCGATGAATTTGGATTCATCGCTCAACACGACTTTGAACCAAACTTCTAGTCTCCAAGATAATTTGGACTTTGCCCATTTTAGATGGTTTTTCATTTTAATATCCGTTAACAGTGGGTTTTCTTTCGCCTTGAATAAAATACTTAATATTAAATTCAAATTTAGTGAAATTAAAATATACATTTTTTTAATTTATACCTTATAAAAACTGACGCCGAACTTATGTACCCACTACCCACAACATTCTCGTAAAATCGTCACATTTGTTTCTGCAATAAAAAGAGCTGTGACTTTTACAAATTTAGATATTTTTAGATATCTTCTCATTCTGGGTATCACTTGTCCTGTACTTTTACCCCGCATGTTGTAACCAGACGTCTCGCCAGAACATTTAATAATGTTTGCTACAGTTGATTTTGCCAAATTCAAATTGTTTGCGATTGTGCGTATACTGTTTCCTTCGTGATACTGTTTTACCAAAATTTCACGTACTTTCTTCGAGGTGGCTTTACCACGACCCATTTTCACCGCACAAATTGATCACAATAATAAATAAACAGTCGTCGAAATGTTAACTGTCATATTTGACATACCTAGTGCGCTCTAATGAAAATTAATTGACAATCGTTGTAATCCGAACATTAAATTGTCAATGTAAAATGGTTGGTTTTTCATGTTCCTCTTGTAAAATTAGTGCGTTTCACATTAAGTAATATATTTTTTTAGTATCGGAAGTGACTTTACACTATATATTAATGAACTTATAGATAAAAAACACTAATTAGTATTTCTATAAGAAATTGGGGACAACTAAACTGACCGGCAAAAAAAACCGCCCACCTTAAATTTTTAGCACAATGAACGCTCCAATCATTTTATCACCACAGTTTCTATTGAAATTGAATCCAAGAACTAACATTGTATGTGCAACATATGCAAATTTTCTTTAAGTAATAAGGCAGGTAAGGCAGTAATAAGTAAATTTAATTTTAGAAAATAATATCAGTTTAAACGAAATTTTCTCTTAACTTCTATAAATAAAATTGGTGTTGTTAATTCTAATCCAGAACCTCATCAATAGCGTGTATGTCCTCCACGACTATCAATTACATCGCGTAATCGTCGCGGCATTGAATTAATTAAATTTCTTATGTATTCTTGTGGAATTGCTTCAAATTCTTCTTGAAGCGCAAATCTCAGCTCTTGCAAAGTATGTGGTACGACTGCGCGTCGGCGAATACGCCTCTGTAGTTGATCCCAAAGATGCTCAATAGCATTGAGATCTGGGCTACATGCAGGCCAGTTGAATGTGCGAATGCCGACCTCGTTTAAATACTCGGTTACGATTCGTGCAATATGAGGCCTTGCGTTATCATGCATTAAAATGAAGCCTTCTACAATAAAATGGGAAAATGGAATTACAGCCTCTTCAAGAACTTCTTCCACATATCTATGCGCATTTAAAGCACCATTTTCTATGAATATAAGGTCGGTACGTGATTCTGTAGAAATACCAGCCCATACCATAACAGAACCTCCCCGGAAAGGCACCCGTTCCGAAATGGTACAGTTTGCATAGCGTTCGTTCTGTCTTCTCCACACTCTTTCTCTGCCATCTGGAGATAGTAAACAGAAGCGCGACTCATCTGTGAACAGAACTTCACTCCATTGTTGAACATTCCAATTCGCATGCAAAAGTGCGAACTGAAGGCGCGCTCTTCGATGCCTGAGTAACAACTGCGTTCCAGTTGCCGGTCTCCGTGAATTCAGGCCACTCTCTCTAAGTCTTCGTCTTACCGTTCTTTCACTTATATCAACTCCTCTTACAGCTAGCAAACGATGTTGAAGTTGAACCGCAGTTGACCTACGGTCCCTTAGCGCGTTGAGGACAATAAAGCGATCATCAACTCTAGTTGTTGCTCTTCTTCTTCCGGAACCTACTCGTCTAACAAATGTGCCAGTCTCTAAAAATCTATTCCAGGCATCCCGAACGGTAGTGCGTGGTATTCCCAAATGTTAGGACACATAACGTTGACTACGTCCATCTTCAATTAATGCAACAATTTGAGAAACGTCTACCACCGTTAACGGCATTGCTATTGTTACAAAACTTGTGTATTAACTGTCAAATTTGACATTGATTTTAGATAGTAACGAACTAAGCCTACTTGCAATTTTTCATTTTAAGGATATGTCCTAAAAATGTTGTGCATTATTAAAATCAGTTAATATTGTCTAGTTGGGAATTTCAGCACCAAAAAATAAAATCCATCGCGTTTTATAATGAAATAAATAATATGAAGCATTTATTAATGAAATATAATCGGATAAACTAGCAAGTGTAAACAGAAAACATATTAGACGGGTGGGCGGCTTTTTTGCCGGCCAGTTTAGTTGTCAAAATTAATATTATCCGAACCTTATGTTGTTAAGGCTCGTATATGTTTTCTTTTCTTCAATCCTACCTTGAATAAATACAATAGTGTTGTATTCTCTTAAATATTTTATCTTCCTTTCTTGTGATTTTTTATTTCTGGATTTTATATCACTTTATTTTGAACTTCTTTCAATAACAATATCTCTATTCCTATTTCATATTATTTTTCATTCTCTTTACACTTGTTATTAAATTTCTTTTACCAATAATATTCTAATTCCTGTTATAATTTTTCGATTGACAATTTATTACAAATATATATGTTTAACATTAATACCAGCAAATTTATTAATTATATTATTTTCTTTTTCTCATTTAATACTATTAAATGATTGCTATTTAAAAATCAATAATAATTTTCCTTGTTAATTGTTTTTCAGATATCCATATCATTAATAATTTCGTCTTTCAAATTTGACAATTGTCTGTCAAATTTTTTTTTTAAGTAACATCTTCCTAACATTTTCATCTAACCTGTACACATTATTTTAAATTTTCATATAAGACAATTCGTTCAAGATTAAATCTAAGTGATTTTACTTTTTATCATTAAGATTTCATAAAAATATGTAAGCGTAAATAGAGTATATGATTAGCAAACGTCAACTTATAATAAAAAAGTACTACCAAATCAAGGATTTGAGAAATTTGGCGCTACTTATGTCGAAGCACCGAAGATTTTGCCGGTACAGGAAGACTTTTACGTATGTATGTATGTATGAGTGTATGTATGTGTGCATATATGTACGCATGTATGAATATCTTCGTTTTTCTATAGAAATTCATGTAGTTTCACATATTGTTAATTCCTTAATATTTGCCGATCAAATTTAGAAAAAAATATGATCACAACCTTTCACACAACATAAGGAACACACACATACAAAATTTGATCAAAATCGATTATGTAGCTTGTGAGTCTATAAATAACAAATTAAATATTTTTGATTTTTATGTATGTATATAGATTATATGATTTAACTCAAACATGTAAGGAACTACTATTAAATTAAATTGTGTCAATTTTCTTCTTACTATATTTTGTGCATTTTGAGTTATATATATATATAGTAAACCTAATCAGTAGGCGATTAAAGGTCTGTATATTACTTCAAAATATATGTATTTAAAAAACTCTACATGTTTCGGCTATATACGCCTTTTTCAAGAGAATACAAAATATGAATGACAGGATATATACAGACCTTTAATCGCCTACTGATTAGGTTTACCATATCATACCAAGGTCACGAAGTTATTATATATATATATATATATATATATATATATATATATATATAATGGTTGCTTAGAAATTTTGATTAAAGATTAAAATAACATCAATTAAAACTGCTACAATTATTATTAACGTTTATTCTCCTCATAGTTTGCGATCATGTAATTATTTATGTAATAATATAATAATGTGATAATAAGATAATAAACAGAAGAAACATATATTATTATTTCTAAATATAATTGCAGTACACAACCGGTTGTGGTGGAAATGTATATATGAACAGGAAGACGAAATGTGGTTAAAAAGTTCTTGTTTAAACTTATGATATTGTATTTATTGATAATGATGCTAAAGCAGACCCAAGAAGCGAAGTTGTTTATAAACAAATGATTTATTTACCTTTTCCAGAAGTAATATATATTAGTAGTTAGAAATTTTGGAATATTTGGTGTTTGATTTTATTAAAATCAGATACTCTTCTGTACATATTAGAACATCTGTTCATGGGTTGAATGGCATACTTGTCTCTAGAATTCCATGAAGTTATTTCAAATTAATGTTGCCTTTTCCTTACATTAACCTTATATCTTCTAATACCTTTGCTCAAGCTATAAAAAAAATCTTTCTCTTATTCTGCTATCAACATATTCATTAGCAGATACTAAGGTGATACCTCTAGAACATTTCAAGGACAAAATAACCTAGAGATTTTTACATGCGCAGGAAAACCATCTCCTCGTATTTAGCAGTGTCGGTTCCTATCTTAAAACTTTCCAATCGCACCTTGTATTCTCGTTTGCTTTTATTCACCAAATTTTGAGTCACTGTTGTATTTTGTCCAAGATCTCTTGAAGATTTGTACGAGAAGCTAGGATGGCTGTATCGTCAGGAAAATAGGAACCAGTTAGTTTAGTTGTCGGAATGTCAGAGATAAATAGCGATTGGTCCTAACATATTTCCTTATAGGACGCCTGATAAGATAGGGTCTGTGTATTTGTTCTAGTATTTAACTAGAGAGTACTGTTGGTATAAGTATGATTTAAGTATTTCATATAACAAGTGTTCATTTGAAAAGTCAATCTAGGTTACTTTGAAATTTTGATAGAATAAGACGCAAATACGAGTATATTTGTATATGTTTGTTGTTCCGTAAACGTAAATCCAAATGACATTTGATAATGTCAATCACAAATATCAGTTAGTGCATAAAATAATCGTGCGTCGATTCTGGTTTAAATAAATTGCTTCTCAGTTTTAAAATGGCTTTCACTTTAGAACATAAAATTTTTTTAGTTCAGGCTTATTTTCGAAGTGGTAATAAAATTGATGGTTTATGGGTTTATTCAGTTCAAGATTGCATGGTAGAATTTCAAGTTGAGTTTCCACATTTTGTAATAGATTATATACAATTTAAGAATACTTTGGACAGAACTTTAAAACTTTTTTCTGAAACTGGTAGTCTCTTAAGAAAATCAGGCAGCGGAGCAGTTATGAAACGTACACTTCAAGTTGTCAATCGTGTTGAAGAAATAATGGAAAATGAACCACAAACATCTGTTCGACATTTGAGTCAACAAATAAACCTTTCTGTTGGTACAACTCACAAGTTATCAAAAAAAGATATGCAACTTTACCCATACCGTGTCACAGCAGTACAAGAATTGTTAGAAATTGATTACCCACGTAGACTACAGTTTTGTAATTGGTTTGTAAATATGAATAATAATGGAGAACTTTCGCAAAGAGTCATCTTTACTGATGAAGCATGGTTTTATAAAACGGGATACCTAAATTCACAAAATACAAGAATTTGGAGTAGTGAAAATCCACATGTAATTAATGAAGAATCGCTACATCCAGAGAAAATTGGTGTTTGGGCAGCGATAAGGCAAAGGCGAATCATTGGACCAATATTTTTTCAGGGAACGTTAACTGCTCAAAGGTACCGTACGGAAATTTTACAACCATTTGTCAATCAGTTGCATGATGATCGAAATACTGAAATTGCTTGGCCTGCACGTTCATGCGATTTAACACCTTGCGACTTCTTTTTGTGGCCTTATCTAAAAAATAACATATTTCGAACACCTATATTGAATTTGAATATGCTACAGAGAATCGAACAGAAATGCATGGAAATTAATAACAATACAGTAATGTTGCAGAATATCATCAGAAATTTTGAACGGAGGATTTTAAAGTGCATTGATCTTGAAGGACAACATTTTCAACATTTGTTATAGTTTTCAATAAATACCTATTATTTGTTATTTATTTGTATGTATGAAACTGTCAAAATATACGACTTCGTAGGTTAAGTAGTAAATTTTAATTTACGACATACTTCAAAATGTTCTCAGTAAATCACATGCTACTAGATTGACTTTTCAAATGAACATTTGTTATGTGATAAGGAAGATAATTTTTAAGTTTGTGACATAACCCTGTATCCTACGCCTCATCAACGACCTGCGATATGCCTAGAAAGGCAATATCTCTTCCCTTCTGGGTCTATGTGGATTTCGTTTACAACTTTGCATATTTGTTCAATCGTGCCATATTGGCTTCTAAAGCCGAATTGGTGTTTGGGAATCACTTTTAGAAGCAGTATATGAAATACTTGTAACGGTTTGATGGGTATATATAATGTATATATATATATATGTATATATATGTAGATATAAAAATCGAAGTAATTCACTTCTTCAGTTGCGAATTTATTCAAGAAAATTATCAACATGTTACTTACCAAGCTTGAAAGCACGTCTAAACGAACAATTAGCTATCTAATAATCATAATAATTATTAAGTTGTAATATGCATTATCCAAACAAGATCGTACGTTCTCACTTGCAACCGAGTAATGATGATAAATTGCTTAAAGTAATTAATGAATTAAATTTAATACTGTCGACGTTGGTCGTTTGAAAGATTTGTTGTTTAAGTTTTGTTCTTGACGTAGATTTCACTAATTTAATATTTCTTTAATCGTTTAACAGCTTCCTATGGTATTTTATCATCTTCATCGAAAATATTTCTGCAGAAAAGCAATTTAGTTTCAGAGATTTACTTAGATTATCAATTTATCACATCTGTCTGATGAGGACTGTTTAAAGTTAAACCGAAATCTCATTATAACAATATAATCGAGATTTTGAGGAAGTAATTTATATTAACTTTACACGTGTTTTCTTTCTGATTGTATACATTTTTGTAATCTATCTGTTAGCTTCGTGTCCTCGTAATTGTTTAACAAGCTTGTTGTGCAATTCACTTATCTGTAGTCTTTAATGCCATAATATAATTTTGTGATAATCTGGAACGGTTAAAATTACAAGGTGATAGATAAGAATGTAAGAAGGACGTAAAAGGATTTTCCGGTTCAGCGCATTTTTGGCCAATTGAGCGGGATGTCATGAAGAAAGGGATATTGCTATAAAAGAGAATTACGCATTTGATTTCCATTTTTATTCCATAATAAGAGACATTATTTATATACTGGCCGGCCAGAAAGTCAGTGTACAAAGCTATTGTGCGAGTATGAAACATGAAAGAAACATCAAATAAAGTTTCGTATCGTCATTCACTACTTGACAACTTAAATTCACAAATTAGATAAGGTACTGATACTTCAAAATAAGTAAAGAAATTCAAAATTACTTGCTTCTTATTATTCTTCATAACGGTTAAGGGTTCGGTTAAAATTCATTTTTATACTTAAAAGTCTTGAAATTCATCTCAGGCAAATTGTATATATTTTGCCTAACGAAGGTACCTAAAATGCATCTTTACCGACTTTTCTATAATTTTAGCCAGCCAATCTAGGAGCTAGTTTTTGTTATCACGAGCTGAACACGCATTTTTTGCACTTTTTCTGTTGGGCGGATAGAGTATAGCAATTAATCCTGCAATTTTCTAAAGCCGTCTGTCATTTAAAGGTAACTGCCATTTAAGAAATTCATATTAGTAAAGTTACGACATGCTTTTTGATGTTACTTAGAAGTCATGGCTCACTAGAGGCTTTTTTGAATGCACGATATATTTAATGAATAAATTACCGTACAATATGCAAAAAAACACTAACTTAAAATTCATAATCTCTTTCAACACGAAAACAGAAATTAATTAGACGTTTAATAAATGAGAATATTGAGTTATTAAATAAAAAAAGCTCTAATAGTCAATACATATATGCATTTATGTTTTGATTTTTGTCATTTAGAGGGAAATATATGCACCTGACGATTGGGCGGGTCGTTTTTGGGCAAGATCATGGTGCTATTGGGATTCTATGCATTGTGATACTGGCGATTGCGGTAACAGGTTAGAATGCAGAGGAAATGGTGGTGCTCCTCCAGCAACCCTTGTCGAGATCACTCTTAGAGGTTGGGGTGGAAAAGATTATTACGACATATCCCTTGTGGATGGATTCAATCTTAAGGCATCCGTGAGTATTTTATTAAAAATAAACAATTCATTAATTGCTCCGGTATTGAATCTATTTAAATTATTTTTTGCCAAAGTACAAGCTACTAAAATTTTGTTTACTTTTCTTTCTAGATTGAGCCTATAGGTGGCAGTGGTGATAATGGGCCTTACAGTTGCCGAAAAGCTGTTTGCCATCATAATATTAACGACGACTGTCCAAATGAATTGAAACTGATTGGAGAACATGCCGGATACACTATCGGTTGTAAATCTGCCTGTTTGGCTTTCAATACCGATCAGTATTGTTGCAGAAACAATTATGGCGTTCCCGAGCGATGTAGATCAAGTGATTGGCCCGTCAATTATCCGGCACATTTCAAACAACGTTGTCCAGATGCTTACAGTTATGCGTACGATGATCACAAGAGCACGTTTACATGTACTGCCGGTGGTTATCGTATAGTATTTGGATGAAAATAGTAAATACTTAAGGAATAAATTTAATATTTGACTATTTTATATTTAGTAAATATTAAATTGCATATTCCTTCGGTATCAATATTACGACTCATAATTTTTATAAAGTATATAGTTATCGTTAGATGTTAATTGTGTGTATGATGAATTGAAAGTTTATCTATTTCATTTAAAAAAATACTACATTACGCTTTGATAAATTTAATTCTTACTATACATTTTTACTGTTATACTTAAAAGAACTTGTATTTTTAATACTAAATATACACTGATAAAGTATATAGTAGTTTCTTTTAATGTTTCAACGTTTTCATACAACTTGTTACTACACTTCATAAAGTATATATTTTCAGTTCAAGGCCAAATTTAAAGCATGTGATTCAAATCAGTACTGCAGAGTCAAATGAAGTCAGTAGTCAATCGCGGAAACAACCGTTTGTTATCATAAAATATAAACGTCATGTTTTGCAATATTGTCAAAATTTTAATATGTTACTTGTAATATAACCAAAGAACGCATATACATAACCTACATATCAAAATAATAATAATGAGTAAAGTGGGAACATGGATAGTTAAAAAGTATTGTTTTTTTTCTAATTTTATATAAATATTTTCCACCCAAGAAAATTATGCGGAAATTATAATTAGAGAACGGACACGCTTACCACCCAGTGTAGTACTGGCGAAAGGCTGTATTTCTAAAATATTTAATTTTATTTATATAATTGGAAAACGAACGGGTGGTGATCTATAAAATTACGAAATACATATTTATTTGTTGAAAAGTTGTATTTATAAAGTTTTTAATTTTATTTATATAATTGGAAAACAAACGGGTGGTGATCTATAAAATTACGAAATACATATGTATTTGTTGAAAAGTTGTATTTTTAAAGTTTTTAATTTTATTTCTATAATTGGAATATTTTTATTTGTTCATTTTGTCGTTCAAGTTGAGTAAAGGAGTATTAATATTGACTAGCAATAGTTTCTCACAGTTTTCTTCTGTCAATTTTGTTCTCTTTGAATTAAGTACATCCATAAATAGAAAACGTCCTTTCTATAACGCAACTGGTTATAGGTGCATACTGGAAATATTCTTTTATTTCTTCATATTTAGCCGTTAGATTTTGTGGAATTGTCTCCATACATAATTGCTGCAATGTAATTAAATCTGGATTTCTATTAAGAATTGCTTCAAACTTTTGCCGAAGGCCACATCCGAAGTCACTTGGAATACTTTTCAAATTATTAACAGCCACATCTAATGTGGTTAATCCGTCATTTAATTTGAGATTTCGATTTTCAAAATAAGTGATTAGTTTTGGCAATTTTCCAAAGTGTTCGTGAAGAAAGTAAAACTGATTTTTTAAATTTGGGATTTGTGTGAGCTCCTTGCGCTCACCAATACTTCTAGCATCCTCCTTTAGCAGTGTTACGAAATGTTTTAGACTATCGAAATTCTCAGCATAATAACTAGTAGCTTCCAGCTTCCAGAGTAGGAGGCAGTGACAGAGATGGAAATTTTTCCCTGAAAAGAGCTACTCTCAATGGTGCTTTTCTGAAAACTTTTTTAAAAGCTGATACAAGTCTATCAACTTCCGGAAAAGTGTCTCTGATATATTCACAGATTCTGTGGAGAGCATGTGCTACACAAGTAATATGCAGCATATTAGGATATGTTTTCTTCAATAGTCTGCCTGTTTTTAACATATATGCAGCACTATCACTGACAAATAAAAGTATTTTTTCTTTGTACGTGGCGTCCGAATGAAGCATTTTTTGCATATTCTCCTTAATGGTTTCAGCAACTGTTTCCGAATCAACTCTATTTATAAACTTGTTGCTATTACATATCAGTTATAGGGAATAGTTGGATGTAGTATACCAGCTACAACATTTACAACACAGCGTCCTAACATATTCACCGTTTCGTCGGCGCTTATCCATATGTATTGATTTAAAAGATGGCTTCTAATGCGCTCTACTGTTCTCGTATAGCACCTAGAAACATAATATTTGCGTAAAGTTGATTCATCAGGAACATTTCGACCAGTATATTTTTGAAGAAATATTTTGAAAGTGGGATTGCTAAGTTTATTTAATGGAATATTAGCCGCCATAAAAGTTTTACAGAGTTCAGGTATGTTTAAGATCCTAAGTGACGAATTTTTGACGATATTTTACGGATTTTGTAATAAATTTCGGAATCACTGACAATGGACATACAATCAGTATGACCGTCAATCCAACTCGCCATTGTTTTACAATGCCGTTCTCGACATTTTTCCATATCATGTCTGAAAAAGTAACTTAAACAATGCCCTAGATCTAAATAAATGAAAACTAAAAATGTGTGCGTAAGTTATTGAAACTGAACGAAATTCAATGCACACTCTTACGTCGAAATAATTGGTAGAAATAGTTTCAATCAAACGATATTAAACAGGATCTATCACAAAAATTACGATGTAATTAACAGTTAAAACTATGAAAACAAGAAACTTACTCACAGCACTTTATTTATCTTACGAAATATAAACTAATAAATAAAATACATTATAAAAACCCCGCTTCTATCTACGCTCATGAAAACACTTTAAAAAACACTATATTCTCCGAATACAATAGCTGGCTGGTCCATTGTTATCGCGGCGAGACCAGGTGTCCGAGTAAGTCAAACAAATACTTCATTGAATTACGCCGGGATGTACTGAGCGACGTTATACACAATTCAAATTGCCGATTGCGTTTTATGGAAATTGCGTCCGTTCTCTAATTATAACTTTAATATTCGAACAAATTATTTTAAATGTTATTTATAATTATCAACTCACGAGAACATTCCATCAAAAAATATTTAAAAAGAAATATGTCAAGTCAGATATCAATAGTGAATTGTGTAGATATTGAAAGAGATCTTTAGTGTTAAAAAATGTTTGCATATTAAGAATGACATACCTACCAAAATAATTTTCTTGCACTATATCTGGGCTAAGAAGATTGGGAATGTATGAATTCGATGTATAATTTAAATCTACTTAATTTATGTATTGTTTATATTTTATATAGGTTTTAATATATTGGAAAATGTTCGTAACTCTTTGAAAAAGAATTAGAACATTTTTGAGAGTTATCAATATATGTTTTTAAATTACATTTAAAATTATACAACAAAATTATACAATAAAAGAAAACATTTATATAGTCTACATTTAATATTTTATTGTTTCTTAAGAAAATAATGGTATAATAATTCGTGTTGCAGATAATGCAATCCAAATCCATATTAGCCTCTATTAGATGAAGATTATAATTAACAAATACATGAGGACTTTCTGATAACTACGTTAGAAATGTCAAAGTGATATGCCACTTATTGATATTACTATTAATTATCAGTATTGTTCTCAAAAGAAAAGATTTAGTAATTTTTTGATGATAAACTAAATATTCAAATTCGAAAAATGCTTAACCAAGAAGTCAGAATACCGGTAACAAAGTCCATAAACAACAATATTGAAATAATTTCACAGCAATCTGGATATCTCCTGGACAACTTATCCTTTTTATTTAATATAATATTTCAAATATTTCAACAAATAAAGTACAATTTGCGGGTCATACTTGGGCAGTACGAACTGAAAAGATATACTTTATGATGAAGTATATGTACAATTTAGGCTGGGTCAAAAAATAATTTTCTTCATTTCTTGAGAGGCTCAGTGATAAAAAGGTGCTAAATGGTATAGCTAATTTGCAAAAAAAAAATTTAATACATTATTTAAAGTTTTACTGCTTCCGGATAGCGATAGAAATTTCAGAAAAAGTAGATTTTTGACATCACTTTAATAATACTTTTTCAGTTACATATCTATACAAGTTTTATGCAAAATAATTCTAACTATCGGTATATAGAGGTAATCCCGATATAAAACTGTACTTTTACCATGTGGATTCACACTGTTAAATTTCCCCAGAACACGCATTTACATATCGCCACCTTAATATAGAAAGTCCCTAACTCAATTTTTTACAAATCCAGTTTTTTTTTTTGATATTTCGATATATTAGAAGATCATCTATCGAAACATGCAAAAACCTCGATTAAAAAAAATGAGTTAGGGCATTTCTATATTAAGGTAGCGACATACAGCACTGATTCAGTCTAAAGGTTCAATTAGACGTGCCACAGCCCTAACCATATAAAACCAATTGTATGTGCTACAATATTTTCGATTTTGGTAACATGCCGTAACGCCATAGCCGTAACCGTAGATATTAATTGAATTTTGGTTACGGCTATGGCACGTCTAATTGAACCTTAATACGGACAAATAAGTCATTAAAAGGAACAATAATATAAAATTCTGCTTTTTTATATATTACAAAAACTAAAAAACGTGCTGCTTTTGTATATGTTATCTAAACGGTTCAAGGCAAAAACAAAATAGGGAAATCCCCGTACAATCTTTATTTCTTACAACACGGAATTAGATGAGACAAGTGTGCCGCGATCGTTAAAATAATTAGTGTTGCGTTGTAAAATGCTCTCATTTATTTGTTTATTTTATCATTTGAGAAATGGAGCTTACCAGAAATAGTTGGAGGTGTCCTTTGTTTGGTGTTTTATGTGATTTGAAAGATAATATATTACCAACTTATGAAGATGTGATGAAATTTTATGAGTGGACCCGTCATAGCTTAAAATATGAGAGGGAAACAAAAAGGAGCCGACATATAAAGAAATAGAAGCCATTGTAGTTGCAAGAATAATGGAAATATGGGAGAAATCGTCTATACCTACAGTAGAGGTTAAACGAAAGAAGGTAATGCTACAAGCATATCATTTAAAATGTAAAAATCTTTTGAAGTCTCGCCCAAAAATACCTAAAAACAAGTTGGAAAAGTTTCTTTTGAAAGTAACATTTTGTTTGATATTTCGGCATGTAAGTACAGAGATTTTCTTAAATGTGCTTGCATTAAAAACAAAAAAATACCTGAAAGAGAGCGAAGTTTTATAATAGATCAAAGAACGGTTAGACAAATGGCTATAAGTAGTGTAAATGTTGGAACAACAATACAGATTAGAAAGACATTAAAAAGAAAGTTGTTACGAGAAAAATCTACTTTAAAGCAACAAGAAATGACCGAAATACCTACAGATAAATTGAGTAGTGCATCTGAAACCGAATGTGTTCAGTCGGATTGTGAAGAAACTCGACATTTTCAATTGCGTCCTTCAAAAACTGAAACAAAAGAGGGGCAATTGACTTTAGCTTATTATCAAAAACATGCGATAGATTTGGAGTATCAGACAGGGCAGGAGCTGCTATCGCATCTGCAGCTCTGCACACTTCGAGCTCAGTAGTTATAGACAAAAATATACTTCGCCGAGAAAGAGAAAAAACCAGAGAAGATATAACTTTACAACAAAGTGTTTCCAAATACCCGCTTTATATTTCGATGGAAGAAAAGACCGAACTTCAATTATATCTGAAAAAGATGGAAAGGAGTACAGGCAATGTATACTAGGGGAGCATATTTCATTAATTAAAGAACCTAACTCGAATTTTTTAGGATATGTTTCACCTTCTTCAGGCACTGCAAAGTGCATAGAACAAGAAATATTCAACTTTTTCTTGAATGCGGATATATCGATGGATTTTTTTATTGCAATTGGTTGTGATGGCACAAATGTTAATGTTGGCAAATCTGGGGGTATTATTATACGTACACTAGAAAAAAGATTGGGTAGACCCTTACAGTGGATCATTTGTATATTGCATATGAATGAATGCCATTCAGACACCTGTTTCAACAAGTTGATGGTGGTATCAGGACCACAGACATTTTTGGGGAAAATTGGCAAGGCACTTGAAAACTGTGAAAAAAGACCTATAGTGAAGCTTCAACCAATTCCCACGAACTTACCAGAGCTTTGTGTTGAAGATATAAGTGCAGATCAGAAGTATTTGTACAAAATAGTTAAAACAGTTTCAACGGGTATAGCTGCAAACAATTTGGCAAATAAATCACCCGGCAAAATGTCTCATGCTCGATGGCTAACACGTGCTAACAGAATTCTTCGTCTATATATTTCAGTTGAGAACCCTTCTGCAAACCATACCACTCTTGCAATTTATATATTATCAAGGTTTACGCTCCAGTGTGGTTTTCTATAAAAACTCTCCCCAGCTGTAAAGACGGACCACGACACCTTTTTAAACTAATTAAACTAAGCAGAAAAATCTACTTTTTCTGAAATTTCTATCGCTATCCGGAGGCAGTAAAACTTTAAATAATGTATTAAATTTTTTTTTGCAGATTAGCTATACCATTTAGCACCTTTTTATCACTGAGCCTCTCAAGAAATGAAGAAAATTTTTTTTTGACCCAGCCTAATGTACATACATATATTAATCATATTCCAAATACACAGTACCGTGCAAAAGTTTTGGCACGGGTTATATTTTGTTTGTATTAGAATAACAGTAACAATAAAGTATATGTACGAGAGGTATTGACAACTGCTTAGCCTTAAACATGGTTTCTCAACTTGGTATGAAAGGGGCACACGAAATAGCTTAAACAAAAATGAAAAATCATTTATTATATATAAACATTTTACTTACAATAAGTACACATGTAAAGAAAAGAAATTAATGTAATTGTTGCATTTGTTTTTCATTTAAAAATTTCTCCATACGTAGTCGTTAGAAATCATAGACGAAAAACTCTTTTTACAAAGAAAAGATTTGGCGATTAGTGCTAGTTTTCTTTGAAGTGGTTGTAGTGGTTTTCTATATATTTACAAGTATATAAAAATTATTTTTAGATAACATGTTACATTTGTGTTGAACACAAATAAAAGAAAATTAGTTGTTGAAATGAGTAACACAATTGTAAGAATTTGAAAAAACCTAATATGAACATCGTTTTCAAAAACTCAAGAAAGGTATAAAACCCCTTACCACAATTAATAATCCTATCCTAAATACGTATTTCGACAACTAAGTTGTCATCATCAGTAGGTAAACCCACTAATCAAAATGTCGCATATGGGGCACAGTCAAGCTAGCACATAATTTAGCGCAATAACTTTACACGGCGTCCACGTATACATTGACTTTAAAATAAAAACACAAACTAAAAATTACGACAACTTACTTCTCTTAAGAAAACGGCAACACCATATGCTTATTCTCTATTCGAACGCCCTCAACCTTTTCTACCTCTTTTCTAAGAATAAAAAAAGGCAACTGTATTGAATCGGACCGTTGTCCGAGTTAAACATATTACTTTTGTTTTTAACGATATGAATACTTTCGTATGCGTCGAGATCTCTGGGGTTGTTGATGGTTTTGACAAGTTTTAACCCTTTAACTGATACGTTGTCATATGTGTCTAATGTATGACTTGCTAAGCTCGATTTTTCTAGTTTTTACGATTTTCAGAACAAATAACACAGGCCTATAAAAAAAATTTGCGTGCTTTATTTAATTTTCCACCTGGATATATATATATATATATCCATATCATTAATTGAAAAGAAATTATCGACCGTGATATATTATCAAAAATTAATTAAAATTCGGGTAAGCGGTCAATTAAAAAACTCCTTTATTAAATTACCCTATATTTCGCGACAGACTTTGTCGCTTCTTCTGGGGTAAAAAATGTAGAGTTAAAAAATAATAAAATTGACGTACAAAATATAAAAATGATTAATTTTTATATTTTGTACGTCAATTTTATTATTTTTTAGCGCTACAATGCTACAAGCTACAATGATAGCTTAAACATGAGTTTAACAAAACCAGGCTTAACATTTAAGTACGATTTAATCAGAAATGCGTTGTAGAAATATGGTTTAAAGGGAGTGTAATACATACATAGCAAAGGTAGGTAACGCAGAAGTAGGGATTTTTGTGCAAAATTTTTGTCTGATATTGGTAGTCTGTTGTTAAGGGACCAGTTTGCCAATCAGTGGAGACCTCAACAAAACTATAACTTTTAAACGTCTTAAGTATTTAAAATATGCCAATATATATAATTAAAATATTTTAATTTGTTTCCTTAGAATATTCTTATACATTATCTACTTCATAAAGTTTATATCAAAAAACTAAGCTTTATAATGTAATTTATATGCAAATAAATTGCAAGCGAAATTATTACTTGAAAAGTCAGGTAAAAGGATTAAATGTATACGAATCTCCGCACATCCCAAAATTTTGCTTAGAAAGTTGTGTACGAAACTCCCCACAAATAAGTGTTTTATTTAATTTTAATAAAAGATAATTATTCAAATAAAATCTTTATTTATACACAAATAGGTATTTACATTGACATACATTCATTTTCACCTTATTAAATTTTGTGAGAATAATAATGAGAAGCTAGTTTAACAAATTCTAGAGTGCTAATACTGCCACTCTGGTAATTCAAAATGTGCTGTTTTAAATACATTTCACGTTTTTTGAAACAGCATTCTGATACTTGTAGGGAGCATTGACACTGTTTATTTTAATATAAACCTGCATCTGAATTTTTAATAAGGTATCAACAAATACAAATAGTGACGGATGAGCGTGATATAAAGAATTATTGAAATGGTACTAAGAGAATTAACAAGCATAACCTATTGCACATCATTACATGATACCTGCATTTTATCTGTGCGGAGTTTCGTATACGGATTAGCACTAATACTTTCACGACCCTTCTTTGTTTAGGGATTTGTTCGGAGTTACCTACTGCCCCTTGAAAATTATGGTATTCTAATTCATGATCATGAACCACCTTTATAAAATAGTGCAGTATATTTGTCTTTTGTCAACGGCATAGTAGATTTTATTTTAAAATAAAAGAAAAATCAAATTGTTCAATATTTATTTTCACGCGCTATTAATAATATTTATATAATATAAATGATAATATAAAAATATAAATCTTATAGCAGTCTATTAATCTTTCTATCAATTCCATGAATGATTGCAATCATTAATTAAGGCATGTCAAATAGCATCGTTATTATTAAATATCTCCCTGTCTTATAGGGACAATATTAACATTTCCAAAATGCATTGCTAGTTTCCTGGTGATTTGGTCGTTTTCTATATAACTATAAAATTAAATAATTCATTTTTTAATGTATATATGTAAATTAATTTTGTTCTTCAAAATACCTAAATAGATTATGCAACTTACTTAACTCTCTCAAGCTTTCGTTAAACCCGGGGCTTAGTAGCTAAACCAGATACATATTCGAACTCTTGTATGTACAATGCATAACTGTCACTAAGCTTACACTAAGCGCTGGAGGTTAAGCCGATCCTAAACTCGAATTGTAAAACCGGCCCTAACAAGTATTAATACAAAAAATATTTGGTTCCTCCTTCACCACTTTGAAACAAGAGAGTACAGTAATATTGCAAGTCATCAAATATCTAAGAGAATATCTATAATTAAAATATGATCAAAACAGTAGTTCTATTAGGAGTACTGTGTGGTTGCTACAACTTGCTGGACGATGATTCATTTCAGCCGACTTTTATCTATTACTGAGTTCTTGGAAGAGCTTCCATTTTTTTCTTTAATAGATTTATTTCTAAACATTGAGAAATACTTTTAAATTAGTTTGTGATTAAAGTTGGTGTTGTGGTCGTTTTGATTTTTGAAATAACCACAAATTTCTTGCAATTCTCTGTTATTTAGTGAGTGATTAATAATATTTTTATTGCCACACATTCGCCGTCATCAATAAACTCTATTACATCAACATTATAGATTTTTAGAATGAATCTGTACTGCTTCTAGCCAGATTACGATTTATTTATTAAAGATTCATTGATAATTTGAATTTCCTCATATTTGTATAAAAAAGTTTATCAAAGCTAGATTTTGCCGAGTGGCGGCTTCTGAATCAACTTTGCAAGGAGGTCATAAGGCCATGTAGAATTTGATGTAAAGTATTCTTGATTACAAAAATTAGTGTTTTAAAGAATATATTGTGATTAACATTTAAATATTTTAAGCAGATTTAAACTTGAGATTAATTCTTCGTTCTGAAAAATGGTTTATTTTGTTTATACACGACTTTTCTACATTTAACACTGTTAATGCCAGACAAACTTTCTTGACTTATGGTATTTCATTAAGATGCTGAAAATTTTAACTAAGAAAATTACTAATAGTAATGATGTAAACTGGGGGCCAAAAAAACTGATCCACTTTTTTTTTGTTTTATAAAACGGTCTTTATGACCGTATGTTAAAATAATAAAATGAGATAAATCATAATATTACTACGATGGTCTACTTAAATGAAGTAGGTATATCCTCCAAATTCACAAACCTAATACACAATTTGTAAATACATATACTTAAATTGTTAATATGATGGGTGAGTTTTTTTGTCCGCCAGGTTACATAAGCAAAAGGTTAAATTATGAAAGGCAATGTCCAAGTTGTTAATATATTATGACTAGGTACCGGACACGAGATATACAGTGTGTATAAGCCAAATGGAATAAATTCATTATTTCGGTTACTGTACATATTTATAAAAAATCCCGAAACATGTCATATTTAATTTATAAATTAACATTCTTCAACGTGAAAATGCGATCCCTACCTTCAACCCCCTTCGAATGACAGGTACAACCCCAATTTTTTTAAATGGGAAGTATACGCTTGTGATATATCGTTGTAAAGGTCTCTTTATTCTCTATTCAAAAATGTTATAATTTTCATGTTTGTTGCAACAATTAAGATAGAATAAAATAAAATCATGTTGTTATCGAAATTCGCTACAATATACTCAAAAAATAATATTTAATGCAAAATGTAAAGAAAAATTTAAAACGCCAGAAAAAAATATGAATGTCAATGAAGTAGATGCTCATTTGCGTTTATAAAGATTTAATACATACATCAAAGGCATCATTGCATTACTTACTTCCCGTTTAGGTCTTCATAATAAGAAAGTGAGTAAAAACCATACCAATGTGCTTTTTAGATGGTATCCATTAAAAATACTTTAAAAAGTTTCCGTGGCAACATTAGTTTGTTTAAAACGCCTTAGTAAATTGTTTTGTATTTAAAAGTTGTCATTTAAATTGACAGTTTGATAATTTTAGTTTGAATTTCGTAAAATACAATTCTGGGAAATGGTTAGATTAACGGAAATGCATAAAATAACAGTCATACAAATGATTGGTTACGGAGATAGAACCCGAACACAACAAGAAGTAACCCGCCTATTTCATGAGAAATTTCCTGATTTACCGCCTATAGCTCAAGGAACAATAAGTAAGATAGAGAAGCAGTTTCGAGAGTTTGGTCATGTAAGGCAGATAAAAAAACCAGCTGCCAATGCACTGAGTGATGCAATCAAAGTAGATGTGATGCTTGAGTTTATGGAAAACCCACATACATCGAGTAGACATGCATCCACTACATTAAACATATTAAAAGAAAATAAAATGCATCCCTATAAAATGATATCTACTCAGGAGCTTATGGAAGACGATTTTGATAGAAGAACTTATTTTTGTGAGCGAATGATGGACATGCTGGATAACAATATTATCAATTTAGAAGACGTTATGTTTTCTGATGAGTGCACGTTTTCTCTTAGCGGTCATGCTAATCGGCAAAATTGCCGCTACTGGTCTACGGAAAATCCTCACTGGATGAGGGAAGAACACACACAATACCCAGTAAAAGTTAATGTTTGGGCAGGTATTGTTGGAAACCATATCATTGGTCCCTTTTTCATTGAGGGCAATTTGAATGACGATTGTTATTTGGCACTACTTCAAAATGATGTCATTCCAACTTTGGCAAATTTATATCCTGATCCAGGAAACCCTCAAGTTCCAATGAATACGATATGGTTTCAGCAGGATGGAGCACCACCACATTACCAACGCAATGTCCGGCAATATTTCCCAATCGGTGGATAGGAAGGCGAGGATCGATAGAATGGCCAGCGCGATCACCTGATCTGACCTTACTTGATTTTTTTTATGGAGATATTTGAAGAGCATTGTGTACAAAACTAAACCTTTGGATTTAAATGACTTAAGAGAACGAATAACGCTTGCGATTAGGTCGATCACGCCTGATATGTTAAATAATGTTAGAAGACAGTTTTATTTAAGATTAGGATGTTGCCAAGACATTCATGGTGAACATTTTGAACATCTACTTCATTGACATTCATATTTTTTTCTGGCGTTTTAAATTTTTCTTTACATTTTGCATTAAATATTATTTTTTGAGTATATTGTAGCGAATTTCGATAACAACATGATTTTATTTTATTCTATCTTAATTGTTGCAACAAACATGAAAATTATAACATTTTTGAATAGAGAATAAAGAGACCTTTACAACGATATATCACAAACCTATATTTCCCATTTAAAAAAATTGGGGTTGTACCTGTCATTCGAAGGGGTTGAAGGTAGGGATCGCATTTTTACGTTGAAGAATGTTAATTTATAAATTAAATATGACATGTTTCGGGATTTTTTATAAATATGTACAGTAACCGAAATAATGAATTTATTCCATTTGGCTTATACACACTGTATATATATATATATATATATATATATATATATATATATAGATATAATTGGAAAACAAACGGGTGGTGATGTATAAAATACGAAATACTTTTTTATGTGTTAATTTCGTAGTTCAAGTTGAGTAAAGGAGTATTAATATTAATGTCAAGGTTCTCTTCTGAAAAATTTGATTTCTTTGAATGAAATACATCCTTGTAGATAGAAAACGTCCTTTCTACATCGCAACTGGTTATAGGTGCATACTGGAAATATTCTATTATTTCAGCGTATTTAGCAGATTTTGAGGCATTGTCCCCATACACAATTGCCGCAATATTATTAAATCTGAATTTCTATTAAAAACTGCGTCTAACTTTTGCCGAGGGCCACATCCGAAGTCACTTGGAATATTTTTCAAATTATTAACAGCCACATCTAATGTGGTTAATCCATCATTTAATTTGAGATTTTGATTTTCAAAATAAGTGATTAATTTTGGCAAATTTACAGTGTTCCTGAATAAAGTACAGCCGTTTTTTTTTAAATTTGGAAATTATATTAGTTCCTTGCACTCAGAAATACTTCGAGCATCGTCATTTAAAGATGTAACGAAATTTTGTAAACTATCGAAATTCTCTGCATAAAAACTAGTAGCTTCCAACCATGTTCCCCATTTAGTTATTACTGGAGAGGGAGGCAGTGACAAAGTGTGACTATCTATGCCCAAGAAGAAAGGAATGTAACTATAATATTGAAATAATTGCGTCACAATTCAACGACAAAAAATAGATGTACGGTTAACCGAATGAATAGTGCTATTCAATAATTGCGTGTTGTAGTTAGCGATGTTATAGACTATTATATGGTCCATCGTAATTTCGGCCTGATGCGTCCGGTCTCTATTAATAATACTTATATTAATGTTAAATATATATTATCAATATATTGTCAAGGAAAACTTTATAAATTAGAAATAAAAATATTTCGATAAAAGGATACAATAATAAATGAATGGGTAAAGGAATTTTTTTAAGAATCAAAAAGAAAAATGTATAGAAAGGAGTTAAATATAAAGGTTTTATATGTTTGAAATGAGGATCAAATTTAAATGGATCATTAAAGAAGATATAGTATAAATATAAGAATTCAAACTAAGAAAAAAAGAATTGGAAAGAAAAAGGTTAATGTTAAAAAAAATATTTAAAAGAAATTTAGATTTTTTATTGTACAGTAGGGGTATGACTTTTTCAATTTTTTTAACAAAAAAAAATTTGCATGGCCATACATGATGAAAAAAGCCAAAAAAATAATAACTGCGTTTTTAGTTTTTCATTTTGTTGGAAAAAAGTCCCGCACCGTCCATGTAGAAAGTTTACATGTAAATTCTCAAAGACAAGCGTACGTTCTCGCTTACGTTCTCTGATTTGTTTTGTATTTTGTGTTGCTGTGTGACTGCAAAGTACGGTAAATCCCCGAAATCGAATGTAAACAAACTGATGCTGTCTACTATTGGTTTGAGCTCATAGTTTGGTGCGTGCTTTCTACAAGTGTGGTTATATTTATTAAGAAATATTTATATATTCAATCAAAGTAATGAGTTCTCGAAAAAGTGCAAGTGCTGTTTTGAAAAATTCGGCGGTATGGAAAAACAATTTGACTCATTTTGAAAAAAGTACAACTAAAAGACGAGAAATAATTAACATAGATAAAAATTTAAATGAAATGTGCAGAATACAAAAGCAGATGGTGATAATAGGACGGTACAACGCATTGGCAAAAACCGAAAAAAATAGAAAAATAAGGTGTCAGATTATAGCCAAGGAATTGCTTGATTTATGGTCGAAATTAAATTTTCCATGTATACTTGAATCTTCAATAAAAAGAAAAGTAGAAAAGCTTTTAGATCGTTTCTGTAAATATTTAAAGCGACCAAATAGAAACCCAACAATAGTGTTTGGAGAATTATTTGATGTAACAGATCCACAAGGCATTTGGCTAAGCATGGAAGATAAAAAGTTGTACGCAGTTCAAACAAGCACGAAAGGAGATGTTGGATACACAACAGCAAAGGAAATTAATATTCATCCATCAAAAGCTGCTATATTAAAAAGAAAAGTCACGACCGCCTTGGTCTCAGACATAAATGTATCTGACAGAACAATTATGTCCCTAGAAGAAGACACAGAATTATACGCATCATCAGAAGAAGACACAGAATTATACGCATCATCGGAAGAAAACACAGAATTCTATGCATCATCAGACGATGATAAATTTGAACCAAGTGTTAAAAACGTGGCCTGTTCAACTAAGGCGGCAGTGAAAATTGTTCAGACTTCCAACGTGAGCACAAAAAATGCAGCAAAAATATATAAGGAATTGGTGAAATCGGGTATTGATATTCCAACACCCTCACAATCTGGTATTTATAAGGCCTCAATAAAAGCAGCAGAACGTTTGGAAGAAAAGTATATGGCTACATTAAAAGAAGAAAAATGGTGTATGCATTTTGATGGGAAGAAATATGGTAAAAAAGAAGTTCAGGTAGTGGTGTTGACAAACGAGCTTGAAGAAGTCAGGTTGGCGGTCATGGAGCTTAATAATGGAAAAAGTTTGACAATATTTGAAGGTGCTAATTAAATTAAAAGTTATAAATAACTAGATAGCTTACTATAATATTATATTGCAGGCATCAAAAAAATTTTAAACAAATTTCAACTATGGAATTCCATTAAAATGATTATTTGTGATACTACAAATGTCAATACAGGGAAAAAAAATGGAATTGTTCATTTACTGAAGACGTCGTTTCAGGAAAAATCCTTTTCACCTCCGCAATATATTGGTTGTCAACACCATGTGTTAGATTTGATTTTAAAGCATGTCATGAATGAAATGCTTGTTGAAAAATCTACATCACCAAATATTTCGTATGATATTTTTACAGAATTGATAACAAAGTACGAAAATCTTAAACAAAACTTCAAACAAAGCGATATAATATTGGAAATACACAATATCAAGTGGCGTGATGACATGCAGTATTTGTACGAATTGGGACAAGCATTCAAATATTTTGAGAAAAATAACTTGTTTCCATTTATCAAATTCCGTGTATTACCATCACTCAGTAATGCCCGCTGGAATTCCAGAGCCATACTGGCACTTTTAACTTTTATACTCAAACCCGAACACAGGACAGAACTTTTACCAATTTGTAAATTTATATGCAGCGCATGGTACGATATCTGGTTTTCAGATCAACGTTTTCGCCACAATAACTTTGAAAATTTGAAAACATCTGTAAAGCCCTTCAAAAATGCTCATAAATGTTTTCTTAAACACTGGGTGGAGGAAGATTCCGCTATTAGAAATTTAAAACGAACCAATATTTGTGCAGAACGAGCCATTAAAGTAACACAAGAAATCTTTAATTATTGTAAAACTGAACGCACTTTAAACTTAAAATTTATTGCATCTAATGAAAAAATTAAAAAATAAAACTTTTTGCAAGCTATTTTTGTGATTTTTAGTTTGTTTTGAAAATAAAAAACTAAAACAGAACGCTTAAATAAACAGCATATTTTTACATAACAAAAAATGTTAGGCCTTTTCAATTGAGTTGTATTCTTCATCCAGTGTAAAATCCACAATTTTTCATCTTGGTCGGTGCGGGATGTTTTTTTAATAAAATGAAAAACTAAAAACGCAATTATTATATTTTTGCCATTTCTCATCATGTACGGCCATGCACAATATATGTTACAAAAAAGTCATACCCCTATTGTACAGGTTAAGAAATTCGATTTCTATGAATAGAATAACGGACCCTGAGACATTTAGATCTTTATAACAAATTATTCACCTATCATTAAATCGTAATATTTTGGCCATCACAATGTGTAGTTTGTAATATTTTTTACGCCGCAACGTGGTGCAATTTTCATTATTACCAGAATAAATATATAATTTTTTTACTATATTATGTGGATTTTAAATTTTATTTTATTGTGATGTACAAATATATTTTACTTTTACTTAAGAACTAGGGTATAAATAAGATTATATTTAAAACATTTGTAGTTTATTTTTAAATTAAATAATAGTATATTAAGATACAAGTTTCATAAGACATGATTTTTGCGCACGAGTTCAAGAGCCATGGAGGATTAAAATCTTCCGCTGTGGCTGAAGGTTACATTGATAATTCCATCAAGAAAAATTAGACGTTGCTGAAATATTATCTAACACTGAACCTAATACGTCTACTAAAATCACAGAGAATCCATCAACTTCTAATTCAATGGGCAGTGATTTATTAGTTAAAGTGAATCAGCAGAGATTCGAACAAAATATAGTGTGTTCCCAGAATCTGCCTGGAATATCTATTAATGCCCACGAATCTTCTAGTGTTACAGTAAAAGTATATAACAATTGCAGTATTCACAATGATAAGTAATCTCAATAGAAGTATTTATAGCGTCTAGCTTTGTTAACGAATTTATAGATACACTCATTTAGCAAGAGTCTGTCGAACACCTTTTATTATGTATAATTAGTACTAGTAAAGTTTTAGCAAATGTCTCTACTATTCTCTCTATAAGTTTTATTTACATTTTTATCACTGTCAAACGTTCATATCTAACCATATCTAACTTTTTAAACGATTTAGTTCTATGATTTACTTACTTACTTATTACACTTGTGAAAAAAGACTTCGAAAAAAAAAAAGTAGAATGCGGTAAAGTAATACATTACGATACTGTGTAACCAAGCAACGGGATATCGTAATTAGCACTTTACGACACCAAAATAGAAAAAGAACAAGAAAAAGCTTCCGAAATCTGTGGAATTTTTACGACAAATTATGGAATGGAGTTTCATTTGATGGAACAATACTGATAGTGGCACAAACTACGTCAGTATTATATTTAAACTAATTTCAAGAATATAAGAAAAATTGCGTATGAATAAGTTCCTGAATTAATATAAGAAATTTATTAACGCATAAAAATAAATTTGATTTAAATGATAATTAAGAACAATAGATTGCTCATAATTTAATACGGTTTTGGAGTTCGCGTATTATTTTAACTGTAAAAAAGTATTAATAATAATCGCGGACAGGCAGATAAACCGGAGACAAAGATTACGAGTCAAAGTCGGAAAAACCTCAGCGAGTTCTTGTAAATATTAAAATGTTTGAAACATAATAGTTATGAATAATCCAAACTCTTTTCCTTTGGTTTTACCAGTAGTTTTGGCAATCATGTTTAAAGTATAACGTACTTTTAAAGCGGAGTAATTATCACTTGTCTATTAAAATTTCCGATGGTTTACCAATTCCTGTTCTTTATTGGAATGCCGCCATGAGCTTGCTTTATTTAATTAATAATAACAATAATCATAATTAATTGTAATACTATTATTATAAACATTCTCACATTTTCTCATGTTATAAATAAGAGTGTGTATTATGGTAAAGGTGACATTATTATTATTATTATCGTTAATAGGAATTATTATTATTAGTGAATTGTTCACGTTTTATAGAACAATTTGTATACTATGCTTGAGAGGAGTCTAATCTGACCAGGCGTTATATTTGGCTTCTAAAGCTTTGAACCATGTTCATAGATTAGGTCACGAACAAATAGTTCTTTCTACTTCCCAACAGCGAAATCTAGCATTTCCAGTCTTTGTTAATATCCGTAATGTGTGCTTATTTATAGACCTGCTTTAGATTCGCATGAGTAATCTAAGTTTTGTCTTTATCAGAGTATTAGAAACAAATTTAGAGTTCGTAAGATAAATGCTAAAAATACTAAAATGAAATACAAAAAGCGGTATTCCTCAAATTATCACTTTAATATGATAAAATTCACGATATCGACTTCATAATTTTGTAGCAAATTTGGTTTATTGCTGATACTCAATTATATCATTTAAATAGTTTTGATATTTTATATAACTCAGGTCAAATAAATCAAAATGGTGTTATAATTTATATTAAGCATGGTACAGATTAGAATATAATAGTCAATTGGTTTCTATTACTGAAAATATCTCTGACAGCATAATGCTACCACTAACAGTCATGATTAATAAATGCTTGTTGGAAGGTGAATTTCTTGCGGAGTTAAAAATTTCTAGACTAATTCCTATTCATAAAAAGGGTGACGTAAATTGTCCACAAAACTATAGAGCTATATCAATTCTGCTTGCGATATTCAAAATATTTAACAAGACTTTCAGAATATTTTGAAAAATACAATCTTTTATACGAAGCCCAACACGGCTTCAAAAAGAATATAAGTACAAACACAGGAATAACACAGATTTTGAAGTCTCTGTTAGAAGCTATAGATAACCACCAGTATGGGGAGATCACATGCTTTGACTTGACACGAGCTTTCGACACAGCCGATCATTCCATTTTATTGGAGAAATTTCATTATTGTGGAATCCGTGGTGTTGCTTATGATCTGATGTCTTCCTATCTGAGTGTCCGAAAGTAATATGTTGGATATGCGGGTAAGAGGTACCAGACGTGGTGGATCTGCGGTAGGGTGTACCACAGGGATCCATTCTCGGCCCCCTCTTATTTATCGTATACATTAATGACCTTTCAATGAATATATCATCAGGATAAGTGTGTCTGTATGCTGATGACACATCAATTTTAGTAATGGACGCTACGAGGGAAGGAGGAGACCGCAAATATCATGTAGTTGAAAAACAAACAACTGAATTGTTCCAAGCAAATAATCTCACACTAAATTGCACCAGAACACAAAAATTCATATTTACAACTGTGTAAAACAAGTGAAGGTATAGAGGTTATAAAGTTCCTATCAATGTAATGTTAATGCCTTAACCGAGCAAGAGTTGGTCTTTGCTCAGTATATCTGTGACGACGATTGGTGTATGTATGTACGTTGTTAGCGTGCCACGTTCCTCGTCAATAACTATGAAAGTATGAATACATAATATACATAATAAATAAATACTTTCACAGTTAGTCGCCGCTTGGTTTGTTTTGTTTCATAATTTCAGGGGGTGCAATTGCTCACTTGCTCTCATTAAAGAGCCGCCTCTGGTGCAAAGTCTGTCTTACATATTTTACAGTGTCCTTTATAATATACTAACGGGTGTTCAGAAACATTCGAAGTCAAAGTAGTCCTTGAAAATATGAAGTCATATTTGAGATAGATTGATACATTTACTTAATACAATTTTATAGGTTATCAAATTAGTATCAGATACTTAAGTAAAGATAAGATAAGTTAAGATGGTGATTTTTTGTTCAGAGCCCACTTGACTTCGAATGTTTCTGAACACCCGTTATATTTTAGCAATATTTATGTATGTATGGACATATTTTGAATATTTTAATATTGTTTTTCTTATGGTAATGACTTTTATTGTAATTGTGATTACAGTAAATAAATCACTATCACTATCACTATTGGAAGTGTAAAAGCAACAGAAATTACATTTACATTAATGTCAAATAAAGTTTTCAGCTCTTTACAAATTTCATGTAATATCAGCTGAAGACTTTAATACAAGTCTGTTATCATATTTGAGAAAATGTCATGGTGCAGTAGACCTGCATATAATAGTAGGGGATGTGAATATCAATATTCTTAAATGTGATAAATATCGTAATGATTATTTAAATGCAATGTACAGCTATGGAATCGTTACTGCTATAGATAAATCTATGTACAGTTAGAGAAAACAATTCTACTAACTCCATTGATCATCTACTTGTATGGTAGAATCCCAGAAGCGATTATATCAGCTATATTGGAAACGTGTGTGATGGAATATTTTTCTACTATGGCAAAAATTATACAATATCTCATCAGAAACAAACTATTGAGTTTCCTTCAGAACGAAATTTGCTTTGAATTCTACAGCGGCACAAACACGAGGGCGGTTTAACGGAAGAATGATTTTTCAAAGGTTGGCATCACTTCGCTGCGGTGATTATGTTAGTGATTTCCGACATGTCAAAATAAATAACAAGACCAGTAGTAGATTAGTGGTAGAATATGGTGTTCCCCAAGGTACATTTTTGGGACCTCTGTCTTTTGACATATAAATAAAACTACATAACGATTTCTTTTCGCTGAGTTTGGAAGGTGGTCGATAGTTTTGCAGACGACATTGCCATACTGTATAAGAACACAGATTGGTATGCATTGAAAAGATCAGCTGAATCCATTGCAAAAAGTGCTGAAATGGCTTAGCGAAAGATTTGGTGATTATTAATATTAATAAAACACATTTTATGCCTTTTGTGTCGCATGCCACGGATCGGTCTCCATATGAAAATTTAATGATCAACTTAAAAAAAAAGAAAATATGATTATAGAAGCGTAGACAAAGTTAAGTTTTTGGGTATAATACTTGATGGACATATTAGATGAAATTTACACATTGACAACATAGTAAATAAAATTCCATTAATCATCTTTAAGTATTTGTCTAATATTTTTGATATTTTGATATTTTAATTTTGTTCTGTCTTCAATGGTTACGAAAATATGTATAACTGAAAATTTCGTCATATTTTCAATTTTCCTTAAATATCTCAGAAAGTTGACAACATATGACAAATCTGAAAATGCTATCAAATACTCATCAAAATTCTGAGCAACTTTGCTAAGTTAACCGATCCGGTATCTTCAATACTAAGAGAGTTACCCATATACGGAGATAGAAAATGGGCATCTTGTTTTTAATATACTTGTTCCTCACTTTCGTGGAAATCAACAATCTATAATTTATAAATAATATGTAAATATAATATAGCATTATATACCGTACGGTGTCACATTGCAAATTTCTGGATTATTCGAATTTTGTTGCCCACGAACAAGTCTATCCTTTAGTGGGCTGAATGCATTTATTTACCAAACCTTTGAAATTAGATATGGGTTGCATAAAATGTATGTTTTCGAGAAAATAAATGATTATACTATATTATTCGTAGTCTATTGTCCTGTAACTTCAGTATATATGGAGAAATAAAAATTTATTTTTGTTATACATATATAAAATATATAAAATTTAAAATGGCAATTGCATTGTTGTGGTTATGATTAGATTTTTATTTGCTATCATCTTCCCCTCCCTCCGGTTCCTATCGTATTATCGACCATTTAGTGCGCAGCTAATCTTCATCTTTTTCTGGATTTACCATAGCGCGTGTAAATATATAAAAGACGATACATGTTCAAGACAGCCGCCACAAAAAGTTTACAATTCAGTTCAACATGACGATCACGGTGAAAGTAATAATACTCGCAGTCGCGATCGCAGGAGGCCAATGTGTCGATTTGATTGTCAGAAATAACGAGATTGGTCCTATATGGCTTGGTATCATGGGGAACCCTGGTAAACCTTCACCGTCTAATGGGGGTGTCATACTAGAATCCTTTGCAAATGTAAGTTTTTAAACATCTATCTTTCAGTAATAGTTATATGTGGAAAACATTTATATTTATATATGCAAGAAATGGTTATTCACCTTTCGTTGCTTAATAATGTGCGAATCATACGTTTTGTATTTACTGGAGATTTGTAAGACTTTCGCTAGTTTTTTATGATTAAAATTGTATTAGTTTCAGTTAATTTGAAACATAAGTTTTATGAGAAGTGTAGATATATATATATATATATATATATATATATATATATATATAAAACAATGATTTTGTTTATATTAACATTTTTGTATAAACATAATATATTCACATTAATCTTCTTAAATATATTATCTTTATACAAAAATGTTGATCAACATCGAAATGAAAATTATTAATAGTATATTACCTTCGAAAGATCTTTAAATCAATGTATTAAAATAAACTGAGTCCAATTCCAAAAACTAATTTGAAATTTCCCAAATATCACTTTAGTTCTTATGCTTGCAACATCAAAAATCCACCTTTCCAAATTTTTTTTATCGCTCCCAGTACAGCCGCTAATCCGTCTCTCTCTCTTCCAGTCTTGCAATATTAACTTCTATATTCAGACACACTAATGGTGGATCCCTTGTTTATGTACTTGTTACAGCAATAATAATATTCAAACATAAACTCCCAAAATTAACCTTTTGAATTTAATTTTTTTAAATACCCATTCAAAATTTTATTATTTCCTTATCAATACTGGTAGCCGTAACTGTGTGGTAATTCATTTTGAAAATAATAAAATAAAATAAAACAATAACTTTGTTATACCACTTTATTCACATGTAATAGTGACCGCGGTTTCGACATACAATGTCATTATTAAACTGCAAAAGTTACAGGCCTACATAGATCTTATAAATGACACAAAAATATATGGGGGTGGTTTATGATGTTATTTAAAATTACTACTATATACTTAACTATTATATACAACATTGGAAAAGAGGTGTATATATAAGATCCAACTGGTCGTTAAGAACACTATCTATTGTGTCTGATTGATGAAAACAATGATAACTTTTTGTTTTTTTTTGGAGTTGATCAATAATAAGATATGGCATCCTTTTGTTCAACAACGACTTGATCTTATTTAAAAGTTGCCAAGGAAGTACTATTTGAACCTAAAATTGAAAGTGAAAGTGAGTGTTATTCAATATAATCGTTAATATTTTCTTTCTTACAGAAAACTATCTCCGTACCAGATGATTGGTCCGGTAGACTATGGGCTAGAACTTGGTGTTATATAGAAACTAAAAAATGCGATTCAGGAGATTGTGGAAACGGTATTGAATGCAGTGGAAGCAGAGGTACTCCTCCGCATACGCTAGTAGAAATTGCTCTTAAAAGCGACGAAGGCAAGGATTCCTATGAAATTTCTCTTCTAGAAGGCTTCAATCTCAAAGCTTCCGTAAGTAAATTTATAAAAGAGAAGTTGTTAAATCTTTAAGTTTAATATATTATACATAAGTCTTTACACACGTTTCAATTTAATCGCAGGTTTGCCGATTAGACATCCTGCATAAATTGCTCTGCTAACTCATGTTTTGTGTAACTTTTTTTTTCATGCTGATTTGAAAACTGTTTTTTTAAGATATTTTAAGGATCTATTAGAGAATATGATCCATAAATCTTAGTTTCTTGCTTGTTGCTTCTAATTAAGTTGGCTGAGAACTTAGCATCCAGCTCTTCTAATAGTGTGGGCCTTCCGCTAGCCGACATTTCTTTTTATGTCACGTCTTCTTCATTTCCAATAAAGACTGTCTGACTAAGAGCTGAAAGTGGTGTGTTGAGGCAAAATGGCGGACAAAAAAATTGTCCGACTCATTTTTTTGCATTGTAAAATAGGTTATGGATCTCTCAAAAATAGCATATGAATTGTTATAGGTTATAAATCAAATATTTAAATAGATCCATACGACAGATAATATACAGTGTGGTCATAAAGTTTGGAACCAAACTTATAACCGCATTATTTTACATTTTTAGGAAAAACGCTCGGACAGGTAAATTTTCTTTTTTAAAACGCCATCTTTTGACATACAATTTTTTTCTATGACGTCATTGGTTTTCGAGTGATGACGTTATCAACACTTTCTTTAAATGGCAACCATATTATTTTTTCTCGTTTTTGGTAGATCTTTATATCCACCAAATAGTGATATAAAACAATTGGTATGTTGCATCACAATTTTTTTGAAAAAAATTATATAAATTTAAAAAAAATTACGAAAATTTTATTTTTGTACAAAATTAAAATTAAATTTAAAAAAATACATCTGGACTTAAATTTATTGTAACAGTTAACGTAAATTTTCAAAATGGACCCCACCAACCAACTGACACTGTCCCAGCCGAGTGTAAACACTTCGTATACTCGCCTCAATTATGTCTGGGGATATTTGTGTAAGTTCTACGCGAATTCGTTCTTTTAAATCTTCTAAATTGTTCGGTTTGTTAAAATACACTTTCGATTTCAAATAACCCCACAAAAAAAAGTCTAACGGAGTCAGGTCAGGAGAACGAGGTGGCTATTCTATTGCGCCTCTCCGTTCAATCCATTTATTGGGAAATATTTCGTCAAGCTAGTGGCGAACCTCTACACCATAATTGGGAGGCGCCCCATCTTGTTGAAACCAAATATTTGGATGGGGTACATCACCATCCTCGTGATTTGAGAAAATAACAGCGAGCGCTGGAACCAGTTCAAATCTTAAAAATTCTAAATATTGCACAGCAGTCAAATTTCCTTCAAAAAAATATGGTCCTAAAATGCGTCGTCCAATCATTCCAACCCATACGTTAACTTTTCCTCTGCGCTGAGTATGACACGCTTGAGTCTCTGCAATATCTGCAATTATGGCGGTGAACAGATCCATTTAGGCAGAACGTAGCTTCATCTGAGAAGACGATGTTTTCCAAGAAATTTGGATTTTGGTCACAACGTAACATTACGTCTTCACAGAACTGCAGTCGACGATCTTCGTCATCCTCATGTAATTCCTGTACAAGTTGAACTTTGTAAGGACGATAGTGTTCTTTTTTAAATAAGTTGACGACAAATGAGTGAGCCACCTGATTGGCTAACGCAAGTTGTCTGGTGGAAACAGGATGCCTTTCTTCTGCTTCTAGAAGCACATTTAATTTCACATCTTCTTCTACTTGAGGTCTACCTTGCCGTGGTCGATCTTTTACGGATCCAGTTTCGGTAAACTTTCCGACTAGTTTCGTCACCGTAGACCTGGTAATTGGAGGTCTATCAGGGTGTTCATGGTTATACAATTCGCGTGCTTCTGCATGCGTTCTTTGTCTGTCCCCATACCCAACCATAATTAAAATTTCGATTCTTTCTCGCTCAGATAAATGTACCATTTTTTTATATTAGCGAAAATGAACAATTTTTACGCAATATCTCAAAAATTTAATTTAACGTCAAAAATAGAAGTAAATAATTCAACAATGTTGTCGCCATAGAAACAATTTCAAACTAAAATTTTTGTACATAAATTGTATAAAAAGAAGCAAGAATGTCATAAAGAAATATCTTGCAAAAAAGTGCGTGTTTTTGTTTTTGTAAATTTTTTGCATAGTAACATGAGTACATGTGCTTTTGACGATCCGGTTTGTTCAAGAAGAATATTTAAGTCCTCACACAAGACAGAAGTGTGAAAAAAACTTATTTACATATTTCAGTACATTTTGTAAGCTTAATTAGTTTTTGAAATCTTCAATTTTTGGGCGATAATTTTAATTAAGAAATGGTCTGCCACATCATGTCAATTTTTTAAATAAATTAAACTTCTTTGGCCCTTTTTTTTGTAACTATTTAATGTTAAATAAGATTTTTTAATAAGTAATTGGCCGATTGGGAAGACGAATTTCTTTTGACCTGGAGCGAATAACGCAGATTACTATTGATCGCAAAGCATTTACACTCGGCTGGGACAGTGTCAGTTAGTTGGTGGGGTCCATTTTGAAAATTGACGTTAACTGTTACAATAAATTTAAGTTCAGATGTATTTTTTTTAATTTAATTTTGTACAAAAATAAAATTTTCGTATTTTTTTCTAAATTTATATCATTTATTCAAAAAAATTGTGATGCAACATACTAATTGTTTTATATCACTATTTGGTGGATATAAAGATCTACCAAAAAACGAGAAAAAAATAATATGGTTGCCATTTAAAGAAAGTGTTGATAACGTCATCACTCGAAAACCAATGACGTCATAGAAAAAAATTGTATGTCAAAAGATGGCGTTTTAAAAAAGAAAATTTACCTGTCCGAGCGTTTTTCCTAAAAATGTAAAATAATGCGGTTATAAGCTTGGTTCCAAACTTTATGACCACACTGTACAACTACATTGATATTTTGCATCTCAATAGCCTCCAAAACTTAAAAACTGATTCACAACATGTTATTTTTTTAAAAATGTTGTCAAACGTCAAAATGAGAGGACAGTTTTTTGGCCGCTAGTTTACAAAATTTAAACACTACATGTAATAAGGAGCAATTCGTTTACAGTATTTTGCTAATTATGAATTGGCCCATATGCTTTCCAGAGAGAAGTTATTCAATGTTTAATTTTGAATTTATTATATGTGTATGTGCATATTTCTTCAGTCATCTTGCAATTTACTCAAAGGTTATCGACTAGATCTTATAAATAGATTCTTTACCTCACATTGTGTGGGTCTACTTCTTCCGTCACATCGAGTTAAAATCTATTCAAGAGATACTTTCTGGAACTGTTGGAACATGATCAAGTAGCATTGGTTATGTCTTCTATTATTAACGAAGTCAATCTGGTAATAAGTTAAAAGTACTACGTTAAGCAGTGGTAGTTCTTGATGACGAACGACTGCTTCGTTTAAGCTTTCATATATACAGAGAAGCAAGTAGATTGTTCGAAGCAGTCTCATCCGCGCAGCAGCTTACATTGTACGTCATCAAAAACCGCCACTGGTGTTACGCCCAAAGTTTAAATAGCGCAAGCATAAAAAGCAACCGTCTTACAGTATTTTACAATTTTTTTTTCACGATCTTCCATTTTTTATATATAATAAATTCAAAGACATGTAGTCATGGTTACTTTTTAACCTGAATAAGTTAAATATTTATATTTTTCTGCTTAACACATTAAAGATTATTTATGCAAGGTATAGAAATATGAAGTCGACTCTAACGTTTGGGTTTACTATTTTCACATTTTTATCGTTGGCCCCATTTAATATTCCTTATATTGTTATTGCTTTTGCTTGTCTTCCTGTCTAGTTACCTTTCTTGCGGTAGAAAAATTATTTTAGGTCATTCATTATGGTCAGATGCCTGGACTTTTTGACGTTTAACGGAAACTTTCCTTTTTTTGTTCTTATTGCGTTTCTCATTTTGGGGTTTTTTATTGAATTCGAGGAGATCTACCAGATTCACACAAGTATTTATCATTTACAGATGGAGCCTATTGATGGTCATGGGAAAGATGGAGCTAACGCTTGTAAAAAAGTTGCCTGCGATTACTATATTAACGATGAATGTCCAGATGAACTAAAATTAGTAGGCCAACACGCATCGTTCGTGATAGCTTGTAAATCAGCTTGTGTGGCGTTCAAAACTGATGAATATTGCAGTCAACAGAATGACAAGGCTCTCGGAAAACGAAAACCACTTTCCGTCAACTATCCAGCCTTTTTCAAAAAACGCTGTCCGGACGCCCGCACTCATCTAAGCGATATTAAAACCAAAACTGCCAAGTGTAATGCTAAAGCCTATCTAATTCTATTTGGTTAAATTTTTAAAAACGACTACTTAACACTTTTTATTTATAATAATTTATTATTTCATTAATTTAATTTAATTATGTGATATTAACCAAACAATATTATATGGCGAACTATGTGTCCTTAATAGTCAATTTTCGATTAAGTTTTAATAATATTAATAAGATTAATATAAGTTTTTTTATAAAATTGTAAATATAAAAGTTTAATAAACCAGATTTTGTGATGAATAGCTTGTTTTAGTTTTATTTTTGTTAATAAATAAATCCAAAGAAAAAGATGTTGACAATAAATAAAAAATTTCAAAGGTATATATTTTAGCAAAGATCGATAAAGAACAATTAGTTTACAATTTACTCATATCATAAAAAAAGCTTTTCTACATTAGAAAATTCCATAGCCAATGCAAACTTATGATTAACGGCCGTTTGCACCGCTTATAGTTAAGTTACAATTAAATTAATTAATAGTTAATTAAATTAATAGTTAATTTAATTAATTAATATTATTAATTAATTAATTAATATATAATAATAATAATTATAATATAAATTAATTAATTAATTAATATTATTAATTAAAATTAATAGTTAATTAAATTAATTAATAGTTTCATTAAATGTTTGACAATTAACTTGACTTAAAAGTAAAAATTAACAGCTCTCACTTCTGTGACTCAACGTGAAAGCAATGTTAGTATATTTATCTCGACTGCTCCAACGAACACTATTCTAACTCAGATTTTTCGTTTTTTAAATTACAAAACACCAAACTTTTTTTTTTAAGTTTTTATCTTATAAAGTAAACAATCATAGAAATGTCTATATCCTCTTTATTTTTTTAAATAACCATATCAAACCTTATATCATTGTAATCAGCAAAAAATAAACTTTTTAATGATGTCATAACTAACTATGGTTTCCATTAAAAAAAAAAAAAAGTTTGTGTCATAACTAGAGAACGGACACGCTTACCACCCAGTGCAGTACTGGCGAAAGGCTGTATTTCTAAAATATTTAATTTTATTTATATAATTGGAAAACGAACGGGTGGTGATCTATAAAATTACGAAATACATATTTATTTGTTGAAAAGTTGTATTTATAAAGTTTTTAATTTTATTTATATAATTGGAAAACGAACGGGTGGTGATCTATAAAATTACGAAATACATATGTATTTGTTGAAAAGTTGTATTTTTAAAGTTTTTAATTTTATTTCGTTTCGTTTTATTTAGTTTCTCAAGGTTTTCTTCTGTCAATTTTGTTCTCTTTGAATACATCGCAACTGGTTATAGGTGCATACTGGAAATATTCTTTTATTTCTTCATATTTAGCCGTTAGATTTTGTGGAATTGTCTCCATACATAATTGCTGCAATGTAATTAAATCTGGATTTCTATTAAGAATTGCTTCAAACTTTTGCCGAAGGCCACATCCGAAGTCACTTGGAATACTTTTCAAATTATTAACAGCCACATCTAATGTGGTTAATCCGTCATTTAATTTGAGATTTAGATTTTCAAAATAAGTGATTAGTTTTGGCAATTTTCCAAAGTGTTCGTGAAGAAAGTACAACTGATTTTTTAAATTTGGGATTTGTGTGAGCTCCTTGCACTCACCAATACTTCTAGCATCCTCCTTTAGCAGTGTTACGAAATGTTTTAGACTATCGAAATTCTCAGTATACTAACTAGTAGGTTCCAGGCATGTTCCCCATTTAGTTATTGCTGGAGTGGGAGGCAGTGACAGAGATGGAAATTTTTCCTTGAAAAGAGCTACTCTCAATGGTGCTTTTCTGAAAATTTTTTAAAAGCGGATACAAGTCTATCAACTTCTAGAAAGGTGCTCTGATATATTCACAGATTCTGCGGAGAACATGTGCTACACAAGTAATATGCAGCAAATTAGGATATGTTTCCTTTAATATATATGCACCTCTGTCACTTACAAATAAAAGTATTTTTTCTTTGTACCTGTCGTCGGAATGAAGTATATTTTGAATATTCTCATTAATCGTTTTAGCAACTGTTTCCGCATCAACTATATTTATAACTTTTGTTGCTATTACATATGCGTTATATGGAATAGTTGGATGTAGTTCACCAGCTACAACATTTACCACACAGCGTCCTAACATATCCACCGTTTCGTCGGCGCTTATCCATATGTATTGATTTAAAAGATGGCTTCTAATGCGTTCTACTGTTCTCGTATAGCACCTAGAAACATAATATTTGCGTAAAGTTGATTCATCAGGAACATTTCGACCAGTATATTTTTTCAGAAATATTTTTAAAGTGGGATTGCTAAGTTTATTTAATGGAATATTAGCCGCCATAAAAGTTTTACAGAGTTCAGATGTGTTTGCGATCCTAATTGACGAATTTTTGACGATATTTTACGGATTTTGTAATAAATTTCGGAATCACTGACAATGGACATACAATCAGTATGGCCGTCAATCCAACTCGCCATTGATTTACGATGCCGTTCTCGACGTTCTTCCATATCATATCTGAAAAAGTAATTTAAACAATGCTCTAGATCTAAATAAATGAAAACTAAAAATGTATGCGTAAGTTATTAAAACTGAACGAAATTCAATGCACACTTACGTCGAAATATGTAATTGGGAGAAGTAGATTCAATCAAACGATATTAAACAGGATCTATCACAAAAATTACGATGTAATTAACAGTTAAAACTATGAAAACAAGAAACTTACTCACAGCACTTTATTTATCTTACGAAATATAAACTAATAAATAAAATACATTATAAAAACTCCGCTTCTATCTACGCTCATGAAAACACTTTAAAAACCACTATATTCTCCGAATACAATAGCTGGCTTGTCCATTGTTATTACGGCGAGACCAGGTGTCCGAGTAAGTCAAACAAATACTTCATTGAATTACGTCGGGATGTACTGAGCGACGTTATACACAATTCCAATTGCCGATTGCGTTTTATGAAAATTGCGTCCGTTCTCTAGTCATAACTCGATAATGGTGAACGAAAAAAATATTAGCTACATAGTTTTATTTGCCGTAAAATTATCTAAAACTTTTGTGTGAACACTTTTTCTCTAAAATTACTATTAACGATGCTAAGCATGTTTAAAGAAAATCGTAAAATTTAGTTCTCTTTGAATATCTAATAAGCCATGAAAGTTATCGGAGAAACAAAAGCAGTTTTAAATCAAACTCGTAAAACTGCGCGTCTTTCCCCATTTAAGCGTTTTTCTATCTCCAGTAGTTTCTGAGATCCCAATGCTAAACATTCAAAAAAACTCACCCTGTATATTATATAATATATATTTAAAAGGAATGTTATTATTGTGTGTAGCAAATAGCCCTATTATGACATAACTATAACTATTTTTAAAAAAAATCTCATAATATTGCAAATTTCATACCGTAGTTATGGTAGAATCGGTAAATTAATTTTATATCTCTTGAAACCGCTATCAAACAATCGACACCTAGAAAACGGGTTATGAATATTGATTTCTAGGTATCGAATTAAGGTATCGATTCCAAAGTATCGATTCCAAGGTATCGATTCCAAGGTATCGATTCCAAAGCATCGATACCTATCGATACTTTACCGATTCCAGTACTCAGAATCGATACCGTGCACAGACCCGATACATCGCTAAGTAGCGATACCTCGATTGGTATCGGTACCCGATTCCGAAGTACCCGATAGCGAAAACGTCGGTATTGCCCAGCCCTAATGGCTATCTTAAAAGTTTAAATAAAGCAGAAAGAAATAAATTCAAATATTTTATAGATTTTCAAATATAGCCTGCCTATACTGGGTGCCCTTGAAATAAAAAGACAACGTATAAAAATTGAAGGATGTAATTATATAGACTGTAAATCCAAAATATTTTCCCAAAATTCCTTCTGATAAGTGAGAAAAAAATTTTGTCACGCCACTGTACGATCGATTATTTTATAAAAGACGACATCTTAAAGTTGACCGACAATAACAAAATGAATAGTTTTGTTATTGTCCATTTTATCCAGCTGTTACGTATGTAAACGTACGCTGTAGCATATGTGTGTATGTGGTATTTATTATTTACACATTCTGAATTCATAGGCGTCACGTAATACAATTTTCAGAGTGTTTTTAATTTCGAGGTTCGCGTCGTAATTGCCTCACAATATTCTAGATTTATGTTCTATGTAATTATATCTTTCCATTTATAATTGTCTCTTTATTTCAAGGACACTCTGTATAGTCAGAGGGCAAATATGGGTAAAAGCATGATTAATCCTTAGAAAATATGTAGAAACTTCCGAATGGACTATATCTTAATGAAAGATTAATAATACGATGATTGTTTTGCGTATTTCGATTTAAAATTAAAACGTAAGCATGTAGTATTAGTCACGCATGCTCATTAATAGAATTCTTTGTATACATATACAAATGATAATAAAGTGGAAATACAGGAAGTAATATTTACCATTATTCCAGAAAAATAATGATATATACAATCACTGGAGGAACTGAATAGGAAAGCGGCGATTTTTTACCACAACATTGATAAAAAATACCAGAAGCTAATGTATCAAATCAGAGATGATATTTTGTGGTTGGATACGAGGAAGGTATTTCGAGTTATTTAAATACTTTAATTCGTCATTGTCTTTAATATTCAAACATAAATTTCTAAAACTTTGCAGCTCAGTTTAATTAGAATCTTGCACAAAAAATATCCGATGATGTCATTTCACTACAATTTATTTAACATTAATAATATAAAAATTCTTGTCATATAAAATTTTAAATAAATATAAATTTGAATTAAAATATTTGATTATATTTTGTTGGTAAAAATCTGAGCTGTTCCCCCATGCAACCTGCAACTCCAAAAATCAAATAAATTAGTTTGAAATACTTTGTTTTACTGTTATTTAGAATGAGATGGAATATTAAGAAAATTAAATAAGACTTGACAGCTATGATTGATTGAGGCTTAGAATTTGCAAGATAAAATGGTTTGATGCATTTAATTATATGCATAGCATTTACGGTATTTTACTATAAAAACACGAATAAATTAATAAATAAATTTTAAAAATAATTGAAATTTATAATTTCAAAGTAAATAAACTTTCTAAATCGGAAATATTTTTTATATTTCAAAATCACTAGAGCAGATAAAATTAAAGTGCAGTTACTTCAAAATAATGTATTAAATATTTAGATCATAGCCTGTAATTGTAGATTAATCTTTAAAAGTAATTCCAATTCTAAAACAAACAGATGATTCTAAAATAGCATTATATGAACAACGTATAACGGCATATTCAAAATAATGAAAAGAAAACTGTTTTTGAATGTATAATTAATTGAAATAATAGAACAGAAATAATAAGTAGAGACCGGACACGAGTGGTTGATGACTTATGGCCCACGAGCGTACTATTGAACATTTGTATTTTTAAAGTTTTTAATTTTATTTATATAATTATACTTATAATAATAAAACGGGTATATATACGGCTTCAAAATACGAAGTACATTTTATCTGTTCATTTTGTAGTTCAAGTTGAGTAAAGGAGTATTAATATTTACTAGCAATACTTTCTCAAGGTTCTCTTCTGTAAAATTTGTTCTCTTTGAATGAAATACATCCCTGTAAATAGAAAACGTCCTTTCTACATCGGAACTGGTTATAGGTGCATACTGGAAATATTCCTTTATTTCAGCGTATTTAGCAGTTAGATTTTGAGGAATCTGGATTCCTATTAAAAACTGCGTCTAACTTTTGCCGAAGGCCACATCCGAAGTCACTTGGAATACTTTTCAAATTATTAATAGGCACATCTAATGTCGTTAATGTGAGATTTCGATTTTCAAAATAACTGATTAGTTTCGACAAATATCCAAAGTGTTCCTAAAGAAAGTACCTACAACTGATTTTTTAAATTTGGAATTTATATTGGTTCCTCGCATACTCCGAGCATCGTCATTTAAACATGCAACGAAATTTTGTAAACTATCGAAATTCTCTGCATAAAAACTAGTACCTTCCAACCATATCCCCCATCTAGTTATTACTGGAGAGGGAGGCAGTGACAAAGATGGCAGTTTATTCCTGTAAAGAGCTACTCACAATGGTGCTTTTCTGAAAAGCGCATACAAGTCAACTTCTGGAAAGATGTCTCTGATATATTCACAGATTCTGTGGCGAGCATGTGCTATACAAGTAATATGCAGTATATTAGGATTTGTTTCCCTTAATAGTCTGCCTGTTTTTAATATATATGCAGCACTGTCACTGACAAATAAAAGTATTTTTTTTTGTACCTGTCGTCCGAATGAAGTACTTTTTGAATATTCTCGTTAATGGTTTTAGCAACTGTTTCCGCATCAACTGTATTTATAACTTTTGTTGCTATTACATATGCGTTATATGGAACAGTTGGATGTAGTACACCAGCTACAACATTTACCACACAGCGTCTTAATATACCGACAGTTTCGTAGGCACTTATACAGAGGTACTGATTTGAAAGATGACTTCTAATGCATTCTACTGCATTCGTGTAGCACTTAGAAACATAATATTTGCTTAAGGTGGATTCATGAGGAACATTTCGACCAGTATATTTTTGGAGAAATATTTTTAAAGTGGTATTGTTAAGTTTATTTAATGGAATATTAGCCGCCATAAAAGTTTCACAGAGTTCTTCGTTAAAATTCCAACGGTTCCAATTTCTGTGCATGTGTTTGCGATGCTAAGTGACGTTGTACGTGCGATTTCATGGAATTTTTTAACGAAATTTTACAGATTTTGCAATAAATTTCGGAATCACTGACAATGGACATACAATCAGTATGACCGTCAATCCAACTCGCCATTGTTTTACGATGCCGTTCTCGACGTTCTTCCATATCATATCTGAAAAAGTAACTCAAACAATGCTCTAGATCTAAATAAATGAAACCTAAAAATGTATGCGTAAGTTATTGAAACTGAACGAAATTCAATGGACACTTACGTCGAAATAATTGGAAGAAGTAGATTCAATCAAACGATATTAAACAGGATCTCTCACAAAAATTTACGATGTAATTAACAGTTAAAACTATGAAAACAAGAAACTAACTAACAGCACTTTATTTATCTTATGAAATATAATCTAAATAGACTAAATTATTAAAACTCCACGCGCTTCTATCTACGCCCATGAAAACAGAAATTTAACTGTAAATATAAAACAAAAAATTCGAACATCGCAATTCTCGATGAAAACAGATGTGCGCGCTAGCCAGATCAATAGTGCATTCAATAACTGCGTGACGTACTTACAGATGTTGTAGACTATTTATATCGTCCGTCGTAATGACGACGTCATTTCAACCCGATGTGTCCGGTCTCTAATAATAAGTCAAATAAAATTCGTAATGAATGAAAAAAAGGTATATTATATATCAGACAATAAAATACAGATTAAGATCTACAGTGGTCCTCCCTAACTATCGATAGGGTTATTAGTTTATTACAGAGTCCCATCTGCGTAAGGCTATGACACGACTGCCACTTTTATTTATATTTCTGTTAGAGTGAACAAATCGTACAACAATGTACATGTATTTTAACGGGCCTCCCTATAATATCTTTCAGTCTTTCATATAAATTGAAATATCTCGGCTGAAATATGTACTGCAGCCACGAGATAACTTCTAAATGTATATCAAGATTCAGATCTTTTTACACGAATATTATTGTCACACAATAAAAATTTAATTACTTTCGATTTTTATTTCTTATTAGGTAAACGAACGCATCTAATAATCGCGTTTCGTGTACCTCTTCCGCAAGGAATCTAATCGCGATCGTCAAAATTTGCTTGTCATCCATGAACTTGTTGCGAATGGCTATATAGTATTTGAAATAGTTTAAATAAAATCAACATTAAAAATGGTGGAAAGCTAATTAATTATATATTTTTAAAGAAAAATTCTAAATAGAAATAGTTATTTTTGTATCTAGAACGCGAAATGGTACTTTTGCGTTCTAGAACGGAAGTTATTTTGCCGAGATTTAGCGAGGCAAAATATCCATTCGAGAACGCAAAAGCATTTCTCGTTCGATATACAAACAAAATTTTTTTCGAAAACTGCAATAAAATAAGACAATTGTGTTATGCACAACAATTTAATTTGCATTTAAAATCGTTTGAACCCTGTTTGAATCAAAACGGTTTAGGCGGTGACTATCATAACGATAGCAACCTAATAAACTAGTTGTTTGAAAAAGAAGTTTCAGAATGATATATTGTACTTCATATTCTAAGAGTGTTTAATTCAAATGAGCCCGGAAAGTAAAAACGAGCATTTACCAGTACCAGAAGTATTGGAAGCGGCACAAAGTGCTGTTTCACAATTAATCCCAAAAAAATTGTAAATAAGTTTCAAATGACAAATTACTTTGACATTTGTTTTATGTTCTAGAACGATATCTTTTTGGCGTTCTAGAACATAAAAGTATGTCGCAGCTAGGTTACAAAAAAGACTCACTTTGTCAATTGAAAATTTAACGAAAATGTCAACTTTCAATGGCAGTTTTCGAAAAAAAATGTAATTCATAAAAAAAAGTATTCATATTGATGCATTTTTACATATTTTCATAGTATATCATTGTTGCTACTTTTAAATAACAATTTTAATATGCAGTACGACTTTTTTTACATACATAAATAAATTATTCTAATAGATTGCAAACGTATTCTTACATTTTTATTTAAATATCAATAGCAAATGGGAATAATAATAAGGTTAAAATAATAAATAACATTTTAATGCAATTCTAAAACCCATGTTGTGCATTTCTTGGATTCTGTAATAGTATGTGCATTTATTTAAAGTACAGGTTAATAACTTATTGTGGTGGTACCTAAGCGTACCATTACAATATATGCCATATCTGTAGAGGAAAATCCCCATTTATCAACAAATGAGCTAGCGCAAAGGTATAATAAGTCGTCGTTTGGTAGGAACAATTCTTGAAAAAGAAAAATACTGTTGAGGATACGTTTAATATACTTTTGTAATATTTTATGCATTCGACCGCCAACTCAGACCAGCGCAGGACCAACACCAGAAGAGAGCGATCTCGTTGAAACGTCGAGAAAATCAGTCCTTTTCAGGACATATTTCATACGCGGAGAAGAGCCCGAGAAACGATGATTTCATATACCGATAGGTCCAACTCGCAACGGGCCATAGGCAACAATATACGTATGGAACGTAATGGGATGTGGCAACGTCTGTACGATGCCTATATTGGAGTGACTTTCTTAAAATTTAAATTTATTTTGCAGAATTATTGATTTTTTTACTTTTATCTTTTAGAAAACGTTATTGTTTTTTTATTACTTAAAATTACTTTATATGAAAAATAGTATACCATAAAAGTGTAAACAAAGACAGTATACATTGAAACGAATATTCATTCAATTGTATTGTCATGAAATTGAATTTGTCAATCGTTGTTAAATTTGTTAGAATGAATAGATATTTATATTTATCGGAAAATACTAATACTTAAAGCAAACAAATTCCATTTCTTCCTGCATATTGATTATGCAGCTGATGCTTTCGTAATATGCTCATATTTGTATTTCTACTATTATCGTGATGTTATTATAATACAGATACCAAAATCTCACGTAATATTTCCAACAGCCTTTTATTAACAATAAACAAGTAAAGTACAACTTCGTAGGTCGACAAACGCTCCAGTCTTCATTATCACTGTATTATACATGAACTGTAGGCTTAGTTTTTCGTAGAAATTGAAGTACGTGTCTGTTCCTTTGTAAAATTAATATAAGGGCAGGGGTTAATTTTATTCTGGCATTTTTAAAAATGCAGAGATCAGTTTTGCGACAGCATTCAGCTAATTACAATCTAAAATAAGCAACATTGTAACGTATTTTGGAATTGTGAATATCCGTAGGTAATAAAAAAAAGGAAATATAGTTTAATTACAACTGTAGCTTCCTCCTGGTTTGAAGGAAGTCGATATGTATCGACCGAAGTATAAGTTGAAATAATACAAATATGAGCATATTACGAAAGCATCAGCTGCATAATCAATATGCAGGAAGAAATGGAATTTGTTTGCTTTAAGTATTAGTATTTTCGGATAAATATAAATATCTATTCATTCTAACAAATTTAACAACGATTGACAAATTCAATTTCATGACAATACAATTGAATGAATATTCGTTTCAATGTATACTGTCTTTGTTTACACTTTTATGGTATACTATTTTTCATATAAAGTAATTTTAAGTAATAAAAAAACAATAACGTTTTCTAAAAGATAAAAGTAAAAAAATCAATAATTCTGCAAAATAAATTTAAATTTTAAGAAAGTCACTCAATATAGGCATCGTACACACGTTGCCAAATCGCATTACGTTCCATACGTATATTGTTCCCTATGGCCCGTTGCGAGTTGGACCTATCGGTATATATATATATATATAGACTATTAAGTATTATCGACCATACTGTATAAGAAAAATTAATTAACGGGTGAGCGGTCTGTCAAGTAAAAAAAAACTCCTTTATTTCACTCTACATTTCATAACGAATTTTTTACTTCCCCTAGAGTGTAATTGAGAGTTAAAATTTAGCAAAGAACGACACTAAACAAGTTAAACTTAATCAAATTTAAAACATTAAATTAATATGATGTTGGTTTATCCTCAACCTTTAAATATATATATACCACGTGGCCCAAAAGTCGCGCAACGTCAAAATGAAATACACATGCGCCATTCTCCCCCTAATGCAAGGTTGACGGCTGGTCTGTCGGCAGTACAGCGGTTGTCTGTGTGTGAAGCAATATCTTGTCGGAGTTTGTAAGTGTGTGAACGCGTTATCATGGCAACAAGCCCACATTATCGGTATACCGTAGCGCAACGGGTATTCTTGGTATCTTCGTACTATCGTTACCATGCTGATTATGAACACATTTTTTCTGATTTCGCGGTAAAATTTCCTGACTGTCAAGTTCCGAGGCGTGAGACTGTTTATCGCTTGATAAAAAGATTCGAAAAAAACGGTTCTGTGGATGATTCCAAGCGTACAAGCCGGCCACGTAGTCTGAGGACAGATGATAACTTACAAACTGTAGCTGTAGAGTTTTATTGAATCGCCTGCGCGATCTGTCCGAAAAACCGCAAATGAACTGGATATTTCTCGTTCTACCCTACAGCGAATAATGAAGGAACTAGGTTTGAAGGTTTACAGACCACGCCTCTTACAAGCATTGACAGAAGATGATCCGGATCGTCGGCTACAGTTCGCAGAATGGTATGTCATTCAATGTGAAGCCTTTCAAAATTTCTTCAAAACAATTTTGTGGTCGGACGAAGCTCAATTTAAATTAAATGCGCGCATCAATAGACACAATTGTGTGTACTGGTCCACTTAAAATCCCCATATCACCATTCAAGAAGAATTAAACGTGCCTGGAGTAACGGTATGGCTTGGTGTATGCGCCTTCGGAATCGTCGGCCCCTATTTCTTCGACAATACTGTAACAGGTGTTGCATACCTCGATTTGTTGATGGAACTACGTGAAGAACTTGCCAATAACCCAGTGTTTGCTGGTCAATGTTTAACTCTTCAACAAGATGGTGCTCCAGCACATTACGCTTTAATTGTTCGCGAATTTCTCGATGAATTTTTCCCCGGATGGATTGGAAGAAGAGGTCAAGTCGAATGGCCTCCGAGATCTCCGGACGTAACCCCACTAGATTTCGCTGTGTGGGGTATTTTAAAGGATAAGGTATTCCATCATCAGTTGCCAGATATTGAGACCATGAAAAATGTTATAACCGAAGAAGTCGCCAAACTCAATGATGACAAACAATTACTTCGGCGCATTTGTAACGCGGTTAAAAAGCGATGTCTGAAATGTATTGAAGAAGGTGGAGGACACTTCGAACATAAGCTGTGATCCCAAAGAGTCAGTTTTTGTTCAAACATATTTGTATTATTTTTATTATAGAAGAATAAATTTTGTATTTGTACTACACAATTTCATTTCTTTTTTTTCATTCGGTTGCGCGACTTTTGGGCCACACTATATATATATATATATATATATATATATATATATATATATAATTATCCCTATATATCGCATGTATAATGATAATAATGTAATAATAATAAATTGTACCTACATTGATAAATGGGCTCCGGCTAAGCTTAAATGTTTTGATAGGTTACCAGACCACAGACAATTATTACTTTCATACACTTGAAATAAAAAACACTTTGTTGCTAATAAATAAATTTTAATTCAAACTTTTGACTTTATTTTCAAACGTACAATATAATATACAATACAACCCTCTATATTTTAAAGTATAACTGGTTGCTCATTCGAGATTTTATAAATCTATATGCGATCACCCAGCTAGATATAAAGTTGCATATATTTATTATATTTATTCTCTTTATCTATAATTAGTGCTTTAATGACTGAATAAAATAAATACATATGTAAATTAGAATTCAATTAATCTCGACATTAGTGTAATCTCGTAAACTACGAGATCACATTTGCCATCTTCAGGTCTGCGATAACTGTCTGCTTCTGCTTCTGGTTACTCGTAAACTACGAGTAACCAGAAACAGAAAGTTATCGCAGACCTGAAGATGGCAAATGTGATTTTTCCGAAACGTCGTCCAGAAACCAGCACCGGTCTTTACGAAGACCAAACAGTGGAAACGCGGAAGAAAACTCGGAATCCAGTTACAACATATATATATATATATATATATATATAATTAGACCAGGAGTCTTTGCCGTTAGAACATGTACGGAAAGGATAATCGTTGTTTGGGGGGGGGGGGGGGGGGGGGGGGGGGAAATCCAGCAAAGTTGAACTCTATTTCTTAAGTTAGTTCTTTATTTTATATTTTTATATATATTTATATAATTTTATATTTCGCATCGAATTCGTATGCTTCCTCAGGGGATCAAAATGTGAACTTGTTTTTTTTTGGAGATATTACTCACATATTTGTAATATTCTAAATTAATACAATTAATATCAACGGACGTACACTTAGTTATTTCGAAGTTACATTTTAAAAGCAGGACAAACACATTTTAATGCACATGTGGCTTTCTTTTAGATGTGTTTATCCTGCTTTTAAAATGTAACTTCGAAATAATTAAGTGTACGTCCGTTGATATTAGTTGTATTAATTTAGAATATTACAAACATATGAGTAATTTTTCAAAAAAAAAACAAGTTCACATTTTGATCCCCTGAGGAAGCATACGAATTCGATGCGAAATATTGGGATAAAAAATAAAGAACTGACTTAAGTAATAGAGTTTAATTTTGCTGGATTCCCCCCCAAAAAACGATTATCCTTTCCATATATATATATATATATATATAAGTGGAATCCGGAACGATCCCCAAACGCATGGCAAGCTGGAAAACTAAATAACATGGGTACTGCCTGACGAAAGAAGAGGTCGTCATAACAGGTAACAATAGACGTTGGTTGCAAACAACGTGAAGCGAAGGATGACAAAGGCCCTCCGGTACAAGTACAGAAAAAATTCAGCCGACACCACATAGCGATCCTACCTGTCACTTCTGACATCACAACATATTTCTCAGTTTCATAAAGTTTACTTTTCTGAAGGAAAAATTTTCTTTTTCCAAAAAGTTTGTATTTTCTTGTCTAGGCTCACTAATTACTGAACCTTCACGGTAGAAAAAAACGGTAATTGTAATTGGCATCCCAAAAATATATCCCCCAAACAACGTAAACGATTCCTTAATATTCTATAATGGTTAAGAGTTTTGTGTTCTAACAAGTGAGCCTATTTTTATTGCTTCCATTATAATTTCTGGTTTCTCTTTCATTAAAACAAAATTATTTAACGCTGTATTTACGTATTCTATTGTTTTTATCTTTGTACTAGAACCACATAACGTCGACATCGTACGTATAATAAACGTTTGTTGTCTACTGTATAATTTAGTACCTAAGTCATTATATATTTATCGATATTGATTACAAAGCAACACAATTGTTCTTCCTATCTGGTTACAGAATCAAGGGCAATGTTTCAATTAAACTTATAAAACGATCATGCTCTGAACTTATTCTTTGTAAAAAAATTACCTTTTATTTTCACAAATGAGAATTATTACTCTAAATTATTATTTCGTTTACAGTACACTTCATCAGTAAAAACTGACTGATACAATTCGAGTTTGTACATACAAGGTTACCTTAAAATATGAAATGCAAAAATTAACGTAGATGACCTTACTCACCCCGAAATGAAAAACTACAAATATATATACAGGATGGCCCAAAATGACCGAAGGGGTTTGAGTTCATTATAACTTCTTATTTAAGACATAATTATTTTTTTTTTTTAATTTTAAATACAGTATATTAATGGTGAATATTTTTAATTTAATTATGAAAAATTATATCTCGCAAGTGGTGGCCATTTTCTGCTTCGCATATTCGTGCTCTTTCCAAAACATTTTCCATAACCTTTCGCAAAACTTCAGGTGTTATGTTATTGATTTCGTCGCGTATATTATTTTTTAATTGCTGTATGGTTCGAGGCTTATTAATATAGACTTTTCCTTTCAAATAACCCCAAAGGACAGTCTGAAGCGGTTAAATCCGGTGAACGCGGAGGCCAATTAAAATCGCTTGTACGGGAAATAATTCGTTCACCAAAGATGTCGCGTAAAAGAGCCATTGTGTACCTCGCAGTGTGAGCTGTGGCTCCATCCTGTTGCAACCATACTTGCGGATGGTTTTCCACGGCTGGCCTTAAAAAATTTTCCAACATTGTCCGATATCTAACACCAGTGATGGAAACGGCGACACCGTTTTCATTTTCCAAAAAATATGGGCCAATTATCCTTTCCGACGAAACACCGCACCAAACGGTACACTTAAGTGGGTGTAATTCTCGCTGTTAACTACTCTTGGATTTTCCGTAGCCCATATCCTGCAGTTTTGCCTATTAACGAACCCATTTAATTGGAAATGGGCTTCGTCGCTCATAATTAAATTACGAATAAAATCATGATTTTCTTCTGCTTTTTGACGAAAATAAATTGCATAATCAAGTCGTTGCTGGTAATCTGTCGGTTTCAATTGTTGGACAAGCTGAATTTTGTATGGAAACATTCTTATTGTATGCAAAATTCTCTACAGCGACCCTCTTGAGAGGCCAAGTTGTGTCGAGCGTCTCCTGGTTGATGTTTCTCCATCTTCCCGAATACTCTCCTGTACCCGTTCAATATTGTCATCCGTGTGCACAGTTCGTCGTCTGCCGGCACCAGGAAGGTTCCTTACTGCCCCTTGTTCTCGAAAATTTGCAACCAGACGGTTTATTGTTGACTCTGAGGGTCCAACCCGCACATTAAAATAACGACGATATGCACGCTGAGTCAAAACAATGGATCGTTGATTTGAGAAATAAAGTTCAACGATTTTGGCACGTTGTTCAATTGTGTACTGTTCCATTTTAAATTCCCCAAGTCTTCTTTACAAAATACTGAAAACAAAAAAAATATAATAAAAAAGTTATAAGGAATTAAAACCCCTTCGGTCATTTTGGGCCACCCTGTATATATACACCTGTGGGAAAAGACCAAATTGTTGGAAAAACCCATCTACAGTGGAAATACAATAATTTTGCTAAAATATAAGCAATCCGAGGGAGCTGGACACATGAAAGTATTCATATTATTAAAAACAAAAATTACACATACAACATAGACAAAGGTTCAGTTCCCGTTACCTGCTTGTTTGACTTAGAATAGATAGGAGATAGGAGAATAGGTGTGAGAACGAACAAGTGTGTGTCGTTTCTGAAGAAGGGTGGCCTAATTTTCGTTTCTTAAATCATAGTGTGTACGTGGACGCCTTGTAAAATATTTTGCGATTCTTGGTGTTAGCTTCACTGAGCCTTATGTTCAATTCACTGTGATTATCAATTTTGCTTACTGAGAATGACAACTTAGTTGTGGAAATACGTATTTAGGGCACGAGTATTAATTGTAGTAAAGTTTTATACCTTTCTTTATTTTTTTTGGGAATGTTGCATTTTCCCGCATGTGTATACAGTGACAGGCAAATGTGTGGAATTATGTAAATATCTGTCAAATTAAAAAAAAATATTGTAATAAAATTTTAGACACGTAAACTAGGGATGAAGAGACACCATTTAAAGTACTTCATAAATATACAGTGTTCGAAAAAATGCAGCGTACTAAAGTTGTAGTTGTCTGAATTGAATAGCCTATATTTTTTACATTTTCTCTTCCAAACTATAATAGTTGTGGTCTAAAGTATTTTTGCGCTTTTTTATTAATTGGTAAGGAAAAGAAATAAACTGGTCATACAAACAAAGTTGAATTTAATTTATGAGATTTTTTAAATGGGGCGCCACATTCTTTCTGATAGTAAGCGAATCTGTCTGTAAATTCTCTTGTAACCCTCGCTATGTTGTCTGGTGAAATACATCGTATCTCTTCATTAATTCATTTAGCTAAATCTTGCAAGTTTCTAGGTCAGGTAAGATACATTTTCTGTTTTAGATAACCCCAAGAAGTAATCTAGTGGATTGAGACCATTCAATTTCGCCTCTTTTTCCAATCCATCTGTGGGCAAAAGTATGATCTGATCGATTTCCAACGATAACTGAATAGTGAGCGGGTGCTACATCTTATTGAAACTAGATGTTTGTGGAAGTTAGCAATTTAAGTTCTAAATATGGTGTACTACATCCAACTATTGCATATAACGCATATGTAACAGCAACAAAAGTAATAAATACAGTTGATGCAGAAACAGTTGCTAAAACCATTAACGAGAATATTCAAAAAATACTTCATTCGGACGACAGGTACAAAGAAAAAGTACTTTTATTTGTAGGTGACAGTGCTGCATATATGTTAAAAACAGGCAGACTACTAAAGGAAACATATCCTAATATGCTGCATATTACTTGTGTAGCACATGCTCTCCACAGAATCTGTGAATATATCAGAGGCACCTTTCCAGAAGTTGATAGACTTGTATCCGCTTTCAAAAAAGTTTTCAGAAAAGCACCATTGAGAGTAGTTCTTTACATGGAAAAACTGCCATCTTCGTCACTGCCTCCCTCGGCAATAATAACTAGATGGGGGACATGGTTGGAAGCTACTAGTTTTTATGCAGAGAATTTCGATAGTTTACAAAATTTCGTTGCATGTTTAAATGACGTTGCTCGGAGTATTTCTGAGTGCAAGGAACTAACACAAATTTCACATTTAAAAAATCAGTTGCACTCTCTTCAGGAACGCTTTGGAAATTTGCCAAAACTAATCACTTATTTTGAAAATCGAAATCTCAAATTAAATGATGGTTTAACGACATTACATATGGCTATTGATAACACAGGCCTGCATAAAATTTGTGATGACGTGATTTTTGTTGTTAAGCTCAATTTTTATATAGCAATAACTAAGTTGGTCTCTACCACCCACAGATTTTTTTTGCACAAAAGAAAAAGAAAAAATATAAAAAAAATCTTGTATTAGGCGTTTTAATACATTTTAAAATGAATGTACTACTTCAAATTCTAGGTATTAACCCAAAAATGATTTTCTTTTATTACATGTATTAATTTTGGACAAGATTTCCGTGAATTTTTACCTGCTAAATCCTATTTATTATGCTTTCACTTTATTAGTACTGCGAAGAAGGATTTCAAGTTTATCACTACAAACAAAATGTATATTTTAATGTTATTTACTTCATTATAGCTCGATAGTGTCGATCAGTAAACAAATAAAATTAATTTGTCTTTAGTGTTGTGCGTGGTATTTGATAAATAAACATTGCTTAAAAATATGTCTAGCCGGTATCGCAAAAACAAACCAGATGATTTCTGTTATATTTGTGGATATTTCGTCTTGAAAAAGTTTAAGAGACCAATTGGTGAATTTGTGAAAAATGCATATTATGGTTATTTCAAAATCAAATTAGGAGATCAAGATAAAGATTGGGGAATAGAAAAAGCCTCCCTTTTGGAATACCGATGGTTTGGAGAAAACCGCAAAATCATCATGACGATTGCTACTTTTGTCTTTGTGATATTAAGGGGCATAATAGAAAAACTTTGAAACATATTTTGTACCCAAACAATATTAAATCAGCTATCAGACCAGTTCCTCACAGTGATCATGTACCTATACCTATACCCCCAAAGTACTACAAGAAGATATTGAAACCTCTTCAACTTCCGGCTCCGTACAGATGGATAGTGATTTTGAACCATCAACCTCAGGTCAAAACCAACCTCAGCTATTTTCACAAGCCGAACTGAATGATTTAGTAAGAGATTTGGAACTTTCAAAAGATCTTTCTGAAGTACTGGGGTCTAGGTTGAAACAAAAAAAATTGCTTGCCCCAGAAACTACCTTCAGATCTTCCTTTAGCTGAATATGACAGAAAAACAACCAAACGAAGCTTTTCTGAAAAACGAAAACTTTTTTTAAGAAGCATAAAGAATAAATAACTATTTCTAATAGTTTCTATGTGTATATTTTTGTATTTTTTTAATATAATATAAAACTAGCTTATAAATGAAATCAATCGTGTTTTTTCTATATTTTTTGATTTTACTGGTTTGAAAAATAACCTTACGTGATAAAAAAAAAATAAAAGCAGATTTGAAATCGGCGCTACCCAATTACTAGAAAACAGTTAAAATTTTTAAATCAACTTTCAAAGTGTTGAAAAATGCAGGCCTGTGTAATTTGAAAAGTATTCCAAGTGACTTCGGATGTGAGTAGTTATGTTAGGCGCTCTGACCTTGCCCAAACCGGTTTCTCTTATGGGATAATGCATGTATTTTAGCGACTTCCGGTCAGAGAAAATCTCTCGATCGTCTATCCTTTTCTTTCGTACTTTCGTCCTTGTTTGCGCAATGCAAATAAGATGCTAATTATGGTCGGTCCGAGATGTACTTCAATAATTTTAAATGTAAATATAGATTTTATATTTTAATGAATGTCAAGTAAAATGCATACAAGTTAAAAAGCAGTGTTTATTTTTGCCTCAGACGATCATTCTTTATATGCATGTATTGTATGTCCGAATGTCAACGACTTTTTAAGTTTACATTTTTAAAAGTTAATAAAGGTGTCGACAATAATCAAACCACATTATCCATACCTCTGTATTATTCCTTATAAATTAATGTAAAATCGGACATTCCATTCAAAAGATATAACGAATTTAAAAAATTGCAATCTAAAGAAAAATAATGTTATAAACGAAATATCTAAAGATCTATTAAGTAAATATATAACGACATGTAAATGTATGCTTTCGTTTGCGGCCCTTGTTTGCGCAATGCAAATAAGATGCTAATTATGGTCGGTCCGAGATGTATTTCAATAATTTTAAATGTAAATATAGATTTTATATTTTAATGAATGTCAAGTAAAATGCATACAAGTTAAAAAGCAGTGTTTATTTGCGTCGGACGATCTTTCTTTATATGCTTTTTAAATTTCATATATATATATATAAAGGCTCGCACTATACATCATTAAATGTGAAAACGTTTTGAAAGTGTGTATACAGGTAGGTGTACATGTACATGTACATTTTTGTAGAAGTTCAATGGCGCTGTTATCGGTCCCATTCATCAACGTAATTCAAATAAATATTTTTTGAATGTGGAAAAATTGGTAAAAAAGAAATACTGGAAATTATGTGTTTACTTCTAATACGCTTTTTTTCAGATCTTTATGTAATTATATGAACGTGACAATTTTGTTTAGCTTTGAATAATTTTTAGTTATTTAATACGCTTTTTTTCAGATCAGCAGCGTAGCAGTATAATAAAATAGTTGTTTAGATTTAAATAATTTTTAGTTAATTAATACACATACATACATTGATAATAACAAATTTCTCGTTCAATAATATTTCAATACAAATTCAATTAAAAAATCGAAATTGTTATGCATGTATAATATGCTTTCGTTTCTTATTGCAGTTTAAAGAAATGGATTCAATCTCTACCTTGACTTTATCCGAAGTTCAAAGTGATGATGGATATAATTCTTTTTCAACAATTTCAGATTTCATAAATATATATGAACAAGGATATGGCAGATTTCAATTAAGAGATGAACGAAATTTAAGAATGTGCATAATTACTACAGGGTTTCAGGATATTCACAGACCGTTCGATATTTTATGCACTTTATGTTACTACAGTTCCATTGAACGATATGAACTCAGTCACATCCCCATGTTTTCACATTATATTTACCATTATTTTGATATACGTAGGTGAGTAAGGGGAAAACATTAACAGAAACATTAAATTATTTCTTTTTACAGACCGCGGGAGAAAAGAATGTAGCGACTGTTTAGACAGTGTAAGCATCATCTTTCCACGTAACTTTTGTACAATTTGTTTTTCATATTAAAGAAATGGGAGGGGAGAACCTATATAATTGAAACACCACACGTTAGCTCATTTTAAAATACACTAACCTCTTAATCATCTAAATATAAAAGTAGAAACATCATTTCATAATGTCAATTGAAAAATTAAACGCAATCGGCGATTTAAGTAGTTTCAAACCTGTAAAGAGGATAATTGAACTAGAGAAAGATAAACCATATAAAATCTTAAATGTAAAAATATTAAAGACGAAATTTGGTAAATCGGTATTGTGCGAATTGGAGGAGAACAGTGTTTGGTTGCCAAAGCGCTATTTAAGTTTTTTTGAGGGTGAAAATTTGAGAGAATATAGCGGGGGGAAGCATTATATAATATATAAAGACACCAAAACGTTTGGACTAAATCCAACACCAATCATTAAATTTGAGAAGAAGGAATAATTGTTTTTTAATTCGTAAGTTGAAAAAAAATAGTTCATGCAATCACATCGTTTGATTTTTTTTTGTTTTGTGTAGGTAATCCAGTGTAGTGTAGTGTGGAAATATGGATTTAGTTGAATGTGTACAGGACTTATATACCATCAGTCAATCCAAAACAGAATTGGAAGAACTGAAAGAACTCAATGATGACAGTATTAAATTATTGCAAGAAAAAATTTATAACAGCCGTGAATGCACTATTGGTGAACGTCGAAATTTTGAATGTTCTCTTTCAATACTACTATCGTATAATCTACGAATCGAAAATCGATTAAAGGAATTAATTACTGAAGGCACCGGTCTCCATGAAGAAAATGTAATAGGGCGGAACTTACAATGGCAAGAGGTAACATATAAAAGATGTAAAAAATATATAAAAGTAATATTATTTCAATTTAACAGGGAACTTCTGCGTTCAAAAGTAGAGTTCAGACTGGGATCATCACAAACCTTCATCATCGAGACCCAAAGGTTTTCCTTGAAGCGGCATTCCCACTCATCCAATCAAAAATCCAATTGAAACTCGCGAAAATGAAAATATTAAAGGTAAATTTCTCATTATGCGCTAAATTTATTAAAGTCGATAACAACCCAGACTCAGACAAAACAGATTGTAAATATTTTAATACGCAAAATTTTATAGTTACAAAATTCACTGAATTTAGAGACGTTTACGATAATGCAACTGCTAAAATACTACATGATATAGAAGAAATGCAATTTAAAGGGTCGGGGTGGTCACTTCGTGAAATCGTAAATTTAACTATTAATCTAAATAAATACCAACCGATTGAGGGTAACGCTTATATTTCTCTACCGTTGAATATTAAGAGACGAAACGCGGTGTTAAATATAAATAGTAACGACAGACGATGTTTTATTTGGGCCGTTTTAGCAGCTGTTTACAAAATATATTCCAGCAACGTGAACGATTATCCACAAAATTACCATGAAATCTTTAATTTAAAAGACATAGAATTTCCAGTCGCGCTAACTAGTATTAAGAAATTTGAAAAACAAAATTGCAACATATCAATTAATGTGTACGGTTTGAATAAAAAAAACAAAGTTTGCGGACCTTTATATTATACCAATTATGAAAGGGACATGCACATAAATTTATTATATTTAAGTAAATCAGGAAAGCGTACACATTATTGTTGGATTTATGATTTAAGTAAGTTATGTTCGCCAGACGTGTCGGTACATCATAAATCATATATTTGCGATCGTTGTTTAATTCATTTCTATTGTCAAAACAAGTATTCTTTACACGTACGAGAATGTGCAAAGCATAAACCGGTTCGAATAGAACTACCAAAGGACGATGAGAAAATATTAAGATTCAAAGAGGTTCAAAAGCAATTTAAAGCACCATTCGTGATTTACGCAGATTTCGAATGTTTAACTAAACAGATTCATACTAGTCAACCACAACCAAATACATCTTATTCAAAGAATTATCAGGAATACGAGGGGTATGCCGCTGGGTTTCAGACCGTGTGTATGACGCATCCCGAATTCTCACACTTTGAACTCTATCGAGGACCCAATCCCGAAAAATGGTTTGTGTCTCAATTAAAAAAGGAGGCTATTGTGTATGCGGAATATTTAAGGCTTAACTTGCCAATTATTGATTTATCTATTGCACAATTAAATAATCACGACAATACATCTTCATGTTTTCTATGTTGTCGTACCTTCGACGACGAAAACGTAACCAAAGTTAGGGACCATGATCATTCGACAGGTATGTATCGAGGAACTATATGTTCCGATTGTAACATAAATTTCAAACCTAATAATGTACTACCCGTTTACTTTCACAATCTCTCTGGCTTCGATGCTCACATTTTTTTAAAAGAATTGAATTTTGATGAGGGTCCCATCGAACTTCTACCAATTACCGTCGAACGGTATATATCATTTAGTAAAGAAATCAAGGTGAACAATAAAACAATCAAATTAAGATTTTTAGACAGTTATAGATTCTTATCAGAGTCCCTTGAAAATTTAGCAAAGTGTTTGAATGAAAATGACTGTGTTTTTTTAAAAAAGGCGTTCCCACATAAGTATAACCATCTTATTAGGAAAGGCATTTTTCCATACGATTATGTAAATGACTTTTCTAGATTACAAGAAACACAATTACCCGATAGAACTCACTTTTATAATGCGTTAAATAATTTACACATATCCGATGAAGATTATAATTACGCTCAGTTTATATGGAATGAATTCAATATAAATAATTTAGGTGCCTACTCCGATTTATATTTGAAAACGGACGTTCTCTTATTAACAGACATATTCGAAAAATATCGTAAGCTTTGCATCCATACATACGGTCTAGATCCTGCCAACTACTATACATGTGCCGGTTTTTCATACAGTGCAATGTTGAAAATTACTAGGGCTGAAATAGAACTCTTGACGGACATTGATATGATTCTGTTCTGTGAGAAGGCGATAAGGGGTGGATTAGTTCAAGTATCAAAGAGATATGCTAAAGCAAATAATAAATATCTTCCCGATTATGATTCTACCAAACCTAACTCATTTATCGCCTATTTCGATATAAACAATATGTACGGTTTAGCTCTATCAAAACCTCTGCCTTGTGCACAGTTTCACTGGGACACCGATTTCGAGAGTGTTAGAGATTTCATCTTGTCACGTTTAAATTCGCACAATTACTTTGAACGAGATGAATATGGTTATATATTAGAAGTTACAGTGTTGTATCCTGAGAATTTACATGAAATTCATAAAGATCTTCCCTTGTTACCCCATCATTTTACCGCTCCAAATTCGAAACAGCAAAAATTAATGACCACTTTGCTTGATAAGGAAAAATATGTTCTTCACTATACAAGTTTAATACAGGCTTTGAAGTTAGGTTTGATATTGGATAAAATACATAGAGCTTTAAAATTTAAACAATCCCCATGGTTGAAACCGTATATTGACTTAAATAATAACCTTAGGGCCGCTGCCACAGAACCCTTTGAAAAGAATCTATATAAACTGAAAAATAATGCTATATTTGGAAAAACTTTAGAAAATATACGAAACCATAGAAATATTAAATTAGTAACGAAGTGGGATGGACGGGGAGGTGCGAAATCTCTTATATCCAAACCAAATTTTAAATCATGTACAATATTTAATGAAAACTTGATAGCCATTGAAATGAATAAAGAAATCATTAAATTTAATAAACCCATATATATAGGTTTATCAGTTCTTGATATTAGCAAAACTCTCCTCTACGACTACCACTACAATTATTTCACAAAATTAATGCGTAAATGTGATTTATTATATACTGATACGGATAGCTTAATATACCATTTTATAAATGATGAAGATGAACTTAATATTTATGAAATTATACGTAGGGATTGCTTAAAATATTTTGATACAAGTGACTACCCGCCTAATAATCCTTTCAATATACCTTTAGTAAACAAGAAGGTCTTGGGGCTCATGAAAGACGAAGGGTGTTCCAAAATAATACGAGAATTTGTCGGACTCCGATCGAAAATGTACTCAATAAAATTCAGTGAAGATTGGGAAATTAAAAAGGCTAAAGGTATAGGCAAATCGGCATTAAGAGAAATTACATTTGATTCGTACAAAGATGCTTTATTTAATAAAAAAACTTTTTTTTCAAAATTTAATTCAATCACGTGTAAAAACCATAATTTGTACACAACAGAAATAAGTAAGAGATCATTAAATGGCAACGACGACAAAAGGCAAATACAACTAGATAATATATCCACACTACCCTGGGGTTACTCTATTCCAAACTTGTAAATATTTCCATAGACACTAAATATCCGTTAATAATCCCATCAATATGGATGAATCAGCATTAAAGGAAAAGGTAAAAAAAATATTTTTACACTTCATTTATAATTGAGTTCTTGCTTACTTTAATTATTATTGAACAATTTTAATGAGTATGCATATTAAGTTATAAAATCTTGTTTTTATATTTGAGATGTATGTGTTAGAGTATTTCTTTTTACATATTACTGTAATTTTTGTTTATAATCAGTGTAAATCTATGTATGTATAAAGAATTGTCAATATTAATTTATGCGTTACTGTAATTTTGTAATAAATGTATAAAACAACAAAAATGTATTTTTTTTTCCCTCAGGTAAAAAACAAAAAGAAAAAGACAACATAGTAGTTAAATCATTTTATTCTCATGTAAATAGTTTATCAATACATATAGATTATGTAAACTACAAGTACTAAAAACAGTTTCGTGATACATACAGCAACCGATATTCGTTTGCTCTAATTTGGGAACATTATAAAAAGTTTCTAAATTTAATATTCTAATATTGAGATATTTCTGCAAAAATGTAATTTTTTGGTTGCCCTTGACAAAAACGAGGTCCACGTTTTTGGTGAATTGTTTCAAAATATTAGGTATTTCCCCTGGATTTGTATTGCCATCGTTGTAGCGTATTCCATGGTGATTATCTTCGAGCCAATGCACTTGTCGTCGTTCAGCAGAATCTAAACGTCTATACGGCACACGCGGTTTAAAAACGTAATGGTTAACTTTTTTACCATCGCCGATAGCTAATTCCTTTACCATAAATCCATGTTTCAATAAAACTCCTTGTAAATCGATAACCACAACTTTCGACATACTAGCCGTATCACAAACTGATCAATAACTGCACCAGTATTCATAAAACCAGTCCTTATACAATTCGCTTTACCACTCCGCTCAACGGGAAATATTGTATGACGCTATCGTGTATAATCAAACACATCGCTGTGGTATTGGCTGCAAATGTTGCATCACATTCCATTTCTAATTTCACGTCAACAGCGGACGTCTTAATTGATTCATTCTGTTTAGAACAGTCAATCACGTACAAGGTCTTGGTAAAAAATTTTTCATAATCAAGAATTGGTTGACTAGGTTTATTGTTGTAATAAGCCGACTGGAATGCAGTGTACATTCGGTAGGCAGTTGCATATCGTTTAATATTCATCTGAAGATTTAGCTTATCATATGGATATGAATTACTATTCAAGTAAAGTTTAAGATTCGTGAGTGAAACATGATCGAAATCTGTCGCATCCTCATTAATATTATCTTTCTTTCGAGTTTGGAAAGCGACGATAACATATCTAGGCCTTTCCATATTAGTTGAAGTTTTTATTGGCCAAATATCTGTTTTATTTACACGTATAGATGGTAATTCGTGCAGCTCCCACTTTCTAAATGGTATATATATTGGCTTGTTACTATTAAGTGTCTTCAAAAGGTGTAAACGAGTCTCGTCGTTAACCACAATATGTGGTAAATGCCACACAATCTTTGTAATTTCAATTTTGGCAGTTTTCGTCCCACCTCTCAATGTGTTCTTGTAAGAGTTGCTGTCAGTACGACTTCGCAGTAATATAAGCTCTTGATTCATATTGACCAAAATTTTTTTAAAATCCTCGAAATAACCGGAAATAAAAGCAAGCGGAATGGAAGCAGTAAAGTCCTTAATAAATACTGTTGGTTGTTCATCCAATGATGGACACCATCCGGACATTTGTAGAGCTTTGCTTTCATTATCACTGTACGAAACGTAAGCTTTCATGGTGCTCGTAATTCCAGGATTGGTACATCTATCCACTTCCACACCATTGATCTCATATCGAATTTGCTCGAAGAGAAATGCATAGGCGTTATTTGTTAACTTGCAGGCGCCAGTGCCCTCGTCACTTTCGGTAAACCTTCCTTCAATGTAAAGATGACTATCACCTGGGACTGTGTATACATCCTGATGTCGAACAGGTATTCGTATTTCATCATTCAAACCAAAATTATTAGATACTGGATAATAGGCGTGGTATTCTTGTTTGGTGATGGCTTCATCAAAGTATAAGTCATCGGTAATTTGCAACTTTTCTGACATTTTTTTCTCTTTTCTTTTGGTTCACTTTTAATCCTAAAGACTTCAGAAATAATATGTTTTCACGTGTTAGCCCGTTCTTGAATGACTGAGGAGTAAACGATGACATTTCTGTTTTATATTGCGTCAAATGTTGCCTACCCTCCTTGAAAACCAAACCCATTTTTAGATTCTCTTCAACTCCAATCGAATAACTATTTGTTCTTCTTCAAAATTGACTGGATCACCGTCCTGATCAAGCAAGTTAAGTGTGATGTTATCTATTTGAGTTGTGTTTATTGGTAAATAAATTATATTTCTAGGCTCTATATTAATTGAGAAACCAGGTTCAACACTTGGCGAGAACTCGTAGATAGTATGACTTAGACGTCCGTCATAGAATGCTGAGGAGGTAATATTGCACTCAACACGTACAGTAACCACTTTTATAATTTGTACGCGTGCATCAGATTCATGATGCTTATTCGACTCCAACAGTCTTGCGGTAAATCCGAGCAATCGACCAATACTGTCTCCCGGTCGAAAATCTACTTCATGTCGACTTAAAATTTCACACTTTAAAGTACTGTTGTTAGCTTTTAACGAAAATGTTTCATCCTTCTTTTTACCTTCACTTTTCGAATCATCTAATCTATTTTGTAGGTACGTTTCTATATCACTAATTTCATATGCTCCAGATGGTATGTGAATAACTTTTCCATTATCATAATAAAATTTGTTATTCCTTTCTGTGATGTTGTGTATTGTATTGTATGTATGCAGACCAATTAATCCCAGCGCATATTCGTGTTCAGGATTTAATTCAATTGGAGGGTAATATGTTGTAGAGAGCACATTGCTCCTGCCTACTAATGTAAAAGTCTGTGACATAATTGATCTTCAACCATTGAGAGTCTTATTATATAGAAACTGTAGACACAACTGTCCGCAATTTATATCATCGAATTGTTGAAACCTTTCATGGTTATAAATAATATTGCAATTCTTGAAATAGTTAAGCAACTCGATCGGTGGTTTCAAATTACCGAAGGAATCAAAATAGTATACGGTGCGACCACGTTTATAATAAGCGGTCCAATGCGTTCCAATATTGGTACTAGAATCGAGATTAACGACTGCACACTCAGTTTTCCACGGTTTGGTTTTTGGTAAATTGTCTCTCATATATACACCGCGAAAATATGGTATATGTTGTCCATAGTTTGTAATGTCAATATCAGTAAGAGCTCTGCGTGGCAGTCGACTTAATAGTTTTTTTTCGTCTTTTCTTCCTGTCCCAAAAATAATCCCAAACCTCTACGATAGGGTTTTAAATACAGACCACTACCTTTCTTTCCCAATGCTATCGCCTCCATTGTTTGATTATGACGATGCGCCTCATCGAGTTCATGCTGTGCAGCTTTAGCCTTATTAACAGCTTGAACTATACCAGCAGCTCCCCCTGCCAAACCGCCCAAAGCACTTAACCCTGCAAATAGTGGTATAAGTGGTAAAAAACCTCCTGCTTTCGGGATGGGGATTACGCGAGGTGTTCGCACTCTTTTTCTTCCACCGATATCTTTAACCGCTAATTTAGCAGCGGTAAGGGCCATTCTGGCACCTTTTCTAATATCATCACCATGTTTGAAACGTTTCATGACGTTTCCAACTTTCATCAGTACAGACTTTCGGAAAGCGGACCTTTTAACTCCTCTACCCGTCCTCCTCTTCCTCATTTTACCCATTCTAATCTTGCCTCTGATGAATTTTCGAAGTGGAGAATCGAATGTTTCCTCTCTTCTTCTTCTTCCGATACCCATACCCAATTTCCTCTTGGCTTTCATAGCACTTGCTACTGTCCAAGCGGAGGCTTTCTCTGCCAGACTGGCGTTTTGCGATTTTACACGGGCCCACGCTTGATTCTCTAAAATTTGATCTGCTTTGTGACGTTGTTGAAGATCTTTGTTTTGTGAATAGGCGATGTCGTGCTCCTTGCAGGCTTTGTCTAAAGGATTAATACCCGTATCACCACGCTTAAGCCGTTCCTCCAAACGTGTGCCTGGTCCACAGTATTGATAGGATGGAATGTGTAATTCTATTGGCAATTTATTAATTATAGAATTAAGTAAACCACCACCCTCTTTGAACAGTATCATATTAATGATTTAAATATGTTTGCTCGTGTAATTTATATATCAGTCAACGATAAGAATGCGATTAGTAAAACAAAAGCATTCGCTCACTGTGCGAAATCTGGATATTGGTAATGGTGGGGGCGTGAAACCAAATTATGTGAAACACAGTTCTTTGCTACCGAATACAATTCGATGCATCATTTGCGGCCCCTCTAAATGTGGAAAGACAAACGTAATGCTCAGTTTGTTAATTGAAGGGAATGGTCTCAAATTTAATAATGTCTACGTATATTCAAAGTCATTGTACCAGTCAAAATATCGATTCTTGGAGAGCGTGATTAGTAAAGTATCGAATGTGAAATATTTTCCCTACAAAGATAGTGACGATGTAATAGATCCATCGCAAGCTCTGGAAAATTCAGTATTCATTTTCGACGATGTCGCTTGCGATAAGCAGGAAAAGATTCGAGAGTATTTTAGTATGGGTAGACATAAGAGTGTAGATTGTTTCTACCTTTGTCAAACCTATACACGCATACCCAAGCATTTAATACGTGACAACGCAAACTTCATAATTCTCTTTAAACAAGATGATACTAATTTACATCATATTTATGAAGATCATGTAAACACAGATATGACATTCGATCAATTTAAATTAATGTGTGCTACATGTTGGAAAGATAAACATGGATTTCTAGTAATCGATAAAGACAGTGACAGTAATAAGGGAAGATATAGAAAAATGTTAGATTGTTATATATTACACGACTATGGAATGTAATCGATTAGTTTCCATTCTTGCGTCGATCTAAATAGTGGGAAAATGGATAAATGGAGAAACCTTAAAGAGCAGATTATCAAAGCTAGTAAAGCTGTTCGAAAAAAACATTTAGCTTTAAAGCGTAACCGTTTACAACATGACGATATAGTTTTACAACATTTTAAACCCATTATTGAACCTATTAAAGAATTAATTGAACTAACCCATATTAAGAAAGAAGAGGATGGGGACGAGGAGGAAATGGATGATGAAAGATCTCCTGCTATTATGAAAGAATCGTCATCTCTTAAGAGAGCTCTTAGATCGCGTAGATTATCTATACCTTCCAAGAGACGCCGTACAAGACCGAGGAGACTATTTTCATCTCTGGCAATGACTCGGAGACCGACAGAAAGCGAACCGCCTGTAATTGAGACTACATCAGCAACAGTTGCTGATGATGAAACGTTACCACCTGAAACCAGTGTTCCCGCAGAAACACAATTTACCCTTGATCCTGAAGAAGTGGAGGAAGAAGATATAAGAGAAACAATGAATCAAGCACGTCGGGACTATCAGCAAATGATTGACGCAAATCCTGATAGCGTCGAAGAATATCTTCAGCAATACAATAACTTACCTGCAATGTATATAGATGGTTTACTGTTGGATGTGGAGGGAGACTTTGATTACACCTACGGTGTCCATTTGGATCCTGCTTCGAATAAATTGAAAATCGGTAGAAGTATATTAGATTTCGATGGCGATGATATTATGGTTGATGGAATACGCTATAGAGGTACGCCGGGTCTTTACGATCTTATATTTAAGAAAGAACCTGACGAGTTCACCAAAGATGATGAGCATAGGTACCATGATATATTAAAACGAACTTCCGTACATCATTTAAAGTTTGATGCGAAAAAAAGGGTGAAGGGAAGCGCGGGGTTTAAGTACAGGAAAATCATTAGACCTCTTATATACGACTTTACACATCGCAGTGAAGGTGCTGGAATAGGAAGTGAATTAAGAGTTACTAACGCACCATATCAGTATGTGTATTGGGATAATATTAACGAATTAGTAGATAGATTACGTCTACTAGTCGCTTCCAAGAATGCCGGTACTCTAATCATGACAATGAGATAGCTTCTATTATTGAGGAACTTAGAGAGATAGAAGTAATTGATTAAAAATAGTTATATATAAACGTAAACGACCTACTATAATCATTAGTTTTACGATGGGGATCGACAAATTTGGTCGTCATCATGGCGTAGATAAATTCCGATCTGACCAGATGATTATAGATAAATTCGGAAGACATATTGGCGGTGATAATATACTTACTTCTATTCCACACACTTTTTTTCCTCGTACTCCAGATGGAAATTACGATGTCCAAAACAAACGTATATGTAATGTGGCATTAGCCGAGGAAGATGCGGATTGTGTCAATAAGAAATACGTTGATAATATATTAGATGAATTCAATAAACGAAAACCGAATACGTTTGAAATTATGAGCGATATGTTTAAATTACGAGCGGATATCGATGAAGCCAAACCGAAAATTGACGGTTTTCAGAATGCATTGACAGATGTTCAAAGTAACTTCACTCATTTGAAAGAGGAAGTTGATACAGAACTGGTGGACATTCGAAGTATTAATGCAACAACTAATAAGTTAAAATTAGACATAGACAGTGTGAAATATAATTTAAAGTCTTACAAATCTGTCACCGACAAGGAAATAAGTAATTTGAAACAGCGTATTGCAACAACTAATAAGTTAAAATTAGACATAGACAGTGTGAAATATAATTTAAAGTCTGACAAATCTGTCACCGACAAGGAAATAAGTAATTTGAAACAGCGTATAATTGATATTGAACAGAAACAACAACAGCAGCAGCAACAACAAATGACACCATAAGAAGAAGAATGAGTAAGATAAAGGGTGACATTGTTAATGAGTTACACAAACCTGTTAGGAAGAACTTTCCCAGAAGACGGACAGTAATTAAAGGTCTGGATGATTTATGGCAGGTTGATTTGGCCGAATTTGGCTCAAATGCACGTGAAAATAGAGGTTATAGATATGTTTTAGTGGTCATCGATTGCTTCTCCAAATACTTGTGGATGCAACCTGTAAAATCAAAAACTGCTGTGGAAGTTAAAGATGCTATGAACAAAATTCTACTAAAAGGTCGAGTTCCAAACAACTTGCAAACGGATGATGGTAAAGAGTTCTTTAATCATCAGTTTAGAGCTCTGATGATCAAACACAATATTAACCATTACTCCACATTTAGCGTGATAAAAGCTTCCATTGTAGAGAGAGTGATTCGTACGATAAAGGAGAAGTTATACAAGCATTTTAGTTTAATCGGTAAATATAAGTGGTTAGATGTATTGGATAATGTTGCAAATCGGTATAACAATTCAAAACATAGAACAATTGGTATGAAACCTGTTGATGTTACTCAACAGAAGGAAGCTCTACTACTTTCTACAGTCTACAATCATATTAATATTGTTCCCAATAATAAGTTCTCAATAGGTGACACTGTTCGAATTAGTAAACACAAGAGTTTGTTTGAGAAGGGTTATACGCCCAATTTTTCGACTGAATTATTTAAAATAGTTACAATGCAACATACTAATCCTATTACATATTTGCTACAAGATATGAGTGGTAATCCAATTAAAGGTGGTTTTTATCAAGAAGAATTGCTGAAGGCGAAGCATAAGGATGTCTATCTCGTTGAAAAGGTGCTGAGAAGAAAAGGTAACAAAGTGTACGTGAAGTGGCTCGGTCTCGACAAATCACACAACAGTTGGATTGAAAAATCAAACATTGTATAATTACATTCTTGTCCCCTGTATATAGGAATAAATAAAATAAATAAAAAGACAAAGTCGTTCTATAATTTTTATTCTTTACCTATTTTTACATTACAATACATTTTTTTTAGAATTTACAACAACTAAAGCACATATATTTTGGTGGTGGTGGACCATCGACATGTTCTTCATCATCGTCGCGGTTATGGTGCTCATGACAGGGCAAATATCGTTGTAATTTTTTCTGCTTCTCCTCCGATAACGATGAAAAATAACATTCCAATTGCAATGGACGCACTTTTACCTTTAATACGTGCATTGGAATATAGTTTATATCGTCCGGATCCAAAGATTCTCCATTGTCCAGTTTTTTTAATATCGCACCCACTTTTTCAACGATTTTGTTTATTTCGTTTGTCTTAAACATTTTCTTTAAATACTACCAACTATTAGCGAGCCAATATCGCGTCTAAACTTATCCCTCTGACGCGCTAGTATTTCAAGAAAAATGTCCACATATTCAGAATACCACTTACTATTAACACCGTCATTGGTGGAGAAGAATAGCCAATTGCGAATATAAGTTTCAATTGTTAATGTATCACCATTACAATTACGAAGAGTTGTGCATAGCACCGAATTGTAATAGTCGGGAAAATTCATTATATTCAATCTCTCTAATCTATTCTTAACAACTTCTAGTAAACTCGCTAATTTTACCACTTGCGTTCTATCTAACATTATTTCCAAATTACCTCGTTCTAATTTAATAATAGGTTGATTTCGTCTATCCCTTGTATATATTACGCGAATCATTTCCACTATATTGACAATAGATAACGCATTTTTTTCACTCTCTACACACAGCTCCTGTTGTTGCTGTTTACTTTTCTTGATGTGATCTTCAATAATCGACCATTGAGTGTTTAGGAAATCGTGCCATTCATTTTTTGTGAATGTTATACATCTCCTGGAGTTTGCCAATTTTACCACTGGGAGAAAACCCCTCGCAGCACTAAATCCCGTTGATACATAGTAGAATTTATTTATATTGTATCGAACTTCGTTTATTAATTGATATTCTCGCAGTATTTCATCTTCATATGCCCGCAACATATTATCAAGCATATGATTTGGAGAAAATTCACTTGACACGTTCGAATTCACAGGCGATGCCATTTCAACTAAACCATGAACAGACAAGTTTCCACTCTTCTCCTCATTACCATATCCCAGGACGTCATTTTTATTTAAATAAGATTTATTTATAATGATCGTACACATCACACATATATAATAAATTCGTTTTATAAAGTTCATAGTAATTTAGGGCTATTGCGTCGAATATTTGAGCCCAAACTGTCTCGGTAGCCATCAGTTCAAACTCAAATTCATGCCAGGGTTGACTACACCATTTAGAAAACACACGGTTTAAATGATTCTCTTCTTTGAACTCTTGCTGCACTTCTATTAATAGATCTTTAGATATTTCGTCTGTCATATTAACACTTTGAATGCAAAAAACACACAACGTTATACTCGCAAACGTTTTCTTCACATTCAATGATGCATAGTGCTACACCCTTTATATACATGCATATAAAGAATGATCGTCTGAGGCAAAAATAAACACTGCTTTTTAACTTGTATGCATTTTACTTGACATTCATTAAAATATAAAATCTATATTTACATTTAAAATTATTGAAGTACATCTCGGACCGACCATAATTAGCATCTTATTTGCATTGCGCAAACAAGGACGAAAGTACGAAAGAAAAGGATAGACGATCGAGAGATTTTCTCTGACCGGAAGTCGCTAAAATACATGCATTATCCCATAAGAGAAACCGGTTTGGGCAAGGTCAGAGCGCCTAACATAACTACGGATGTGGCCTTCGGCAAAAGTTAGACGCAGTTTTTAATAGAAATCCAGATTTAATAACATTGCGGCAATTGTGTATGGGGACAATGCCACAACATCTAACTGAAAAATACGCGGAAATAAAAGAATCCAGTATCCACCTATAACCAGTTGCGATGTAGAAAGGACGTTTTCTATTTACAAGGATGTATTTCATTTAAAGAGAACTAATTTTACAGAAGAGAACCATAAGAAAGTATTGCTAGTAAATATTAATACTCCTTTACTCAACTTGAACTACAAAATGAACAAATAAAAATGTATTTCGTGTTTTGTAGTCCTATATATACCCGTTTTATTATTATAAGTATAATTATATAAATAAAATTAAAAACTTTAAAAATGCAAATGTTGAATAGTACGCTCGTGGGCGATGAGTCATCAACTTCTCGTGTCCGGTCTCTAATAATAACTATAATGCTATTAACTGCTATTAATTGTAATCTTTTACCATATTATTATGCAATGTTCTTATCATATATTATGTAATAATACATAGTTATTTTGTATACATGTAATTTAGACTACTTTTTGTTGTTTTACTACTCTTTCCTGGACTTCCTGTAAGTTAATTAGATCAAAAATAAAGAGCATAAAAATGCATAAATGGTAAAAATGAAGCATATATTTTTGGGAAGAACGTGACAAATTTATGCGCAAATTTAAAGCATTTCTTGTGCATATAAATCCGAACTTTAATTATCACTATTAGTTTGATGAACATAATTAAACATATTCGAAAATATACCACAATCACTATTGCATGTTTAGTAACATCCATCTACCATCTAGCTCTTGCCGTCCCCTCTCTCGTACTACTTATTGACCATTCAGTGCGCAGATAGCCTTCACCTATTGCAACTGGATTTACCATACCATACATACATGTAAATACAAACATATAATACGGCCGCTACAAAAGAACTAGACTTCAGTTTAACATGTTGATCACGGTGAAAGTGATTATTCTTGCGACGGTGATAGCAGCAGCTCATTGTGTCGATTTGATAGTTAAGAATAACGAGATTGGTCCTATATGGATTGGTATCGCCGGAAATACTGGTAAACCCACACCGTCTAAAGGAGGAGCCATAATAGAATCCTTTGCAAATGTAAGCGTTGAAATATCTTTGTTTAGAAATCATATCATTAGAAAACTCGTATACATACACTGAAGAAATAGATAATAAAAATTCGTATCACAATTTACTAGAAACCTATTAAAAATACATATTGACTCTTTACTTAGAATGTATATTATATTGATATTTTGAAATGATAACAATAACAAGTATTATTTAGATATTAAAGATATTGATCCTTATATCTAATACTAAGAATACAATGTGTATTATAAGAGTTAATACCACAGAAAATTTGTATAATATGGGAATTAATCACTTATCTATAACATTTTTGATATCACTTACAATAGCACTGCTTTAACTATATCACAATAGATTTACTCCCAAAATTTCTTCGTTGTCTTCTACTGTGAGAGTTGTCAAAGTTGTCAAAGGCGTTCATTATTTTTTTTTCCGGTGATATTGAAGGCTTTTTCAAGTTTGTTAGTTTTGAATTATCGTTTTTGTTGTTAGTTCGCGTGTCGTCGAACAGAATAACAACAATTTAAACCTTTCATGTATTTTTTTGTAAAATAAGTGTACATTTATTAATTAATTTTTGTATTTTCAATAATTTATATTTGTGATGGTTTAAATTTATGTACAGGCTAATGATTATATAAATATATTATATGAATTGTGAAAGTTGCACCACGCTGCCGTGTCGAAAACTACATCTACTACTGCATCAAAAATATTATGTTCGACGCATTTTGACGTTTGACAACATTTTAACAAAATTAACACGTTGTGAATCAGTTTTTAAGTTTTTAAGGTTATTGCAATGCAAAATATCAATTTAGGTATATTATCTGCCATATGCATCTATTTATAGCTATTAATATAACGAGAACATTAAGCGATTTATAATACTCGAGGACGTTGCCAGGTGACGAGGCGCTAGCCGAGTCACCTCGTAACGTCCGAGAGGGTTTAAATCGCTGATGTTCGAGTTTATATTCAAAGCTTTATCGTATCATCAACGATATCAAGATTAAAACAAAATCAACAATTTGTCTGTCATACAAAATACTTACGTCAAAGCTCGCACGTTTTTGAAATAAATTAATAAATCATGGAAGAATTTGATGTTCCCGCAAATATTTTAGAGGATGCAAATAGTGCAAAATTAGATTTGTTGCCAGCGAAGTCAAAACTGCATTACGAAAACGAATATCGTCTGTTTTGTAAATGGCGAGATGAGAACATGTTCAAGGTGCTGGGGAAACAGTTTTGCTCGCTTATTTCGTGAGACTGTCAAAATTGAGAACTGTCAAAATATTGAAATTCATGTTCACAAATAATGTACTATTTGACGTATTATGGTTTTGTATCTAACGTATTATGGTGCTGTATCTAACGTGTTATTAGTTCGCTACTAACGTATTATGAGTAACTAAAGTATTATTAAGATATTGTAATATTATGTTCCTAATAATTATCAATAAATGTTTCACATAAAGATGGCATAATAGTTGATGATACGATAATAGCTATTAATATAACGAGAACATTAAGCGATTTATAATACTCGAGGACGTTGCCAGGTGACGAGGCGCTAGCCGAGTCACCGCGTAACGTCCGAGAGGGTTTAAATCGCTGATGTTCGAGTTTATATTCAAAGCTTTATCGTATCATCAACGATATCAAGATTAAAACAAAATCAACAATTTGTCTGTCATACAAAGTACTTACGTCAAAGCTTGCACGTTTTTGAAATAAATTAATAAATCATGGAAGAATTTGATGTTCCCGCAAATATTGTAGAGTCTACAAATAGTGCAAAATTAGATTTGTTGCCAGCGAAGTCAAAACTGCATTACGAAAACGAATATCGTCTGTTTTGTAAATGGCGAGATGAAGAACATGTTCAAGGTGCTGGGGAAACAGTCTTGCTCGCTTATTTCGTGAGACTGTCAAAATTGAGAACTGTCAAAATATTGAAATTCATGTTCACAAATAATGTACTATTTGACGTATTATAGTTTTGTATCTAACGTATTATGGTGCTGTATCTAACGTGTTATTAGTTCGTTACTAACGTATTATGAGTAACTAATGTATTATTAAGATATTGTAATATTATGTACCTAATAATTATCAATAAATGTTTCACATAAAGATGGCATAATAGTTGATGATACGATAAAATATTTTATTTATAACCTATAACATTTCATATGCTATGAAGTACTTGAATGACATTTGCTATTACATTTTATCTTGTTCAGTACACAGTTGCATTTTCTGTTACCACATTGCTTATGACAGTTGCATTTGACAAATCTCTGAGAAGAATTGTATTCTTTTGCCGCAATTGCTCGCAAATTAAATTGTTTATCAGTTGGTACATCCCAAGATGCCAATGTATCCGTTTGTCCTACCAATCTCAGTTATTGTTTCAATTTTTTGGTAATACTTTTTATTAGCAATTGTTTTCTAAACGTTTCTATTAAATTGTTGGTTAAAACTCAAGATTCACTTCCGCATATGAGGTACTTAGACTAACTCATAGATGTTTGTTTCCGTTATTATAGTTATTAACTTCTTATTGAAGAATGTTTTATATAATATTTTGTATGTCGTGATTATCTTATTTTTCGTTCCTATATTCTTCCAATCTGTCACGCGGTTCTTCAAGTTATTCAAGTGTCTCTCAGTATTTTTACTTTTCTATTTCTTTCATGTCTTCACTGTTAACACCGTTCACTGTTAAGGTTGTAGTTGCTCTCTTTGCTTAACAATCGCGAAATATGCGTATAATTGCTATATAATGTGTGTTTTTTTAAGAGCTTGAGAACTTAAAATGATAATACAAGACAGAAATATTGTTGGAATTAATTTTTTTTTATTATAATCTGATAGACAATTTCATGGCATTTATTTTTTAAATATGATTTCCGGCATATGTCCGCCGCGGCTACGAGTTACATGGTCCATTCGATCAGTCCAATTTTTGACTACTTTTTCCAATAAATCTGGCCGTATGGCGTCAATGGTGGCTTGAATATTGGCTTCCAATGCTTCGAGAGTTGCTGGTTTGTCGGCATAAACCAATGACTTAACATAGCCCCATAAAAAGTAATCCAGAGGCGTTAAATCGCACGAACGAGGGGGCCAGTGAACAGGACCACTTCTGGAAAGAAAGTTGTCACCAAATTGATTTTGCAATAAATCGATTGTTAAGCGCGCTGTATGGCAAGTTGCGCCGTCTTGATGGGACCAAATGTATAAGGAAGCATTCCGGGATCACATTTTGGATGAAACACAAATTAGTGTAAATGTTTCAAAAATGGCTGAACATCAGTTGATGACATCCCGGGCGACCATCAACCGGCAGTACACAGAACATGTTGCTGTTAGGAATGCAGTTGTGAATAATCATAAGCAGATGGTAGACATCTGTAACATTGTGGAATTCGGAAATCGTAGCGGCTTTTATTAGAAAAATTCAAGATACAAAGGAAAGCAACAAATATCCAAAGTTCATGCAACGACTGTTAAGCGGCAAACAGAAACAATGTCGCATGGGTGTTTATAGGAAATTGAAAGAACAGCTTCGAACTGAACTTGTTCTTCTTTATAAAGACGTTGCAGGTGACAAAAATTGGATTGACGAGTATGATTCCAGATGATGATTGAAACCAGACAATAATCGTCACAATGGAAGTCTCAATCTTCACTTTGGTCAAAGAAAACCCGTCAAGTTAAGAGCAACATCAAATCCTTACTGATCGGTTTTTTCGATATTAATGGGATGCACAAAGAGTTATCTCCAGGTTAGATAATGCAAAATTCTACCGTCACCTACTAAGGGGACTAAGGGAGGCTGCGTGAAGTTTTCCACCATTACAATGCGAGACCATATACTGCTTTTGTAATATAGCGGTTTTTTTGGCGAAAACAACATAGATGCTGTTTTGTGACTTGGCCCTTTGGGCTTTCTTATGTTATCTTTCAAAGACGAAAATCAAGTTGAATGGGTGAAAATTTTATACGGTAGAGAAGTTGAATCGCAGATGGTATGGAACACAGTAACAAAATAAGACCATAAGAATACAATTCTTTCGTCGCAGAGGCGCTAATATCTGTGTTTGCACTCCCAAGGGGACTACTTTAAGGTAGTGGAGGTGAATAAAATTCAGGTATTCTGCAAGATTATTTATCCTCCCGTTTGGGATACCTTCGGCATTACCACGTACATTAGAAGATCGATTATCGTTTATTCTATTTCTGATCAATTGTACTGGACATTGTTTACCGAATACAAGGACAACTTTCTAATTATTTCAATTAAAACAGAATAGCTAATCTAAAGTAAATGTTCAATGTAAAGAACAATCATTTCGCCATAAATGGTTTGTTTCAGCTTTACCTTACTTTGCTTTTTCGGTCTTTGGTTTAAAGTTAAAGATGTCACTGTGTAGGGAAGTAATTGTGACAATGTCAGTAGATATTAAGGAATTTTAATAGATATAGATAGATAAAATTAGTCAATATTAAGTAAAGGTCGAATCAATTATCTTTTATTTTTATTAATGAATACGTAATTATCAAGTGAACTTTGTATATTAATTAAGCGGAGAATAATAAAAAACTTTCCTATTTTATATGCAATTAAAATCATAATAAACCAACCTTAGTGAATAAATACTAAGAAACGCAAATGCATATTAATATATACTCAACTCAACGCGAAGCATTTAAAAAGAAAATATTTCCAGAAATTAATTATAACTCCGAATTTGTTGGAGAATATTAAAATAAGGTTCTAAAAGGTTACAGGTTTAAAATAAACATGCCTAATTAGGTTTTGTTATGACTAAAGACCGGATTATATGCAAAATATGATTTTTTTAGTTGCCTTATTTTATTCAGAAAACATTAAATAAACCTAGAAAAGTCATAATTTTGTTGTTAAAAGGTATATCAACAAAATTATCAGCTTCCTGGGGTTATCTAATGTTTTTTTTGAATAAAATAAGGCAATTACAAAACGTATATTTTGTATATAATCCGGGCTTTAGTTACGGCATTTACGTATTTTAAAAGCTATTATTCTTGTCGAGATGATTATTTAAAATATTCATTACTAGTGACGTTTATTTTATTGTTTTGAAATAAATATTCAGTTTGGTATGATCTTTTGTAAATTATTAACTGTATACATACATATAAAATTAGTATTGAAACGATTCCGATTACGTTTAATCGTAATCGACGATTATCAATATTTGGCGATTAATCGCAATCGTCGATTATCATTGCGATTATTTGCCGATTATCTGCCAAAAATATTTTCAAATAAATTTTGTTTAAATTCTCGTTTAACAACCTTTATAAACGCATTTTATAGATTGCATGTTTATGTGATGTATCCGAACGCAAATTTTGGGAATTTTGACGGCTTGGGGAGTTCCCAGCCGCGGTCGTAAGTGAATAAAGGAGACAGATAGTAACAGAATTGAATACCGCCCGCGCCGGTGCAAACCTGTTTTGTGAGAAAATTGGTAATTTTTTTGTTTTTGTTTGGTGTTTTAACTTATTAGTACTTCTAATGTCATCAAAACGCAAGTTTGTTAGTGATAGTTGGCAGCATTTTGAAAAGACATCTGAAGCCCTCTAAAAATCTAAATGTAAGTACTGCAATGTTAAAATTTCTTGTGTGGGGAAAAATACCACAAATATGTGGAACCATGCCAAGAAATTTCACTCTATCGAGATTCAAAATCATCCAGATGTAGTTCCTAGTATCCCTAGGACATCTACCGAGCCTGTAGCTGATAATTTTCAAAAAAAAATTCAATTTGAGATAAACGACCCTCGAGCAGTTGATCTTACAAAATTTATAGCAAAAATGATATGCAGCCATTGAACTTGGTGAATCATGAGGGATTCAGTAGATTGCTGAACAAAATCTGTCCGAAATATAAAATACCATCTAGAACTCATTTTGCGCAAAAAATTATACCTGATATGTACGAACAAGTAAGAAATCGTCTTTTGCATGAACCCTTGTATTTGCTTAACACCGGATGTGTGGACAAGCGATTCGTCATCGAATATAAGAAATGATTTCTTGAGTTTCACAGCTCACACTGTGTCCGATGACTTGTAAACAAAATCTATGTGCCTAGAAGTAATGCCCTTTGAGGGAATAACTCATTGTACTGAAAATATAGCACACAATATCCACTTAGCTATATTGAAGTGGAAAATTGCATTCAAAATTCAGGTCATTTTAATTGACAATGCCAGAAACATTTCAAATGCCGTCAAAGATTTAGAACAGGAAGTTCCTGGTATTCAAAAAATTCGCTGTGCAATACATACAGTACAATTGATGTTTAAGGATGGCTCATTTGAAAACCAATTGATAAAACAGATCATAGACCAATCTTCTTTTGGAATATAAACGTGAACTGCGAATCTCTTCTTCAGATGAAAACCTTCTACGCCGCAAATTGCGTTTAAGCCCCCAAAAATTGCACATTGCTAAATCAGATGAGTACGGCTAATGTTCTATTACTTTCATATTTTTTCCAGCCAAAAACTGGAGAGTTAAAACTGCCGTATGGGACGATGTATTATTATGGTGGAGCATAATTCCCTTGTCTGAATACTTAGGGGAAAATATTTTTCAGTGTACCTACTACTTAGCTGTAATTGCCTTTTGTCCATCTATTTTAATTTTATTTATTAAGCCCATACTTCTGAAGAATACTGCATACATAACCCTTTTCATAGCTTGCTGCTTCTTAGTCATTGTAGGAGTTTCCTCACCTTCGTGAATTCACGCACGACTCTCTTAGCGAGTAGAAAGGTCGAAAAAGGGAATATAAGTTTCGTCATCTGTCACCATTTTGGAAAAAATTTGGTACTCGCCAATATTTAAAAAATTTAAAGTTTCATGACAAATTCTTATACGCTCTGCTTTTTGGAAGTCAGAAAGATGAGGCGGCACAGAACGACTTACCACTTTTTTTTTAAACGCAGTGATCGTGGATGACTACTTTAACAGTTGAGGATCCAATCTTCAGTTGATGCTCTATTACCGCATAAGTGGCTTCATTATCCGCTCAAATTATTTTTTTACCAGCAGCAATGTTTGTTTTGGTTTGTCGATAACAGTCGTAAGAGGACGCCCTGCTCCTTTTTCATGCTGAGCAGAATACCTTTCGCGTTTAAATTCCTTATACAATGGGTAAATTGTAGCCAAGGAAGGTGCTTGTTCACTAAAAACTGAATCTAAACTCTCTTTGCACTCATAAGCTCTTAAACCTCTTTTAAAATCATAATAAATTATGATTCGAAAGTGCTCTCTGGTTACTTCCATTTTCTTTTACTTTTAAAAAATAAATAGCTAAGTTATAACTAGAGAACGGACACGCTTACCACCCAGTGCAGTACTGGCGAAAGGCTGTATTTCTAAAATATTTAATTTTATTTATATAATTGGAAAACAAACGGGTGGTGATCTATAAAATTACGAAATACATATGTATTTGTTGAAAAGTTGTATTTTTAAAGTTTTTAATTTTATTTCTATAATTGGAACATTTTTATTTGTTCATTTTGTCGTTCAAGTTGAGTAAAGGAGTATTAATATTGACTAGCAATAGTTTCTCAAGGTTTTCTTCTGTCAATTTTGTTCTCTTTGAATTAAGTACATCCTTATAAATAGAAAACGTCCTTTCTACATCGCAACTGGTTATAGGTGCATACTGGAAATATTCTTTTATTTCTTCATATTTAGCCGTTAGATTTTGTGGAATTGTCTCCATACATAATTGCTGCAATGTAATTAAATCTGGATTTCTATTAAGAATTGCTTCAAACTTTTGCCGAAGGCCACATCCGGAAGTCACTTGGAATACTTTTCAAATTATTAACAGCCACATCTAATGTGGTTAATCCGTCATTTAATTTGAGATTTCGATTTTCAAAATACATAAGTGATTAGTTTTGGCAATTTTCCAAAGTGTTCGTGAAGAAAGTACAACTGATTTTTTAAATTTGGGATTTGTGTGAGCTCCTTGCACTCACCAATACTTCTAGCATCCTCCTTTAGCAGTGTTACGAAATGTTTTAGACTATCGAAATTCTCAGCATAATAACTAGTAGCTTCCAGCCATGTTCCCCATCTAGTTATTACTGGAGTGGGAGGCAGTGACAGAGATGGAAATTTTTCCCTGAAAAGAGCTACTCTCAATGGTGCCTTTCTGAAAACTTTTTTAAAAGCTGATACAAGTCTATCAACTTCCGGAAAAGTGTCTCTGTTATATGCACAGATTCTGTGGAGAGCATGTGCTACACAAGTAATATGCAGCATATTAGGATATGTTTTCTTCAATAGTCTGCCTGTTTTTAACATATACGCAGCACTATCACTGACAAATAAAAGTATTTTTTCTTTGTACGTGGCGTCTGAATGAAGCATTTTTTGCATATTCTCCTTAATGGTTTCAGCAACTGTTTCCGCATCAACTCTATTTATAACACTTGTTGCTATTACATATGAGTTATAGGGAATAGTTGGATGTAGTACACCAGCTACAACATTTACCACACAGCGTCCTAACATATCCACAGTTTCGTCGGCGTTTATCCATATGTATTGGTTTAAAAGATGGCTTCTAATGCGTTCTACTATTCTCGTATAGCACCTAGAAACATAATATTTGCGTAAAGTTGATTCATCAGGAACATTTCGACCAGTATATTTTGTCAGAAATATTTTTAAAGTGGGATTGCTAAGTTTGTTTAATGGAATATTAGCCGCCATAAAAGTTTTACAGAGTTCGGATGTGTTTTCGATCCTAAGTGACGAATTTTTGGCGATATTTTACGGATTTTGTAATAAAATTCGGAATCACTGACAATGGACATACAATCAGTATGACCGTCAATCCAACTCGCCATTGTTTTACAATGCCGTTCTCGACATCCTTCCATATCATGTCTGAAAAAGTAACTTAAACAATGCTCTAGATCTAAATAAATGATAACTAAAAATGTGTGCGTAAGTTATTGAAACTGAACGAAATTCAATGCACATTCTTACGTCGAAATAATTGGTAGAAATAGATTCAATCAAACGATATTAAACAGGATCTATCACAAAAATTACGATGTAATTAACAGTTAAAACTATGAAAACAAGAAACTTATTCACAGCACTTTATTTATCTTACGAAATATAATACAAAAGTATTTTTAATAATATAAAATATTATTAAAAATGGGGTGTGAAGAACACAATACAAGTTATATATTTGTGAATGTATCTCCTCTCCAGAGACGCAGATACGTATTTCACCTTTCTACAGGATCGTCGGTACGCCCGTGCTGGAGAAGAGATACATTCAACCAAACATAACTACCTTGCTATCAACCAGAAATTATTAAGACAGAGCGTGAAAGAATATTCAGCGCTGTCTACATAATAACTGCCGAACTAAGCAACGTGTTTCTATAGACGGTAACAACCATATCTATAAAAAATATGTATCTGCGTCTCTGGAGAGGAGATACATTCACAAATATATAACTTGTATTGTGTTCTTCACACCCCATTTTTAATAATATTTTATATTATTAGAAATACTTTTGTATTATACAAATTGGTGTGGTTTTTACTCACTCATGTATGTTTCAAATTATTTTGTTATTTACGAAATATAAACTAATAAATAAAATACATTATAAAAACCCCGCTTCTATCTACGCTCATGAAAACACTTTAAAAAACACTATATTCTCCGAATACAATAGCTGAGTTGTCCATTGTTATCGTGCGAGACCAGGTGTCCGAGTAAGTCAAACAAATACTTCATTGAATTACGCCGGGATGTACTGAGCGACGTTATACACAATTGCCGATTGCGTTTTATGGAAATTGCGTCCGTTCTCTAGTTATAACGGACGTAACTTCAACAACAAAACGTCAAATGACAGATAAAGAGTTAAATAAACACTGTATGATTGTTCCTCACAGTCTACTAAATTTTCCTATTTTCAATAAACTCTGCACGTATTTGAATATGTATGTTAAAAATTTTAAAAAAATTAAAAAAATATTTCAATTTTATCTGAAAACAGCCATGCTTTCGGGATTTTAGTATTCTTCATTTTTGTCGTATTTTTAATTGAAGAACACATATCCAAGGGCTGGGGAGTGAATATTGACTCAGCCTGTATGTTCTTGTATACATGTTTGTGCTTACTTGTTTTGACAATGTCTCCGTAATATATTATTATTACTATTATTATGTCATAGTGCAAAATTATGCAACGTAGCTATTATAATAACCGGACGCGATTTCTTAGGAGGAACATTAACTTTTAATAACCTTAAAAAATTAAGGACAAATTTAACAAGCACGTCATTTTTCGCAAATATCAAAAATTCCCAAAAAAATTAAAAGATATTCTGCAGAGAAATGTTAAAAGTCGATTATAGCTTAATGTTTAAAATTTAATAAGTATTCATATTCACTAAGATACCTGTTAAAAGTGTCTGTTAATTTCTTAGCTTGGAAAGCGTGTCTTCTTTGATGGAATAAAACAATATAAATTTGACATAAATATAATTAATTTTGATTGCTTGAAATTTCATCTAAAAATTGCTTTGATTAATTTATGAAAATGTGAATGAAGTACACGTGTATGACACTATAATTACATTTACTCTTTCTAAACGTAGATAAAAAAATTTTGTTTTCTGGAAACTAGTAAATGGGACTTTTACGAGCAGCAATTTGCTGTTTAAACTGGAATTTCATGTTCTTGTGGTTCCTGTAAATATATTTCACCATTTGTATTACCGATTTCGAGGCGCAATTATTAAAAAATTCAGTTTTATATAGCATATGTAAATTAGCTGATGTTTACTACAGTCATTTAAGAACATGCATTCATAACCACATGCTTCGATTGATTATAACACCTATAATAAATCATTTGTCTATATGTCTTAAACTATTTCTTAACATAATCGTCATTTCAAGTTAAACGTTCATCAGATTTTGAACTACTGCTTTTACTTCATCAGTGGTGTATCGCTCGCCTGTTGAAGAAATTTTTGGCTTGGAATGTTATTAATTTACTGAAGTGCTTAGTGAGTAGCTGTGGTTTCAAAAACAAGTCTACAAGATGTCTTTTATTGAATATAATATTTACTACCATTTTTGTTTTTTAGAAAACTATCTCTGTTCCTGAAGATTGGTCCGGTCGACTTTGGGCTAGAACTTGGTGTTATCCAGAAACTAAAAGATGCGATACGGGAGATTGTGGAAGTGTAATTGAATGCAATGGAAAAAAAAGGCACCCCTCCAGCGACACTGATAGAAATTGCACTTAAAGCCGACGAAGGGAAGGATACCTATGAAATATCCCTTGTAGAAGGCTTCAACCTCAAAGCTTCTGTAAGTAGTTTTATACAAGATAAGTTGGTGAATGCTTTATTTGAATATATAAATATGTAAATACTTCTCATCATGTAACCACTCTGTCTAGACCAATTCCCGTCTAAAATTGTGTTATATAGATGATCATTTCATGAGCAGTATACATACAGGGTGGGGCAGAGGACCATCCCTAACTTTGAAGGAACTATAAAAAACAAACTAGAAAAGGTTGAAGAAATTATTATTTTTGTTTCAAAAGCAACATTGGAATTTTATTTCATGAAACAAAATATCCCACAAATGATGGCCCTTATTATCAACACACTGTTGCAACCGAATATTGAAGTTCCGCATCACTCTCTGAAGTTTGTCTCTGGTATGCACCCTATTTCCAGGCGTATTGCGTCTTTCAAAGTTTGTAGATTGTTAGGGCGATGTTCGAAGACCTTATCTTTGAGGTAGCTTCATAGTAGAGTTAAATCTGGCGACCGCGCGGGCTATGAAATGTTACCGAACCTGGAGATCAAGCGACCGACAAAGATTTCACTCAAAACAGCCATTGAATTACGGACTGTGTTGATCTTCCATCCTGTTGATACCAAACACGTTCCATATCCAAATGTTCAAGATGTGGTGAACAAAATCTTGGATTATGCGTACATACCATTCAGAAGTTATGGTAACCACACGATCATGTTCCTTGAAAGAGTACTGACTACTGACTGCGCACCAACTGTTACCTTGACACTATGTAAGGGCTTCTCTTGAATCTGCCTAGGGTTGACGTCACCCAAATAACGCATGTTCTGTTTATTAACGTTACCGGAAAGATAGAAATGCACTTCGACGCTAAAAAAAATCACTGCGTCGTCAGGAAGATTTTCAATTAAATTTTCAGATGCCTGTATTCGATTATTCTAATTCCCTTCTGACAGTTCTTGAATAATGACCATCTTGCAAGGATGAAAATAAAGTTCAGTGTGAAGAATTCGACGTACAGTACGGCTAGATAGGTTGAGGGCGATCGCGTGCTTACGAGCAGAGCGCCTAGGAGACCGTAGAACCGACTGTCTCACTCGCTCTATGTTCTCCGGTGTTCGACTAGTGCTCTGTGCGTCGACACACTTTTTCTCAAGATTACCACATCTATGCAAGTATTCCACCAACAACCACAACATTTCTACGACTGACAGGCCTACAGACTGAAACTTCTCGAACTACTGCTTAGCTTAAGTCTATCTCCAGCCTTCTGCGACCAACGCCTTGGTCACAATGCTCTTCTGAAGGTAGTGATGATTCTCTGCTCCATCCTGTATAATCGGCAGTACCTAGCCCATGCATAGCCACCACGAGTCCAGATAGGCAAGGTCGTACATAGTAAAACAATAAAAAATTAAAAAATTGTGAAACCCATACCAAACTGAACCAATCTCAAGCAACAAAGTGAAAAATTCTATCGCTTGCTTTCATTCCTTCTATACATTGGTTCAGAAGGCGATTTCTCCTTTTTCACCGATTTGGACTTTTAAAAAGATTTATTACTTGGCAGAGTTGTTCAAGCAGTTCAAAAACATTTTAATAACGTGCTCATCTTCAATATATCTAATAGGATTTTCCTAAACACCATTATACTTTTTGTTGCTTCCTTAACTGCCTAGTTAGTCATCTTGTTATTAATGTTTCTGTAATAAGTTCACCATATTTAGGTTTTAAATATACTCCATTGAAATAATTATTTTTTTCAATTACAGATTGAGCCTATCGATGGTCAAGGTAAAGATGGACCTAACGCTTGCAAAAGGATTATCTGTGATTACTACATTAACGACGAATGTCCAGATGAACTTAAATTGGTAGGCCCACATGCATCGTTCGTGATTGCCTGTAAATCAGCTTGCGTGGCCTTCAAAACGGATGAATACTGTAGTGCAAATACGAGCAATTCTTCTGGAAAACCAAAACATTTCACCATCAACTATCCAGCATTTTTCAAAAAGCGTTGCCCGGATGCCCGTACTCACATAAATGATAACAAAACGAAAACACCCACGTGCAATTCTAAAGCCTATCTTATTATATTTGGATAAATTTACGTATAAGAACACACTTTTATACTATTTTTTATATAATATAAAAAGGCGTTTGAATTTTGAAGAACAGCATATACAGAACATATTGGAGTATAGTGTGAAACGAAAGGATTATGTAATGAACTGTCTGTTCCTGAAAATTTAAGTTTCCCCATAAGCTTGTTTTTAACTAAAGATCTGCGTTATGCCATTATAGATAGCTATCAAAAATTAAATAAATCACATTTATTATAAAAATGTTTTCTTTACATATTATTTGATAAAGAGAAAAGAATCTAAAAAATAATATCCGTTATCAAATTCATTTAATCTGGCATTAAGTAACAAATGAAACAGACATGTAATATACACATCTGTAACTGTACACATGGACAATACACCTCGTATTTTACAGCACTTACTTCTGCTTAAGACACGTGTTTCTGCCATCTATAGGCGTCATCAGTCAAGCTAGTGAAGCAATGTAATACAAAATAATACAAATCTATTTAAAAAACAGATTTGTATCTGTATATACATTTAAGCTTAAATCGCCCACAAGACATAGCAAATTTCGTCCTATCAGGTAGCACTATATAATAAGTGACATCTGACGGACGAAAGAGACTATGCCGAAAAAGGCAACCCTTCCCTTGCCCGGCCAAGCCGGTACATAAGGGAAGAAAATACGTATATAGGTGTAGTCCATTAACACGATGCCAGATGGCAGCAAATATACAAAAAAGTTTAAGTATATTTGCTGCCATCTGGCATCGTGTTAATGGACTACAGTGGCGCAGGCCGTGCACTTGGTATTCCACAGCAAACTGTTTGGAAAATTTTGCAGAAGCGTTTGCAATTCAAGCTGTACCGTATACACATGGCGCAAAGTTTACGTTCAAGCGAACCGAGTTTTATTGTTGCAGGCAGCAATAGAGGACGACGAATTTGCTAATCGTCTCGTGTTTAGCGACGAAGCGACATTTCATTTGTGGCAAGGTGAACATTCATAACATTCGGATACGGGGTACGGAACCACCTCATGTCATTGTGCAACATGAAAGGGATTCTCCAAAATTGAATGTCTTCTGTGCTGTATCCAACACAAAAGTGTACGGACCGTTTTTCTTCCGTGAAAAACCTGTGACCGGTATATCCTACCTCGTTATCTTGCAATTGTGGTTATTTCCGCAACTAACAGATAATTCAAACAACTTTATATTCCAACATGATGGTGCTCCACCTTATTGGCATAATGAAGTGCGTCGGTATCTAAACGAGGTGCTACCTCAACGTTGGATAGGCCGTTGTGCTGAAACAGATGTGGCATTGTACGCGTGGCCTCCCAATTCTCCCGATCTTACCCCCTTACCCGATTATTTCCTTTGGGGGTATATTAAAGACAGCGTTTACGTACCACTATTCCACTATTACCTACAACACTTGAGGAACTCAGAAGACGCATGTACTGCTGCTGTTAACAGTATCGACCGAGACACCTTGCAGCGTGTATGAACTGAACTGGACTATCGTTTGGATGTTTGTCGTGTGACTCGACGAGCCCACATTGAACATTTGTAATGATATGCTCACAAACTTGATTATTTTCTCTGCGTATAGACATGCCATTTATTATTCTATCTATAATATAATCTATAAATATAATGTTTCGGCAATTAATGCCTTGTTCAAAGAATTATAAATGACAGTCTGACTGTCATAAATTGGAAAGATTGGTGGCTATTCTATTACAAAAAAACCTGCATTACGAACGAATCACAAGGACGCCCCAGAGACGAAAAAGAGAGCTTTTCGATTTCCAAGATGCATCACATTATACATGAGCAGAAGCTGTATGTACATATTAATGGCTTCAGAATATATAAATAGCTTTGTACAGCAGCACTTCAAACTAGCCTTGCTAAATAAAACCTGTAGTTTAACAATGACAACAAAGAAACCAAACCGTAGGTGACAAAATTCCAATTCTCGAAACAAAAATTGAACATTTAAAATTGCTAATCCGATGAGTACCGGTGGAGCACAAGTGCTTTTAACAAAATATTATTGACAAAATTAAGAAAGAAAATATTGTATTTATTGTTAAAAGGACTTAAGCCTCACAAATTTAACCTCAAATCCTGTAGTTTTAACCATATTAATTTATACTATTTACTCAAGAAAAAATGATGGCCACTAGGTATAGTAATTACTAGAGCTGAGGATGTTTGCGGTACGGCAGGACCGTATGTAGTGCATCCCCACATTTAACTATTTATCTAAATATTCTCTGAAATGATTTGCCGGATCTCATAAATTAATAGAGTGATATTTTAGTATGCACTGGATATTGTTATTATACAAAATCATAATAGCCATTTGTATTTATGGATCATAAATAATAATACGCATGTATTTGTATTTGGTTGTGAATTCAATTTAAACTTAAAACGAATCGTAATATTTTAACGACAAGCCGTCCTTACAATACATGCATTCGAGACAAAGTGTGCAACTCTACGAATAACTTCCATAATTGATCGAAAATGGACATTTTGGAGCTGAAGTAAAGCCCCTATTCTTAGAAAATTTCATTACTGTCGTTAAGAACTATTATTATAAACAACAAAGGCCTTTTATTAGTGTTGAAGTTTTAGTTTCATTGAATTTCCATGTTGTAAGTAGTCAATTGTAAAGTGTTCATTCACAATATTCTAAAACAAGGTGTGAAGTTAGAAGTTATAACTTATAACTTCTAACTTCATTCACCTAGTTCAAGTAGGTAGTATATATAAAATATATGCAAAATATGTGCTGCCAGGCTTTGAAAGGCTGTGTGACAAGATTTTAATAAATCGAGGTTTCTTTTGTTTTCGTAGCTTTTATTGCATTTGGTTATAAAAATAATATAATAAATAGTAATAAACACAGCTTCTAATCTAGTAATATATTATCAGAATGTGTTTTTCTGGATTTTAGTTAAATTTACACCTTGTTTTAGAATATTGTGAATGAACACTTTACAATTGACTACTTACAACATGGAAATTCAATGAAACTAAAACTTCAACACTAATAAAAGGCCTATGTTGTTTATAATAATAGTTCTTAACGACAGTAATAAAATTTTCTAAGAATAGGGGCTTTACTTCAGCTCCAAAATGTCCATTTTCGATCAATTATGGAAGTTATTCGTAGAGTTGCACACTTTGTCTCGAATGCATGTATTGTAAGGACGGCTTGTCGTTAACATATTACGATTCGTTTTAAGTTTAAATTGAATTCACAACCAAATACAAATACATGCGTATTATTATTTATGATCCATAAATACAAATGGCTATTATAATTTTGTATAATAACAATATCCAGTGCATACTAAAATATCACTCTATTAATTTATGAGATCCGGCAAATCATTTCAGAGAATATTTAGATAGTTAAATGTGGTGATGCACTACATACGGTCCTGCCGTACCGCAAACATCCTCAGCTCTAGTAATTACTGTATAAAGGTTCCCAACATTAAACAGTTTTTATGTGTGACTTAGTTCTTTTGGAAATAAGTGATTAATTTGCTTATTAGCTATATATGATTGAAAATACGCAATAACTCATCTAAAAATGATACTTGCTAAATTCCGAACCCCCTTCGTAGTAACCTCTAGTCTGTCCTCTAGTGTTTGTATACTTTTTAAAGATGCATTACGGGGAATTAAATTATCTCGCCCCGTATATAATAATCCTGTTGTAATATCCACCCACGAAGTTAGTTATGAAATCGATAGTGAAGCTGTATATTACTTAGTTGTCCCATTTTGCAATATACATATTAGATACATAATGTTGACATATAATATATTTCATATTCAAACAAATGTTGAAATCTCTATAATTATAAAATCTAGGAATCGGTTCAGTAAGCAATATTTTCCAAAGCATGAAGTAGATTCATATTTAATTTTTTAATTCTGTCTCTTAGGTATTTTCTGCGATATTTCAAGTAGAGGAAGTTTTTCAATTTCTGTTTTAATTAATAATTCAATAATTAAGACATTTTTCAAGACAAATATTTTATAACAAAGTAATGAGTTGATTGTATTTTATTTTTAATATAATTGCATTAACTTTTATTTTTCTTAATAGCAGGCTTCTTGGATCACATCAAAATCACAAACCATAATATTTTGCATATTAATCGCCATTTAAAGAATAATAAAATACAATCGTTAATTATTAGCAAACTATGATTTATTTGTTATTTAAGTTGTATATATAAATAAACACAAATAAACGCAGAGTCATGATAATTAGCAATGATTAAGTATTAGAACAGCAAGAAGTAGTTAAATGTAAGTAAGAACAACTAAAAATAGTAACTATGTTTGAATATCTATGAAAATATGGTAATTAATTAACATGAGGAACCTAAAAAAAGAAATATATATTAAGACAAATATAATATACTATTCCTTGAATCCTTACCACAACATCCTTAAAAACTAAACACAACTAAAAATAGTAACTATGTTTGAATATCTATGAAAATATGGTAATTAATTAACATGGGGAAGCTAAAAAAGAAATATATATTAAGACAAATACAATATACTATTCCTTGAATCCTTACCACAACATCCTTAAAGTATAGATCTTATAAACCCAGTGGAAGCTACGGGTTAAATTTACAGGGAAGTTATATGGAATTTGAGGTAAAATGTTTATTAACAAATTGTGTTTTAATAAATATATTCCAATAACTGATCAAATACTTTTTTATTTTTTTTTATAAAATTTAAAGCTAAACGAGACAGGAATAAAATTTCAAGGGAACGATTCTAAATACATATAACCGTAAATTGTTGAGGACGTTCCCTCTGCCGCTACATGGGTCTGGATGTTTGGTTATCCATTAAAACAATTTTTCGATATACAGCCTCTATACAAACCGATGCTTAGTGGGAATGTTTTTGTATATATATAGATAATTATTTCGTGACCTTTGTATGTTTTGTAAATTCAATTTGTTGGCGATTTAAGGTCTGGTTTTTCTTCAAAATATATATATTAAAACAGTCCTACATGTTTCGGCAAATGATGCCTTTTTCAAGGAATATAAAATATAAATGACAATATATAAATGTCATACATTTGTAGTTGCTATGGATAAAATTATTCAAAGATACATTCCAATTGAATAATAATAAATCATGCCTTAGTATTCCAAAATAGATAGACAACAAAAACAGGGAAACACAAGACATGAGTTATCATTATGTATGCGCCCGTGGAGCGTCTTAAGTTGCAAAGCTGTCGGCATTCGCCTTAAACGAGAAGGAAAACCACGAAAACCCACTCGGACAACCAGACAGGAATCAAAACACGGAACTGCCAGCATGATAAGCAAATGTATAGATATTTAAATAAGTTAAGATATATAATTATATAATAGCAACATATATTATGATGGTAAATTGCAGATCGTTACATAATTAAGTTATAGTATATACTGCTTAAATTTTTTATATCACTTCTGTTGTTAATTGAATTCTTTTCCTGTTTAATACTAATCATTTCTTTAAGTTCCCTTTTCATTGTGTGTTGTTCTTTATCAATTATCTGTGTGTTTTCAAAATCGAAATGGTGATCGCGTTATAGTTTGTGTATAAAGCAGTTTTGTCTGTTTTAGAGTATTTGTGGGCTTGTATTCTTTTGTATAAATATTGTTTAGTTTGGCCTATGTAGTAACTATCGCAATCGCGACATGGTCAAGAACCGTCTAGTACGATAGAACAAAAACCATATTAACTGTGTTGTTGACCCAGAGCAGTCCTTAAATCGCATAGGTTTAGTTTTGTTAAACGCGAATTTCGATCTAACTTGCTAAACGATCATATGCATTTGAGACAATGGGATCATTTTGACACCACTCTAGTCGACTAACAGCATAAGTCCGTAGATAGAATTAACTTCTTTATTAATGAAGTAGATCTTGTTACTTAATTTTATTCATGTTCTTAATGTAGCCTCAAACATCATCAAAATATTTGTTTTCATTTTTTTAAGCATAGAATTTATTCTGCACGATAGAACGAGAACGAGGTAAGAAAAGAAGTGGGCACTAGAAAATTCACGACGAATACCCAGCGGAACCAGGTTATCTTCATTTAACAATGAAACATGATCAGTATTCCTACAAGGATGTACAACATTTAATTTATACTTAAGAATTTCAGAAGCGTGCGCTGGGAACTTTGAATCTTTAACTTATAAGAGATGTAGATAGGAATCCAAAGACGTATTCCAATCTGCAGCGTCTCAAAAAATATTTAATCATATCTGGAATAACCATGAATCATATATTTGGAACTTCGCAATAGCCGAGTGTTGCAGATACATGACCATTAAAAATTAATTCTACATCCAATAGAATACCCAAAACTTTTACCTTAGAAATATGGGCTAAACCATCAATATTGTAGTTAATAATAATTACATATTTTATTTTCGTGTAGCGTACTACATAGCATTTGTCAACAGTTTCCGCAAGTTACGATTGTATCCGTCAGATGGAATCCCGTGGCTAAATCTTACATTTGTTATTAAAACAGCGATTATTGTTTTGGTATTCGCGATGTTGACATTAGCCAATGAGCGGCGCTGAATGTTGTCCTACGCTCTGTCTTAATAACTTTTGTAATATTGTAAGGGTGTTATTTATGGTGATATGTAACAGACTTGCTTATGCAAATCATGTCGAGCGTGTGTAGGCAGAATATGCTTACTTTAAATATTGACAAATGTAACAAAGTAATTTGAAAAATACTTAAGTAGGTAAAACTTCATCAAATTTTGTATAAAACAAGAACATTTTTAATAATGTAAAAACATAATTAAAAATCGGGTATGAGAACACAATACAAGCTCATATTTGAGTGAAAGTATATTTCCAGACATGCAGGCACGTGTTTCATCTTACTACAGAATCATTAGTACATGCTGCTGGAGAGATACTTTCACCATAAATAACACCCTTACAATATTACAAAAGTTATTAAGACAGAGCATAGGACAACATTCAGCGCCGCTCATTGGCTAATGTCAACATCGCGAATACCAAAACAATCATCGCTGTTTTCATAACAAATGTAAGATTTAGCCATGGGATTCCATCTGACGGATACAATCGTAACTTGCGGAAATTGTTGACAAATGCTATGTAGTACGATACTTTCACTCAAATATGAGCTTGTATTGTGTTCTCATACCAGATTTTTAATTATGTTTTTACATTATTAAAAATGTTCTTATTTTATACAAAATTTAATGAAGTTTTATCTACTTAAGTATGTTTCAAATTACTTTGTTACATTTGTCAATATTTAATGTAAGCATATTCTGCCTACACCAGCTCGACATGATTTGCATAAGCAAGTCTGTTACATATCAGTAATTCTAACAAATCGTAAATAAATAAAAGGCAGTGTAGTGGGCCCAAATTAAAACTTTGCGGCACACCAAAGGCTGTAATGTTCGCAGATGATCTGAAGCCATTATAATACACGAAGTTCAATTTGTTGCACCGATATTAAGATAGTAAAACCAGTAAATTAGCGATAAATATAGTTGGAATTTATTGAACAATATTTTATATAGCAACCACTTGACATGTAACGCATGTCTTGGCTAACGCAAAATAAATTAAGAGCCCCTTGACTGTCCAGAAATGAAAAGATGTTGAATGGGTGATATTCGAGGTTTAAAATGAGTGTAAATGATGTCATTTTCTCAAATATTCTACAAAAGTTAGAAAGTATTTTATTAGTAGAAATTCTTTCACAATATCTTCGATACTTTGTTAAGTATACTAGTATTAAAAAAAAAAGTTTTAGAGTTTGTTTTATTAAAAACAAACGTATACAATTGTACGTTTGTCTAAAATAAGGAAGAGGAAATCAAATTATAGTTTCAAGTTCCGTTACGTAATTTAAACGCCGATGACGAATGCGGACGTTACTTCTATGTACGTAGAAACATAAAAATAATCACGATTCAAGAAACGTAAATACGATATTATAGGAAGTTGAACACATTTTGTTTAATATATGCATTGAAGTTAGAATAGATATTTCTAAATTTAATAGGCTTTTTTTAATTTATCTTCCTAGTCGCATATAATATAATGTAATAATAATAATAAAAATAATTTGAAACATAATTGAGTGTATTTTTAAATATTTTTCTACATAATCTCCTCTTAATTTGATACATTTGGTCCATCTGTGTTCAAGTTTCTTTATTCCGTCTCAAAAGTGATTTTCTTCTAACCCTGTAAAATAATCATCTACTGTTGAAGTTAGCTTTTTATTTGTGCAGAATTTTTTGCCTCCGAGAAAATCTTTTAATTTAGGGAATATGGTGCTGGGTGTGGCGAAAAACACCTGTTACATAAGTTTTGGGAAAAATATTAATGCTCTAATAGATCTAGTCACCCATGAAGAAATTTGCTGATCGATGTCTTGTTAATTTTTTTGACATTTCACATTAGTGTCTGTCAGTTCTATAATATCGTACAAACTAAATATTCGTAAGTCCATTTAGAACCTGGTTGGACAGCTGTCCAAACGAGATATAGTTAACATTTTTAGTAAAGAAAACATATCAAAAAGCACTTATAATACATCGTACAATTTTATAATGCGAACAAGAAATACCATCAACCTCCCAAAAATAGACCGTTCACGCAAGTTAAATGGTGTTCAACTCAATAGATTATCCGAACGTGCTAAAAATATTATTGGGGCGTCTACCCGTAAACTTTCTTACCGTTTTAACGTTTTAAACGCTACAATTTCTCGATATTTTGGTTTAAAACGTAAGAAATGTACCAAATATACTGCTGCAAAGAAGATTGACTTATCTGAAGAACAGAAGTAATCCAGACAAACATTTGTTTTAAATTGTATAAATTATGAGCGATATATAAATAACCCAATAAAATATTCACTATATTTTTGGTAAATTTATATTTGAAAAGTATTCCTTCCCAATGAAAATAATTGTATTACAGAAATCGAGATTATTTTTGAATCTTTGTTACTACGTAATTCTTCGGCGTTTGCCATAGATCAAGCACAACCACGCCTTCAAGGAATATTATTTTCAAGGTGGTGCAGTTGCAGAAATTGATACTTTTAAAACTGCAAGAAACCACACAGCAAAAAACAGTTAAAAATTATTTTCTATTTATTGTCCACCAGACATTTTAAAAGATCATCAAGATCAAAAGATTGAGCCCTTATCTTGATTTAAATTGAGAATTACAGTGTGTTAGCTATAACAAGAATGTTGTTTAAAAGAAAGAATCAATTATTTAATTGTACGAAAATACCTAATTTAATATAAAAATATAAAAGTTTAAAGAGTTCAAACTAAAGGTCGTGATATGACAATTTTTATTATCGTTCTATTAATATTTTTATTCCATGCTCTTTTATTTTACACTTCATTTTGTACACCTATACGTACGCATTACTTTAAACGAATTTTCTATATTACACTTCCATCATATATTTTGGGGCTTTGAACATGTGTATTTGAATTCTTTTTTGCAATAATGGAACGTAGGTACACATGTGTGTTTGCATATACATACATATGTTAATATATGTATGTACGTTACTGCCTGGGTACTTTTAAAACCAAGTACATTTTCATTTTTAATTCCGACAAAAGTACACATCAGGAGGAATATCTATGTATTATTAATAAAAACGAATACAATGTGCCAAATTTGAAAAAAAAAAAATTTATACAGGGCAAAAGTGCAAGTCATTTATACTAAAAGCACACGTTTTTGATAAATATTTATTATTTTATCAAAAATTGTGAATCTTTTGAAATTTGTACCGAACATGTTATACAAAGAAAACACTGAAACAATCTAGAATCGGCATGTTTCTTAAAAAAAGTGACTTGTGTGATGTTGTGGAAGTCCTTATACATACGGATAATGAAACCCAATGATCGATATGCTGACGTAGTGACTTTGGTAACATGATCAGCAAAGGTGAGTTTTTCATTAAAAGTAACTCCAAGATCATTGACATGCGTTTTTCGGTTTATCGCGATGTTGTCAACAGAATAATTGGAAAGAAATCTATTGGGTTTTCTGGCGGAAGATATGAAACAGCAGTTGCTAATGTTTAAATTTAATTCGTTTGAAGAGCCCCAATTTGTGACACGATTCAGGTTCTCTTGAAGAAAGGTAGCATCTTGAGCACTACCATTTCGATGAAAAATATTTAAATCGCATAAGCCAAACCGCACAAGCCGAAACATGACAATTAATAGAGGTTATTAAATCATTAACAAAGATGTTAAATAATAAAGGTCAAAGATTAGAACCCTGGGGCACTCCCAAAGTAGCAACATACGTCCTAGATTTGTAGCGATTATAGTAAACAAAATTCTTTCTATCAGTAAGGTATGGCGTAAGGAGCATTATTAGTGAGTTGCTGAAAGTAAATAAACTCACTTTACCCAGGAGAGCATCATGGTTAATGGTATCGAAGGCACGAGAAAACTCAGTATAAATAACATCCATCTGCTCTCCACTGTCAAGTGTTTCACATAAAGCCTAACACAAAATGGCCAGGTTTGAAGTGGGTAGACCTTTTAGACATAAAACCATGTTGATTTGCCGACAGGAATGATTTGATGTTAGAGTAAATATGTTCATATAGTATAGCCTCATACACCTTTGCAAAGTTAGCTAGGTAGAATTGATATGGGTCTGTAATTATTAACATGAGAGTAATCTCCTTTTTTCTGTATAGGACATGTACTAGCAACTTTCTAGGTAACAGGAAAAACAGATGTTTGCAGAGAATAATTAAATATTTTGCAAAGAGGCTGAGTAAATATTAATGTACAACCATGAAGAAGGAAGCTAGGAATACTATCATGCGCGGAGGTGAAAGTGTTCTTTGATTTTTTTTAGTTGTTTCAGTACATCATTTCACCCCCAGTCCGCTTGCATCTCCGATGATAATAAAGCTTCAAATCCAATAATCCTGCCAAAGATGGTGTAAACCAAGGAGGAATACGTTGCTTACTATTGTGGCTGGTATTAAGAATACAAGAGTCCATCACGGAGTAGATTACACAGTAAAATACACCAACAATCGCATCAACATAAAAAAAAAACCTTAAAAAAACACCAATCAACAGAAAGTAATTCAGAGTAAAATTTTGAAAATTTTCCTTTCTGAATTTGTAGCACTGTCGTTATTTATTGGGAACCTCATTGGACTAGACAGAGAATGTAACAATGAATCAACTCTGAGCGCGCAGGATGATGTAAATCAACTAGAACCAGTGCCACTTAATCATGTAATACATTCAGCTCATAATTCATATAGATTCATATAGATAGGACTAAGTATAAAATTCTATATTCCCATTTGATATAGCATTGTACTGCGCCAAACCAAGAGATTGCATAAAAGATAACAGGAGATTGCGCTTAGTGTCATTACGCACGGAGCTGTCACAAAATGTTGGAAGATTGGAACCACCGACTAACAGCACTGGCTTATCTAACAAGATTATCTCAAGCATATCAAGAAACAAGAGATAAAGAACTCACTTTTAATTAATCTTCTTGTGTAATTTAAACAACTGACAATTTGAATATATTGGTGTAAGTTATGCGCCAAATATAGAGAATATCAGATAATAGACCCATACTCCAACTTGCTCATAGCTAAGGCTGTGAGCAAACTCTGCATGTCATAGGCACTACATTCACCGGGGCAACTATTTTTGAATATTAGAACAGTTTTGACTTAACGATGCGATAATGACAACATGAGGTCCGTTGGGCGGCCGACGAACCGTAGTGGAGGGGATCAGCAAATTACTTCACACGGCCGTAGATGATATTGAGTTATCGAGGTGTACGTATGTTAGACTCTCTGCTCTGTTAGTTGAAACGTTTTAGTTCAATAATAAAGTATGTCGTTGGATCACAAGTTTATTACACATCATAAAAATACGATTCTCTTAAAATTTTGCTATGTAAGTTATTTTTAGTTTGCTTCAAAGATCTGAAGAAGCCACTCCAACTTGCTCTTAGCTAAGGCTGTGAGCAAACTCTGCATGTCATAGGCACTACATTCACCGGGGCAACTATTTTTGAATATTAGAACAGTTTTGACTTAACGATGCGATAATGACAACATGAGGTCCGTTGGGCGGCCGACGAACCGTAGTGGAGGGGATCAGCAAATTACTTCACACGGCCGTAGATGATATTGAGTTATCGAGGTGTACGTACGTTAGACTCTCTGCTCTGTTAGTTGAAACGTTTTAGTTCAATAATAAAGTATGTCGTTGGATCACAAGTTTATTACACATCATAAAAATACGATTCTCTTAAAATTTTGCTATGTAAGTTATTTTTAGTTTGCTTCAAAGATCTGAAGAAGCCACTGTGTAGCGAAGCAATTGTGATGCAGTGTACAATAATTAAAAAATAAGATATTTGTGAGAATTTTTTTTCTCTTATAACATGTCTGTATTTATTTATTAACGCCATGAACATGAGCTTTGATCAAGTAAAGGACGAACAAATTCAACGTTTTTTAATATGAAATTATATGATTTTAAATTCAAGTACTCTTAAGAATTAAGAAATACTGAAAAAACAAGTCAATCAACGGGAGGAAACGTACAGACGGCGTTTCGTTCTGGTTGGAACTTTTCAATGCACGGTATTCCTCGAAGACGGACATTGCTTTTTCATTTCTATACTTTCTGTATATATAGTTAACATTTGGAATTTACTGCAAGTGAGAATTAATGAATATTAAATCATGATTTAATATTCATTCACTGCAAGTGAGAATTAATGAATATTAAATCATGATTTAATATTCATTAATTCTCACTTGCAGTAAATTCCAAATGTTAACTATATATACAGAAAGTATAGAAATGAAAAAGCAATGTCCGTCTTCGAGGAATACCGTGCATTGAAAAGTTCCAACCAGAACGAAACGCCGTCTGTACGTGTCCTCCCGTTGATTGACTTGTTTTTTCAGTATTTCTTAATTCTTAATTAACCTAATTACCAGGAAGTTCGTTGTCGCGAAAGGGTGTGTTCTGCATACTGGTACAAACTTAGTTTGTCGGATTGTAGTTACGAACGCATCAAATAAGTCGACATTTACATGTAAGAATGTGATTTAATATTCATTAATTCTCACTTGCAGTAAATTCCAAATGTTAACTATATATACAGAAAGTAAATAAAAAAGCAATGTCCGTCTTCGAGGAATACCGTGCATTGAAAAGTTCCAACCAGAACGAAACGCCGTCTGCACGTTTCCTCCCGTTGATTGACTTGTTTTTTCAGTATTTCTTAATTCTTAATTAACCTAATTACCAGGAAGTTCGTTGTCGCGAAAGGGTGTGTTCTGCATACTGGTACAAACTTAGTTTGTCGTATTGTAGTTACGAACGCATCAAATAAGTCGACATTTACATGTAAGAATGTGATTTAATATTCATTAATTCTCACTTGCAGTAAATTCCAAATGTTAATCAAGTACTTTTATTTAAAAAAGAATAATAATAATAATAACCTTACTCACTCTATAACTATTGTGAAAAGAATATTATAGAGAAAAATTAAAAACTATTCCAAAATATTTTTTGACTGAGTGTGTATACATACCGCCCCGTTAAAAAAATATATTCAAAACACATCCTTTCCCTTTCTGTAGCATTAAAGCACTTTGTACTACGACTTAGACAAATCCGAACGAGAGATAATTTTACTGAAAGGAATTTTCAACATATCTAAATTTCGTTTCGCTTACATGTGTTTGTGGCAGACTGTACAGACCCAATCCGTGGTTCTGAAGGAATATTCCCGGCATCCTTTGCAGACCTTTAATCTGCACGCTCGACAATAGGCGCCCCTGTTGATCACCCTGCCCAGTTCCACCCTACATCTTCCGCAGGACCTTTCCGGATCCGGACCGGTACTATCGAAATCCGCCGACGCTTTGAGCGCTCCTTTTCTTCGCAAGTTCTGCAGCTCCGCTTTGAGGCGTCTGAAAAGAAAAAAAAACAAATATAAAACATGACGGAAATTCTAAACGCGTTACATAAATCAAAGCGAATGATCGAGAAAAATAAGCGGTCGAATTGGGGAAATAAGATGATGATTGATTGACACATAGCCATTCGTTATTCATTGTCAATTTATGCTCAGTTAGTAAAAATAAATGTTCTGAATTTTAAAAGGCATTTTGTGTAGGAATTTTCTCTTTATTAACATTTTCAGACACGAAAATACACTTAACATTTTTATTTTAAACCGAAAAATAAATAAAAATGCGCCGTTCGAAATATGTTCCAACATTTCGTTATCATATTGTGAAAAGAAAATTAATGGTCTTAATTATTTACTGAAAAGCATGGCAGGCAAATTTGAAACTTAAAAATTATATAATTTAATACGTTTAAATGAAGTTTCTGTTTAATAACCAATTAGTAATACAATACAGACTATCCTTGAACAGAAGAGACGACATATGAAAAATGGAAAGATCCAATTACTCGTATATTCCTCCAAGAAATTAACGCACCATTAGGGAACCCTTTATGAAACTTATAGTATATGACTAGATAGACTAGTATATTCGATTCTTTGATAATTAGCAACCTTTAGTAAATAAACTTTGTTTAATCTTTTAATAAATTAGCCTTTACAAATTAATACACAGTGAAAAGCAATGAAAAAGGAAAAATTTCTAAAAAGCATTAATTAATATTTTTAATGAAATGGCCCCAGTATAGAGAATTTCCATCTTTGCTTCTAATGATGGCTTGACATCGACAATTCATACTCAAAATAAGCGAGCTTATGTCATTCTGCTCCAATCCATTCCATATTTCCACAAGGCGGCGATCTGCCTCTTCCAGGTTATTGACTGGGTACGGATAATCTAGCAGGCGTTTGCCAAGTATGTGCCAAACATGCTCTATTGAATTGAGGTCAAGACTTCTTGCTGGCCAATCCATGGTGTCGATTCCAACCTCTATGCGAGCACTGTGGGGTCGAGCATTATCTTGAATTAATACAAAATTTGGTCCGATATAAGGCGCGAATGGCATAACACAGTCATGAAGGATGTTAGTTATGTAAAAATCAGCATTAATACCTCCATTGTTTAACACTACTAAGTCCGTACGAGCTGCCAAAGAAATTCCTCCCCATAGTATTACAGAATCTCTACCTAATATTGTGGTATTCAGAATGTTGCATTGAGAATAACGTTCATTTGGTTCTCTGTACACACGAACACATTTATCATGGTTATAAAGACAAAATCTAGATTCGTTTGTAAAGAGAACTTGTTGCCAGTCATCCTGCAACAAATTAACATAACTCCTTCCAAAATTCAAGCGAAGTCTCCGATGTTCTACGTACAAGGCTGGACCAGCACGTATACGACATACCAAATTAGCTTCTATAGACGTTTGCGAACTGTTTCTATGCAAATTCGAGTACCATGAACTCCTGTAGTTGAGATTGCAAATACCTGCTTGTAACGAATCGTTGTCTTAGAATAGAAAGTCTCAAAAAGTGATCCTGGACACGGGTTGTGGCACGAAGTCTACATTTCCCAGGTTGTCGGATATAGTTACGACTTAGTATTATTCAGGATATCGATGTATGAGACACACCGAACCTTTCCCCTATTCGGCGATAACTTCAGTCTCCCTCTAATAACATCACGGCTTGCGCACATTCCTCTCTCGTCAAATTTCGAAATTCACGTTGCGTAATGGCGAAAAGGCAAAACAAGAAACAATAAGATAACTTTACCAAGATAAAACACAATATAAACATAAGTTAAACCTGATAGTACATTAAATGATTATTGGATGTGATTTAATTTTATGTAACTAACACTAAAAACAACACCAAATGTCAACACAAGTTTGATAACTGAACGTGAAATACAAATCAACGCCAACCGCTCCAAATTATCAATATATAAGATAAACATTTTTTTCGTTTACTACATGGTGCGTTAATTTCTTAGAGCAGTGTATATAGAATATGAAACCAAAAACTTGGTAGTCAATTACGGCCAGATCATCAACATCAAAAACTGCCGAAAATTGTAGTATGTGCCGCCTATGAATTCGGCATGTCTTTTATATTGAACTTACACATTGTTTGAACAGTCTTGGAGGCTAAGAGTTCAACAACATCGTACGAAAAGTCACGTGTTAAAAATTTACGCTTGCATGTGAATTATTAAAAGAAGATGTAAGATGTGTGCTCTACGGGGCGTTTCACGTCCAATTTGGTAACAATCTACCTTTAATCAAACGAACGAACGAACGAACACATGTACACATGTAACAATCGACAACTGACTTATTTTCTCGCGTATGAGAGGGAATTGGGAAAACATTTTGGATTCATATTCTATATAATTACATCTTTCCATTTTTCATATGTTGTCTCTTTCTTTAAAGGACAGCTTGTATATGGAACACTCTGAAACTTAGATACATTAATTTAATAACTGTAGTTTCGTTTAATGCCGCCTCAGGAGCTCACGGCTAGTATGTGAGTATAGAAAATAGCGCTCTCAAAGAACCCAAGCCAAAATCAAACTAAGGTGGAAGATAATATGCCAAAAGCCCCTGGGAGTACCGGGCGAAATCCCCTTGTATTTAGCCTTATCCGATCAAATTGGGCTCTGGTAACGCGGACTATTATTTCCCTTGTTAGTACTAAAGTACAAAACAAGCACTTCTACTGTTACAATGCAAGGAATCCTGCATTGCAGCTGAGTAAATGAAATCAGGAAGGCAAGGATAAACCAGGGTACATAAGGTTTCGAAGATTAACACTGTAGAGGAAGTAGATTTGATACAATCCACTAAGCTATCTGGAATTCCCAAGGTTAGAATGCAGGAGCTGATGGGACAAGGCCAGGACTACTTACAGGCCTAAAGAACAATAGTTGAAGATAATTTACTAGCCATATGTAAAGAAATCAAACTACTTCAGCAGGAGAATCCAAGTGTCAAGGAGGCTTTTCTCTTGAAGCTGTTGCGTCTAATTAAAAGAATAAAGCTAGAGGAATTGGAAGCCTCGATTGGTAGACCAGGCCAGGAAGGAAAGTATTTACCAGGGCCACACTATTTCCCAGATCCCTACTATATTACTGTGGGTATTACACTAGTACCCATTTTGTGATATTTTGAAAAAAATATGAGTAAGCAAATACTTGTGATAACGTGATAGGTTTCATTTTAAGAAGCTATCTGGAATTTTCAAAGCTAAAGTGCAGGAGCTGGTGAAACAGGGCGATAACCACATACAGGCTAAAAGAGGTCTTCACCAATCACACACAAAGGAGCCATGTAACTACAGTAAAAGAAATCAAGCGCCGAGGAAGCTTATCTTTAAAAGTTATTAGGTTCGATTAAAGAAATAAGGATCTATGGCCACCTCAAGTAATCTAATCTGATTTAACCGTTTAATGCGCTTGCTTTGAAGTTCAGAGCGATACTGTTGCTCGGCTCAACTCCTATTTTAGTAGCTGTCAAGTGGTATTTGGAACACGGCATTCTTCGATGTTTTTATGCAATTTGAATGTTGGCTTATCTGAAGAACAATGTGGAAAATTTGAATAAGTGGTTTAGGGAATTTCGAGCAGGAATGAAAGTTAAAAACTTCGGTTGAGGTTCCAGGTATAAGATAAATAAACTGAGAGCATGATAATTAATCAACAAACCTAGCAATCGCTTAAGGATGGCGATTACTTTATCATTTATATGAACATTAAAAGTATTTTGCATTTTCTGATGTGTCAACAAATCAAGAAATTTGGGTATATGTTACAAAAGTATTTTTAATAATATATAATATTATTAAAAATGGGGTGTGAAGAACACAATACAAGTTCATATGTATTTTTGAATGTATCTTCCCCAAAGACGTAGATACGTATTTCACATTTCTACATGATTATCAATACGCCCCTGTTGGAGAAGAGACACATTCAAAAACACATAACTACCTAGCTATCTTGCAGATATTATTAAGACAGAGCGTGAAGGAATATTCAGCGCTGTCTCTATAATAATCGCTGAACTAGCCGGGTGTTCCTTATAGTAGGTAACCACCGTATCTATAAAAAACTGTATTATCGTGTCTTCACTACCTGTCGGCGTAAACCGAATACGTATATAAAAACATAATTTGATTATATTATATACGTATTCGGTTTACGGCGACAAGTAGTGAAGACACGATAATACAGTTTTTTATAGATACGGTGGTTACCGACTATAAGGAACACCCGGCTAGTTCAGCGATTATTATAGAGACAGCGCTGAATATTCCTTCACGCTCTGTCTTAATAATATCTGCAAGATAGCTAGGTAGTTATGCGTTTTTGAATGTGTCTCTTCTCCAACAGGGGCGTATTGATAATCATGTAGAAATGTGAAATACGTATCTACGTCTTTGGAGAAGATACATTCAAAAATACATATGAACTTGTATTGTGTTCTTCACACCCCTTTTTTAATAATATTATATATTATTAAAAATACTTTTGTATTATACAAAATTGGTAGGTTTACCTACTCAAGTATGTTTCAAATTATGTTGTTATATACGTATTCGGTTTACGCCGACAAGTAGTGAAGACACGATAATACAGTTTTTTATAGATACGGTGGTTACCGACTATAAGGAACACCCGGCGAGTTCAGCGATTATTATAGAGACAGCGCTGAATATTCCTTCACGCTCTGTCTTAATAATATCTGCAAGATAGCTAGGTAGTTATGCGTTTTTGAATGTGTCTCTTCTCCAACAGAGGCGTCTTGATAATCATGTAGAAATGTGAAATACGTATCTACGTCTTTGGAGAAGACACATTCAAAAATACATATGAACTTGTATTGTGTTCTTCACACCCCATTTTTAATAATATTATATATTATTAAAAATACTTTTGTATTATACAAAATTGGTAGGTTTACCTACTCAAGTATGTTTCAAATTATGTTGTTGGGTATATGTGTTTAAAGATAATCGAAAAGTAAGATATGCGGTTTCCTTCAATTGTACAAGATGGATCGTAAAAATTGTATATGAATGCATGAAAATAGCCTAAAAATAATATATAAATGATGTTTTCTTCAGATCTACCAGAGTAAAGCTATTAAACTAAGGGCCGGTATTATAAACAGCGAATAAATCTCTTAATAACAACTTGACGAATAAATTTATTCAACGAATAAATTTAAATCTGGTATTATGGAAAATGCATCCAAGTAAAATAAATATTTATAGAATAACTCTGAATAGTTGTGTATTTTGCAGTTTAGCGTTTCGATAAACGGTGGAGCCACTGAATAAAATGAAAAAATACAAACAAATTCTAATTCTTTACCATTTCTTTTTGTTTATATTTGTAAAATACAAACCGATAAATTTGGCATTATCAAAATTCAAGTTATCAAACACACACAAAATATAAACTTTTAAAAATAAGGTTATGTTTATTTGAATACAGGAGCAAACAGCTGTTCGCATTTAACCAATGGATAACATTTAATACCAAGATTTTCTAGGGTGTAAATTAATTCAGAATAATTGAAACATACATGAGTAGGTAAACCCCACCAGTTTTGTATAATACAAAGGTATTTTTAATAATATAAAATATTATTATTGGTGTTCTTCACACCAGATTTTTAATAATATTTTATATTATTAAAAATACCTTTGTATTGTAAATTAATTAATAGATTTACTTGCTTAGTTTCCTTATTCGCTATTTATAATACCCAATCTATAGAGTAAATTAAATTTACTCATTTACTAAATAAAATCTGCATATTTTATCGTTTATAATACCGACCCTAAAAGAAATAAAACTGCCACAGCATCTTGGTACACACAATATTGAAGTTTCTCCAGGTCGGATAATAAGGGGCTTATTATTCCATCATGACAACACTTCCTCCTATATTACTGCTATAAGAGCAAGCAATTCGAACACATCATATCTCATGATCTCGAGATGTGTGACTTCTAGTTCTTACTTAATTACAAAAAGAATTTACGTGGTCGTCGCTTCATTTAAAAAGAGGAGTCGATGCAAAATTCGTGTTTAGCAATGCATCACTACTTTAAAAGCTCAGGAAACTTGGCTTCTGAAGTTATATATTTTCCTTCACCATTTTAGTTTGTATCACTTGTATCACTTATATGGCCTAGCTTACGGTCACATAATTTCTATAGAAAGAAATAGTTTGCATACCCAACCTTTGTCTAAAGTCTGGAAACACTGCATCACTACAGGCTACGTCATGGAGTGGACAGCGAACATTAAATTCTGTCTTAAACTCTGTAAAAGTATGGCCGACATTTGATACAACAGGTGCACGGAGGTAATTATTTATCTCGTTTACATATACTTAGGTGATATAAGGGATTTAAAAGTGGCATGGAAACAATAGAAGTTCAATTTCCGTGCGTAATAAGAATCTCTTTGCAAAGATCGTTGTGTGTCTGTTGGCAGATGGATTTGATGTAAGCCGTTAAACAAAAACAATTTGTCACAACTTAGTACAAAATTGGGTCACGTTTGTTGTCTGAAGATCAAAAACATGACTATGTTTAGTACGCAAGGAGCATCCTTCAAGCTTATACGAATAAAGATTTCGTGAATTCCATTGTTGTTCACATTGTTGTGAAACTTGGTGTTTTCACTATAATCCCACAACTAAACCCCAAAGTGATGAATGGAAGTCACCAATATTACAAAAAGTATTAAAAAGTTTGAACGGAAGAGGATTTGTCGTGTGTGATCTAAGTACTCAATACCAGGGCAATTGGATTCTGCTTAATTACGCACGCTATTTACCAAATTTGTCTTCCTGCGACCATTTTCTTCTTCCAAAAAGACTTTGATGATGTTAAAGACATTCAGACGAATGTTACATCGACCGACCCTTCGGGACATTCGACTAAAACATTAGCAGAAATCTTTCCAATTATTGCTCGATCGTACTATTGTTGTATAGATTCAGAAGTAATGTATTTTGTATAGCTGTCTTGCTTCCGTTTTCTACTATCAACTGAACCTCATTATTTAATTGTCGAACTATATATGTACATATCGAATCAGTGGCACCGTTATAATCTCAAAAAATATATTTAAAAACGTATTAGATATAAGAGAGATATGAATTTACTAAATCCATTATCGTATGATTTAAATGATTACGTGTATATAACTTCGATCTTTGGATACATTTAATAAATTTTACGACTAATAATAAATAAAAGTCAGTAAAACTAATTAGCTATTTTAAATTTAGACTTATCATAATCACAAACAAAATATGATTATGAGAAATATATTGTGTAAGTTAGGAGGAGAATGCAATTCATGAAAGACAAAGTTTGCAATATTCTTACATACAGGGTTAGTTAAAAGTATGGAGACGGCGATTTATTGTCGTTAATATTCATTTTAGGGTATTATGTTCAATACAAAAGTTTGTTAGGATATTTTGGTCTACATTTGAGAATATTTGAATTCTTTTTTCAATTGTTTTTTAGTTACGCCTGTCCGCGCAGTTTTTTTTTAAATGGGAACTAGTAAATTTTACTCTACCATTCGATAGAGAATTTTTTTCTCTTTACAATAATATTTTTGTTTTTTTAAAATTAATTTTAATACTTTTAACTAAACCTGTATATGCAACAGATTGACAGACGTACTGCGGTTGAATTCTATGTTCGGTCCTTGTCTGATTTCCCCATTTTCTATATTGACTGAAGTTTATATTTACATGTGTGAAAAATATTAGTGATACATATTAATGGATTTTCATGTAGCTGTTAAATTCACAATTACATATTTCTTGTGAAGGGATTAGATCAAATTAAATTTAACAAGGCATGGTAATGAGTGTAATGACTACAGGGAAATCTATTATATCATATGATATCACAGTTTCCGACTGTCATTAAAGCTAGACAAAGCAATGGGAAAACGACCATATAAATTTACCCTGTTGAACATGCAACAATCTAAACAAATGTATATTCCTTCTCGGAAAAAAAATTCTGTAAAATATAGATTTTAAATTGAATATTGTGTTCTGACATATTAATATTCGGACACGTAATTTGAATTGAATTGTTCGACAGATCAATTCCAATAGAGCAGTAGTTTACAGAAATTCCATTTGTGAGGAAAAACATATTGATCCAAATTACCACAGTATACAAGTTTGCCCAGGTTTGTTGATCATACCTGCAGTTTATTAAGCATGCTTTGAATTCGTTAAACACGTGCCAGTATTCAGAATTCAATCAAAATTTTTAAAAAATTCTGAAGAAAAGTCGGTTCTCTATCAACGAGGACAAATGCGAGGCTCTCAGGATTACGCAACAACTTTACACGGCGTCCTCGTATACACAGTGTATACGAGGACGCCGTGTAAAGTTGTTGCGTGATCAGATGTGCTAGCTTTACTGTGCCCCATGTGCGATACTTTGATTAGTGGTCTTACCTACTGATGATGACAATTTAGTTGTCGAAATGCGTATTTAGGATACGATTAGTAATTATGGTAAGGGGTTATATACCTTTTTAAGTTTTTACTTAACCACAGTCTCCAAAGAAAGACTTTTCGTTCTTAACAAAGCAAAACTAGCAATTTGCAAACGAATTTATTAATAGAGATGCTGCATTTTGGAATACTGTCGTGTTTAATGACCAATATATGTTTCAGTCGTGTCATAGTGGCCGTGTTAAAGTTTATCGACTAGTGAATAGACGTTATGATGAGAGATAGTGCATGAAGTACGCAGAAGTGTTTTTTTTTTTGGAGTCAACATGCGTTGGTCAGTTCAATGGGTCCTGGAATTTATTGGAATATTGAGGAGCAATTAACTGCAACAGTTTACATTGACATTTTAGAGAATACAATGTGACCGTCAGTGCAACAATTATATCGAAATTTCACTTTTTAATACGATTACACTCCAATTCATACTGCCAACGTGGTGCGGATTTGGTTATCAAATAATAATATTAGTTAACATTCTGAACTTACTGCAAATGAGAATTAATGAATATTAATTCCCATTTTTACATGTCAATGACGCCTTATGTGATGCATTAATAACTACAATCCGACAAACCAAGTTTGTACTAGCATGTATAACACACCTCGTCGCGACTAACGATCTTACTGGTTGTTAGGACAATTAAAAATTACTGTAAAGCCACTTCCATCAACGGGAACGTACAGACGCGTTTGGCTCTAATTGAAGCTTATCAATGTACGGTATCTCGAAGACAGACATGACTTTTCAATTCTCTACTTTGTGTATATATAGTTAACATTCTGAACTTACTGCAAATGAGAATTAATGAATATTAATTCCCATTTTTACATGTCAACCAGTAAGATCGTAGTCGCGACGAGGTGTGTTATACATAAAGACGGCAGACTGTGTGTCTGACAGACAAGAATCATTTCACCATGTGTACTAAATATTATTTTGGATACTATAATATAAATATGTTTTGAAGGTGCATCTGTTATTGCCAATAATACCACTTTTTCTTTAGAATAAATGTTTTGTTCATTGTTAGAAAAACGAAATAATGATTTTTTTTATTTTGATTTAGAACTGTAAAATATATGTTCAAATTCTGTTATCTCTTTGATAAATGCATGTATGGAAATATTTACGAAACTACTAAATATATGTTTTTCTGCTCCGATATGTAAACAAAGCGAGAGGAATGAAAAATAATATTTTGTACTAATGGTGAAATGATTCTTGTCACCATGCACCGGGCACATAGTCTGCCGTCTTTACTTATACATGGTAGTACAAACTTGGTTTGTCGGATTGTAGTTATTAATGCATCACATAAGGCGACATTGACATGTAAAAATGGGAATTAATATTCATTAATTCTCATTTGCAGTAAGTTCAGAATGTTAACTATATATACACAAAGTAGAGAATTGAAAAGTCATGTCTGTCTTCGAGATACCGTACATTGATAAGCTTCAATTAGAGCGAAACGCGTCTGTACGTTCCCGTTGATGGAAGTGGCTTTTCAGTAATTTTTAATTATAATAATATTAGTGTTTGAAGATTGCCCTCCAGGAGTGCAGAACTAAACCTTATTGAAAGTATTTGGGGGTTATTGGTGAAGAAAATGTATAAAAATAATTTTCATTCGATAAATTATGACGAACTGCGTGATAACCTTTTACATCATTGGAAAAATCTAGATCCGAAAATTGTAGCAAATGTAATATATTCTATATTTTAAAAAATGGAGCAATAACAAGATATTAAATGCTTTTTAAATTTCCCTATTAATAACTTATTTCTTCTCGTTTGTGTTATATAATAAATATTTTTCTCCTCGAGTAAAAATATTTATCATTTGTCTATTTTTGTTTTGATTATTTCTACAATAAAACTAATTATCAAATCTAGACGCAGCCATATTTTTTATATTGCTAACTACAGTTATAATTGCAACACAACAACTTCAGTGTACCGATTTCTAGGGCGCCAACTGTACCTGCAATGCTAACTAACAGCTGTAATTACACCACAACAACTTCAGTGTCCCGATTTCTAGGGCGCCGACTGTACCTATCTAAAAAATGGGTGGAGCAAAGATATGCGATAAATTTTGTGTTCGGTTGGGTAAAACTCCAACTGAAACTTTTGAAATGACTAAAACTGCATACCCAGGTGATAGTTCATCTGGATGTAGAGTGTTTGAGTGGCATAAGAAATTCAAAGGCGGTTGTGAATCAGTGGAAAATGAACCTCGACGCGGGCGACCACCAGCGGCACAGATTGATTCAAACATTGCAGAAATTAACGATTTGATCCAAAATGATCGTCAGATTGGCATAATCGAATTTCTGACACTGTTAATTTGCCTTATAGTTTCACTAAAAAATTATTCATAAAGATTTAGGGTAACGAAAGGTCGCGGCCAAATTGAATTCTTGTCCCTGCAGGATCAGTTCGAATGTGACCGTTACACGAGTCGCATGGAACGACCGAATTTGACGCGCGCCATACGCTACAGAAAAAGGACAATACAATCGTGAAAAATAGTGCTATTGGAAAAGTGTAAAATCGATTGTCTTCGTGAAAGTATATAGAATGGGATACAATTGACATAATTGCAAAATTGTTATTATGAAAAAAGTTATTCGTTTTGAATCGAGTATGTATTTTTGGGAAAACGCAAACGAAAAGTAAAGTTTATCGCTCGTCCTCGCTCGTTCTTTGGACTATTTTTTATTGAATTGCTTATATCCTAACTAAAAAAAGCGTGGTCGACGAACTTGCGCATTTTTGGGCGAACGGAGGAGATATGATTTTTTTTCTGAAGCTGTGCAGTGTCGACGTGGTATTTCGGTACAAGGGGGTTTTCGGGGTCGCTGATTTACATTTTACTTCTTAACTTCTTTCATTATCAGTTATTCGTTAAGGATGAATGAACATATCTCTTCAATAAATTATTGTGTACATTGAATAAAACATATGTCACAATATAGTAGTGTCACGGTATAGTGAGATCTTTTGTTTTCGCTCGCTGTTGATTTTATTCACGGCTAATTTCGGCTCAGGATAATGCCATATTATTTACTGAAGGAACTGCAGACATCAGAGAAGCACAGCAATTGTCAAGGAAAGAGATATTCCGCATAATTAAGAATACTCTTGCTTCCCAAACTGTGGACGATGCAGCTCTCATTGTTGAAACGCTTATCTCTTACCAATAGGGCCATGCATTCTTTATTACTGAAGAAGTGAAAAAAAATTCTCTTATATATTCTACAAACTACATGATATATGGAAAAAGGCTTCCCGGAAGGAAGAGAGGTTATTCGAGAAGAATGCGGAATGGTTCATCTTATCTCAGGACGGATCTTCTCAAAGTACTTCGGAGTCAAAAGCGTTCGGTGGTCGACTTCTACAAGTTTTTCGGATAGTAGTGGCAGATAAAAACGGCGAAAAACGGAAAAACTGCGCGAAGAAAGTTCAGAGGAACTCGCCTTTGCTACGCAGATGAGCCTCCGTGCAAGCGGTAAGGTTCACGCTGCGCAGGTATTGAAGAACGTTACAATTGGGAGTCCTTCCAAAGCATCATCATACCTGTCGTCTTCGAACACCGTTAGAGAAAGAACAATAACGCCTGAAGAAGCATTGTCGGTTTTTTGTAGAAGGTAGATTCTCGAAAAATCAATATTTAGTGGTAAGAGCAGGCTGCAAATTGGTTAATAGTCGAGATTTTCCGTCGCATAACGTACTTTGAAAAGCTAAAAATTCTTGTTATTCACCGATAAAAACAATTACATACACAGAGAAACGAGCAGCCATAGAACTTCAAGCATTATTAGACCTTACAGTGAAACGAATCGTTTTAGCGCAAGAAAGTGCCTTTCAAAATATATCAAACGTTGATTTTGGTAAAATGACTTATATGAAAGTGGAGTTGTGATGGAACTTTATGTCAGAGTGAATATAAGCAAAAATTCACCGGTGATGATGGCACGAGTATTTTCTTTACGTCATTAGTTCCACTGCAACTTTCAAGTGTAAATGAACAAAACGAAAAATATGTTGTCTGGCAAAACCCTGTGCTTTCATCTCCGCGATACTGTAGACCAATTAAAATAGAATTTCGGAAAGAAACTGTGAATACAACGAAAGCTGGAATTTAATATGTACAAGATCAAGTTAAAAATCTTGTTCCATTTTCAGACATAGTTTAGGGAAAATATATGCAAGTAAATTATAACTTTGCCTTGCCATGGTAGACGGGAAAGTGTGTAATGCAGTGGCGGACAATGTAGCGACTCAACGCTGCTTGCTATCTTTGCAAAGCTACATCAAAAGATTTTAATGACCACGATGAAAGCTCGAAGTTATCGATGATTATTTGAACTTACGTATTTCTCCATTGCATTTATGGATACGCTGCTTTGAATGTTGTTTGCATTTATCTTATCAACTAGATATTAAAAAATGTCAAGCGCGAACTGCGGAAGATAAAACGATTGTTAAGAATCGTAAAAAAGCCACTCAGGAATCTTTCAATAAAAATTTAGACCTTATTGTTGGGAGCACGGATGATGACAACACTGCTCGTCGCTTTTTCGAGAACGCTACAATTTCAGCCAAAACTACTGAAGCAGACATTCGTTTAATCACAAGATTCCACTCTATTTTACAAGCGATTTCGTCAGGTCGTACAATTAATTGATACCCCGAGATTTAGAGCTTATGCTTGGGAAACTGCGAAATTATTTATTGAATTGTACTCATGGTTCTGCATGCCACCATCGATCCATAAACTGCTTATTCATGATCCGCAAATCATTGCTTCGGCTTTACTGCCAATCGGTCAGATGTCTGACGAAGCACAGGGAACGTGCCACAAATATATCAAAAAATTTCGCCAGGATTTCTCGCGCAAAAGCAACCGTTCTTTGACAATGCAAGATGTATTTTGCCGTTTGTTAATTAGCTGCGATCCATACATTTTAAGTGTACGAAAACTACCGAAAAAGAAAAAAAACACATATGTCGCTTGAAGTTCTACATTTAACTGTACCCGATGACACGAACACTGAAGACGGCACTGACGTATCCACTATACATACCGATAGTGAATCTAATGATAGTGAATGTGGCTAGATTAATCCGATATAGTGTACAAATTAAAAAGCATTTATTTTCTTATGTAATTTTCATGTAGAATTCATTTGTACCAAGTCCCCAAGTCGGAATCTTTTTGACTCTTATACATTGCCAATGCAATTACGATTAAAATATTTTGTTTATTTAAAAACAAACATCTTATTCGTAATTAACCCAATGTAAAACTCCCAGATACCAAATTTTACCGAAAAATAAGAATTTTATAATATACTCGGTCGCCAAATTTGATTCGCCATTTTTTTGCCAAAACTGATATTGTATTCGTTATTAGCGACTTCGAAACCCCCGAGTAGAGAATTTCAAAGCCGTTAGACAACGTTTTGAAGTTTTGGCCAGCTTTTTGGGATTCTGTCCCACTGTGCGTCTGTTGGATTCTGCATCACTACAATGCTCCGGGCCACAAATCAGCGATTTGTCAACTAACACTTGAAGAATTTGGGGTTGAAATTATGGTTCACCCTCTCTACTCGCCTCGCCATGCCTCCGTGTGACTTCCATTTGTTTCCTGAAGTCAAAAAAGAATTAAGAGGTCGAAAATTTGGGTGGATTTAAAGCTCGACAAAGCGGTGATGAGTATACTAAATAGACTCTCAAAAAATGGTTTCTCAGATGTTTATGACAAGTGGACAAAACGATGGGTGAAAGTATATTACACAGAATGTTACATTTTTCTACTATAGCACCGTTAGTTTCTTTCCTCGTATATTTGACAATCAGAATATCGTTCGCAGATTTAAGAGAACTAAACCTTTCGACGTAGTACAGTGCTAGTGAACAAAAGCAGAGTTAAGTGTATTAGTGTTTAAATGTCCTTTGGATCCGTCTAAATTTTTAAATTAAAATTATAAATTAAAAATTTATTAATATCAGGGAATAACAGAAGGAAAGCTAATGGTTGATTTGTTTAATTAAGTTTTAATCAGGTGTAATATACAACAAAAATACTAAATGTATATATTTTGAGTGTTGTCTAAACAGTAGACAATAAAACAATAAACAGAGATGGTTTCTAAAAAACCTCGATTGCATATAATGTGCAAATATATATATATATATATATATATATATATATATATATATATATTTTCGTGTATATATACGAATTATATTGAATTTAATTGGAGTGAGAAATAGCAATTATTCAAATCTCCTCTCACATGCAATTGTCGCTAAATTTGTTGCGTTGATTCTACAATCTGACAAGATTACTCCTGCATATATATATATATATATATATATATATATATACAGATGAATTCGACAAGTGTTTTTGAAAAACACTTCATTGACCGCAAATAATAGATAAGATTAGATAGAAACATGTAACTGCAAAATTTCATCGTGTATGGGAGATATGATATATCAAAGTAAAGCATATGAGTGTATACACTGCAGAATTTTTATAAAGTGAAGACTAAACTTAATTATCTATAGTATAAAGTATATAGTCTCATACTATTATAATATTTTTAAAACGGTAAGTTTAAATATTATAGTTTTAGAGAAATATTAAATATTTTGAAATATATTTCTATAAAGTAACTTTATTTATGAAATGAACAATATATTGTTATATTGTTTGTATTTTGTTTTTATAGGTTAAATAGATGTTAGTTATTGCATTGTTTTTATATTTTTTGCAAAAGTGCACATATGAATTTTAATTTTGTTTTTCAAATTACTTTTAGTATCACGTAGTATACCAGAGAACACTCTCATTAAAACAGTAAATTACATTATGTTGATTCATGCATGTAATATCAATATAATCGACGTGAATTTCTTTAGCATGACTCTACATTGAATATATTAATATAACAATAAGCGAACACAAGTTTTGCATCAATAATTCATCCATTTTAATCCCCATCTTTTTATTAAAAAAAAAAAACTACTTGTCAATACAAATACTTTATCTGTGATTGATATAATTCTAGGTATGCGTAATCGTATCATTTTCGTTGTTTTAGTTAAAATAAACATGCCTAATCAAGAAGAAATTATTTCCATCAGGGAAAGAATTGAGATGTATAATTCCAAGAATGAGTTGACATCGCCTACGGAGTTTTCAACGGTTAATAAAAGTAAGTTAAATTTCCTTAGATTATTTAAAGCCCTCATGGTAGAATTTCTTTTCATTGTGGGAGGAAATCTACCATACGTATTTTAATGGACATATATTTTCCAAATTATCCTTAATTAAGTGAATAAAGATGTATTTTCTTCTGAACAATTCCTTTTATGTTATATTACATCTCAGCTTATATCAAAAGACAAAAGATGCTGTTCCTCTTATATCTAAATGAAGACTTTTTATTAGAGACAGTTTCGTTTCAAGGCACCACACACCTGAGGGAGTTTCACCACTTCTTTGGAAGTCCTTAAAATCATGTTTTTTAGGGGTGGATTAGTCCCGTTTCTTCGTCGAACGTGCGTGACGTTTTTATTTTACCTGTTATGCTGTTCAATTCTTTTCTATTGCTAGTCTTAATCTTTTCTTTCCAATTAGTTATTTCCAGTCTCTTTATATCTTCCTCTACTTCGTCTCTAACTCTTTCTGTTTGTTTAGTAGCTCTTGTATTTTTAATGGTCATTTTTATTAGTCGTAAGTTATAGTATATACTGCTTAAATTTTTTATATAATTTCTGTTGTTAATTGATTTTTTTTCCTGTTTAATACTAATCATTAACTATAACTTAATTAATTGTGTAACGATCTGCAATTTACCATCATATTATATATTTTTTTGTTATATAATTATATATCTTAAGTTATTTAAATATCAATTACATTTAAATATCATATACATTTGCTTATCATGCTGACTGTTCCGTGTTTTGATTCCTGTCTGGTTGTCCGAGTAGATTTTCGTGGTTTTCCTTCTCGTTTAAGGCGAATGCCGCCAACTTTGCATCTTAAGACGCTCCACGGGCGCATACATAATAATAACTCAAGTCTTGCTTTTCCCTGTTTTTGTTGTCTATCTGTTTTTGGAATACTAAGGCATGATTTATTATTATTCAATTGGAATGTATCCTTGAATAATTTTATCCATAGCAACTCAATTATATGACATTTCTATACTGTCATTTATATTTTATATCCTTGATAAAGGCATCATTGCCGAAACATGTAGGGTTGTTTTAAATATATATACTTTAAAGTAAAGCCAGACCTTAAATCGCCAACTGATTGAATTTACTATATATATATATATATATAGTAAACTTAATAAGTCCGCGATTAAAGGTCTGGTTTATTACTTCTAAGTATATATATTTAAAACAACCCAGACCTTTAATCGCCGACTTATTAAGTTTACTATATCATACCAAGGTCGCGAAAATATTATATTATATTTATATATATATATATATATATATATATATATATATATATATATATATATATGGAAGATTCAATTAGTTGGCGATATAAGGCCTGGTTTTACTTTAAAATGTATATATTTAAAAATTTAAAACAATCTTACATGATGCCCTTTTCAAAGAATTTAAAATATAAATGACAGTATATTAATATCACCAGAAGTAAAACCATACCTTAAATAGCCAACTAATTGAATCTATCATAACGTACAAAGGTCACGAAATAATTATTTATATATATATATATATATATATATGAAAAATTTTTGTGAAAAACTTATCTGCGCGGAATGTGCATATATCGATATTTCACTGTTTTTTACAGATCATCAGTGCACCTCACCGAAGACAGACATGATATTCACTTCTATACTACGTGTATATATACGAACTGTAATGAACTTCATGTGTATGAGAATTAATAATTATTAAATCTCATTTTACATGCGATTGTCGCTATAATTTGTTGCATTTAATTCTACAATTCGGCAAATCACTTTTGCCCTAGATTGTAGACGCAACAAGCCGCGACATCAACTGTACAAGTTGTCAGTACAAATGAAAAATTTTTGTGAAAAACTTATCTGCGCGGAATGTGCATATATCGATATTTCACTGTTTTTTACAGATCATCAGTGCACCTCACCGAAGACAGACATGATATTCACTTCTATACTACGTGTATATATACGAACTGTAATGAACTTCATGTGTATGAGAATTAATAATTATTAAATCTCATTTTACATGCGATTGTCGCTATAATTTGTTGCATTTAAATGCAACAAATTATAGCGACAATCGCATGTAAAATGAGATTTAATAATTATTAATTCTCATACACATGAAGTTCAATATATATATATATATATATATATATATATATATATATATATATATATATATATATATATATACAGGCTGATTCAAATTAAGTGCGCACCATTGCTATCTCTGTTATTATTGATTCTAGAAAGTAGGTTAAATTAGCAAAGTATTAGTGTTTTTAATATTGATTAGCATTCAGTTCATGAAAAGAAAATTTAATAACGCATTTTCGAGAAATTTTAAAATTTATAATTTTTTTAAATGGAACAGCCTGTATATTTTTAAAAATTCTGAATGCTAATGTTCTTTGTAATATAAAAGTTTCCATACACTATTGTCCTAAAACGAATAATAAAGTAGTTATAGCAGTTTCTATTTCCTTCTAAATGTTGTCATTGCTCCGCTAACTTTTGACAAAACAAAAACATATTTTGTGTTTAATGTTTATTTTAACATATTACAGCTTACAAAATTAAATTAAAAAGAAGAAAGTACATGTATAATTTATAAATACTGCTCAAAGGTGTCACCTTCCTGCTCAATACATTTTCGTGCACGCTTCAGTACACTCTGGGTGGCTCTTAAGATTGTCCTTCTATCTAATTGGCGAAAAACTTCTCTGACCTTGTCTTGCAATTCGCGCACGTTGCCGTATCGTGTTTTGTACACCTCAGTTTTTAAGTATCCCCAAAGAAAAAAGTCTAAAGGTGAGAGGTCAGGGGAGCGTGCTGGCCATTGAATTGGACCATTTGTAGCAATTCACTTTTCGGCAAAGATGGTGTCGAGGTAGGTTTGCACTAGGTGATAGTTGTGTGCAGGAGCACCGTCCTGCTGAAAGTATAAATTTTGGCGCATCAGGTAATTAGCGTTATCAAGGAAATCCTCTAGAACGTTACGAATAAATTCCAGATATCTGTTTTCCTGTCAACGTACCACTGTAGAACAGTGGACCAACGACTACCAAACCAATTAATCCGCACCAAACGTTAAAACTAAATCGAACTTGTGCAGCATGTGAACGAACTATTAATAAATTTTCTTGAGACCAGTAGTGACTATTTTTCTTATTAAACATGCCTCTATTTGAAAAATTTGTTTCGTCCCCTTTAAACTTTTTTCATTGGGGATACTCAAAAAATGAGGTGTACAAAACGCGATACGACAACATGCGCGAATTGCAAGACAAGGTCGGAGAAGTTTTTCGCCAATTAGATAGAAGGACAATCTTAAGAGCCACCCAGAGTGTACTGAAGCGGGCACGAAAATGTATTGAGCAGGAAGGTGACACCTTTGAGCAGTATTTATAAATTATACATGTACTTTCTTCTTTTTAATTTAATTTTGTAAGCTGTAATATGTTAAAATAAACATTAAACATAAAATATGTATCTGTATTGTCAAAAGTTAGCGGAGCAATGACAACATTTAGAAGGAAATAGAAACTGCTATAACTACTTTATTATTCGTTTTGGGACAATAGTGTATTGAAACTTTTATATTACAAAGAACATTAGCATTCAGAATTTTTTAAAATATACAGGCTATTTCATTTAAAAAAATTATAAATTTCGAAATTTCTCGAAAATGCGTTATTCAATTTTTTTTCATGAACTGCATGCTAATCAATGTTAAAAACACTAATACTTTGCTAATTTAACCTACTTTCTAGAATCAATAATAACAGAGATAGCAGTAGTGCGCACTTAATTTGAATCAGCCTGTATATATCCTTTTACTAAATAAATTTAAATGCTTGGCTTTGAAAGTCAGAAGAATTGCATCTCAAGTTATCTTTTCCAATAAACTGATTAATTGATGATTCACAATTATTTTGGCTATGTTCAATTTTATATTTTCACGATACACCAATATTCTACAAGTAAACTTTTCTAGAACTTTGTATTATTTACATTCACCATTAATTTCTATTAGTAGAAATTTCAACAACTTTGCATTCAATTTAGATGTTTTCAATTTAAGCCTGAGAGAATTTACCAAGTTGGTGTATGAATCATTCCAACATGTATACCTCAGCCATTTACTGCGTATACGTTGCTGTGGTTATTTAGTCTTTTATATTCGCAATTTGACACTTTTTCTATACATTAATTTAAGAGCTATTAATTATCTTTATATATAGCAGTATTTGTATATGAATAAAAAAAAATTATATAACATATATAACATAGATTTACATTTAATTATAGGCTGAATTTTTTTTTAAATTTTGTTTTGTTTATTTTGGATGCATTTACAATTATATTCAATTCCACACTCTTTTTCTTCTTTAATATGTTGCATTATTAGTTGTAATGCAATTGTTGAATAGCAAATTTTTCTTCTTATTATTAATATTCATAAAACTGGGATATTCCAGAGGTGGTTATTACATATAACCACGGTTGTTTGTACAAGACACTGTTATTATAAATCATTTCGAAATATCTTGCAATGTTTCACAATTTTCACCAATTTTTAATTATAATGTTTCAAAAATTAGTAATAATTCATTAACACTTTTATATGTAAAACAAACAGACAATAATAAAAACCAATAACACAAGAAGAAATAAAACTAGAATATAAAATATGTTATTGCAAAACTATACAATAAGATAATAGAAAAGAAAATGTAAATTAGTGACGATACAATTAATGATTTTCCTTTAATAAACTCGTTCTTCGTTGCACAGTTCTGCTTCAGAATTGTAGTCCTAAATTTTAAGCAAAACGTGGTATGGGTCTTTTACGATAACATACGAGTCACGTGATAAATAGTTACAAAACAGGGTTGACAAATCTACATTGCTTAGAGTCAGCTATAATTAGTAAATAATTATGATGTTATGTAGATCTCGGTTTCCGGGTTGGAACCGCGTCGTATTAGGCGTAATTGCCAACGTTTCGTCCACTGTTTCAAGCGACATCTTCAGGGCTGTACGTAGATGTTCGTCGTTTCGCAGTAGCTTGAAGAATCATTCTTCGAGCTACTGCGAAACGACTAATAAAATTAAAGAATAATCCTAATAAAATAAATAAAAAAGGATTCTAAAAATTATAATAAATTATACAAGAGGTTCAAAAATTCCTCCTTGCACAGCAAGACATTGTCCTAGGCGGTCGTAGAAATTAGCTCTTACATTTGCTAACATGTCGGCAGTTAATGAATTCGCAGCCTCAGTTATTTTTTCTCTCAAGGCAACTAGATTTTCTGCTCTACCAGCTTCATGAGTATAAACAATATTTTTTAGATATCCCCACAAAAAGAATTCATTTGGAGATAGATCGATCAAGAGATCGCGGGGGCCATTTAATGTTTCCTGTTCCAGTAATAAGACGGTTGGATTATGTAATTTTTTCCAGTTATCGCAGGAAGAAGTGCTATTGTTCAGCAAGAATTCTCTAAAATATCAAAATACTTAATTTTAAATTTGCAAATTAATTACTGTTACCTTCTAAAATCATTATTTGACTAGTTTGTATTAATTAATATGGCATATTAAAGTAATATATTTCAACATAAACTGACATTTGCGTATGTGATAACCTATAAAATTGTATTAAGTAAATGCATCAATCTATATTAGGCATGACTTTCGAATTTTCAAGGACTACTTTGACTTCGAATGTTTCTGAACACCCGTTATATGAACACCTGCCAGACTGAAACGGCGCGTGATTCAAATTTCAAGTTCTTATTTGGAACACCTTTATATTTTTCGTCACATCTTTATTATACTGTTTTACCACAACTGGATTGTACAAGCAACCACTTTCAAAAATACAATAATATTGTATTTTTCACTACACTTTGATAGCTGTCACTATATAAAAATAATTCAATACAATATTTTTATCTACATTCATATATAATTCCAATTAATATTTATATTTTATAATGATAGAAATTAAAAATTATATTAGTAATTTTACTTTAATTCCAATGGCCTTTATACAATTACACCATTCATTGAACATTTCTTGCTTAATTATATTGTAAACCTCTTCAAATTGCTGCTTGTATAGTCTGAAGTAAGTTTTAACTGCGTATCTTATAATTTACGTGCTAGAATAAATTCTCTATGTGAAGCACGTTTTTTTAATCACTAGCAGATGGAACGCTTACGTTTAGACATGTTAAAAAGGAACATTAAATTTTCAATTTCAAAATCCGCATTTGAATCAGATTCACACGACATTCTTCTGAATCTGAAATAAATAGCAAATAATCTTCTGTAAATGTGACCACCAGACATCGACTGAAAACACCATCTGCCTTCCAGAATACGTGCGTTTGTCTATTCTGTTCTGTACTGTTTTGTGCTCTTTTGAACTGCCCTGTGTGAAAATATACGCCTAGGCTTAGTATAATTATATTAAAGGTGATCGAAATCACGTGTAACTTAACTCGAAACTTAGCCAAAATTTGATATATGCTGTTAACTTCAATTAGTAATGGACACCCGTTAGTTATTTGTCCTTCTCTGTATCCTTAGTTGGCCATACTTCCGTGAGCGGTAGCTTACACACGTATAATATTTAATAAATAAAATCAAAATTTACACTGAAATTTAAGTCTAATAATAAATAAATTATATTCGTTTTCTTCTTTTCTTTTACAGCATTACATTTCAAAGGAATATACATTATACCTAACTCTGTTAGAAATGCAGTAGCAAGAATTGAATCTGGTGAACAACTAACAGAACCAATCGAACGACAAAATAAATATACTCAAGTCAGTCCTAATAATAAAAAAGGTATTTAAAACTACGCTAAGATTTTAACCTATTTTTAATATGCTCGCAATTCTTCCGCAGATAAAATCGATCCAAAAATAGTGAAATCTCGTATAGAACATTTTAGTAAAGTAAAAAAAATGCAACTTTAGTGATGCTCTTTTTTAAAAAGCAGCGTATTTTTCAGGTAAACGAAGTTTCAGATAATTCTAACTCAAACGATTACAGCTACAGAGTGCCTAAGGAGCTTACACAGGCCAGCAAGAGAACCGGCTTTACATCTTTAAAAAATCAATTTGAAAATTATCAAAATGAATACCAGGACGAAAATTGGCAAGAAGATTTCACTTCTAGTGAGGTAAACCTATGTTTAAATTTTTGTTTGCGGTTGTAATTTTAATTTTAGCTAAATTTCAGTCAAACTAGTTCAACGGTTAGCGAGTTAGATTCGCGATTTACTCAAGAGGATAATTTTAATCCGAGCGAATCAAAGGACATAACAAAAACGACAATTAATTCTCTTGGTACAGAATATAATACCTACATAAAATAATACACAAATAAACATGTGATATATATTTTTTTAATTAAAAGTGAAAATAAAGGCAATCTATATAAATTGTACAATACACAGAGGAACAAGCTTTTCAAAACTCGTGCTTAATTAAACGAATTTGGTTATGTATTTCCTGTTTAGAGACATATTTCCAAAAACAAGCTGGCAATTAACAAATGGCGCTTGTAAACGCTTGAATCCAAACAAATTTAAATATTTGTAACAAGCTTGTAGATAAACATTTATGAGACATTTTAAACTACATTTACAGGGTAACGATTTGGCTTGTTTTATTGCTGTAGAATTTGTGGGTCTGAGATTCAAGAATACTAAAATTGCATTAATAACATTTGCGCATTTAAGTAAGTCCTTAATTTGTTAAAGTTAAAAAAAAAAAAATGAATAATTTTACGTACAATTTCAAAAATGTTTTTTTTAACTTTTCCAAACATTCATACGATGGAGGTTCAGTAATCAGTGAGCCCAGACAAGAAAACACAAACAAAAAGCTATACATAGTATTCGCCTGTTATTCTTTTAGCTTTTTGAAGATAATAAGAATCCCAATACAGTTCCAAAAGACAGCAGCCATAACCCTTACGGTTGAGTGCACTGGTTATTACATTTAGTTCACCGATAATCAAGTCTTTTCGTTCCTTCAGGAAAGTAAGCTGCTTCAAGCTGTTCTAAATATGTGTTAGATGCCTTTATAGATTTGAATTTTTGAATGATTTGAATTTTTGAATGATTACCTCCTCATTCGATCGAAATCTCTTGTAACCAAGACAAGTTCACAATCGACAAAAGAAAAAAAGTATGAGGAGGTCAAATCTGGTGAATAAGCAGGTCGAAATGCAGTTCAGGAATCATTGAAAGAGTGAAAATATTAACACGTGCATTATCCTGAAAAAAAAACTGGTTTTTGATTTAAGTTGGTCCTATTGTATTGTGTTGAATTAAAAGATGTACATAGTATTTGCCTGTTATCGTTTTACTTTTTTGAAGATAATAATTCGCGGAATCAAGTACTACTTGAATTGCCAGCATTCCAGAATTATCATATTCGTAAAATTAGACATTTTTAACCTACAATTCAGTTAACAGTTCGATTTAAAACCGAACAGTTTTGTCTCAACAGAATTTAACAAAGTAATAGTTGCGTCAAAAATGGAAATTTTGAATCGTGATTTTCGAGTGATGATTTTTTACGATTTTCGATACGGTTTGACACCAAAGCAATTTGTGGAAAAGCTTAGTTCGGTATTTGAGAATGAAGCACCATCCAAAACTATGGTTTACAAATGGTTCGCAGAATTCAATCGTGGAAGACCAACGTTTGGTGACGATGCTCGTGAAGGGCGTCCATGCACCTCTGTTATTGCGAAAAATATCGATGCTGTGCGTGAAATAATTTTATCAGATCGGCATGTGACATACAGTTAGATAGAGGCGTCCTTAGGCATTGCGGCAAAACAAATATATACGATTTTGCACGATCATTTACATGTCAGGAAGCTTTCCAGTCGTTGGATCCCTCAAAATTTAAAAGACGAGCAAAAACAGGCACGTGTCAAGTGGTACAAGGAAATGATAAAAAAAAAATTGATTGTGGTCGTTCAAATTCTGTATATAACATTGTAACAGGTGACGAATCCTGGATATATATGAGCCTCAAACTAAACAGCAATCGACTGTATGGGTGTTTCAAAATGAACCTAAACCAACAAAAGTGATGCGGTCACGAAGCGTTTCGAAAAGAACGGTTACTTGTTTCTTCCGAAAAACGGGTCATGTTGCAACTGTTGTATTAAAGGATCGACGAATAGTTAATGCTGACTGGCATACGTCAATTTGTTTGCCGGAAGTTATCGATGAAGTCAGAAAGAACAACATAAACCGACGAATCATTTTTCATCATGACAACGCAAGCGCTCACACAGCACGACAAACTGTCGAGTTTTTGACCAACAGGAACATCGAATTAATGACTCATTACCCATATTCGCTCGATTTAGTGCCCAATGACTTCTTCTTATTCCGAAACATCAAAAATAAAATTCGTGGAATTCGCTTTTCATCGCCTGAAGAGGCTGTTGAAGAATTTAAATCACTGGTTTGGGAGATACCTCGCTCAGAATGGAAAAAATGTTTTGAAGATTGGGTTTATAGCATGCATAAGTGTATACATCTTAAAGGGGAGTATTTTGAGAAACAGTAAAGCGTAATTTGTTTTATTTCACAATTTTCCGCGGATTTTAGCAGTGGTCCTCGTAAGAATCCCAATGCAGTTCCAAAAGACAGCAGCCGTAACCCTTCCGGTTGAATGCACTGGTTATTACATTTACTCCACCGATAATCAAGTCTTTCGTTCCTTCAGAAAACTAAGCTGCTTCAAGCTGTTCTAAAATATGTGTTAGTTGCCTTTATGGATTTGAATGATTACCTCCTCATTCGATGCAAATCTCTTGTCACCAAGAAAAGTTTTCAGAATCGGCAAAAGAAAAAAAATATGAGGAGGTCAAATCTGGTGAATAATCTAGATGAAGAAGCAGCTAGAAATTCAGTTCAAGAATTTTTATCATTGAAAGAGTGGAAATATGAACACGTGTTCATATCCTGCATTACGTGCATTATCCTGAAAAAAAACTGGTTTCTGATTTAAGTTGGTCCTATCGCATTGTGTTGAATTAAAAGATATACATAATATTCCCCTGTTAGCGTTTTACCTTTTCGAAGATAATCAATGAGGAGAATCCCAATGCAGTCCCAAAAGGTAATAGCCATAACATTTCCGATCGAGTACACGGGTCGTTGCCTTCTTCAAAACACTTGTACCAACCTCAGTTCATTGCTCTGATTATTGCTTTATTTCAGGTGTATAACGGTATATTTAGGTTCCATCATCTGTCGCTCGCGTTTGTAGTCTAAAATCAACAAATGCAGATATAATTTTTTCATATTTAATTCATTATGCAAAATCGAAAGTACTGATTCAGATGACATGTGGTATAAACCTTGTTATTTCGCGCATTTTTATTCGACGATCATCAATCACGATATCATGTACTTTTTTAATAATCTGGAATACACCCGTCTTTTGGGCAACCACTGCGTTGCTCATCAAATACGCTACTCCAGCCACGTATAAATTCAGTTGTCCATCATTTTATGGTTACAATCTATGGAGACTAGTCCTCTAAACAGATCCCAGCTCAGTTTTGATCTCATGGTTTAATGTGTTGTTTATTAAAAAAATAATAATTTAATCGGTACTCTACTTTTTACATGTTTAAAAACAAGTTTGACAGTTCGCTTTTTCTCAAACAACAAGCGTCCTTACGATCGAAGTGAAGGTAAATTTTAAAATTAAGTTTTGAAGGATTACCAAGTCTAGAAACAAATAAGTACTGCCCCCTTTTGTCAAGCTCACTAATTACTGATGCGCTTATGAATATACAAGTTGCCAGAGGTTGGTTTACTTTTAAGATATAACATCTATTTGCGTAAAGTTTGCAAAATTTAACAATACAATGTGTTTAATATGCGCATTCTCTTCAAAAATAAAATTAATAATTTAAACGAAATAGGTAAAAATAATGTCTTAGCATTTGTTCTTTGTCAGTTTGACAGGAAAACAGGTTCCCAGCTCTTTTAAAACATTTATTGAGAGATATCACTCCAAAAATTCAGAAATACTGAAAAATAAATATATACTATCGACGGTCAGCTCAACCTACATTTTATATCTCAGGAATGCATAGACGAGATGCGATGAAACTTTATACAGGTGATTCTAAATATATGCGACAAATTTTATGGACTGATTCCTAGGGATATTATTATCATAAAAGTTCATATGAATGTAGGTTTTAAACGGCTCAGTTTTAAAGTTACAGAATGTTTAATAGTATATTAAAAGTTCATCCAATAAAATGTACTAATACAACAAAATTAGCTTATATAAATTATTGGAAATGACCGCCCTCAACTGCAATGCAAACTTCTATCCTCCGTTGCATGATTGGTGAGTGCGCGCAAAAATACCGGAGGTGTTTCGAATTGTCTCAATGCTGCAACAATACAATTTCTAAGTTCGTCAACATTTTCGATGGAAGTCGTATAAACTAGTAATTTAAGGTGACCCCCATAGAAAAAAATCTAGAGAATTTAAGTCTGGAGATCGCGATTAAAGCAAGTAACACGGAATCGATGTTATGTACCATTTTATGGTACAGTCAACCATTGTGCTTTGCTGAATTAAAAATTCTCTAATTCTCATAACGAATTTATGACAAAACGTGTCCTAAATATGCTCGATTGAATTCCAATCTTTGGAACGAGCAAGCGAGGAAGCGTCACTTCCTCTTCACTGATAAGGCATGAACGATACTGCTAGTAATGCAGCTGAGACAGCGTACACAGTAGCCAAATAATACTGTAGTACTATGCATGCCCACAATCAGTCAAATTCGCTCGATTGTCTTCACACTTTAATCTTTCTCTTACGAGTGATTCAACGTAGATAATGCACCTCCAGCTTCCGCATACTTCTATATCCAGCGACGACACCCCTTTCCCTCAACACTCACGAACATTATAGTACGCATTCATACTAGTAACATCATAGTAACTATTCATTTGAAGCTTTGCGTCGCTTTATCTTTTTACGTTCCTGAGATACAGAATGTATGCTAAACTTATGGTTAACAGTACAGTTTTATTTTGTAATGCAATTATCATATAAGGTAGAATTCGCCAATGTTTACCGATGTGTCATTATATTGTTACAGTATGAAGCAAGCTCGTAGTGCAAAGTCAAATTAAAATTTGCCTTCTTTAATAATCGATAAATACATATAGAAATGGAAATTGTCAGAAGTAACATTCAAGTTTGACACGATTTTGGTTCATAAAAATGTTTAATTTACATAATTGATAGTTAAAATGAAATAGTAAATAGTTATATTTTAAAATGAAACTAAGATAACAGAATCTAATATTTTGAAACATAAGAGTGCAGCTACTTTAAATTGATAACATAATCTAATCATTCGATTAAAACTAGAAGTAAGAGAGAATTTTTAGAAATGGCCTGAAAATAAATTTCTAGATAGGTTTGGATTAAATAAAGGTGTTACAAAATTGTTTAATACGCAAATTTTTCCAGTTAACAAAATTTAAATACACTTAAATATATATGTATATATATATATATATATATATATATATATATATATATATATATATATATATATATATATATAGATAATTATTTCTTGACCTTAGATGTTGGCGATTTAAGGTCTGTTTTTACTTCAATATGTATATATTTAAAACAATCTTACATGTTTCGTCGTATGATGCCTTTTTCAAAGAAATTTTAACTATTCAATTATTTCAATTATTTAAATAAATTTCTTTAATTTGTTTGAATGTCAACGACTGTTACATTTCGGTTCTCTTGAATTCGTACGTCGATACATATATATATACATATATATATATATATATATATATATATATAGTAAACTTAATAAGTCGGCGATTAAAGGTCTGGTTTATTACATCAAAGTATATATATTTAAAACAACCCTACATGTTTCGGCAATGATGCCTTTGTCAAGGATATATATGGTCCCAACGTAGACCATATTTTTCAATTAAAAAAAAAAAATTTCGTATGATTTGCTTTGTAATTTGTAGACAGCAATGTATACATCCCCACTTACTCTGCAATTACATACATTCTAATTTGATATTTAAATATTTCATATAAAAAAGCCGAAAAACTCCAATAATTTATCAAATGTTATATATATATATTATCTTGTTCTTCATTAAAACTATCAAGTCAAAAATGTTGAACATATTCCGTGATTCTCACGTACTTTGACTTAAATATGGCAAAAGATTTTAATGGAACTGACAAACAATTAAACATTTCATTTAGACATTACGTTGTGCATAATTTAGGTATTCATGATAATTTCAACTTTATAAAGACTAGCACTATTGAAAACAATTATTAGGTAATGTAAATTATATTGTAAATTAAAACAATAAAAATTCCTTTATTTAAGTGTACTTCCTTTAAAGTACATTGCATGCTTAGAAATCGGTCCATTGTAAACTATTGACTTTAACCATATTTTGTTTCGAATCCATTTATCAAATCAAGAAAAAATATATGCTGTTTGGAAGACAATTTAATATGCTTTGATATAAGTTTAAATTTATTAAAATTTATTTGAGCTTCTTAATCTTAAAATTGTGAAATTAATAGATGAAACAAATGATATTTTTTTTATTACTTAAGGAAGTATGCTTTATTGACAATTACCTAAATTAACACTTAATTTTTCATAATGGGTATGACCCCCTCTTATCTAATAACATGTCTCATACGAAGAGGCATAGATCTAATCAAGTTCGATATTGTTTCTTGTGGGATGTCGACTCACTCTTCTTTTACTGCAACAATAAGCTTTGGGATCAAGGCCGGAGCAGGACGTCTAGCACGGATTCTTTTTTTTAGCTCATCCCATACATGTTTGATCGGATTTAGGCCGGAACTGCATGCTGGCCAATCCATAACCCAAAAACCGACTTCTGTAATGTAATCTTGCACGATTCTTGCGGTGTGCGCCCTAACATTGTCTTGCATAAAAATAAATTCGTCTCCAATGTAGTCGACGTAACACACCTCCTCGATGTACTTAGCACCCGTTAAACCTCGTCTCCCGTGACCACGGTAGTCCCTACGGATGAGAACTGGGCCGATTCATACTCCTATAGAAATTTTACCACAGATCAACCAAGAACCACCTCTAGAAGCATTCCACTCTACAATGTAGCATTCTGAAAATCGCTCCCCCGGTCTCCGATACACCTTTCTTTTTCGGTCGCTGCCATACAGGCATAGCCTGGTTTCATCTGAGAATGCAGGCGTGCTTGACAATGAGCCACGGTAAGTTTTGGACGAAGTGCAGGTGTTATACAAGTAAGGTTATGTTCCTTTAACCTTCATCTTACTGTCCACTGACTAATTTCCGCTCCTCGTATTTCACAGAGCAGTTGCTGCACTTGAACCGTATTAAGGCGACCATTTCTTGGTGTTGTTGACGCAATAAAACGGTCATCGCGATCCATTGTACATCGCTTTCTGCCGGTACCAGGTCGCCTATGAATTATAATATTCTTACTTTGTAGATAATGTTTCATGTCTTGTTAAAAAAAAAAGAAAAAAATTAATTTTTCTTGTACTAACAGACATTTAATTTGGTGTCCAAAATTTTTTGTCCACGAGTGTATATTTGTCCCGTTATTGGTATATGTAGTTTTGTTCGACAGTAAGTAAGTAAATAAATAAATAAATAAATATAGTTACACTCAGCCGTTAATTTAGTCCAATATTTATAACATTCTAAGGCATCGCTAATCTTTGGTGAATTCTACCACAATAAATTATTAATAAAGTCAATTTTTATATTCGTTTCTTTACTCTTAATAAATAAGAAACGACAAATTAAACCCAAATTAGGGCAATAAAATTTATATAAAAATTATATATACATATTTTTCGTTAATTAATTCGAATTACTGCATCAATGTTTCTGAATAACCAATACCTTTTCTTTAAATGGCAATTAATATGGTTAACGAGGCTGCAAGTGAATTTGGTGTCGAATTTTACCGTGAAAATACGTAAAACGCGAGCGAAATTGCTTTTTAAATTATTCAACGTAATCTTATTCAAATGTCATTTAATTAAATAAAGCAGTTTAAACGATGCTACCTCGATAAATTACAATTAAATTGACAATTACGATAATTACACTACGATTACGTTCTATAATTTTAGAATCAGGATCAAATTCGATGTCAAAATTATTTGAATCCACTTTACATATTAAATAAATCGAATGAGATACACAATTATTAACCTTTTTAAGTAGTTTTTTAATAAGTTTAATTTAGCAAATTACAAATAACAACTTAAATGTAGAGTTACTATTATTTTTAGAAAAAACAGTTATGCAAAATGACATAAATGAAGAGTATTGTGTGATAAAAGAATACGCAAAATTAAGTAAGTTAATGTTTTTGTGTTTTTCTAATATACAGAATGTTTTATAACTCACACATAATATTTAGATGATGTATAAGTTCGTAGCGTTCTTGTTAAATTGAAAATTTATTCATTTTTTAACAAACAATGATCATAAACTAATCAAGAACATATTCTTCGCCGCTGACCCTCTGAATTGGCGGAGTCTTTGGTTAAGGTGTATAACCTTTGAAAATATGCTCTTCACTAAATCGCCAGTGGGATAACATTAAAACAAACCCTTTATAGTTTTGCATATAGTCTTATAGAGGGCATCATTAATAGAACGTCAGGTGTCAAAATTAATCTCAATCTTTCGACAACCTTCATTGATAATATAATCTAAAGTTTCATCAAAATACGGCAAGTAATTTAGTCATAGTGAATAATTTTTAATAGCGCCTAGAATACGAGGGATGTGTTTTTAGCTTTGCATATAGCATCATTTATCATTTATTTTGACACCTGAGGTTTTATTACTGGGTAACTGGGTGTGTGTTCCAGTGTCTAAATTAATCTCAATCTTTCGTTAACCGAAATCTAAAGTTTCATCAAGATACGACCAGTGAATTACTCAGTGAATTTTGAAGTTTATAAGTTGGCCGAAGAATGGAATTGAATCGTGAAATTTTCTCGCAATAATTTTTTACAACTTTTGGCGAATTAACTTAACAACGTCTTACTGAGTTGGTTTCTGCTTTTAAAGTTGCATTCCAACGTGGACGCACCAGTTTCAACCGACGATCCCAGGACAGGTCACTGACATCCATGGATATTTCAAAGACCTCAATCCAAACGACCTCACATGATGAATTGGGTGTGAGAAAATTTGTTTCCCGTTGGATTCCACATCTTTTAACGAGGAAAAGTAGGCTCGCGTTAATTGATGCCGACAATGAATCATGGATTTACTCCTATGAACCCGAAAATAAGTCAGCTTGCTGTTTGGGTGTTTCAGGATGAAGAGAATCCGACAAAAGCTATCCGTTCGCGAAGTGTATCGCAAAAGGTGTTTGGAAAGTTTGTCTCACAATCATGTCAGATAACTATAATTCCTTTGGAACATCTATCGTAAGAACGCTTAATGCGGATTGGTACATAACCGTTCGTTTGCCAGAAATAATAGCCGCGCCCCGACAAAACAACTGTAATAACTTAAACAGGTCACCTAATTTTACACATTCAATGCAATACTTGTTTTACGCATCATGTCCTCTTAGTTACAACATCTTTCACATTTAATTCATGTATATGTCATTATGTCAACGGATATGTAAACCAGGTCACATCTAACTAGGTTAACAAATAAACTGAGACTGAGAATTCAGTTAGTCAGACAGTATTGTGTATCAGACCTTACGTTGTTATGCAAGTTCACTTCGTGACTTGTAAATGTAATTATTACCGTCAATTTATTTTATTAAACGTTATTCGATACCGTTTTCTAATGTGTTATTTGTCCTACCGAAAACTGGGCCTCTAAATGAATCTGCCTTGGCAACGATGTTACCTCTAGGACCAGGTGACATTACATAACCCACAACGGCGAATCATTCTGCATCATGACAATGCAAGATCGCGCACAGCTTAAAAGTCAATTGAGTTTTTCGAGCAGCAAAATATCGAATTAGTAGATCATCTTTGGTATTGTCCCGATCAAAGTCCCAACGATTTTTTTACGTTTCCAAAGCTCAAGATTTCAGTCGGCCGGAAGCTAATTGAAGACTGGAATAACTGCTTTAACTATTGGTTTGAGTGAATGTAGAAGTGTATCGATTCTTGTGGAAAATATTTTGAAAAGCAATAAAGCACTTTGAGTCGATCCACTGTTTTTATAGCTATATGCAACACTAAAAGGATATCCCTTGTATACTACTTAAACCTAGCGTAAAAATTAAAGAAACGTCAACCGCTCTTCGGTTCACGTTTCTACCATTTTTACCCTAGGCTTAAGTAGTATTTAAGGGTTTATTATATTAGAATCCTACTGGCGATTTAGTGAAGAGCATATCTTCAAATGTTATACCTTAACTAAAGGCACGCTACGCTTAACCACTATTTTTCCTTTTTAGATTGTTCTACTGAAGATGGCAACTTAGTTGCCGAAATATTTAGAATTTGTTGATTTATATTGTGGTTAGGGATTTCTCTTATTCCTGTCTGTTTCATTATTTACGATTGCATTCCGACGATCTTGAAATTTTTCAATTCCACGAAGTTCGGTGACCTAGAAGTGAAAAAGTCGCCAATTTTGAAGCGTGACATCATTATTAAAAGAGATTTCTAGAAGTCTGTTTGATAGAGGGCGGAAGATATTGAAATGTGATAGAGCAAAATCATAAGAATAAGGTGGACCATATGCAGAGTTACTATTATTTTTAGAAAAAATCAGTTTCGTAAAATGACTTAATAAAAATGTCATCTAACCGAATTCTCTATAGCCACTTGTTGTAATGTTAGCAGCATGAGTGCAAGCTTTATCGTATTTACTGCAAAATGACATTGTCTTCCCGCCCTTGTTCTTGAATTGCGGCCCCAAGCCGACGAAGTTGTTGACAATAAATCTCAACAATGATTGTTACATTCCACAGAAGCAATTTATTGTAGACGACGGCTTCTTTGTCCCACCAGATGCACAACATCAGCATAAGGGGATGAATGTTAGCTTTCGCTCGGAGAAATGCCTTTTTGTTAGGACTAGACCATTTTTTCGGGCGATGTTGACGAACCAACAAAGAGACACATATGTTTTCGTTCAAAATTTGCAGCAACCAAATACCCAGTTTTTGAACCTAACCCTTGGTATGCAAATGTCATATTATGGTCGACTGGTCCATTATAATAGCAAATTCCCGAATTGATTCGTGCTGATTATTATGAATTAAAACATTCAGATGATCTTCATTAAAATCCGATAGTAATATAGCCTAAAAAAGTACTGAACCAAAATCCCATAAGATTTAATACAGGGGTCAATTTCGACGTTTTATCTCCTTCACTTCTTTCTTCTTCAGGTGACCCCATCACAGCACGTACGAAATTCAAACGCCTAGGATCAAATATTGAACAGATATAAAACAAACTTGAACAGATATAAATCTTTTCATTACCTCTTCGAACCTGTCTGGTAATTATTTGATAACGGGCGTTTGAATTTCACGTGCTGTGATGTGGTCACGTGAAGGAGAACAAAGTGGTGGGGACAAATCGAAATTGAAACCTGTTTAAACCTTATGGGATTTTAATCCAGTAGTCTCTTAGGCTATACTACTTCTGATGGTCTTTCTTTTCTGTTAAGAATCGTTTATGTCAAAATGATCCTCTTTAAGACAAAATTATTTCCGTGTTATACTCTCCCTAATTACGTTTTCTCAAGACACGACATAAATCGTTCTAGTGGCTTGTGATGCATTAATTCATTTGTTGAATTCGAACAAAAAGACATGTCTGAAATGCTCGTTTCTTTTCTACTTGACGTTCCATTTCGTTTTAGCAATAATTAATACAACTTTTGCACATATTCCCAAATTTAAAAAACTATTCAATTAAACAATAAACATTAAAATAACTTTTTTTCAAGGCACTATCATTATAGCACTCATTCTAGAAACCAATACGCTACGAAGTTATACATTAACCTGATCAAAGGTAACTCACATGTTATGAAACGCTCTGTATTTATTATGTATCTGTGTATATATGGCGTTGTCTTATATCAAATATTTATTAAAAATCTTTCTAGAAAATATACTTGTGCTAATAACTTTATTATCTTATCTTTTTGTTCAATAGCAAATTCATCGTTCATATGAAAAAAATGCTAGAAGTGGCTTCGGGTTGGTTTTTGCAAGGATCTCTACCAGATAAAAATTATTATTATTTACTCATTGTCAGATAGATAAATCATGATTTCTAGGAAGAAAACATGATTTATCTAGCAATTTCTTATATAATATCCTTAATAAGATAATGTTAGTGAATCAAAATACAAATTATTGCCAAGCATATAGGAAGTCAAATCCAGCTTCTGAAATCATTTGCTAGTAGACTACATATTTTTGTTTTTTGCAATTAATAAATCGTTGAATAATTAACAAACAAAAAAAAACTGGACACCGATGTATATATGCAATCATACATTAGACCATTATATGTGTATTAAAAATACTTTTATAGGTAACTATAATATCAGTGGTAACAACAACATTAAAAACTATAACGATAATAACACACATATAATTGACAAAACAAAAATTGAAGAGGCTATAGCGATCAATGATCAGTATTTGCTGGGAAGATTTATTTCAGATCTAGATGTAAGAGCTATTTTAAATATAAATGGAACAAACAATAATCCGTTGGGAGGAATTGGAGATAGCACAAAAGTTGCTAATACGACGCCAAGCAACGAAACCCAATTTGTGACATTTGAAGATAATACATTTGTGGTAAATACTTAAAACGAAATTGTTTGTAATTAGTATGTAATGAAAATTCTATTAATTCTCTTTTAGAATATTTAGCATAATACGAGAAATTTTAATTACTTTCATATTTATTAATGTAATCATTTTGTAAAATCAATAGAATATTTGGTTTATTAATACGATCAGCGACCAGTAATACGACTGTAACTAAAGAAGAACAATATAAGGAACTCCAAATCCTGGTGAAGTCTACGAGTTCGGATCAGTAATTAGTGAGCCTGACGAAAGAGGGCAGCACTAAAAAAATATTTCTTTTTCAAGTTGGTTATCCTTCACAACATATCTTTTCAAATTTGCGATTATTTCAATCGTAAAGGTGCTTGTTATTTCAGTAGAAAGTGAACTGTTTTCAGCTTGATTTGATACATAGAATAGTGTTGTACCGATCAGTGACTAAGTTCTAAATTTTAAGAACAAAACAAATTATGACATCAAATCTAGACTAGAGCTTCAATAAATAATTATTTTTCAATATAATTTCGTTGCTTTTGAATGCAGGCATTATACCGTTTCAAAGACATCTTTAATATATATCGCAAAAATATTCTTTTCGTTTCTCTGCAAAATGGTTTTCTACGACTGCTATAAGTTCGCCATCGTCTCTAAACCTTGTCCTCCTAAGTGTTTTTTTTTTATATTCGGAAGCAAAAAGTAGTCACTGGTGCATCTTTGTGGAGCAATAAGACACCTTAGGTGAGTTTTCTGCGTCTTTTCACTTTAATCGAATCTCTAAGGCGATGCACCAAGCTTGCAAAATACTCTCGATTTACCGTACTATTTATTCAGAAAATCAATGAGCAAAATTCCTTGACAGTCTCAAGAAACAGTTGCTATTACTTTTTTCTACAGAAGGGGTGACTTAACACTTCTTGGGGTGGCCCTTAACATGCCATTGTATCGATTTCTTTTTTGTTTATCAAAAAAGAAATCGATACAATGGCATGTTATGGGTTATAATAATGGACCCAAATTTAATCTTCAGTGACAAGTTGGTCGACAATTAAATCTGGTTCGTTCCCACAAAGCGCTAAGAATTGTTTACACTTCTCTGCTTGGACATGCATCACAAATGCATATGCTAAAACATTCATGGAAATTGTCGCTTCTTTAACCGTGCATCTTCCAGTATCAAACGCTTAGTTTCTTCAATAACTTCTGAAGTGACTACATCATTAAACAATTTTCACCACTCGCAAAGATTTGTTCTTGGAAGGACAATCATTCCCATATATAGCCAACATTTCGTCAAGAATTATTTTTGGGAGCTTTTCCTTGTTTTGCAAGGAATTTTATAACAGTTCTACATTCGCAAACAAATACAGACGAACAGATAATAAAATTAATAATGTTGTAAATGTTTTGCAAATTGGTAGACAAGTTACCAAGGCATATGAGATTTTAAAAGAACATAATGGGAAGTTGCATTAAAATTTAAATCTGCCTGGTCAGGAACATAAAAACGACCCCTCGTATGTGTACAGATATGATTAGAAAAGTACACGATATGGTGTAGATGACCGTCAAATAAATGCGCACGAAATATCAGGGGCTCATCATACATCATCAAGATGGGTGCTGCATTTCTGGATTGTGCATCACAAACACGAACAAGAATGCATTTCGACCTTCAATTTAGCAAAGTTAGAGGGAGATCGACTTTTGGCGACGAATAATAACTGTCGATGGGATCTGGATCCACCATTATACGAGGTGCTACATTAAAATTCAATTCCCGAAATTTGAATGTTGCGCGCGAAGGGATGGTAGTACAGCCAGATAACGCTAGATGGCGTGAGCTACGTCTGCACTAAGTCTGTCTCTTACTAGATGGTGACAAACAGTTTTTGTGTTTATATTTGTTGAGTTGTGTTTGTTATTCTGCGACACTACAATGTCTGATGTGAAAGAACAAAAAATGTGAATCAAATTCAGCTTCAAATTTGATAAAACGGCAGCGGAAACTCTAAAAACCATTAAACAAGCGTTTGGAGAGGATGCTTTAGGATGTATTAGGATGCCAGACACAAACTTATGAGTGGTAACCTTTTTAAAAATGGACATGTGTGGAATGATGATGACACGCGTTCCGCTCGCCCAATCGACAGAAAACACGCCACAAAAGACTATCCTGCAAGACTGAAAGAGAACAATCCATGACATTTGTAAACATGCGGCGGATTGCTGCGAAGTTTGTGCCAACTGAAAGGAACTGCTGAAAGGGATGCGAACTTGAGTACCAGAATCATTTCTGGCAACGAATCATGGGTGTACAGATATGATCCCGAAAAATTCGAAGCAACGTCAATCCGATGTTGATTTGCTTCTTCGACGCTGATGGCATTGTTCACAAAGAATTTCTTCCATCAGGTGAAACACTTAATGGACGATATTATTGCGATGTTCTTCTGCGACTTGGAGAAAACATTCGACACAAGCGGTATGCCAAGTGGCGCAATTAGTGCTTCCTGCTTCCGAAGTTTAAGCTGAAGCTCAAGGGGCACCGTTTCGAGACGATTGAGAAGATTCGAATCGCGGGCAGTGTTGAACACGTTAACACGCGAAGACTTCCAGCACTGCTTCCAGTCTTGGACAAGTCGTTGGGATCGGTGTATTCATACGGAATGGGAGTACTTTGAAGAACAATTTATTATGTTTCCTTTTTCACATTCCGGAAATATCTGGGTAGCACCTCGTACACCCAAAATGTAACAATTGCAACAATGGACTGAGGCTGAGAAGAAGGTTAAAGACCGTATACTCTGCCTGAAACAAAGTTATGGTTGCTATTTTTTGCGACTGCAGTGTAAATTCTCTTTGTAGATTAGCGCGAAGACGATGCATCGCTTTTAGATCAACTGCATACTATAATACAACACAAAAGGTCCCACTTCATGAAGAAACGATTTTTCTTCAATCTTCGCACTTTAACTGTTTGAAGCTTACTTTTCTGAAGAATTGAAAAGACTTGAATAATTGTGGACTAAATGTAATTAGATACAGGGGGAATAAAAATGAAAAATAAAATAATTTTTTGCAAAAAGTTTGTATTTTCTTATCTAAACTCACTAATTACTGAACCTACCTCGTAATGTTGTATGGTCTTCGTGTGAATTTAAATTTTCACATAGTACTAATTTCTATAAAATTTACCAGCCATCTCAATGTGGTTAAATTTATTTATATTAATATTTAAATATTAGCAAAATACACAATAACTTGTACCTATCCTTTTATTCGGTCTGAAAAACACTTCCATTACGCAAATGTAACATGTTGGTTAGGGTTCTATCGATCGGCATATTTAAAACTTATCGCTAGGTACTTATACTCAATGTTGTTTATTGCAATTAAATAGTTTTCATTTTAATAGACCTGCCACTCAATAATTGTTGTAATTAAAATGTTTCAATATGCACTGGAATTATGAAATAAATTCACAAAGGAATAACAATAAATTTGTATAATTTGAGAATTATTAGACTTTAACGGCCGATTCCCTTCAAAAAGATGTAATGCGATCTTTATTTCAGCTAAAAACTACACATCTAGATCTAGATTATGCAGATAAGGTTTTTCTTGATAGTCTAGGTAACAAATTTATTCTCTATAATATTATTAAGAATAACATTATTCAATTTTAGAAAATAGTCACTCTGCTAGAAGCATAAACTCCGAAACAGAATCGAAATCAAACTATCAGCATATTCAAGACAATACGAACTGCAAAGATTTAAATAATAAGAATATCCTTGATATGAAAGGACAAGGCATAGTAGAACTTAATGTTTTTGATAGAGATTGCGAAAATATATTAAATAATGAGAATTCTTTAGAAAACAACAAAAATTTGTTTGAAAAAGAGTCCCAAACAGATGACGAGCAATATGTTGAAATCTTACGACAAGCTCAAAGCGAAAAAAATAAAGAAAACCTAACTGAGCAAGGAACTCAAACAGATCTAGAACAACATATACTCGACACATTTAATAATTTAAATGGAAGAAATCTACTTCCTTCAATCAAAGCAAAGTATTTTGTTGAGCAAGTTGCTGAACAAACCCAAGACACAAAAAGTAAAGAGAATAAATTATTGCAAAAAAATGTAGACGATGTCAGCCCTCAATCTGAAGAAGAAATTAATTCGGATTATGAACAATGCATAAATGTTAATCCAAATTTACCAAAAAATACTTGGAAAGAAATTCCAGAAATAAGTTTGGCCAACAGCGGAAAATTGAATGAAGAGGAAACTGAAGTGAATTTGGAGCAATATGCTAAAGAATTTGAAAATTTAGTCGCACAAATCCAGACGGACGATAATAGTGAAGATAGTTTAGAGACGAACGAAAAATTATTTGAAGAAGATAGTGAAACAGAATTAGAGCATTATGTTGAAGAGTTTGACCACTTAATTGATGGAACTCGGAACAATATTCATTCCTTAAAACAAAATGATCAAGTATTCAAACAGAAAACTGAAGTAGATTTAAAGCAATATATTAATTCTGACGATGTGATTGATAATAAATGTACTGAAGTCAACGATTATGCATCTGAAAACATTTCAAATGAAGCCCAAAATATAGATACTTCAGAAAGAGCTGAGTTAAATTTAGAAAAATATGTCGATGTGTTCGATAATTTGGTCAAACAAATTCAGCAGAACACCGTAGCAGATTTGGATCAATATGTTGATGCCTTCAATACTATAGTTGAAGAGCACCAGAAAGAAGAGGATAATGAGAATGAAAGTGAAAAACTGTTCGAACAGACAATTGAATCAAATATTGAACAACCTTTGGATGCTTCCAATGATATGCTTTTACAAGAACAGGACAAAAATAACAATTTAATTGTTTTAGGTAAAAATGAACAACCACTAATTCAAATAACTAACTATGAATCCAAGCAACCTATAAGCGTGCCCTTCTTAGTAAAACAAAGTGAATTGTTAGAACAAATACCTCACTTTGATTTGAAACAATATACAGACGACTCTAATATTTCGAACAAGCAAGTGGATTTTTCTGAGAAAAGTGTGAAACTGTTTGAGCAAGAATCTGAAGCTTATAGTAGTGAATATGCTGATACTCTCGCTAGTTTGAATGAGAAAATTAAAGAGGCAATGAATAATTTGCATTTAACAATGAAAACACTAAAACCACTTGGGCAAGATACCGAGGAAAATTTGGAGCAATACAGTGACACTTTTAATCAATCAATTAAACGAAATCAAAATAATGAAAGTTATGAAGATTTTCTGGAGAGGCATGAGAATTTGCTAGAACAAGATCAAAAATATACTGATGCTTTCAATAGTTTACCCGAGGAAATTCAGGAAAAAGTTGATGATGGAATTCCGTTTGAACAAATTTTTGAAAAGGATAAAAGCAATGAAATTTTATTGGAACAAGACAGACACGGAGAACTTGAACAATCCGCGAATACATATAATAATTTGATTGACAAAGGCGCCAAAGAAAATTTGGAACCATACAGAGACACCTTCAAAGATTTAATTAAACAAATTAAAAATAATGAAAGCTATGAAGATTTTGAGAGAAGACATAAAAATTTGCTAGAACAAAGTCAAAATTATGCTGATACCAGCAATGGTTTACCTGAAGAAATTCAGGAAGAAGTTGATGGTGGAATTCCCTTTGAACAAACATCTGAAATGGTCAAAAGTGATGACATCAATGGAAGAGTAGAACAAGTTGAAGAAGTAGAGACGAAAATGACTCTTGAACATCGTTTAGAAGTTACTAAAGCATTCCCTTCAGTTGAATCAGAAACGAACTTTGATCAATGTGATGGTAGACCCAACATTCTCTTAGAGCAAATTTTACTCAACAAGCCTGACAGTACGGTAAGTATTAAAGTTTCTTTAAAAAAAAATAGCAATAATTATAATTCTTTACAGATTAAAGACCTTAAAAGAAATACCGGCAGAAGATGGTCAGCAGGAAACGTAGATTTAATTAAAGAAGAATCGAAATTTGAAAAATCAATAAAGGGTAAGTATTTTGTAAGCTTAAGAATCTACTACTGCATCGGGAATGGTTAAATAAAACCAAAAATATTTATTTTTTTAAATTTATTTCATTTTCTTAAATCCGAAAACATATACACTTATTCCAACGTTTTTCTAATCTCTATAGCAGTTCTGAAAATCAAATTAGACTATAGGCTTCAGAACCTTGTCTTATCTCTTCAATTGATTCAAAATGCTATCCGCGAAGCGGACTCTTGAACCGCAAATATAAAAGTCACGTGATGCTCAATCAGATAAAATCAGTGGCTGTGGGACAACGTGTGTTGAAACGCTAAAACTTAAATACTCGTAGTAAAAAAGTAATGAAGTGTGACATGGTGCATTATCGTGATGTGAAAACTAAGAGTTATCTTTCCACTATTCAGAACGTTTTGCGCAAATGACACATAACATTGAAGTAATATTTCCTGTTAACAGTTTAACCGGTGGAAAGAACATCATAGTGCATTACACCACGGTAATAAATAAATAAACACTGTTAACATGACTTTGACGTGATTTTTTCGTAAGTAAATCATCCCTTTGGGATGATATTTACCGCTAATAAGCGAATGTATTTTACGACAGACGTGTATAGAAGATAACACGTTTTTTTTTTAAATTAGGCATTTTGGAAGCAATCGATATGAGACACGTTTGAGGCCAAAATGGTGTTTCAGAATTGCTTGGATCGATTTAGATTAATTCCGAGTATTATCTACAAGGTCTCTAGCTGTCGCCCGATCATTTTTTAACACGATATCTTTAATTTTGTTGACGTGGTTTTCATCAATTGATGTTAAAGGTTGTACATTAACTTTGACATGCTCTCTGCCTTCTTTGAACATTTTATGCCAGTCAAACACTCTTGCTCACAGCATGTATTAGTCACCGAGATCTTTTTCTAATAATTTCAATGCATCCGTGGCAGAAAGTTCATTCAGCAAACAAAATTTTATGCAAACTTGTTGCTCAACAAAATTAAACATTAACATCACAGAAAACGCTTTCTTTGTGACAGAAAAACAATCGTTTTTCAGTCTTCGTAAAGACATAAAATTTTGTACAAATGTTAAAGGCAATATTGCCAACCAAAAATATTGAGTTCACTGGAATTAACCCGTGCGGTTTAAATAAATTAGTCCCAGTACTTTTTGATCACAGTAATAGATTAGAACAATATTAAAAGCACAACATCATGCAACTACGCTTTTAATAATCCACATTAATTAAAATATATAACGAACATACGAGGTGCAATCCAGATATTTCCGGACTGATAATATCAAAATTAGGAATGTGAAAAAAAACACAATAAATTGCTCTCACAACTTATTCACTGCAATCTCCTTCAAAGTACTCCCTTTCCGTATGAATACACCAATCCCACCCACTTGGCCAGGACTTGAAGCAGTGCTGAAAGTCTTCGCCTATTAACGTGTTCAATACTGCCTACGATTCGGTTTAGATCTCCTCAATCGTCTCAAAAAGGCGCCTCTTGATCTTCATTTTCAAGTTCAGAAACAGGAAGAAGTCACAAGGTGTTACGTTTTAAATTTCTTTATATTTATTTAACGTTTTATCGCCCGGTATACTAGTTTTCAGTCACGGGTTGTTTTAAATTTTTGAGTTTACGGGTACGTTATCGCCATCCGCCTAATCTTATTTCTATGGTATGTCGTCCATCCCCTACTGCCTCGTTTGGCGTCGTCTCGATAAAAGGATTCGTTCACGTGCTGTGACTAAGATCAGTTGGATTGTTATACGTGCTTTTTTTACACTCTTGAGGGAGTTTAGTGATACATAATTCTACGTATATTGGTAAAGCTCGCATATATTGCGGATAAAAACGTAGAGCGTATACAAATTGGAATTTGCCGATACCGTTCCTTTAAGAATTAGAAGCGAAAAAGGAAAAAAAACCTTGTTTTGCCTAAGTTCTTTTGAACGGCAATTCTTGGACGTATTTACGGAACAAACCCTCTAGAAATCGTAATCAAGGCCCCAGACACCTTTACATCAACTACGAATCAATTACCGACATCTCCCTAGCAATGACAATATGTGGACTCGTATGGTTTTATTTTTTTTTGTATAAATTTTATCTGTAAATACAGTTTTGAAGATTTAAAAATATATTCTCTAACTTTCGAATTTTAAATTACTAACAATTAAAAAAATTTAGTAACGTTGCGTAAGTTAATATTATATTTGAATATATACATTTTTGTAGTTGTAATTTATTTTCAATTTGGTCTCAACTTTATAAGCTTTAACGTTATATTATATTAATTTTTTACGTAATATTTTCTACACATTTACCAGTTTTATTATTCTCTTAAGTATATTCGAGATTATTTTTATCGTGAGATTTTTTTAGTGTAACTGTTTTTTGAACATGTGTACTGGCCGACGACTAGTTTAAACAAAAAAAAACCTGTCTGTAAGTCGTGCATGTGAATTTATTACGATATAACATTTATTGATTTAAAATTTTGTTTGGAAAATATGCGTATGACAATTTTACGCCGTACATATTACTATTATATTACTATAACCTTGTAAAATTTTCTCATTGGTACCATAGGGAAGACTAATTTATTTCATTTAAAACTGTAATCTAGACTCTTGATGTCTTTTATTTTTTTTAATTATTAGCGTAATATTCATTATACTTTTGAAATTTATCTTAATATTTTACTTTATACTCATATTATTATAGCTTATTTTCATTCGTTTATAATCAGCCTTTATTTTTTATATTATTCAAAATTTTATATTACCATATATACAGGCTGATTCAAATTAAGTGCGCACATTGCACAGTTTTGAACATTGGTTCATGAAAAAAAAATTGAGTAACGCATTTTCGAGAAATTTTGAAATTTATAATTTTTTTAAATGGAACAGCCTGTATATTTTTTAAAATTCTAAATGATAATGTTCTTTGTAATATAAAAGTTTCAATACACTATTGTCCTAAAACGAATAATAAAGTATTTACGGTGGAATTTAGTTGATTTCAAAGATACTCTTTCATTCTGTAAAATCAGTAGTAGGCTTCTTTCACTTTAAACAGAACAAATAGTCCCTTTGTAAATGTCAATAACGTACTGAATATAAATCTTTCACACGTTTAGTTATTAAAATTTTTTTTTTTAATTTTGTGTTGTGTTCATTAGTTCTCTATTTATTTTTCTAAATATTTTGGTTTTACTTTCGTTGCTTAGTGTTTGACAATATTTCACTATGGTATTTCCTCATTTGGAGAAAGGCGATATGTTGGAAGCATACATTTTATGTCATAAAAATTCAATAAGGACTAGGGAGTATTATGCTGAACACTATCCTTTACGACAGCAGCCAGATCGACGTTACTTTCGAAAACTTTACAATCAGTTTAGACTGCATGATTGCTTATTTAGAAAGAAAAGACAAAGAAAAATATCGTGGTCAACGAAGAAGTAGAAATTACAATGTTAGCATATTTTGAAGCCCATCGCGAATTTTCCATTAGGGATGCTACTAAGGAATTGGCATTAAATTATTCATCAGTTCAAAGAATTTTGAAAAAGCGTAAGTATATCTCCTTTAAGTTCAGAATCTCTCAAACATTACAGTCAGGAGATTCCGCCAGGAGCTTAGCTTTCTGTCATTGGTTTGTTAGTTTTTGTGATGAAAATTTGAATGGAGCACAGTGTATTTTATGCAGTGACGAAACAAATTTTTCAAATAGTCACTACTGGTCTCAAGAAAATTTATTAATAGTTCGTTCACATGCTGCACAAGTTCGATTTAGTTTTAACGTTCCGTGCGAATTAATTGGTTCGGTAGTCGTTGGTCCACTGTTATACAATGGTACGTTGACAGGAAACAGATATCTGGAATTAATTCGTAACGTTCTAGAGGATTTCCTTGATAACGCCAATTACCTGATGCGCCAAAATTTATACTTTCAGCAGTACGGTGCTCCTGCACACAATTATCACCTAGTGCAAACCTACCTCGACACCATCTTTGCCGAAAAGTGGATTGGTACAAATGGTCCAATTCAATGGCCAGCACGCTCCCCTGACCTCTCACATTTAGACTTTTTGCTTTGACGATACTTAAAAAACGAGATGTACAAAACGCGATACGACAACGTGCGCGAATTGCAAGACAAGGTCGGAGAAGTTTTTCGCCAATTAGATAGAAGGCCAATCTTAAGAGCCACCCAGAGTGTACTGAAGCGGGCACGAAAATGTATTGAGCAGGAAGGTGACACCTTTGAGCAGTATTTATAAATTATACATATACTTTCTTCTTTTTAATTTAATTTTATAAGCTGTAATATGTTAAAATAAACATTAAACACAAAATATGTATCTGTTTTGTCAAAAGTTAGCGGAGCAATGACAACATTTAGAAGGAAATAGAAACTGCTATAACTACTTTATTATTCGTTTTAGGACAATAGTGTATGGAAACTTTTATATTACAAAGAACATTAGCATTCAGAATTTTAAAAAATATACAAGCTGTTCTATTTAAAAAATTTTAAAATTTCTCGAAAATGCGTTAGTCAATTTTTTTTTCATGAACTGCATGCTAATCAATGTTAAAAACACTAATACTTTGCTAATTTAACCTACTTTCTAGAATCAATAATAACAGAGATAGCAATGGTGAGCACTTAATTTGAATCAGCCTGTATAGTGTGACACGATACGAGTGTATGTTTTTTTCCTCCTACTATTCTGAACAATTTTTGTTTTATTCTTATGAATTAAAGTGTTAATATACGAGTTTTATACTGTTTTCGAGCCTTTCCTTAACCTTCGTTTGTTTTGTTTTATTCTCTCTTTAGCAGGTTGGAGTTTGAGCGTATATTTCTAGATTGCAGGTACACTGTGCAGCATTTTTCCGTTTCGTTTTGTATTTAGCGTATATTTTTGTAGTCTGTATGCGCATGCGCCTATGATCGCGCAATCCATTTTCTCAGTTTTCAGATTTGAGCATCCGTAAGTAAAACCAAGTGGCACTACCTACCATCTTTCGATTTTTGTCACCCACACCCGTCTTCACTAACTAAGGGCATACACGATAAATAGACGCTCCCAGACTATTGTGCGATATTACGGATTTCGTTTTGATTTTGACCATCTTCAGACGCCATCGTTGCGCCTGTGCGCGCCGTGGGTAGCAAAGGGGCAAAATCGAGGGAGTAGGAAGGGTGGGGTACTAGTGCCGTCTTCGTTGAGGCTAGAAACTGATGCACAAGTGACGTGTGGGTTAGTGCACTGTCGTGGTGCAGGATACACGAATTGTTGTGCCATTTGGCAGGTCGCTTGCATCGAATGTTTTCTCTAAGTCGCCGCAGAATATCGCAATAAAATCGTCCATTAACTATTTCACTTTCATTTACTTGGTGGTAGAAATTCTTTGTGCATGATGTCATCAGAGTCAAAGAAGCAAATCAACATCGATTAGACGTTTCTTCGAACTTCCCGTGCTTTCGTCGGTCGTGACAACGATATCGGGTTCCACTGTGATGACTGCTGCCTTGTTTCGGGGTTATACTCGTACAGCTATTCGTCGCCAGTATTGATTCTGATATATTCTTTCAGCTCTGTGCACACATGAACACGGTGCCGTTTTTGTTCAATGTTGAGTAACCTTGGCACAAACTTCACAGCAATACACCGAATGTTGAGTTCGCTGGACAGAATACGCTGAACGAGTATAGTACTGCTTGAGATTCCTTTTGAATTTCAATACTATAAAGGCGTCGGCCTTTTAGCCGCAGCTTTATGTTCGGGAAGAGAGTAAAGTCGCCGACAGCCAGATCTGGAGAATTAAGGGGGTGAAGAACAGTAGTCGTTGACACTGCATGCCCAATTCTTCGTCATAATTCGGACATGTACCATATCCAATTTCAACTTTATCGCAGATGTCAAGAATATTCCAACGACGGTTTTCATGTGTCTTTGAACTGTTGCGATGTTTTCGGGCGTGGTAGATGTCGAAGATCTCCTGTTCACTCGTCGTCATTAATGGACCTTCTACCAGTCTTAAAACGCGAAAACAACCTAGAAGAATGCTTGCTGAATCAATCCATATGTTTCAGTAGCCGTTTTCCGAATTTAAAACAAAATTTAATGCACGTGTGTCACTCATGTTTTATCCATTATAATGATGGATTACCATTTTACGCAATCGCACGTGGCCTAGCGAAAACTGCGCCAATCACGTTGAAAGTTGTCATTCACACTCTCTAGACGTATATCTCCCACCATTTATCGGCACGCGCCGATTTTATTTTTTTGTTCTCGTGCTACGGTGTTAGTCCGGGAACATTTCGACAGCACCTCAAAAATATCTCCAGTATTAATCTCAATATTCAAGAATATATTTTTATTTTACAGACAATTACAATGGCAAAGCACCAAGAAGAGCTTCAGTTACTGATCTCATTGAAGAATTCAATAAGAAGTCTAACACAATTACGATAAATTCGCTAGAGGATGTTTCATTAAATGTAATTATTATTATTATTATTTAAATGCTTGTATCTATAATTATATGCTGCTTATTTAATTGCAGGCTACTAGATCTAGAATAAATAAAGATTGGAGTGGTGATACCAAATTATCTGTATCTGATAAAGAAGATTCCTTTGTTGAAAAAACAGATTTAAGTAATAACTACATTAGTTATATATTTATACTTTGGAGTTGTTTTACACTCTCTTTTATTTCGACAGGTAGTGAAGGATATACACCTACAGTAAGTGTGAAAAATCTGAGAAATATATTCGATAATAGAATATCAGAGAATCAAAGTGTATTAGGTAAAACAAATCATTACATTTCATATATTCAACACATTAATTATTGTCACGTTCTTTAACTTGCAGGAGCATATCCAAAAATTAATAATTTAAGGGAAAAAATAATAAATAGTAATAAAATAAATTACGCACCAAAAATATTAGAGGACGTGATGGAAGAGGACGAAAAATATAGTGAAAATGTTGTTAGTAATGCCGCAACTAACAATGAAGTAACTGTGATTGAACAAAAATGCAAAGGTAGTACTTTCTTGTAGGCATTACTAGTGTCGCCAGATACAAAAATTAAGCTTTATGTATTGTACCACATTGTATTGTATGACGCGAATAACTTCGACATATATTGTATGTACAAGAAAATATTATTCATGTATTTTTAAATACATGATAACACTACATAATAAATCATTTCATAATAATATCCCTATTATTATTATTATATACCTATTGTACTCTCCAAGATTTAATGATATACGATGTGTGGCTATAAAATAATAAGACAAATGCTGTTTTAAATTTTACACATATTTAATTATAATCCATTTAAAAATACACCCCTCCTCTATCCCTACCCCTACATCGTTTCATTCGAATTTTCCATTCTACAAAACAGTGCTGGAAATCTTCTTTTGTGAGCTCGCTCATGACGCGTGTCGTTTTTTCTTCCACAGGTTCAACGGTCTGAAATCTTGTTCCTTTTAATGCATATTCAACCTAGGGGAACAGATAAAAGACACATGGTGCCAAATCAGGCGAACAAGGTGGATGGTCTAACACTTGGCTAGAAACGTCTTGACAGACAATGCAGTGAGCGCTAGTGCGTTGTCCTGATAAAGAAACCATGATTTCTTTTTTTCACAATTCGGGTCTTTGTTTTCTGTTTTTCTCACGTAGGTGAGAACCTCAAGGAAGTAATTCTGATTAACAGTTTCACCTTCAGGAACCCAGTTAAGGTACACTGTCCTATGGATATCGAAAAAAACAATGATAGCTTTGAATTTTGATTTCCACCTCATTCGTGCTTTTTTAGGTATCGGTGAAGTTGTACTCTTCCAATGCATTGAGTGATGCTTAGTTTTTGGATTATACGTGAAAAACCAAGATTCATCACATGTTATCACTCTTTCCAAAAAGTTTGGGTCATTTTGAATTTCAAAGTGTCAGTAATTTTCACGAACTTCTTTTTGTTCGATTGTGAGAATTTTCTTCACCACTTTCGCACATACTTTTTGCATGTTTAAATTCTTATGTACAATTTTGTTAATTCCTGCAGTTTCAGCAATCGCACGAATATTTAACCGACGATCAGATCGGATCAGATTACCGATTTTTTCAATATTTTCATCGGCTTTTAAGGTAGAAGGGCGACCCGGGCCCCGCGTGCGTGGCCTTCAACGTCTTCTCGCCATCTTGAAAACACTTAAACCACTCAAATACCCGCGCGCGTGATAAACCTTCATTGTCATATACATCTTTTAATAAAAGATCTTCTTTTTAATCTTTAACTTGCAGTTTCAGTAGCGGCTTTTCCAAGTTTCACATGAATCTTCGAAGATCGTTGCTCTATTAAAACACTTACCTTTCTTCCGACAAAATAAGAAAATAGATCTACAAACAAAGGCCACGGGCAGACTCTTATAATTACAGACCAGTGGCGGTTCTTGATGACGTATGATGTAAGCTGCTGCACGGATGAGACCTCCGTTTAAGCTTTCATCTATACAAAGAAGCAAGTAGTTGCAACCGCAATTGTTCGAAGCAGTCTCATCCGTGCAGTAGCTTACATCGTACGTCAACAAGAACCTTCACTGCTACAGACATGGAATGGGCGGCTATGGAAGGAGAAGGATTCACGCTACACAGCTGTCGGTAGTACGACTTTAGCGCATGCGTAGTTCATCTGTAATAGCATTTTTGTTACGTTATTTTATAGCCTTGCCTAGTACATTAAACAGTAAAATATTGTAAGAATGTACACGGTGTCCGAAAAGTCTTAGTGTGAGCTAATATCACAGAAAATTATAAAATCAATTAACCAATTTAAGTTTTCAAGAATTTAGCACCGGTAGCATAGCCTCGGAACATGGACGGATTTCACGGAGCACGACCCACGCGCGAATAAGGAACAAACTCTATATGAAGAAACAGCAAATGAGAATTGCATGCTGGAACATAAAGACTCTGTATTCAAAAGATCATGAACTAATTCCCGAACTCAATGAACATAAGATAGACATATGTGCACTCTCTGAAACGAAAAAGAAAGGTAGAGGAACAACAAGACTTAGCAACTACATCTTACTGTACTCAGGAGTAGCAAAAGACCAAAGAGCTACATCAGGGGTTGGTATGGCAGTAAACGAGAAATATGAAAAGAATATAGAAAGCATAGAGTATGTTAACGACAGAATTCTAAGAGTAAAAATGATGTTCAATCATCCCCTGCACATTATATCAGTATATGCACCTGACATTGGCAAACCCGAAGAAATGTCAATAGATTTCTACGAAATCCTACAATCAGAACTGGACAAAATCCCAAAAAACGAAAAGATAATCCTATTAGGAGACCTAAATGCTAGAATAGGAAATGAAGCAGTAGATGGAGTAAAACAAAAATACAACGAAGAAGTAACTAACAGAAATGGCGAAATGTTGACAGAATTTTGTGCACAGAATGAATTACGAATAAACAACACATACTTCCCTCATAAAGACCAACACAAATACACCTTTTACGACAATAGACAAAATAAATCCATAATCGATTACATCATCACAAACAGAATGTTCATGCCCCAACAAATAGTAGATATAAGAGTCCTGTCCTCAGCCAACATTGGAACAGACCACAAATTAGTGCTAGGAAAACTACGAATAGCAATGTCACTGAGGAAACAAAAGCCAACAACAAGAGCTGAAAAATTCAACATGGAATTGCTCAACCAGGAAAATACGAAACAACTATACGCAGACCGATGCAAACAATACATTACTCTTAACCCAATAATACAACCCGACACTCCCCAAACAGCATGGGATAAACTGAAACAAAACATCTATAAAGCCGCCGAAGAAACCCTAGGCACACGCACGGTATCGCATAACAGTAGACCGAACAATAAACCTTGGTTTACAACGGAAGTCAAGGATATCACAAGGGAAAAGAAGAAAAATTATTTGCAATACAGGGAATCTCCAACTCAAGAAAACCGAAATAAGTATATTGAAACTAGGAACAAGGTCAATAATAGGGTTAGAGAGATCAAGGAAGAATACTGGCAGGAATTCAGTAACGAAATGGAAGCAGACATGTATGGAGCACAAAAACGAATTTGGAAACTACTAAGAGGCATGAAACGGGAAACGAATGAAACAATACAACTCAGAACAATTACCGAAGAAACTTGGGAGAAGTATTTCAGAAATCTTTACGCAGACATAGAGAACCCTGTAGAAACACAAGAAGAAGACATACAAAACGACCCACCAGAAGAGTGCACGCAAATCACCGAAGAGCAAGTAAGAGAGACAACGAGGAAACTTAAGAATAGGAAAACTCCAAACCAAGACAAAATACCAAATGAGCTAATAAAAAATGGAGGAACTGCCACCATAAAAGAATACACAAAACTGTTTAATATCATACTACAACATAGAAGAATACCTGAAGAATGGAAGAACAGCGTAACAATACCCATCTTCAAAAAAGGAGACAAAACCGATCCAGCAAATTACCGTGGGATAACATTGTTGAGCACCTCGCTAAAACTCCTAACTAAGATCATTGCGGACAAAATAACCCCAACAATGCCAATAAGTGAAGAACAACAAGGATTTCGAAGAAGTCGATCCACCACTGACGCTCTATTCATACTCAGACAACTGATAGAAAAATCATTAGAGTACAACACCCCTGCCTATCTTTGCTTTGTAGATCTAACTAAGGCCTTCGACAGAGTACAACTAAAAGACGTCATCACGATCCTGGAAAACAATAATACGAAGAAAGAATACGTAGAACTCATTAAGGTCCTAAACACGAACACAAGAACGCAAATACGCACAAACCTCACCCTAACGCAACACCTACGAACCACAACAGGCATCCGTCAAGGCGATAGTCTCAGTCCTTTATTATTCAACGCAATCATGGATGAGCTGGTGAAAGCTGTAAAGAACACCGGATTAGGATATCGGATGGGCATACACAACATAAATATAATATGCTATGCTGATGACGCAGTACTTATTGCAGAATCAGAGGACGACCTACAAAGAATGTTACATGCTTTCAACAAACAGGCAGGAAAACACAACATGGAAATTTCCATAGACAAGACCAAATGCATGACCATAGCGAAAGAACCTGTACGCTGCAAATTGGTAATAGAAAATAAGACCGTCGACCAAACCATGTCAATCGAATACCTTGGGTGCAAAATTACAAGCGCAGGGTTTTTGGGTGATGAGGTGAGGAAACAAGTAAACAAAGCAGCAGCAATATCGGGACATCTTAGGTATCCAATCTGGAGAAACAAACACCTAAGTACGGAATGCAAATCAAGGATATACAAAACATGCGTACGACCGGTGATGACATATGGTGCGGAGACGAGAGCGGAAACAACGATAACAAAGAGGATACTAAGAACAACCGAAATGAAGACTCTAAGAACGATAACAGGATACACATTACATGATAGGCAAAGAAATACAGATATAAGGGAGAAGTGTCAAACGGATGACGTAGTCAGATGGATACGGAAAAGAAGAAGAGAATGGAACCACCATGTCAGCCGAATGACTCCCGACAGAATGGCCAGAATAGTACGAAACAACATACCTCACGGAAGAAGACCCATAGGACGACCACCAAAACGCTGGCGAGACAGCTGGCAATCAAATTCACAAGAACTGCCGCCACAAAGAAACCGGAACTAAACAGGCGATACGCCTATTGAAAAAAGAAGAAGAAGAAGAAGAAGAAGAAGAAGAAGAAGTTTTCAAGTAAATTTATTTTATTTAAAATAAAAATATTAACTATATATTTAACAGGAAAGTGTCTTTTAAACCAAAAACTATTGTTAGTCCAAAAAAGCTTTTCCTTTTTCTATAAACTTTTTAATGTCCTCCAAGAGGTAGGATCCTTTAAACTCTGCACAATAGGTTTTTGTTTCAGCGATGATCTTGTGCGATGTTAATCTCCACTAGAGTTCGGACTGTGAACGTTCGGACAGTAGCGTGTGCTTCGATAAAATGCAAATATTTTCAGCATCAAGTATGTTTCAACAGTTTCTTCATGTAATCGTGTCCCCCGTGAGGAATAAATGTTCTCATATGCAGAGAACGATCGTTCGATATCTAATGATCATGCGCGGCTCGTGATAACGTACTGTAGGGGCACGTACAATGATGCGAGTGCCTCGTGTGTTTGCAAAGAAAACGCTACAGTTAGTACACGAGGATACACGAAGCACTCGCATCATTGTACGTGCCCCAACAGTACGTCATCACGAGCCGCGTTTGCTAGTGATGTAGTAGTACGATAATTCAAATAATCTTTGTAAAAACTCGACGGATCTGGTGACCCACTGTCACCAAAAATTTGGTTTGATCTATACCTTTTCAAAAAACACAAAAAAATGTAATAAAACTCCTTACCACAATTAATAATCGTATCCTAAGTACGTATTTCGACAACTAAGTTGTCATCATCAGTAGGTAAAACCATTAATCAAATTGTTGAACATGGGATACAGTAAAGCTAACACACCTTTGGCGCACAACTTTACACGGCGTCCACGAATACGCTGACTTTAAAGTGAATACACAAACTAAAATTATGTCAACGTACCCTTCTTAAGAAAACGGCAATATGTTTACTCTCAACGCTCTCAATCTTTTCTACCTCTTTTCTAAGAATGAAAAATGATAATTGTATGGGATAGGACCGTTGCCCCAGTTAAACGTATTACACTTGTTTTTAACGATATGAATGCCTTCATATGCGTCGAGGATCCTTGGCCAATGCATGGTTTGCAACGTTCGATTTTTCTGGTCAATTAAATATAGTATGTGATATGTATTCTTTAAAACGGGTTATTATTGAGCGTTTCGTTTGATCTATATATTTCAAATTACAATCGTCGCAATTAATTTCGTGTATACCTGTTTTTTTAAGACAGTTATATACAGCACAAATTTGCTGCTTAACTTTGTCAGCTTCGCGTTTTTTAATAAATGTCTGTAAATGTCTTACCACTGACGCTAAATGATACTCACTAACATTGATGTTAGGTATTGTTTTGCTATATTAAAGCGTGTTGCAAATTGATTTATTCTCAATTTGAAGATGATTATTATCAATTTGAGGTTGGTTATTCTCAATTTGAAGTTATTATATATTTGAAGTTGAAAAGGTATACTAAAATCTGAGTCTTTGATTAATAATCTATTTTAGCAATGATGCTAATATTTCTTGCGTCACTGAATACGTGTAGCTGTATTTTTACAGTGTATACTATTTACATTAATTCCACTTATGACAACGAAAAGTTTTGTAATTTTCGAAATGATTCAACCTGTACATTTCCAAATTATATACATAATTTGAAAATGTGCTTCAATCTGGACATCTTGCAATTTCTTGTTACCATAATGCTGTTTAAGAGACAAGTCCACGCCAGAACAGTTTGCGACACCATCAACCATAAATATTAAGAGTTGTTTCTTTTGAAATTTCAAATTTCTTCATTATATCTAGGCATCTCCTTTGCAATTACTTCGGTAATACGTTTTTATAGTCTTTTGCTAGCTAGTCAATTGAACCTGACAGTTTTAGAGGTACTATTGTTCATACAATGGCATTAGGAACATATTTTTTGACGATCAGTCGACTCGTCCACACAAAACCAGGTTTTTTATTTTTTAGTTCTGATTTAATGTTTTTTTTTTTATTTTATCGCGCACTGATGTTTATTTTTGTTAAGTTGTCCAAATAGGTAATTTCCAATTCGAGTACTTAGCCGGAAAGAATAAAATAATTCATTATCTAATAAATTAAACGGTAGATTACATGTAATCAATGTCAATCCTAAATCGAATATAAAGTGACTGTTTAGAGTAACGCTTTTTTTTTTAATTCTTGTGCTGTACACTATCCACGTGTTTCTTACACTCAAATCTATTCCAAACATGAAAGCTTTGTCGCAAACTTCACAAATTATTTTACTTCCATCATATATTAAATATGCAAAACTTTTGTACTTTAACACTTAATTAAATACAGATATACTCCTCTCTTAATTATCCCATCAACATATATATATATATATATATATATATATATATATATATATATATATATATAATCCAGTTTGTTCACGTTTACAAAATCATCTTATCTCTTTGAAAATGGCAAGCTGCCTAACCGAAACATATGTGACAAAAATCTAATAAATTTGTAAAACAGTTAAAATCGAGTGTTACTTTTTATCATTTCATTAAAATAATAAGTGGAAATTTACTTTAAATATATAAAACCTGCCAGCATAAAAGATGTAATATGAATGTTTTTTTTTATTAGAATATATTATTTTTTATTAAATTTTAAGTACAATTAATTACACAGTACTAAAACCATTGCGCCGAATATGTATTAAAATATAAAGTTACAAAGTCTAAGAAGAGAAAAATGTATTCATTTTCATAAAATTTAATTTTACCATATTTGTTTGTCACACGAACAAATTTCATATATTCCAAGGAACGTTTTTCTTAATGGCACTCCTTACCACTAGAGTGGACCAATTCGGAGCGAAAGCAGAGGCGTATTTTGTATCGGCACCAGTGTCTCTATCTTTATGTCTTGCGCTATGCACGTGGCGTTGCAAATTTGATTTTGTTAAATGGTTTATATATATAATTGATTACAATAATACTTATTACCTAGATAGTTCTGATTCAAATGATAACAAAATAATACAAATGTTTTTAAACTTTGATACATAATATAAGACAAAATAGAAGATTCATCTTAAACAAAATAATATAAATAATGTTAATATACTACAATGATACACTATAAAGGAAATTTAAATATTTAAACCGTTACATATATTATAATGATTATGCCACACATGTTACATAAATATTCTATAGGCTTATAATTTACTTTTATTTTTCTTAAAAAAAGAAAAAATAAACAAAATAAAATAAACAGAGGATTAACTATAACAATTAATTCAAAAATAATTTATTACAATTCTTTCCACAAATTATTTTTTATGAGGGAGAGAAGGTAAATATAATAAAAATGTGAATAAACTTATTGAAAACACTAGTTTTAATTTGTTACATTTCTGTTATTGGGATTTCTTAGAAGGTGGAAGTCTATTATATTTGTATTTTTTCTTAATTTAGAGTGTCAAATCTATAATTAAATTTCAAAAGTATATGACTTTCTTACATTTACCAAAATTATAGAACTACGTAAATTTAGTTAATTTTGTATATTATTGTTAATGTTTGGTAATGTCAAAGGTTATGTGTGAAGGAAAATTTAATTGTAAACCAATAAGTTCATAATATTAATCAAGGATCAAAATTGTAGTATAAATGTCAAATATTTTGGAAAATTATGTATAACTAAAGCGACCAATGAGCTTAAAAAGAGAAAAAGCTGTTGGGTTGCCATAGTGAGTTATTGAAACAATTTGAGAGAAGAATTTTTGCACTTGAATGAATTGGATGTGTTTTTGGAAAAAACGAATTTAAAAAAAATATATAAAAAAAACAAGTATAATTTATATTACCAAGATCTGAACTGTTTTCATCTTATACTCCGCTATCAATTAATGAGCCACAAAAGACGTGTACCAGCTTTAGATAAATATTGGGAAACATTACAAGGCCTTATATTACCAGGATTGTGACCGTAAATTAGAAAAGCAGAACTTAGAAATTTAGAAATATATATAAACCATTTAACAAAATCAAATTTGCAACGCCACGTGCATAGCACAGGACATAAAGATAGAGACACTGGTGCCGATACAAAATACGCCTCTGCTTTCGCTCCGAATTGGTCCACTCTACTTACCACTACATAACAAGAGAAAAAAAAAACACTAAAAAAAAAATATACGAAAAAAACATATACTATTGTGAATTTATTATGGAAAATAATGAACTACTTTCTACGGTTGGAGTTTTTTAACGAGACTTTTTGTCTAGAAATTTTATTACTTGTTCAAAGTAGAATTGTTAGTGCTAAAAAAAGAAGGTAAAGATGCTGATATTTCCACCGACAAAGAAACAGTTTATTGTCATTTACTAGATAGAGAACACCTTGACAACGGAATTTTGTCGGCACTGAATTGGACGTTGCAAATCAATAGTATGGCCACAGCAAGCTTCGAATATTAATTCCCATTTAATGCCGTTCTGTAAAGCTAATTAAACGTACGGTTTAAATGAGTTATGTCGAGTAATTACTTACGTACCTTTGTGTGTCCCTCTCCAAGAATAATGACATGAACTACATGATTTTAAAATATTTTCTGATAAATATGATGAAATATGTTTCTAGTATTTTAATGGTATTAGAATTAATTAAGATAATTAACCGCCCCCATTTTTATTTTAAAACTGCAGCCATTTCAAATAGGATTAAAGTAGATTTGGTAAAACTATCTTCTTCTAAAGATTAGTAAAATCAATCGTACTTTCATACGACATCCAATCTCCTAATGAGAGGAAATTAAATTTTCAGAATGTATTAAGTCGATACATATGAAATTAAGTTTCTCCGGGGAATTTGTGTACAATATAGTGTAATATTTGTAATAAACAGATAAATTTCTAATGTTAAAGAGTTAGTTATTTATTTTACGTACACCCTAGCTACTTGATTTATTATTAGGAATTTCATTAGCAGCGTTAGAAATTCTCTCAAGCAGTTGTTCGCGTGTATCAATTTCAACACTGTACACTAACTGTGTTATATGACTCCAAAGATAAAAATCAAGAGGGTTTAAATCGGGGCTCCTTGTTGGCCAGTTAACAGGTCCTCCACGACTGATCCACCTTCCAGGGTAACCGCATGATGACATTCCTTCTGTTATGATGTGGCGCACCATGTTGATACCACATCCTTAAACGAATATCCAATGGAATATCTCCTATAATTTCGTGTAATCGATTCATACAATTGCGCATTTAAGCGTTCATTTAAAATTTGGATTTCTAGCAAACCCCCTCGAAGAATTCCAGCCCAAATATTAACACTAAAACGGTGCTGATAGCGTGTTTCAATGATTGTGTGCGGATTATCGATAGACCACAAATGGTTATTATGAATTGTATGAATCCCATCTCGTGTAAAATGACCTTCATCGGACTATAACATATTTGATATAAAATCTGGATTTTCATTATGTTGATGCAGCAGCCAACGAATAAATTCCATATATTCTAATGTCCATAGTCTCTTGGCAGAATGGATTACACACGTTGAAAATGGTATGGATGGAGTTGTTCCCTACGTAAAGTTCGGGAAACCAAACTTTGAGACAGATTTAGTTGTGTCGCAACACGTCGTGTACTAATTCTCAGATGACCCAAAACCGCATCAATATTATTTTCATTTTCAACATTATTTGCGTTCGCATGAACATCACCATAATTTTTAATAGTTGTTGCAATAGAAACAATATAAATCTAGTATAACCTAACTTGTCAAAATTGTCAAAATTTTTGTAATATTGCTTAGTGTGTATTAAACTTTTTTTGAAAGACAAGTGAAATGTCACGTAATTTTTTAATACAATTTAGTAGATATACAAAAAGGTTGTGTTTATGTATGACAATACGTTATGCACGTATAAAGCATTTGTTACAATATGAAACAGACATGTAAATAATTTACATATCTGTAAATATTGTCCATGTGTACAGTTACAGATATGTAAATTATTTACATGTCTGTTTCATATTGTAACAATTTAGTAGACACAATAAACTATTACTTAATTGATCCGCCATTCGCATCAATTACTGTCCTTAATCTTCTAGGTACAGAATCAATGAGACTTCTTAAAAAATTAGGTTTTTCAACAATGTTTTCCCGGGTATTTTCAATAGGTTTCCATAATTGTTCGCTATTAGTAAATCTTATACGAGATCTATGAATTTGTTAGTCATTTTTTGATTTTTTTTCAAATATTCAAACAAATTGTGATCTATATCAGTTGATATTCTTTTCCTCGTTTGCAATATATACTACCTTCATTTTCCCATCTTTTTGAACTTGTAATTACTGTAGATTTGTTCAAATGAAATTCTTCTGCGACTTGTTTGATGGTGCAACTTTCCAAATTTAACAAAATTTGTACTTTGTCCCGGAGTCAGTTTTCTTGCCATTTTGGATATCATAAAGTGACAAATGTTACGTTACAAGAATGAATTACTTTTAAAAATTACAAAACACTTCGGATTCATATGCTGCTCATCAAATTCGATTTTGCATAGGTAGGAATAAAAATCTACTATTAATAATTTCTATACTAAATGGCTATGCTAACATAAGCCAGAAGTACCCGACCAGACGTTAGATGGCTGCTTTTGTTTGAAAAGAGTACCAACCTTATTAAGCTTAAACTTGTCCCTCTTTGCAGGTGTCTACATATAAGAACTATTAATTTTATTTTAAATTGTCATCAATAGCAGGGTTATTCAGAGTTGCATTTGAAACTTTGAATCTTAGAATATTAAAATTTGTAGTTGTGGCACTTGAAAAACTCATGTGAGCAGTCGATTTTCTCGAAATTCATAAAAGGGCTATTATCTCGAAAACTAACACACTTTTACTGAGATCATATTTAGTTATTCTGGCAAATTATGAGCTGGCCTACCATTCCCCCAAGAGATAACGTTGACTTTTTGGACGACCTGTATACAGACATTTATTTTGATGTGCGCGGCTTTTAGATTGCTCTGTAGTTTCTTTGTCATTGCAACGTTCGGAGAAATATATTGTATTAACGCATGCTACGACTTTTCAAAATCCACTGTACAAATTACAAATGAATGGAAAGACTCTCAATATAATGTATCTGAAATATACGTGAATATACGGTACAAGGAATTTTTTTTAAATTTCATAATGCAAAAGACATTCTCTTAAAACATCATTTTTTCGTATTTATATTTCAACTCCCGAGTTGTTAATTAAACGTTCTTTGAGAAAGTTCACTTGTATTTCTTGAGATTTCCAGGCCATATGCCCATTCTGCGGATGAATTTTTCAACAGTTCCACCGAGTTTCCTTTGTTTAATATTTTGTTTTCCGTAATATTCTAAACGTTTTTTTTTTTGCATAAAGGAAATACTAAATTTCATACAAAAAAGAATTAATTTCAATCTTTGTTTTCGAAAAGTTAATTTTGTAGATTCTCGGTACATTTAGAATCGCTTTTTAAATATTCGGTACAATCAAATAAAAAGCATAACAGCAGAATTAAGCTTTGTAATTGTAAATTAAAATTCTATTTAATCTCATTAAGCAAACACATGTATGCCTTTTTCATTATTTAGATGAATACGATTCCGGTAATATTTTGGACGAACAAACTGAATACGGAATGGATGTGAGGAACGGGCATAATCCACAAGAAGAGGATTTGATAGAATTTTATAATGGATTATTTCAAGGAATATCTAATCCAGTGTTTATTGTGACATCGGTTTATTGTTCATTTTACCTCATAGTTGAAATTTTGGAAATCTGTTCTTATATATTTACATTGCCTTGTCCTTAATGATGTTTATATTCTGATATTAGATATTCAAGGACGATTCAGCTCTCTTATCCTAATGATTATCGTTATTATTGTTATTGTACTTTTTTTTTGTTAATAAAATAAATGTATTTTGCAAACTATTATGTAAATATTTATTTAATTACACAAGTTTACAAATTTAAATTTGTTTTTAGTGCAAGATGTAAAATCAACTGTATTTAATGTATTTTGTGATGCTTAATTCAAATCTGCTTTAGTCTTATACGAGGGTTAGGTGAAAAATTTTGGGCCAGATAATGAAAGACTGAGATTTTCAGTTAAAAATATTTCATTTTTCTACATAATCTCCCTTGACTTCAACACACTTCGTCCAGCGTTTCTCCAACATCAGTATTCCTTCCCGGAAGTGAGAGTCTGGAAGGCTGTGAAAATATCCATCTACGGCCCTCTCAACTTCTTCATTGGACGCGAAGCGCTTCCCAGAAACAAATTTCTTCAAGTTTGGGAAGAGATGGAAGTCTGAGGGTGCCAAATCAGGAGAATGGGGGGGATGGTCGAGCAAATAATACCTCAAATCGCGCAGTTTTCCCATTGCCAACGCACTTTTGTGAGCAGGTGCGTTGTCCTGGTGAAACATGATTTTTTTCTTCTTCAAGCCAGGTCTCTTTCCGTGAATTTTGGAATCCAGCTGGTCAAGAAGATTGGAGTAATATTCACCTGCCCTTCTGCCCTTTTCAAGGTAACCAATTAACAGGATCCCTTTCGCATCCCAAAACACACTGGCCATGACCTTTCCGGCAGATGCGATCGACTTCGCTTTCTTCGGCGCTGAACCACCGGCTTCCATCCACTGCTTCGACTGCTGTTTCGTTTCTGGCGTGTAGTGGTGGACCCATGTCTCATCCATTGTAATAAATCGCCGCACAAAATCGGTCGGATACCTATTGAATCGGTCCAAACATTGCTGCGAAAGTCGTTTGCGGATTTGCGTTTGATCGACATTCAGCAAATGCGGCACCCACGTTACGCAGAACTTTCGCATCTCTAATTCTTCGTGCAAGATGTTTCGCGCGGCCTCAGCTATGTCACTCACCCTTACACGTCTACCGTCCAACACGATATCAGCTGCCCGCTTTTTAACGGTTGACATCGAAGGAGCATAGTCCCCGTAAACTTTTGTCAACATCGGATGAATTTCCTTAGGGGTTAATCCATCCAAAATGAAGAATTTTATGACCGCACAATATTCAAGTTTATCCATTTTAACGAAAAACGCGCAAGACGTCTACTGCGAAAATTCGCGTAAACAAACTACTTATCAGAAAAAGTTGAAACTTGTCATACGAACTAATGACAGGTGCACCCAGGCAGGAATCATAAATTTTCGCTGATTGGAACGCCATCTCTGTGTCAGGCCGAGAATTTTTTATCTTACCCTCGTCGTTACAGCAAGGTGGCGCCACTGAGGTTTGGTTATGATTAAAGCTGGGAATTATATGCACACGGAAACTGTATTATATGCTCATATAACGGGTGTTCAGAAACATTCGAAGTCAAAGTAGTCCTTGAAAATATGAAGTCATGTCTGAGATAGATTGATTTTTGACAGACAACAGTTGACATTTAATAATTATTACAAATCAGATATAGCAAACGCCAATTAAGTTGGCGCGAGGAGGGGTAAGTTCGCGCAGGATTAAAAGTAGTGGGGAGATTTGTATTTGGTTTTACATCAAATGTCAGATAATTCTAACCTCTGAGCGTGTATCACTAACAAAGACATTATGTTCTGTCAAACGTCAATGACAAATGTATTCTGACAATTACTTGAGTAGTGGGGGTGGACGTTTTTAAAATTGGCTTCTGCGCACCCCCTCCTCGCGCCAACTTAATTGGCGTTTGCTATACTTAAGTAAAGATATTCGATTTTTTGTTCAGAGCCCACTTGACTTCGAATATTTCTGAACACCCGTTATGTTTCCAAAATCGATGAAAATATGCAAACTTTTATTAACATATGCAAAAATATGTAAAGTTTAAGTGATAGTTACACAACTAAATTATTGTCAAAATATTAAATAATGTCAATATAAATTTAGAAATACCACAAATATGTACTATTTCACTATTTTATTCGAAATTTTACAAAATACACGTATAATAATAATAACAATAAGTAAGCCAAACAATGTAATTCTTTGTATTTATATTTGCCTTTGTATAGTATTGTAAACATTTACAATTAAATGCTTTTCTAAATTCTCAACTAAAAATTATCTTCTGCGATCCGTCAATAATAGCTTGTATGCTGAGAAGCTTCGCTCAACGTCAACTGATGTAATTGGCGCATACTTATATTTGCAGATAATTGATGGTCTCATCTCAATAGTTTCATCGTAGTTTCCTTGCAACACACTTTATATTGTACTAAGCTGATTAAAGCCTTAGTTTTTCTCTAGACTTGTGTTAATTTAATTTTGAACCACTCTCCTATGGTCCCTCTCACATTATAAATTTGTTCTTGAGATTTTGAATAATTCTGTCGAATAACTGAGTTCAACACCTTGAGTTTCAAGTTTTCGTAGTGTTTCACTAATAAAGCCATAATTTGCTTTGATAAAAGCTAACTCTCGGCGCATTTGCAATCTGCAATTGCTATCGAGTCGCTTAAATAAAAGGGAATGAATTCTCTTATCTGTTCAAAGATATCTGCATAAAATACAGAGGCATCAAGCCACGTGCCTCATTTTGTTATTATGGGTTATGGTGGCAGTGTCAGACCAGGTAACTTATCTTTGTATGCTTGAACCCTCAGTGGTGCTTTAATAAATACGTTTTTTGTCAAATTGATCAATGAATTAACATCTGGAAATGTGTAACGTATTTCTTCTGCTACTCTGTTAATAAATAGCATGGGCCAAACATGTCTAATACTCTTAAATTACCGTTTGTTGAACACATTTATTTTTAAAATGCATCACAAAATGCCAGTAATACTTATTAAATTGGTTTACTAAAATCTGTTTATATTTACATAATTGCGAATAAATAAGGATGATTTATCTAGTTCTTCTAATTGTTACTAAAGCGTAAATAACTTAGGAAAGGAAATACGTAATTTAATAACAAAATATATTACGTAATTCTCATTAAAAAAACATGCTTGACCAGAAAACAAGGTAACACGCTATTGCTATCATTATTCTTATTAATACCAATATAGTAAGTATAAATATTTTTTTACATTTTTATCCAACTGGAACATATGCCATTAACGTAGTGGAATATTACAAAACTTAGTCACAAAAAGTCACCTATTGGCTTCTAATGGATTCACTTACTTTACTAAATTTCTACCGGGAATATGCTTGTATACTAGATACTAGACCAGGAATTAATTTGCTGCAAAGTTGGACTTCGTATAACGTGTCATTTGCAAAATGTACTGATACTGTCGTGAGCAAAAAAAAAAACGGGACACTGTTTCTGCGTGGGTTTAAATTGCGACTACTTAAGTGGTTATCTTTACTCATAATAGTAAGTCAGGAATTGTACAAAATGTGTGTCTTATTGACATTTATTAAACATTTTTATAAAAATAAAATAATTTATATAAATAAAAATTACTAAAAACGATAGAGAAAGAATATAATTAAAATAATTTCGTAATTCCACGTTATTATTTGCAACTGCATCTAATCTTATAGACATATAAGCGACAATATTTTGTACATTTATAGGAATTTGATGCCAAGCATTTGGAACAATTTCCCAAAATTCTCTCTGGCAGCAGATACATTTTCAATGGGATTTAGATAAGGACTGTAGGGCGGGAAATCTCAAGTTTGAATTCCATTCTCTTGTAACCATTGTGTTACAAGATGAGACAGGAAATTGTGTTGTTCTTATAAAGAGCGATCAAGATAATTTGTAATCGAATCAACCTTGAAACCGAAATTGTATGTCGTAAATACATTCGTCCTCAGTTGCATAGTTTACATTAACTGTTGTTATTTTAGCTGTCAACTGACATTTTACTTGACGTTTGTAATGTAAGTGCAGTTCAAGTAAATACATACGATTTCGGATTCAAGGTTGACTCGATTACAAATTATCTTGATCGCTCGTTAGCTTCCTTTAATGTTTTGAAAGGGTTGTGCGTAATCTCAGTAACTAATGTTTCGTTTTCCCACGAATTTGAAAATTTGTTACGTCCGGAACCTATTTACCGATTTAAATTATCCTCTTCCCTCCATTTTTTATACATTCTTACGTCTGAACTTTTACCAATATTAAATTGAACCGATACAATTCTTAATGATTTCCCATTTTCCAAACTAGCAGCAAGTCTGGCTTTACCAGTTTTCGAAACATGCGGCATTTTCAATTTTGAATTAGCAACTATGATAGATAATTTGACGTATAGTTTGAAAATTAATCAAAGATCGTCAAAATTACAACGCTAAAACATAAAGGAAATTGACATAACGATTTTGCCACTGTCCCGATTTTTTTGCTAACGACAGTATAACTAACGAACAAGAGGGTGTTTGCATTTTCGTCACCAAAGTAAGAAAAGTGATAATCGGACATGCATTTTCGTCACCGTCCTGAAAAGCAGACGTTACTTACACATGCATTTTCGTCACCAACCATTTTCGTATCTTATTAAGTAGGTACTTAGCAATTGAAAATGAAACGAAACAATTTATATAAAACAAGGTTGTTTATTCAAATATATATACATAGGTACAGAGCTATATAAAAAATATGTAAAACATCATTTTATGTAAAATAACAATGATATGAGAGACATTTAACTAGATGTAACCTGCTTATTTCATTGTTTTGGTATTGTGTAAGCATAGACTCAATAAATTGCTGCCTTTTTTTAACTTTACGATTGTGAATTTTTGTAGGCATATGCAAACTTTGTATTTTAATATAGGTAACTATTTGAAATTCCTTCAATTTTTCTATAAAAACAAATAAATTTGGATGATCCTTTTATAACGACTCGTTAAAATGTTTATGGAAGGATTCACACGCATTTGTTGTTCGAGTTAAGGTAGCTGAATGCTCTGCCCAGATTGAAGGCGGAAAAAGTGATTCGTCAGAGATATACGTATCAACCAAATAATCAGCATATTTAACTAATCGGTCGTCTTGTGGCATATTTGGTATTAAATCAAAGGCAAAGCATTCACCTACCTCTTTTGGACGTAGGTACATAAGCGAAACCCGGCCCTCCTAAGTACCTAGTAATAGCCCGTTGCTTAAAGGAGTAATCCGTAATTAAGCACTTTGGTGACGAAAATGCATGTGTCATAAATACCCCAACTATTGCGCACGGTTTATCTACCTGGTCGGTGTCGAAAATGCATGTACCCGAACAAGAAGCAGCAAAAGTGGTAAAAGAAAATATGTCGAAAAGCTAGTCAGGAATGAGATTGGTATAATACTATATGATTCAAAAAAATTTTTATAAGTGCAGGTAGTGGATTACGTATATTTCGTAAATGTATGTCTTAACTTAATATCATTTACTTATCTGTCAAATGTTATTAATTTTGAATGTCAGAATATTGTATTAGTAAATGGAAATTTTGACATTTGAAGTTAATTACATTTGGCAGATAAGTAATAGTTATTTATGCACCAAGGGCGTTATGGATATTAAGGGCGTTATGGGTATTATATTGCTCTGAGGTCGACGTTAATTCAGCCCGAGAGCCTCTGACCCGAGGGATGAATATCGATCAAGGGCAATATAATTGCCATAACGCCGGTGGTTCATACAAGATTTTATTTTTCACGAAAAAGAGGAAAATTCAAATTACATTGGAAAAGTTCCAAGATTTCTGTCAACTGTCATGTCGTTTGACAGTCGTTACGCATCTAATATATAGATGGCGGTGCATCATCGTTCGAGACCCTAAAAATGCATGTGATATGGAAAAGTGTATCTATAGCAGAAAGATACATAGAGGAAAGCATTTCTTCTAAGAATAGAGTATACAACATGATATTAAATTCTGTTACAGTATCAGATAAACCCTTGTGGGCTTGTCAAGGTAATTAGTGAAGATGTTTTCGCACCAAGAACTTTCACAAACTTGGAAAGCTGCAGATCACATTATTTTCAGAACATTTCCAAAACTGTATTTTTAATTTTGCTAAATAATGTTAAAAATTTAATTCTTTCTTAAGAAATTGTTGAAAATAATCAGCTATTAAGTTTTACGAATTTTAAATGACAGTTGTTGACACTTTGAAGTTTTAAAGTTGTCAATGTTTAGATACTCTTAATTGTATTAAGGAATGCTAAAGTTTTGCTTCCTTCGTTACACTTTGTTAAAAACTAAAACTATTATTTCTGCAAAATGTATATCCTTTCTTCTCTGGCCTTATTTATACTCACACAACATTAAAAACTTTCAATAAATTACCGGGCGTTATGGGTCCTATTGCCCGGTTATTATGCCCACGGGCGATATGGCCGTGTTTATAGTAACCGTATTCAAGGTGAATTGAACAAATAATACTTATCAGAATAATTGAAACATACATGAGTAGGTAAACCCCACCAGTTTTGTATAATACAAAGGTATTTTTAATAATATAAAATATTATTCAAAATCTGGTGTGAAGAACACAAATGCAGGTTCACTATTAATATTTTCTGTGAACGTGTCCGAATATATCCTATCCCCAGAGACGTAGATACGTATTTCGCTTTTCTACAAGCTCATCGGTACGCCCCTGCTGGAGAAAGGATATTTCCAGACACATTCACAGAAAAGAACCACCTCGCCCTATCACCGTAATTATCCAGACCGAGCGCAGAAGTAAATTCGGCGCTACCTGTTGTCAGACAGCCGAAGTACCTTGCATACCGTCCACATAATTAATGTGAAGTAACGACGCCCTTCCAAAGAGGTTAGCACAGCCAACCCTCTAGAAAACTGCATTTTGTTTGTGCCTTCACTCATACTACGGCTTAACCGCATGTGTAATGTATCAGAATAATTGAAACATACATGAGTGGGTAAACCCCTAACCTCTTTGGAAGGGCGTCGTTACTTCACATTAATTATGTGGACGGTATGCGAGGTACTTCGGCTGTCTGACAACAGGTAGCGCCGAATTTACTTCTGCGCTCGGTCTGGATAATTACGGTGATAGGGCGAGGTGGTTCTTTTCTGTGAATGTGTCTGGAAATATCCTTTCTCCAGCAGGGGCGTACCGATGAGCTTGTAGAAAAGCGAAATACGTATCTACGTCTCTGGGGATAGGATATATTCGGACACGTTCACAGAAAATATTAATAGTGAACCTGCATTTGTGTTCTTCACACCAGATTTTTAATAATATTTTATATTATTAAAAATACCTTTAAATAATACTTAAGTGAAAAATAAATGATATTAAGTTAAGTCATACATTTTTGTAATATACGTAATCCACTTATAAAAATTTTTTGAATCATATTGTAGATCAACCTCGGTAAGGAAGTTGGAATAGTTAGATGGGAACACAGCTAGAAGATTCTTCTCAAATCCATCTTGCTCAGCTGATATCACAGGTGTCGATCAGAAGCTGATTCGAAGATTTTCTACTGTATTCCATATATTAGCAAGTGCAAGAGCTTCAGATGTAAGTAAATTTTGAGAATACACTTGTGATGAATGTTCTGTTTTAATAAATTAATTTTGTATTAATTTTTTGTATGTTAAGCTATCACTTCAGTTTTATATTCTGTAGATATTTTACGATTATGTTTTAGTTTTTTGTTATGAACTATTATGCAATATAGAAAATAAATTTTAACAACCAAATTTTATTGTTTTCTTTACTGTTACTACTTACTGGCTATATTGACTGACTACATTGGGTCCGCCGAATATCTTCGGCGGACTCAATGTAGTCAGTCAATATTTTTGCAAATGTGAAAAAGATTGTAATAATATTTGCTTGGATGCCAACGGTGGACATTTTGAACATTTATTCTGATAGTTTTCTCTTGTGGTTACTTCTACAATTATTTATTACATAATGATTTCCTTGAATTTTTGTCTTGCACTCAATAAAATAATTCATTTTTGCTCTTTGTAGTAAGTAAATTGTTCACAGATATTTTTTATATTTATATTTTCTAATTGAATTGATTCGACTTCTACTTGATGAAGATCCATAATTTAAAATAGAAATAAAACTAATGGTTAAAATCTTCACTTTTTAATACGTAATCGTAAAACGACAATTGTTTCACAAGCACAGCATATCCACCACGTATACACTCTGTACGAGGGCGGATTGATATTGAAGCTACCTAGCGCTAGATGGAAGCACAAACACAAAAACTTTTTTTTTGAAATTGCGATCTGTCAAACGTCAGCTGTTAAAATTTCACCCAAATTCATCGATTAGTTTATTTGTTGTAGTCGTTTGAAGTAAGCAACTTTTGTGTTTCTTGAAAAATGGAAAAAAGTGAATTTCGTGCAGTGATTAAACACTATTATTTGAAAGGGAAAACGGCGAAAGAGACAAAAGAAAAGCTCGATAAACATTACGGTGAGTCTGCTCCGTCAGATTACATGGTAAAATATTGGATTGCTGAATTTAAACGCGGCCGAACAAGCACTGCAACAATACCATCAACAGGAAGGCCAAAAGAGGTGGTTACTGAAGAAAATATCAAGAAAATCCTCGATATCGTTATGAATGATCGCCGAGTCAAGTTGCGTGAGATTGTTGAAATGGTAAACATATCATATGAACGTGTGTTCAACATTTTGCATGAACATTTGCATATGAAAAAGCTATCGGCAAGATGGGTGCCGCGTTTGTTCAGTGTCGAACAAAAACGAGTTCGACAGACCACTTCACAGCGGTGTTTGGACATGATAAAGCGTAATCCTGTTGATTTTTGGCGTCGATTAATAACTGTTGATGAAACGTGGGTCCACCACTACACACCTGAAACCAAAAATCAATCGAAACAATGGGTGGAAGCTGGTGGAAGTGCTCCGAAGAAGGCGAAGACAGCGAAATCGGCTGGCAAGGTTATGGCCACTGTATTTTGGGATGCACACGGAATATTGCTCATCGATTATCTTGAAAAAGGATCCACAATCACAGGAAAGTATTATCGTGCATTATTGGATCAATTGATTGATGCAATCAAGAAAAAACGACCACATTTAAAGAAGAAAAAAATGCTCTTTCTTCAAGACAACGCACCGGTTCACACAGCATTAGATACGATGCTAAAATTACGTGAAATACACTTCAAATTGGTTGATCATCCACCTTATAGTCCAGATTTAGCTCCTAGTGACTTTTTCCTTTTTCCAAACTTGAAAAAATGGCTCGCAGGAAAAAGATTCATCTCAAACGAAGAAGTGATTACCGAAACTAACGCGTATTTTGAGGGGTTCCCAAAATCGTATTATTCAGATGGTATAAAAAAGTTGGAATATCGTCTTACTAAGTGTATTGAGCTAAAAGGAGACTATGTTGAGAAATAAATGGTTTTTGAAAAAAAAAATGTTTTTTTCCTACTTAGGTAGCTTCAATATCAATCCGCCCTCGTATATACGTATACGTGGGTGCCGTGTAAACTTGTGCGTGTTATTTTACTGTACCCCATGTTCGACAGTTTGATTAGTGGGTTTACCTACTAGTGATGATAACTTAGTTGCCGAAATACTTATTTAGGATACGATTATTAATTGTGGTAAGGGGTTCTATAATTTTTTTGAGTTTTTGTGTTGTTGATTATGCATTTAGTCCTATATCATTGTAAATATTATTTTTAGTCAATAAATTATAATTATTAATGTGCTTTTTATTTAATAATGAACCAGTCAATACAAGATACTAGCAATTGAACAATTTTATATGGCGGTTAATTCAAAACTGCCCTCAGACATTAAAAATCAAACCGTATAAACGTTTCCGAGTTTAAATGAAAACAAAATGTTAAATAAGAACAGAGAAAATATATTAAACTGACATTTTCGTTATATAATGAAACAGATATGCAAAATACATATCCGTCACTGTAAACATGGACAAACACCTCGTATTTTTAGCATTTACTTCTGTTCAATACATATGTTTCAGCCATCTAGGCCTCATCGGTTGAACTAGTGAAGCAATGTGTATACAAATTAATACAGATCTGTTAAACAACGGATCTGTATCTGTATCTACATTTACGCTAAAATCGTCTCCAAGCTATAACCAGTTTCGTTCTATCAGGCGACACCAATTTAATCAGTGACATCTGACGGAAGAAAGCGACTAGGCCAGAAAAGGCGATCTTCCGCTCGAATAGCAATGAAAATTTATGTTACATTTGGACGTCTTTCAAGGTCTATTAAATAATCTATTAAAATAATAAAACCTTCACATCTCGGTAAATTGATTACTTCTGGAGGCAGTACATTTCAATTTTGTATATGTATATAGCGAAGACACTGAGAAGTTAATACCTAGTGGTTTTTTTGTTAGGAACAAATAAATGTTTATTGTTCCATTTGCTTCATAATTTATTTTATCTTCAAACGTCGTAAAAGTGACAATATATTTGTCATCACTGTCAAGGTAAAAATATCACTTAATCAAATTAAGCGGATTTGCGTACTTTATGTGCGTAATCATTTAAAATAATGACACTTAGAATGTTTTTGAAGTTAATTATGTTTTTTGTTTACATCGTAATCAGGACAAATTGTATTATGTATTACGATTTATCATGAATTAAATATAAATCACTAAATTTTGTGAAGATGAAATAGATAAAATACGGCGTAAAAGTGTCTTTATCTGTGTTTCGTCTTATAAACGAAACGAATTTATATATCGTATAGTAAGCATAAGTCTTATTAATTTTGTATTATATATTCAATATAAGTATTATTCATTTTAATATTACACATGAAATATAAAGAAATAATAGATTATAGTATTTAAATACGTATAAGAGTCAGAAACAAAATTAATACCTTCTGTATATGTAATTATTATATTCTTCTTATTGTATTAAGATGCAAACGTTTCACGATAAAATTTATGATACCGCGTATTACATATTTGTCATCAGATATGCATGCCCGGTACTTATTTATTTGTGGCACACATATATGTCATCAATGTTATTATACCGGCACTTATTTATCGCTGCATTTTTCTAAAAAAAATTTTAAGTTATATTTATTAGTTAACGTGCCTCCACATGTATACAGTTAGATTCAAAAACTAGATGCAACGTTTGTTGGTTTGTAGGCACAATTTATACAAGCAAGGCGTTTCTTTGTAACTTGCCGACCTTTGTTCGTCATTTAGCCGCATGTGGCCTATTTTGTTAATTGAAGGTAAGGGTAAATTTTGCTTACAATGTTTAAAAGGTTTTTAAATCGTTCTGCACGCGATGACTACAGAAGCAATTCGCTAAAGCAAGCCGAGAACTCAAGTCACTAAGACAAGTCGAGTAGCAATTCGCCACAGAACAACGTTCTTACAATACTCGTAAGAACAATGTTCAAGACAACAGTCCACATTAATTAATAACAGTCGCGAGTCTTAACATAATAAAGTTCTAGACAAACAGTCGTATGAACAACGTTAAAGACAGCAATCGACTTTTAATATCAAGAGACACCAGTTTCATATTTTATCAAAAGACAACCGTCTTTCATTATTCAACAAATTTTATGTATGAAGTAATGTAAATATGTAAATAAAGGTGTTAAATTGGATGTGCCGCATTTCATGAATAACTGTCACCGAAGATTAAAAAATTAGTGCGTATACGGCCTTACAACCCGTGCGTGGTGAGTCAACATAGGAGCGACGACCAAAAACACTAGTTGCCCCAACAATCCGCCTCAGATGAATTTATTTGCCGAACGTACAGCTTCGCCACATAAAGTATTACTTTTGCGCCTAATGACATAATCTACTATTATACAAAAGGCGTCTTCAAAAATATTTAAAAAACAAGCTAATTACGTATTGATGCTATGCATTTTACTTTAAATCAAGTGTATGAAAGAATAAGAATGACAGAATCAAATGTCGAAACATCATAATAAAGATGTACGTAAGCGATATCCTCATATGATGTTTACATACACAATGCAATTGTAAAATCCACTCTATGTACATTTATTTTAATAAACTTGCAATTTAAACTAATCTAAATTATAATCTAAGAATTAAATAAAAAGGATATTTACGAGGGTGGATCCGTTTGCTCCACCCCTGACCCATTCACAATAAAAAATTGGCAAATATCTTATTTTTATTCTTCAACATAGTCTTCATTAAGATTAACACAGTTTTCTCATCGATGTTCTAGCATTTCTAATGCTTCTCGAAAAAAAGATTATTCAACCTCTGCTAACCACTGATTTACCGCACATATCACATCATTATCTGACGGAAAAAGTATTCTAATAAGTTTTGAAAACAGTTGGTAATCTCTGGAGGCCAAATCTGGCGAATATGGCAGATACTCAACTAATTCGAAGCCAACTTAAGCTATTGCAACTGTTGTAATGGCGAACTTGAGACCGGGTGCATTATCCTGATGCAAGAGAACACCTCTGCGCAACTTTCCCCAACTTTTTCTTCTATCAAGCCACGTAATTTGGGAATTAAATTGGCATAAGCATCCCCCTTCCACAGGAAACCTACTAGAAATACGCCTTCGGCATCCCAAAATACGGATAGCATGACCTCCGCTGAAGGTTGCATCTTAAATTTTTTCGGCGGGGGTAAACCTCGATATGTCCACTCCTTACTCTGTATTTTGGTTTCTACGTCACACTGGTAGATCCACTGGTGGTCGTGGATCCACTGGTGGATCCACGACTCATCCATTCTCACTAATCTGGCTACAAAATTTTGTTTGTCGTGTTAAAAGGCGACTGCAATTGTCTTTTCGAGTTTGCTTGTGTGTATTTGTTAACATTCGTGGTACCCATTTTGCAGATAATTTTTTCTAGGGAACTTTTTATAACAATTTTATTTTCACATTAAAACCTGTATTTTAACCTACTTTTCCAAATAATTTCCGCCATTATTGAGGCATTTATCATATCGAACAAGCATTTGTATCCCGTTGTCATAAAAGTCTGCCGCCTGATTTGACAGCCACAGATTCACGGTCGTTTTGAGGTTATCGTCGCCATCATAGTGCTTACCTCCGAGATGCTTCTTCAAATTCAGAAACAGATGGTAGTCGCTGGGCGCTAGATCTGGGCTGTGGTCGTGGATCCACTGGTGGATCCACGACTCCTCCATTCTCACTAATCTGGCTACAAAATTTTGTTTGTCGTGTTAAAAGGCGACTGCAATTGTCTTTTCGAGTTTGCTTGTGTGTATTTGTTAACATTCGTGGTACCCATGTTGCAGATAATTTTTTCTAGGGAACTTTATATAACAATTTTATTTTCACATGAAAACCTGTATTTTAACCTACTTTTCCACATAATTTCCGCCATTATTGAGGCATTTATCATATCGAACAAGCATTTGTATCCCGTTGTCATAAAAGTCTGTCGCCTGATTTGACAGCCACAGATTCACGGTCGTTTTGAGGTTATCGTCGCCATCATAGTGCTTACCTCCGAGATGCTTCTTCAAATTCAGAAACAGATGGTAGTCGCTGGGCGCTAGATCTGGGCTGTATGGCGGGTGATCAAGTTGTTCCCAGCCAAACGATGCAATTAGACCTTGAGTTTGATTGGCTGCGTGCGGCCGAGCATTGGTGTGAAGCAATGTCGCGCCTTTTGTTTTGGATTGCTCGACGGAGTTTTCTTAATGTCTCACAGTAATTTTCAGAATTTATTGTTTCACCACGAGGCAAAAAGTCGACAAGCAACACAACCTTCCTGTCCCAAAACACGGTACACATGATTTTCCTGGCTGAAATTGACTGTTTGAATTTCACTTTTTTGGGTGATATAATGCCGCCATTCCGTGGATTGCTGCTTTGATTCCGGCGTAACGTAAGCCACCCACGTTTCATCTCCTATGACAATTTGGTTAAAAAAATCATCACCTTCGGCAGCATAACGCTCAAGGAATGTCAAAGCGCTGCCTAAACGCTTGGTTTTGTACTCCTCCGTCAACATTTTTGGTACCCATCTTGAGCACAGTTTCGGATAATGTAAGCGTTCGGTCACAATTTCATACAGAACACTTCTTGAAACTTGAGAAAATTTCTGAGACGAAGAGATCATGAGGCGCCTGTTCTCTTTCACCTTTTCGTCAACTTTGACAGAAGGTCGCCCAGCCCGTTCCTCGTCATGAACATTGTTGCGGCCATCTTTAAAAGCTCTAACCCATTTCCTTACCATTCCAACACTCATAATGTTTTCTCCATACACTTCACTAATCTGACGATGAATTTCAGCCGCTTTCACGCCTTTAGCACTAAAAAAGCGGATAACAGCGCGTACTTCACAGTAGGCGGGATTCTCAATCGGCGGAGGCATTTTAAATACGCACAAAACAGTGTAAACACGGTCGATTGTTGCCGTAATGGCGTCTGTGGCTTGTCAATAGATGAAGGATCACAATGCGTATGCGCGAACTGCCGATCGCAGCGCTGCAGCAGCGGAATTTCAAAACGGTACTTAGTTTAAAAACACACCTCGTATATACCACATGGTATGAGAGACCAGTATCGTTAACTATTTGTATAATAGTCACACGTCGATCTTGCAGCACGAGATCATGGACCTTTTCAACAGTTTCTTGGGTAGTGTTGGTTGTGCATGTTCGTCTCTACACGACTGTCTACCACATTTAGGGCCGGTATTTTAAACAACGAATAAATCTCTGAATAACAACTTGACGAATAAATTGAAATCTGGTATTATAAAAAAAATGCATGCAGGTAAAATAAGTACATATTTGTAGAATAATAGAATAGCTGAATAGCTATGTATCTTGCAGTTTACCGTTTCGATAAACGATGGAGCCACTAAAGAAAATGAAGAAATACAAAAAAAAATCCTAATTATTTACTATTTCTATTAGTTTATATTTGTAAAATACAAACCGATAAATATGGCATTATCAAAATTCGAGTTAGCAAACACACACAAATAAATAAGGTTATGTTTATTTCAACACAGTGGAGCAAACAGCTGTTCGCATTTAACCAATGAATAACATTTAATGCCATGATTTTCTAGGGTGTAAATTAATTGGTAGATTTACTTGCTTAGTTTCCTTATTCGCTATTTATAATACCCAATCTATAGAGTAAATTTAATTCACATGCTTACTAAATAAAATCTGCAGATTTTATCATTTATAATACACTCATGACACCACCTTTTAAGTTTTAAGTCAAATGATACTGCAGATTCCCTTAATGTATCCACCAAAACTTGATGAATTTTATTTTGGGGGTCATCGCTTTTAAAGATAAGTATTTAATCACCGCTCGTTGCTCGACATAATCCATTTTGATACTGATATATGACTCGCTCGACCTCGAGCGTCTACTGTAGGCACGTTCAAAACAGATTCGGACTTGTAAGCTTCTAGCGTTAGTTTATACGTAGCAGGTTACAATGCGACGTGAAGATAAATAATTATTTTTATTTATAAATGAGTCAGAGGTGGAGCAAAGGAATCAGCCTGCGTATAATAAATACGGGAGAATTAAAGCATATTTAAACAAATGCTGTAGATCAAATGCACGTCCACGTTGCGGTGGACGCGTTCGACTCGTACGGACAAGATTGATTTGCAACTCTTGGAATTTTTTTTTGTGGTGTAGTCTTTGTAAAAAGATTGGGTCTAACGTTTCTGTTGAATGATCAATGATTTTTTTGCTATTTTAGTTATTTCGAGGTCAGTAATCTTCCACGAGATTTTACGACAATGTACCTTTTTATAAGGACATTCACTTATTTCGTCCCAGCACAAAGGATCCCGCGATACATCGTAAAAACGTCACATTAAAACAACGCTTTTTTCATCAACAAACAAACAAGTTTCGAAATTTCCTTTCGTCCATTCACTACCTGTAATTTAACATCAATAAATTAATAGTCAATTTGTCACCTGTCGAATAGCAAACAGCAGCAGTTTTTGAATACACAAAAATTTCCATATACAGACAAGATACCAAGTTGAAAGTTATTCAAATATTGTTACTCAGACTGTAATTGTTCAACGAAGCATTTAAAAGTCAAGGTCGGATATGTAATTAACGCTGATAGATACTAAAGTGAAACTAGAAATTAAATGCAAGTAAACACCTCGTGTTGAAAGGTATAATCGCCGTTTAATTTATTAACGCAGAAATGATTTTTGTTTGTTTACGTTAAAATATATTAGGCGCAAGCAATATTAATAAATTAATTACTTAAGCAAAACTCGTAATAAAAAAAAATTGCGTCTGATATATAATGATGTAATCGCATAATTTTATAAGGAATAGGCGACAGTTCCCATCCCACACGTTGAATGAATGATGTAATTGTAAATTAGAGCACCTTGTCTGCTTTTGAGAATATATTCAGAACAGGTCGTTTGAAGACTAACTTTCTATATGTGTTGGTGTATGCATTTCTAGCGAGCGTTTCTTAAATTGGGCCGGTCCGGTAATATTTATTAGACAGAGCAGAAATGAGAAATTAAATAATTTGTTTATCGAAAAAACGAATATCGTTTATTATGAACCACTTACAACTTAATACTTGCAATTTTTTAAATTTACCCAAATGTAAATGCGAATTTCTTTTCACCAGCAATGCACGCAATTATCATCGTGGAAGTGATTTAATTAACATTCACGAAATTTTGCATCGATGACTTGTTTTTGTATTATACAATTTGCCATGTTGAAATGACTACGAAGTTAGTTCGACGATGTCGTGTATTTTCGATAGAGACCGCTAGGATCATCAAGATTAATACGCTTTTAACATTTCAACTAGATTACTATAATATTATCAATGATAGTAAACGTTTAATTTCCATCTTGTAGTCACGTGACAACGTGACGTCACCTGCGTTCCAAATATGTCGTGTCCATTGTGATTTGCAGTTATTTTATTATCGTTTATTTGAAATTTTCCCTTATTATGCCGTTATTTACCATTCTTTATCTACCATGTATGTATGGTCAAGATTAGGTGCATGGTCCACCAATGCACAAGGATCTCTTTCCAATACGTACATCACTTTTATGCTGTGTGATGCGCTGTTTTAGTCATTGCAATGTCTGACCTATATTAATCTTGACCATACATTTAATTTTGTCGACGTTAAGATCTTAGACGTTGAAAATAACTATAAAAAAGAACCTTTTTAGAAAGGGTCCACGCAAATAACATTAATTATAGGTCTAATACTAACGGACTAAGAATAATTTATATCAATATACTCAGTTTGGCGGTTAGTTGACCATCTAAAATTTTTTGTTAATTGGTCCTTGTATTGTTAAATTTATAATACATTGTTTTTTGGTTTTGATATTCTTGTGACTTTAGTTTTTTATTCTATGTTTCGTTTTATATTTTTTATATTTTAACTTTTACATATACAGTATAACCTCCTTATAATGGACACTGACGGGGAATCCTAAAATGTCCAATATATGGAGGTGTCCAAAATGTGGAGGTGAAAAAAAAACGAAAAAAAATATTCATTCTCATATCAATTTAATCACACATAATAAGACGAAAGTCGAAAAAAATTTACAATATTTAATACACATACATACATACATATTTTATGCTAGATTTTACTTGAAATAATCATTAATTGTTGTTTGTCTTGCTTTTTTCATTTTATGTTTAAATATCTCAGATTCACATTCAAGAAGAGCTTGAGAAATATTGTTAGCAATGTTAAAACTGTTAGTGCTTAAGAAATAGTTCTCAAGATCTTTTAATTTTTGATGGGCTTCTGAAATATTTGATATACTAGTTACAAATTCCTCTTCAATCTCATTTTCCATTTCATCACTGATATCAGTAATTTCATCGATACAATCTATAATGGAAACATTAGGATTTTCAGTAAATAACTCATTATCAATTAATGCGTATGTGCTTAAATCTAAATTAGTGATGTTAAAATTGGGAAATAAAAATGCTAATGGTATATTATCTTCTATATCGCACTCTGCATTTAGATCACTGTCACTTTGATTGAATCCGCATTTTTGAAAACAGTTTCTTATGGTCACAGGCGAGAGTTTTTTCCAAGCAGCTGATATCCATATTAATGCAGTGACTACCTTAATGTTTTTTTCTACCATTTCTAGTGAATTTTCAGTATCCATTAACGCCAAAAGCCTTTTTACAAGCATGCTCCGGTAAATTACCTTAAAGTTTTGAATCACACCTGGTCCATAGGTTGACAATGCGAGGTAGTATTTGGAGGCAGAAAAACCAATTTTACGTTTTCCAATGAAATCTTCGGATGAGAAGTGGCATTACCAAGAAACAAAATTACATGCCTTTTTTCTTTCTTCATCTTGTTATCAAAGTTCTTTAACCAAGCTGACATAATATCCAAAGTCATCCACGCTTTTTTGTTAGATATCCATCATATCGGCAACTTATCCACATGAGCTCCTTTAAAACATCTAGGTTTCTTACTTTTACCGATGACTAACGGCCTTTCCTTATCACCCTCGGTATTTGAACACAACAATATAGTTAGTCGTTCTTTTGCAGATTTTCCTCCGGCACATTTATCACTTCTTAACGCAAATGTTTTTGTCGGAAGGGCGCGGAAAAATAAACCGGTTTCATCAGCATTAAAAATATCTTTCGGAGAGTAATCTTTGCATATTGATTGCAACTTGACTTTCCAATCGTCTACATTTTGCATGTTTACATAGGCAGATTCACCACACACACTTTTAAATGATATTTTATGTCTTTGACAAAATTTCTCCAACCAACCATTAGACGCTTTGAATTCGGTGAGTTGTAAACTTTGTGCTACTTCCAGCGCCTTTTCTTTGAGTAGGGGTCCTGACATGGGAATATTTTTGTTTCGCACCTTACAGAACCAGTTGAACACTGCTCCGTCGATTGCTAAACCACTAGTTTTTGGAAACTTCCTTTTTTGAGCTAGGTTTCCATTTTTCTCGAAAAGTTCTTTTATTTCACTTTTGTTTTTCACTATATCACTAATTTGCGACTTTCCGACACCAAACTTTTCCGCGAGCTTTCGGACACTTAAGCTTTGCTGTTCACTAACCGCAATAATATCAATTTTATCTTGGATTGTTAACCGCTTTCTTTTACTAGAATCCATGTTGACACTATCAAAGGCTAGTTCAAACTGATTCAAAATACATATCACTCCACTTATCACCTGACGAGTAGGCCAGTGGTAAACCGTCGTCCCTTTGTATTATGGGAAAAACCCGAGTAGATATACTTCCACGTGTGCACTTTGTACATACATATGTATTATGGGAAAAACCCGAGTAGATATACTTCCACGTGTGCAGCAATAAAAGTACATACATACATACATAATTGCAAAATTTTATTCGGCGCCGCCCGTCTTGTCTGTCCTTAATTAAGAGATATATTTACAGATGTTTTATTGCTTCGGTGAAATAAAGGGTGTCCGCGTCCGATTTATGGAGGGTCCAATATTAGGAGTGACTATTGTTAAGAAAACCCATTATAAAATTTCGTACCACAAAAAATGTCCATTTTTTAGAGGTGTCCGATTGTCGGAGGTGTCCATAATTAGAGGTTTTACTGTACATGTTTTTTAAAGGTTGATGTGACACCTTACATCTATAGTTACATTAATGTTTTAAATTAAATCAATTTTAATATGTCTGTGTACGTCACTTTTGTTTAACTCTACATTCTGTGGGTATTTTAATTTATTTAATGTCTTATTCATTAATCTTGTAGTTTCTACTGAAGAAGCAACAAACTCGTTGTGAAATATAGATAAAAAATAAATGAGTTTTAATTGACAGACCGCTTGCCCGTTCTTAATTTATTATTAACCAATATAGTACGGTCGATAATTTCTTTTAAGTTATATATATATATATATATATATATATATATATATATATATGTGCAAATCAATTGTATTTTCGGGGAAGTAATGTGAACTAAATAAATGCTTTCTACATATACGGCGCTAATTATTCGAATTTTTTTCAGTAAAAACATTCGAATAATTAGCGTCTTATATGTAGAAAGCATTTATGTCATATGTGTATATATACATATATATATATATATATATATATATATATATATATATGTGTGTGTGTGTTGTAACTGGATTTCGGGTTTTCTTCCGCGTTTCCACTGCTTGGTCTTCGTAAAGACTGGTGCTGGTTTCTGGACGACGTTTCGGCAAAATCACATTTGCCATTTTCAGGTCTGCGATAACTGCCTGCTTCTGGTTACTCGTAAACTGTTTACGAGTAACCAGAAGCAGAAGCAGACAGTTATCGCAGACCTGAAGAAGGCAAATGTGATTTTGCCGTTCGTAAACTGTTTACGAGTAAGCAGAAGCAGACAGTTATCGCAGACCTGAAGATGGCTAATGTGATTTTGCCGAAACGTCGTCCAGAAACCAGCACCGGTCTTTACGAAGACCAAACAGTGGAAACGCGGAAGAAAACCCAGAATCCAGTTACAACACATACACTACCCGCGGAAACCTAAAAGAAAACATATATGTATATATACATATATAGTAGATTTAGAGTAGTCGGTGATTTAAGGTCTGTGTTATTTTAGTATGTATGTATATACATATTTAAAATAATCTCTTACATGTTTGGAAATTGCCTTTTTCAAGGAATTTTGAATTATAAATGACAATATATATAAAAAGGTAGTAATTGCCGAAACATGTGAGAGACTATTTTAAATATATACATATTAAAGTAAAACAGACTTTAAATCGCCGACTATCTGAATCTACTATAATATACAAAGGTCAAGAAATAATTATATATCTTTATATATATATATATATATATATATATATATATATATATATAACCACCTACTCGGTGTTCGTCCCAGACGTTTTTAATTTTATGTTGCGTCTTAATTTTACTTCGTTCACTTTGTTTTTTGAAATAATTAAAAGAAGGGTACAGTGTTTGATTGCTGAGACACAAGAGGTTATCCGTGTTAAATTTGTTTCTTGCTCCGACCGGCCATGACCTCGGTCTGTTTTGCGGACACATTCTGTTTATATTGATGCTGTTTTCAACTTAATATTTTTTCCCTGATGAAGGTGACAAATTCACCGAAAGCTTGGAATAAATAAAAAAACGTTTACTTTAATTCCGCCTTTTGCTTGCGATTCCCACTACCGTTTACGAATATATATACATACATAGATATATATATATATATATATATATATATATATATATATATATAATAACTTCGTGACCTTGGTATGATATGGTAAACCTAATCAGTAGGCGATTAAAGGTCTGTATATTACTTCAAAATATATGTATTTAAAAAACTCTACATGTTTCGGCTGTGTACGCCTTTATCAAGAGAATACAAAATATGAATGAAACATGTAGAGTTTTTTAAATACATATATTTTGAAGTAATATACAGACCTTTAATCGCCTACTGATTAGGTTTACTATATATATATATTTATATATATATATATATATATATATAACAATTGATAAATTATTGGAGTTTTTCGGCTTTTTATATGAAATATATATGTTATTCAACTTAACATTTTTTCCCTGATGAAGGTGACAAATTCACCGAAAGCTTGGAATAAATAAAAAAACCTTTACTTTAATTCCGCCTTTTGATTGCGATTCCCACTACCGTTTACGAATATATATACATACATAGATATATATATATATATACATATATATATATATATATATATATATACATATATATATATATATATATATATATAATAACTTCGTGACCTTGGTATGATATGGTAAACCTAATCAGTAGGCGATTAAAGGTCTGTATATTACTTCAAAATATATGTATTTAAAAAACTCTACATGTTTCGGCTGTGTACGCCTTTATCAAGAGAATACAAAATATGAATGAAACATGTAGAGTTTTTTAAATACATATATTTTGAAGTAATATACAGACCTTTAATCGCCTACTGATTAGGTTTACTATATATATATATATATATATATATATATATATATATATATATATATATATATATATATATATATAACAATTGATAAATTATTGGAGTTTTTCGGCTTTTTATATGAAATATTTACAAATATCAATTTGAATGTATGTAATTGCAGAGTAAGTGGGGATGTAAACATTGCTGTCTACAAATTACAAAGCAAATCATACGAAATTTTTAATTGAAAAATATTATGGTAAAAGCGACAGTCCGGCAAACTGTAGACTTGGGTTCGAGTCCCAACATAGGCAATATTTTTCAATTAAAAATTTCGTATGATTTGCTTTGTAATTTGTAGACAGCAATGTTTACATCCCCACTTACTCTGCAATTACATACATTCTAATTGATATTTGTAAATATTTCATATAAAAAGCCGAAAAACTCCAATAATTTATCAAACTCCAATAATTTATATAAGGATAGTTATTCCTTTCTTTTCTTGACCTTTGTATATTATAGGAGATTTAGTTAGTCGGCGATATAAGGTCAGTTTTACTTTAATATGTATATGTTTAAAATAATTTAACTCTTATATGTTTCGGCAATTACTGCCTTTTTCAAAGAATTTTAAAATATTAAAAAAGTAAGATTTTAAGGAAAAAACCCTGGAATAAGTGTGTAACCGTTGGTGTATGATATTTTAAAAAATAAAATATAGCTTTTCTCATTCACAGCCAGGAAAATAATATAAAAATCGTAGAAATCATAGAAAAATAAAACGCTTTTTTTGTACCCACAACTATTGTGGGGAAGGGGTGTTTGACGGGAGTCAAACATCACTCATAATAAATGTTATAAATTAATCTACTATGTAATTTCGAGTCAATTTTGGTATTTTTACGAAAAATAATATTTTACAAGAACACCAACATATTCATTTCGTAAACAAATATATTACGATGTCCACCTTTACGTGAACAATCAAAAAATTTAATCAATTATCAAAAAGTACTAACCGAATGTAAAAAAATTATATTCACATATCATAAACAACATTAATAATTCACTTATACCATTTAGCACTCCAATGCATACAAGTGTGTGAAATATTCGGGCGACGAACTCTTGAACAAAAGCCCGAATCTCCATATTAGAAAATCCGGTTACAATAACACTTCAAACCTCATGCCATCGGCCATGATGATATTACAGGTTTTTTATGGGTGTACAGAAGAATAATTAGTGATGTAGCAGTTTTAATTTAAGTAGCTATACATCTCACAAAATACTGAAGCATAAGCAAAGGCTGATTGTTTTTAATTTAGTAAACTCAACCAGATTATTAGACACTAAATAGTATAATACTTGTATTATCGTAGCTTATATTACTGGTACAAGGTGTGTCTATAAAATAACGAGACTGATGCTATAAAACTGCTTATTTTAATTTATACATATTTCATTATTATCACCTTCAATATACACCACCTCTTCTATCTCCAACACCGATCCATTCGAATTTTCAATTTTACAAAACAGTGCTAAAAATCTTCTCCTATGAGCTCGTTCATGACACGCGTCGCTTTTTCTTTCACAGCTTCAACGGTGTGAAATCTCGTTTATTTTAATGCAGATTTGACCTTAGTGAACAGATAAAAGTTACATTGTGCCGGGTCAGGCGAATAAAGTGAATGGTCTAACACACTGGGATGTTATACTTGGCTAGAATTCGGGTCTCTTTTTTCTGATTTTCTCACGGAGTACAGCAAGAACCTCATGGTAGTAATACTGATCAACAGTTTGGATGGATATCGAAAGAAACAATCATAGCTTGGAATTTTAATTTGCTCATATGCGCTTTTTTAACTCTCGGCGAAGTTGTGCTCTTCCAATGCATTGATTGACCCTTAGTTTCTGGATAATAAGTGAAAAACAAAGATTCATCACATGTTATCACGTTAAAGTGTCAGTACAGATATTTTGACGAGCTATTTTTTGTTCGATTGTGAAAATTTTCGGCACCATTTTCGCCTACACTTTTTGCATATCTACATTCTTTAAAAAACCGGGCGTCCTACGCAAAAACTATGACATATTATTGGGCTACATTTCATGCTCTTTCCAGTGGTATTTTTATTTTTTCGCTGCCACGAACCGTTACCGAGATATGGCGCTTTAAACGGAACCCCGCACTTTTCCGACGTTTGGACATCCGCCGAGCCGCTCGGGGTGTGTCGATTCGAAAATTCCTAATTAGCCCGAAAACGAAGTTTAAGCTAAATCGGAAAAGTTTAGTTTTTGACTGAAAATCGAACTTTTTCCCCCAAAAAATTTTTTAGAAAAAAAATTTTTGCGATTTTTAGTCGAAAATTAAACTTCTCCGATTCGGTTGAAACTACGTTTTCGGGTCAACTTGGGGTCGTAGAAAACGAATATCGCAATTCATTTTCGGATTGGAACCCCCTCAGGTGGCTCGGCGGACGTCCAAAGGTCAGAAAAGGGCAGGATTTCGTTTAAAGCACTATCTCGGTAACGGTTCGCCTCAGTGAAAAAATAAAGATTACCACTGGATGGAACATGAAATTTAGCTCAAAATCACTTCATAGCGTAGGACGAGCGGTTTTTCCGGAAAAAATTCGCGAAGTTTACCTACCTTTCGGAAGGTGAAATTTGCCTTCTGTATTCTTTGGCAATTCCTACAGTTTTAGCATCGCATTAATAGTTAACCGACTGTCAGATCGAAGCAGATTACCGATTTTTTCAATATTTTCATCTATTTTTGACGTAGAAGGACGTCCCTGGCGTACGTAATCTTCAAAGGGCATCTTGGAATCGCTGAACCACCCAAATACCCGCGCACGTCATAAACTTTCATTGCCATATACTTCTTTTAATAAAATATAAGTCTCAGTAGCGGTTTCTCCAAGTTTCAAACGAAATTTCACGACAATTCGTTGCTCTATTAAAACACTTCAAACGTCATATTTCTGGCAAAACAAAAAAATTGATTTACAACAATAGTTTATGATACTTTTAGGATAGTCGAATTTTATATTCACATTTTTTTATTTAAATGTATTGTGTTGTGTATTATCACTAGAGAACGGACACGCTTACCACCCAGTGCAGTACTGGCGAAAGGCTGTATTTCTAAAATATTTAATTTTATTTATATAATTGGAAAACGAACGGGTGGTGATCTATAAAATTACGAAATACATATGTATTTGTTGAAAAGTTGTATTTATAAAGTTTTCAATTTTATTTATATAATTGGAAAACAAACGGGTGGTGATCTATAAAATTACGAAATACATATGTATTTGTTGAAAAGTTGTATTTTTAAAGTTTTTAATTTTATTTCTATAATTGGAACATTTTTATTTGTTCATTTTGTCGTTCAAGTTGAGTAAAGGACTATTAATATTGACTAGCAATAGTTTCTCAAGGTTTTCTTCTGTCAATTTTGTTCTCTTTGAATTAAGTACATCCTTATAAATAGAAAACGTCCTTTCTACATCGCAACTGGTTATAGGTGCATACTGGAAATATTCTTTTATTTCTTCATATTTAGCCGTTAGATTTTGTGGAATTCTCTCCATACATAATTGCTGCAATGTAATTAAATCTGGATTTCTATTAAGAATTGCTTCAAACTTTTGCCGAAGGCCACATCCGAAGTCACTTGGAATACTTTTCAAATTATTAACAGCCACATCTAATGTGGTTAATCCGTCATTTAATTTGAGATTTCGATTTTCAAAATAAGTGATTAGTTTTGGCAATTTTCCAAAGTGTTCGTGAAGAAAGTACAACTGATTTTTTAAATTTGGGTTTTGTGTGAACTCCTTGCACTCACCAATACTTCTAGCATCCTCCTTTAGCAGTGTTACGAAATGTTTTAGACTATCGAAATTCTCAGCATAATAACTAGTAGCTTCCAGCCATGTTCCCCATCTAGTTATTACTGGAGTGGGAGGCAGTGACAGAAATGGAAATTTTTCCCTGAAAAGAGTGCTCAGACCTCAATGGTGTTTTTCTGAAAACTTTTTTAAAAGCTGATACAAGTCTCTCAACTTCCGGAAAAGTGTCTCTGATATATTCACAGATTCTTTGGAGAGCATGTGCTACACAAGTAATATGCATCATATTAGGTTATGTTTTCTTCAATAGTCTGCCTGTTTTTAACATATACGCAGCACTATCACTGACAAATAAAAGTATTTTTTCTTTGTACGTGGCGTCCGAATGAAGCATTTTTTGCATATTCTCCTTAATGGTTTCAGCAACTGTTTCCGCATCAACTCTATTTATAACACTTGTTGCTATTACATATGAGTTATAGGGAATAGTTGGATGTAGTGCACCAGCTACAACATTTACCACACAGCGTCCTAACATATCCACCGTTTCGTCGGCGCTTATCCATATGTATTGATTTAAAAGATGGCTTCTAATGCGTTCTACTGTTCTCGTATAGCACCTAGAAACATAATATTTGCGTAAAGTTGATTCATCAGGAACATTTCGACCAGTATATTTTTTCAGAAATATTTTTAAAGTGGGATTCCTAAGTTTATTTAATGGAATATTGTAACGAATTTTTGACGATATTTTACGGATTTTGTAATAAATTTCGGAATCACTGACAATGGACATACAATCAGTATGACCGTCAATCCAACTCGCCATTGTTTTACAATGCCGTTCTCGACATTCTTCCATATCATGTCTGAAAAAGTAACTTAAACAATGCTCTAGATCTAAATAAATGAAAACTAAAAATGTGTGCGTAAATTATTGAAACTGAACGAAATTCAATGCACACTCTTACGTCGAAATAATTGGTAGAAATAGATTCAATCAAACGATATTAAACAGAATCCATTACAAAAATTACGATGTAATTAACAGTTAAAACTATGAAAACAAGAAACTTACTCACAGCACTTTATTTATCTTACGAAATATAAACTAATAAATAAAATACATTATAAAAACCCCGCTTCTATCTTCGCTCATGAAAACACTTTAAAAAACACTATATTCTCCGAATACAATAGCTGGCTTGTCCATTGTTATCGCGGCGAGACCAGGTGTCCGAGTAAGTCAAACAAATACGAGTACTTCATTGAATTACGCCGGGATGTACTGAGCGACGTTATACACAATTCCAATTGCCGATTGCGTTTTATGGAAATTGCGTTCTCTAATTATCACAACATGCTAACTTCGAAGGTATTGTTTTCTTTACATCTAAAACCTTTATAAAAATTACCACAATGCCACACCACAAAAAAAATAGTTTGTAGTACTTTTACTATAGTTGAATTTAATACTCGGTTTTGTTTACTGAACTACAGTTGTTATATTTATTACAAATATTTGATTCTCTGTACAACTAGATTTTTTCTCAGTGTAGCGAGTGTAACAGTGAATAATAAGGACGTATAAATATTGATTCAAGCTATCAAAAGAAAAGTTAGATTTTCTTCTACGTTTAGTCCTTTACGGTATTGTATTATTGGTTTAAAAATTACTTACTGTGTATTTGTTAAAAATAAAATAAAGTTATATTTAGTTTTTAGTTGCTTACTATTTTTACTTTTTGTTAAAAAAGAGTAAACATTTTTGTTCACCTTTTTTACGGGCAGTTTTTAAATTTGAAAGCAGTAATTGTGTGCTTAAAAAGATAAATAATTTACTAAAACCAAAATATACATGACATGGAAATCGCAACACCAAAAACGGGTGCGAATTTTTGACTAAACTTAGGAGAAACGTATAACTATTTAAAGATAAAAATTGATTAAAATTTCAAATAAAGAGAACAAAAGATTAACGCAATTTAATTTAATTTTTATTAATAATGTGTTTGGGCGTCTCTATTGGCTTCCCAGTCCTTGACTCTTCGTCACAGTGATTCCAGTAGGCGTTGTCTTGGTGTCGCCTTGGGGTATGGTGCCTCAAGCAACCTGCAATTCATGACGGAGAGCTTCTACTATTTTCGGGAGTTCATCAATTTTTAACACACAATATCCCACACGTGTTCTGTTGGCGATTCGTAGGGAGATCTGGGTGGCCACGGCAAGATACTGGCATGAGCCTCTTCGAATCAATAGAAGTTCTCGATACGTGGGGACGGCTATTATTTTTCTGGAAAAATTGGTTTTCGAGCTACTGAAAATATGAGAGAATGTGAGGTTTCATCACTTCTTCAACGTAACGCTGGTCGTTACTCCCATATGCTATAGCATCCCATACTGTAACTTTCACAGCTCCGTGCACATGTCTTTCAACAGAAAATTGAATATCGCGACGTTCCCCACGTCTTTGTCTGACTCTTATGCGACTATCATGAATGCCTATACAAAATCGAGATTCATCACTAAAGACCGCATTCTCGGCCCATTCATAGAGGCGTGAACAACTGAGAGGATCGGGAGACTCACTTTACAAGCACTTCGCGTGCTATATGTATATAGTACATTAATTCGGGAACAGCTATCGTAATGTGAAGTTCTTTATAGTCGTATTTACGAATAGGCATAAGTGTAATTCGAACGAAAAGTATTTTTCTAAGTAATGCACAGTTTTATTTCGATAAACCCAACGCAGTGACTCCAATACTGGTCAACCTAAGGTCGACCTGGTCTCTATTCATCACTGAACATCACCCTATGCCATTCCACGTTCCAGTGCATTCCTAACCTACACCCTTCCAAACGAAGGGGTGTAGGTTACGAATGTAATAGGATTGGAAGTCGAAAGACCCGATTTAGCGATAAACGTTTCGAAGGGTTACAGGAGGACCTACATTAACGAACTAATGATCGGCGATTGATCTAGTACTGGAGAATCAGTCTCTTAGTGCCAATAGGCAAAGGTGGCCGTCTTGCACTTCATTAGTGCTTCTTCGGCCCCCGGCAATTTTTTTTGGCAATCCTTCCTGGCTCTCCCTACTCTATGACTGATAACAGAGTTTAATGGTGGATTGATTCCGGTTAAGACAATTTGCAATTTCCCTGTACGAAAACACACCTTCGCGCAAGCTGAATTCGCTTAAATGGCGGTAATTTCCATGTTCCCGAACTATATAAACTCCCTAAACACGTTAAAGTATGGCAATCAAAATTTGCAGGAAATACACCTGACATTAATGTCAGAAAAAACTGCATGAAATGTCAGATATGCCATGACCACTTGATCCAGGGAACAGAATAGTAAATCAGTTATTACCTTTGAGTAGTTTTACATTTCTACCAAGTTTGGACACTTCTTGATGTTGCAATTTCCATGTCAAGTACTGTCTCAGCCATTTCAAAATAAACAAAAATTTAAATTTTAGAAAAATAGTAAGATAACCTTACTTAAAAAATTATTTGATAAATATTTTCTATTAAAACTTTATTTCAAAAATTGTTTCATAGGGAATTATTTTAGTTAATTATGTTGAGTAAGGAGAAATTCAGTGGATACTTTGGTAAATGTAATTTTATTTATACAAGCGAATAAAAAAATACATTGCTAATTATATGCATTTGTAATTGTATAGATACTGTACACATATAGACTTCATACAATGCATTTTATTTTCGATTTCTTCGAAGGTTAACCACTGAAAAAAAGTTGTAGTGCCAAGAATAGTCATATCAAGTTATAAATAACACAAAGAAACACAATTGACTTGCGTAATCTAAATATAAAGTTAACCAATATTTGTCAAATCTAATGCTAATCTACAACGATATTAAAATTGACAAATACGCATTTATAATTGTAAGCAACATACACTGCGCATCGAAATTAAGGAACAAAATTGATAACCCTCAATTTACTTTTTAAAGTAATGGTTATGCGTAAGTAATTCGTTTACTTTAATGTAATTTCGTTTAAATTATTATATATTTACGTACAACAACTCATTAGAAATGTGACTGGTGCGGGTCAGGGTCAAATACTTCTTAATTGGACCGGGTCGAGTTTTTTAGAACCAGTTAGACCTATCGTTTGACGTAACAACCCCGTTCGATCCAGCAAGCACGGTTAACTGGATAATCCGCTATAATTAAACTGGTCAACAAAACAAATTTTGTTTTGTATCTATTCGATGAATGGGATAATGAAATTTATTTTGAGATACTTCATCTTATTTCAAAAATAATTTTAAATTGATTCTTTGGCGTAAAATTTACTAGAAATTAATATTTTCTATAGTTATTTTGCAATTTTCTTAAAACATGGTATCTTGAAAGGATTTACATACTCCCAAGTTTTTGTTTATATTTCGTTATACAATCTCTCTAATTACAATTCAGCAGTAGTCTAGTCTGCCTTCATGACTGGATTCCATAAACCTGGATACAACCTTTCTATTTCTAAGATACCTTGACAAAATCTTTCTCCGTCTTCGACACTCACATCGCCCAGACAACAAACAGAAACAAAACAGGAATAATGAATGACATATTACAACCTAGGGAAATCGTTCGACAAATGCCGTCTGCGATATTGACGTCACTCTCGAATATTTTTAGCAAAGTGGTATTCCCGCATGCCACTATCGATAACTGTCGCACATAAACCCAAAAAACCTTTGGACATTCAACGGGCGAAAAATACTGGTCGACTTCGAAAAAGGAGTAGAAATAAAGTTTACCGGGTTGGAGTTGGTGGGAGTTGGAGTGAATTACTTACGTATTTGCTATTATACTTGTAAAAGAATCAGCGATATATACTGGGTGTCAAAATGGACAGACGCAATTATATAGAATATAAATGCAAAATAGTTTCCTAAAATTTCCACTTATAAGCTACAAAAAAATTACAAAGAAATTTAAACAAATTTTGTCACGCCATTGTGCGACCGACTATATAATAAAGAGTATCAGAGAGGATATCTTAAAGCTCAGAGACAATAACAGAAATAGCTTTGTTATTGTCGGTCTCGCTTAAGTTTCGTATAGTTGTCGATCGTTACGTACGTTCGATACGATTTATATTTACGTCTTCGATTAAAGATAGATTGTTACCAAATAGGACGTTAAGTGCCCGTACAGCACACATTTTACATTGTCTTTAAAAATTCACACGCAAGTATAAATTTTTAACAGCTGACTTTTGGACGAGCTTATCGAACACTTACCATACAAAACTTACACACAATGCTATATTCTAGCGTTGTTATAGGCATAATCATTGCAGTATGTAAATTCAATAGAGGCATTCGTTTTAATATTTATATTTCTCACTTCTCGTAACAAAAAAAAAATTCACGTGATACACATGAAATCCTAATTCTAAATTCTAAAAATCCGCAAATTATTTTTAGTATGATTTTTAAAATGGGTATGTAAATTAATGTAACGCACATCTTAATTTTTAATAATTCACTTGAATTGTATAAACAGCTGATTTTGTACGTGGTTATTGACCTTAGCATACAATGTTACAGTTTTTATTACATCGACAGCTGTTACCTATGTAAACATACGCTGTTGCGTATGTGTGTGTGTGTAACTTCAATAGAGTTATTTATCATTTATACACATTCTGAATATGTATTTTCAATTCATTGGCGGAAGATGGGGTTTTTAATGTTGGGGTTGGCGTAGTAATTAACTTACAATATTTTGGATTTATATTCTATATAATTATATCTTTGCATTTTTCATACGTTATCTTTTTTATTTCAAGGACATCCTGTATGTATATGTATGTATATGTATATATATATATATATATATACATATATATATATATGTATATATATATATATATATACATATATATATATATATATATATGTATATATATATATATATATATACATATATATATATATATATATATATATATATATATATATATATATATATATATATACTATAAAGTATTATCGACCGTACTGTATAAGTAAAAATTTCATTAACGGGTGAGCGGTTTGTCAAGTAAAAAATAAAACTCCTTTATTCCACTCTATATTTCATAACGCATTGGTTACTTCATCAGGAGTGTCTACATGTTTAACAAAACCACAATATATTAAACAATATAACAATAACTAAATACTTACAATTCAGAGTTAAAATTTAGCAAATAACGGCACTAAACATGTTAAAATTCGTCAACTGTAAAACATCACATCAATATGTTGTTAGTTTGTCGTCAACCTCTTAAAAACAAATATAAATAAATATTAAAATATAAAACTAAACTTACAAAACACACACCAAAAAAAAAAACTGATGTCATAAAAAAATTGAAACCAACAACAACTAAATTCAAATGATACAAGGACTGGCTAATAAAACTTGGCAGGTAAAATTAACCGCTAACACCGAGTATATTGCAGTAGATTATACTTAGTCCATTAGTATCCGACTTATAATTTACGCTATTAGTGTCTCCGTTGATATGTACCATTTCCAAAAAGCATCTTTTTTTGTAATTATTTTCAGCGTCCACAATTCTGACATCTCCGAAATTAAATGTATGGCCGAGATCAAGTGCATGATCCACTAGAGCACAAGATCTCATACCAATACGGACATCACTTCTGTGTTGTGTGATACGCTGTTTTAGCCATTGTGACGTTTGGCCTATGTACACGCCACGACAATCCGAACAAGGTATCCTGTAGATGACATTACTATTTAAAAGCAAAGGTGTTACATCTTTGTTCTTAAAAAAAAAAAAAAAAAAAGAAAATTGTATAGTAAGACCAAAAAAAAAAAAAAAAAAAAATTGTATAGTAAGACCAAAGATGTAACACCTTTGCTTTTAAATAGTAATGTCATCTACAGGATACCTTGTTCGGATTGTCGTGGCGTGTACATAGGCCAAACGTCACAATGGCTAAAACAGCGTATCACACAACACAGAAGTGATGTCCGTATTGGTAAGAGATCTTGTGCTCTGGTGGATCATGCACTTGATCTCGGCCATACATTTAATTTCGGAGATGTCAGAATTGTGGACGCTGAAAATAATTACAAAAAAAGATGCTTTTTGGAAATGGTACATATCGACGGAGACACTAATAGCGCAAATTATAAGTCGGATACTAATGGACTAAGTATAATCTACTGCAATATACTCGGTGTTGGCGGTTAATTTTACCTGCCAAGTTTTATTAACCAGTCCTTGTATCATTTGAATTTAGTTGTTGTTGGTTTCAATTTTTTTATGACATCAGTTTTTTTTTTTTTTTGGTGTGTGTTTTGTAAGTTTAGTTTTATATTTTAACATTTATTTATATTTGTTTTTAAGAGGTTGACGACAAACTAACAACATATTGATGTGATGTTTTACAGTTGACGAATTTTAACATGTTTAGTGCCGTTATTTGCTAAATTTTAACTCTGAATTGTAAGTATTTAGTTATTGTTATATTGTTTAATATATTGTGGTTTTGTTAAACATGTAGACACTCCTGATGAAGTAACCAATGCGTTATGAAATATAGAGCGGAATGAAGGAGTTTTATTTTTACTTATATATATATATATATATATATATATATATATATATATATATATATATATATATATATATTATACCGTACCATATTTGTGAACAATTAATTTGTAACGGGTAAGCGGTGAGTCAATTAATAAGCTGACTCATTTATTATTGTTATTATCACTATGTTTCGCAGCAGTTTATTGCTTCTTCGGTAGATGCTTAAATCAAACAATATTAGTTTCAGGTCAACCTTTTAAAAACATGTATATGTACACGTTAAAATATCAAATACGTAGCAAAAACTAATATTAAATATCAAAATTAAGACTATATATTACACATTTAACAATACAAGGACTGACTAGTTAACAAAATTTGGCGGGTCAGCTAAACACCTAGCATTATACTTAGTCCGCTCATATCTGACTTATAATTTATGTTATTTGTGTCTAATACGTTAAAAATAAAATAATTTTTTCCAAAAAGTTTGTTTTCTTGTCTAGGCTCACTAATTACTTATCCTCACCCATATCAACATACAGAAACGCACCTAAGATAGTTTCTTAAATTATTAAATTTAAATCTTATAACAAGCAACTCTAATTCAACATAACTATACAGCATATTTAAATGGGATTTAATTATTGTTGCAATTAGATATTTAGTTCCCGCGTTTGCAAATATAATGGGTAATGAGATTCGAAATTGTAAAGTCATTCCTTTCATCGTATCCAGTGTAATGTACGCAAAACTAATTCGTTGTTGAAAATTATGCCAGCCAGTTTCGCGGAAATTATATATGTAGTTTATTGATGTTTATAATTTGTGGAAAATTTGATTATAAGTGACATCAATTCGGAGCATTTTATTATGCAAAACGTGGAAGTAGCTGTATGAAGAGACAAATGCGCGAGTATGTAATTTTATAAAACAAAATCGTTTGTAATTATATCAAAATATTATTAAAAATCGGGTGTGGAGAACACAATACACGTTCACATTTGTATAAAAATTGTTATCCAGACATGTAGACACGCGTTTTGTCTTGGTATAGACTTTGGTCCGTGCATAATGCTGGGATGGACTAAATTCACCACAACTCTCTTTGTTCCATCATAAAATGAAATTTGTTATATTGTATATATTTATATATGTTAAGATACAAGTAAATTTAGAATAAAAAATTTTGCAAATATTTAATCATTCATTTTCAAGTTTAAACCACTGTATAGCATACTTTTATTAGCATATTCTAAATTATAATTATAATGGTATCTTATAATTTTATTTACGTATTTATTATATTTATTGCAATACTCTACAAAATTTGCCTCTTATTTCATTCTTTGTTCAATTTTTCAATGTCTTTTTACATTATTTATGAAGTTAATAATTCATAATTTTTGAAATTATTATTTACCATCCTTTTTACTGAAACAACGTGTAGAATATCTAAATTCAATTATTAATACGAGGTAATGATAAATATGACTATATAAGCAAGCAGTTTTGTTCAAATTTATTGGTTCTAGGCACACATACCTACATCAAAGCGTTTTCGACATAAATGAGAAAATAGAATTTATAATATGGTGTAAATTATTTATGTCTACATTACAGTTATAATAATAAAACATATGCATACGGATATGATAAGATATTTTACAATATTTACTAAAATCAAAACATTAAGGGTAGAATAAATGCAATGGCAGTCAGTTTTCTCTCTATTAAAGTAATAGAAAATTTTTGACTAGAGTAAAGATTCACAATTTAGGAATTAAAATACAAATGATTAAATAATGTAAGTGTTATATATCAAAATATTTTTAAAATTATGTAGTATAGGAATTTGATATTTCCTTATTTGAAAAAGCATTAAAAAGTCAACATTGAAATGTTTGCTGTACTTTTGTTGATTACGAAAATTTTCTATAAATATACGTGAATAAATGTCAAGTAGTAATTACAATTGCATACGATACGTCACAAATAATAAGTAGTGATAATATAACAGTAGTAATTAGGTATATCAAAAATGACAAGTAATTAAAAATAATTTGATGATAGCAGTGGATTTTATTAGTAAACATTACTACATAGATAACAAAACATACTTAATATATTTCATAAAACTATTTAAAATATGAATAAAAAGAATAATGACGATTAAAAGAATAGAAGCATGACAAGAAGGCATAATAACTTAAAATATATAATGCGATGAGTCATCCGACGATGCGTCAAGTCTCACACGGCTTGGAAGATATCGAAGCGGAAAGATCGAGAATAAGAAAACACGAGAGAAGTACGGGTGAATCTAGAATATACGACGGCCGATATATAAGCCGTCGAGGAAGTGGTTAGGGGTTAGTAGTGTGCAAAATAGATACTTTTATGTATCGAATAAATACCAATACTTTACACTTTAATATTCGATACTTTGTATCGGATACTTGTATCCGATACTTTTCTGTCAACTCAAGTCGATAACTATACTTATATTTCATCTTTGATACTTTAGTCCTTTGGTATACATTTAATACGATACCGTTGAGGATCGGTTATATACTTCTATGCAAATTAAATAATTGTATCAAATAAATACTTACTATGCGATGTTGCGGGAAATTAAACTATTGTTGAATAACTAATAAAAATATTTATTCATGAAATATAGTAAATACGGTAATGAATATGAAAGAAAAATATTTAAATGTAAATGTTTGTAAACAGGAAATAAATAAATAGGAAAAACAAAATATATTACATACAAATATACTAAAAAAAACTACTTATATATAATATTACATATTTGCATTTAAAAACACTAATTTTTGAACATGTTGTGTTTTGAGTCTATTTCTCCGGTCAGATATAATTTCACCACTTTTGGAAAACACACGTTCACTTGGAACAGATGTTGCCACAATTCCCAGGTACTTTTTAGCTAATTCTGATAACCGAGGATATATCATTTCACGTGATATATCTGTTTATTTATAAATCTGTTTATTGGAATTGTTATTTATTATATCGGGAATTTTAGGGTAAAGAAATACAAACACATTCCAGAAGACGTATAGAATTGTTTAATTAATAAACAGACGTCTTACGTCTTATTTATTACCCTTATAGTAAATTAAGAAAGATAATTTTAATAAGTATACTTCATAATTTTAATAGGTATGCTTCAAATCAATGCCATAAACTAGACGTTATAATTTTTATTATGTATGTACATATGTGCAATATCTACATATACTTAGTGTTCAAAACAATAAATCAAAATATCTTTGCTTTATTATATACGTATGTATATGCACACATAATTATTTATGTGTATATATCATTTCGAACTCTATAATTCATCCATACATTGAAATAGAGCCACGCTTTTGACATGGGTATCGAACCACTTGAATAGTAAAAATATTATGACTTTATTCATATATCTATACTTTGTAAATAGTCAATTGATATACTATTTATTTTAAAAAACAACGTGACTAAAAAATAAATTATATCCAATTCACTGACCAATTGTACACAAACATAGATCTTCATAAACATATCGTATACATATATGTATACCATATGCATCAACGAGTATATGTATCAAAAGTATTGCAAAAGAAAAATACAAATACATCTATACATATCTATAATACTTAACCGTTGAGTACTTATTAATAGTATCCGATACTTTTCATTGTCGGTATACGATACATTTGCTCCCTCTAGGTATCCGATACAAAAGTATCAAATACATACTTTTTGCACACCACTATTAGGGGTTCATTCCATACCAAATCATCGCAGAGTGATCTTACATAAATATAATAACATAAGTGTTCTTATTGTTAGTAATTAGTTTTTAAATTCTTATTCCTTTTTTATTGTTAATATAGAGTGTGTTTAAATTACCGTTAGTTTTATTTAAGAACCCCGCAGAAAGACAATCATTTTACAGACAGAATAAACAAACATTACAATAACATTAGTATTATCCCACTGGCGTTTAGAGTCTTTGGCTAAGATATAACCCGTTGAAGATATGCTCTTCACCAAATCGGTAGCGAGATAACATTAGTGTTATCCCACAACCGACCAAAGGCTGTACCTTAGCCAAAGATACTACGTTTAACACTATTTTCCTTTTTCAGATTGTCCTACTTAAAATTTATTGATTTATATTGTGGTTAGGAGTTTTTCTTGTTTCTGTTTGTTTTACATGATAGGTCACCTATCAATTCAATATTTAATATACTCGTTTAAATAGTTTAATATTAGAGTTACAATATGTGGGTGACTGTTATTCTCTAACACAATATGACTTAATTATTAAGGATCTTTTAAAAGATTTCAAGCAAACAGACGGTGGTATGTATTTCGTAATTAACCATATTGTAAATCCCTGAGAACAATAATTACAATATGCAGAATGATACGAAGAAATTATTGAAAAAACAGATGTTTTTCTGACAGGTCATCAGAATAAATCCAACTTTCTGCATTTATTAATTTTTATAATGTTATAGTGCAAGCGAGATCTGCGAGTCGTGTGTGTGTATACATGTGCAAATTCGCACATGTATTTCGTAACAATATCTAATTCAATTGTATAAAACTACAATGAACAGTTGTATCAGCTTCGTTACAAACTCATAGGGTTTCAAGGTCTTATTAGAGGTACCTTTTTTTATTTACTGTTATCTCATTCAATTGCAACGTTAAATTCAGAAATACAAAACAGAGTGCGCGCTAAAAATATAATAAAATCTATAAAGATATTTTAATGCCAAAGTTGATCTAACTTTATGGAATATCACATTTCTACTTGTTTGCAATAATATAGTAATTAAAATAATTTTATTTCATCCTATGTCATTCTCATTTCAATCCGGAAAATGAAACTTTACAGTATTAAAATACTTTACCGGACTACAATTTTTATTCAGATTTATAGAAACAAAAATACATTAAATATTAATGCTAATCTCGTATGTGCAGTACAATTAGAATTTCTTGCAATGCTAATTGGAAAAGGAACAGTTTTGTTTTGAATTGAAGAAGTCTTTGAAATCTCTCTTTTTTCCTGTTGTACCACGATGATTTTTGTGACATTTAAAAAATTATTCGTTTTTTCAAACGAAAGGATGAAATAAAAACCTTGTACGATATACGTCCGGCAAAAGATTTTCCACAGTACTCGTTTCGAAATTCTTAACTCGATTTCTTCGTCGCCTCGTCCAGAAACATTTCACTCGTAACTGTAAAACCTCATTTGCCGGACCTATAACGTAAATAACTATAAAAGAACTTTGTTCTACGAGGGTGGTTCGGAAACTACGTGCCCTAATTATTTTTCAATATAATCTCCTGCTCGCTTAACACATTTATTCCAAATTAATAATGCCTTCATTGTAGGTCAATGAATCCAAGTCCTCGAAATAGCTATTTACAGCAGAGATTACCTCGGAATTAGACGAAAATCTCTTATCACCGAGCCATTTTTTCAGGTTTAGAATGAGACGATAACCCCTGGTAGCCAAATCTGAGGAATAGGATGAATGAATCACTAATTGAAATCCCAATTCACAGAATTTTTGCCATTACATTCGCAGATTTGTTGGCAGGTGCCTTATCTTGATGTAAAAGCACTTTCTTATTTGCCAAATGAGGCCGTTTCACTTTGATTTTGTTGCTTAATTGTTGCAACAAATTGGCATAATACTCCCCATTGATTGTTTTCTCCTTTTCTAAGTAGCCGATCGAGATAATTCCATGAGGATCCCAAAAAACAGTTGCTATAACCTTTCCTGCTGACAAAAACCGTTTTCGACTTCTTTGGTGGCGGAGAAACTTGTTTTAGATTGTTCTTTGGCTTCGGGAGCGTAATGGTGCACCCAGGTTTCATCGACGGCAATGAAACGGTGTACAAAGTCCTTCTAATTACGGCGAAAACATGCCTAAAGGTCGCGATAAACACAATTTTTGCTCCAGTGTGAGTAACCGCGGTACCTAACATGTCGAATATTTTTTTTCATTTCCAATTCTTCAATTAAAATTATGTGCACACTGTTATTTGAGATACCTACAATGTCTGCTATCTCGCGCACTTTTACTCGACAGTCATCCAAGACGATACGGTGGACTTTTTCAATAATATCCGAAACAGTAACACTTTTTGGACGTCCACTGCAGGGTTCATCATTTGTTTTAACATTTGTCCGACGAAGCTCCTGTGTGTGTGTGAAACGATAGTAACTTTGTGAGGTAAAAAGTAGTGAAATTCATTAAAAGTTGATTTATTTCACCCCGATAATAGTTATAATGGAATTTAATCAAGTAAAGGCTGAAACAATCTTATATTCATCATTTGTGCTCATACGACTACACTTAAATTCGGCAACACAATTTTTAATCATTGAAAACGAAGGAGCGGATTTTAATAGTTTGGAATCCAGCTCTGCCTTAATTTCGGTTGGTGTTAAATCTTTCAAATGAAACTACTTTATCACTACTCACACGAGACGTTCACTTTGGCGTACTATCAAAAACAGACTAATTGACAGATCACTCTGTATTGTCATATTTAACCTACTAAAGGATGATTCTACAGAATGGTAAAGAAGATTCCTGCGAATTCGCGCCATCTTGGTGTTAGGCCACGTAGTTTCCGAACAATCTTCGTAAAACTGTAAAGCTCACAGTTCTTTTAGATTGAATTCATATTCCAGTTCCTAGAGCATTGCAAATCATTTATCTAACGTTCCTTATACTTCATTCACTCTAAGAAAGCATTGGGAAAGACAGAACTTCAAATAAACATTTGCGATTGATAAAATACCGGGCGGATTTACGCAGGCAAAATCAAGATTTGCCCTGTCAAAAATTTGTTTACTATCAATACTGTCGATTAGCGTATTTTATTAGATGTTTATTGCGCTATTGACTATTACTATTAATATTTATGAAAAAAAGTTCTTTTAATGTAGGTGCATGAAGAACACGCCTATGTCATCACAGAAGAAAACGAAATTTATGATTTACATAATATTGTTAGAAAATTTTACTGTAAAGATCAGAATTTTATTGGATTCAGATTTCTATCTTGAAGATGAGTAATTTTAATATGTTCGGCCTTAATTACAATGTGTGCTTATATCAATAAAAATAGTGAAGTAAATGAATGGAAATCGTGGTCAGAGGTTTTATTGCATTTTCTTTAGATTGTGGCCTATAAAATTGAGTTTTAGTGTTTTTCTAATTAACAACTAGGTGTAATTATAATTCAAAATATAGTTTAAATTCTGTTCATGTGTAATTACCTATTATATGTTTTGTAAAATAAAAATGTTTTTGAACAAATACATTTTATAGGTTTTGAAAAATGTTTATCCAAAAATGGTGAAATGATACGCCGTTAAATGAATTTCCTTATTCCTCTCTTATTATACTATTAAAATAGCTGTATTTTGCAAAATATTATATTTGTTAAGCAAGCAACAATATTATTAGAGAGAGATATATAAATATTATGATAATTATAATATACACCAGTGTCACTATTAATCCTTTAACTATTAGTTTTACATCTGTATACAGTTATACCACACCTGAATGCCAACATATCTACTATAAAGATTATTAAGAATACCACATACCTAATTGCTCTATCTTTAAAAAATATATATTAATACGCTGAGGTCATATCGTATTACTATTTTATCAGTTACATATATTTTCTGTGATTTTTTACAATCTTTTACAATAGTTTTGTTCCCTAGCAAAATCGAAGTAAGATATTGCCTCTAGGGCAATTTTAACATATTACTTGCATTTACATACGAATTTATTATAGGTGCAACACCTTAAAACAATAAAAAGACAAGTTATAAAATATTGATTGAAATATTTCAACCACCTGCCCTGTACATTGGTACATATTTGCCGCTTCTTCCGTGAATAAAATTATTAAAGAGTGATCAGCTGTATCATTTTCCAAACGTTTAAGAATATTTGACGTTTTAAACATCAATCTAAACAGTTTTAATATTAAATATGTTAAGAAACAAACGTGTAGGTCAGAAAATAATCTTTATTAGTATATAACCTTAACATATGACAGCAAAACATATATTCTACTTAGCTGAAATTACAAAATTTATCCTGCGTAAATTGATCAACTCTTAATTTAAAGCGTCATCTACTCCTTTCTTAGATTGAATGGGGTATAGTAACATCTTATAGTACCTTTTTTAATATACTGCAATTTCCTTAAAGATTTTCATGCTCTTTTAGGCGTGTGTTTGAAAGAATTATAACCAAAGATTATTTTCATAATTCTTCTAAACAACCAACCAGTACTAACACTGTCGGTAAATATTTACATTGTATAGGAATTATCCTATCATGGATAATGTTACATTTAATATCCTTTTGTAATATTGTAATTTCAAACATTTTTTATTGTTAAATATAAGTAGATTTAGGATATAGAATTCAAACATAAACATTTCCAATTTTATGAAATATTTAACGTACATTATCAAGTTTAAACCACTGTATAACATACTTTTGTTAGCACATTCAAATTGTAAAGCTTTCTTTAAGTTCTAAGAAATCTTTACATCTCCAAATCTATTTATTACCTACTTTATAATTTAGACAAGTCGTTTTATTACCTAAGGTTATAAATAATTTTTCCAAATTTATTTATTGCTTTATACATCAGACCGTTTATTTTATGCTAAAGTTATCAGTGAATGCATGCAAGAGACGATATTTAATCTGACCACCCATTGTTAACTAAATATGTATAATAAGGAATTAACCGGAACTACATACTTACGGTTATGACACCTACTAATACTTAATTAGTAAATATATTTTATTTATTTATTTATTAGGAAGATCTTTAAGACACTATCGGAAACATTGGGTATTATTGCTTGCAGGCACAATTTCCACGAAGTAATAACTCAAAAATTCCCCATTATGTATTGCCCGTATGTTAATATGTAATAGTTAGGGTTAGTGATATATTTGTACCTACTTGTAAAACAGTACATAATAGAACAGTATCAACTCAACATCAGTACAAGACACACAGTCTTAAGACAAAGTCTCACATTTTAACAGTATCAACAAGCAACAGCGCAAGGACACATAGTCTTACTTTAAGCATCAACACAATCATACGTTAACAAAAGACACTGGTCTCAACAGCAGTTTTATGTTATTATAAGTCGTTATAGATCCAAAAGATAGGATCTGTATATGTATTTCTTGGTAAAATGTGTATAATATGATGGAGATTTACAGTTCTTGTTAACTTTTTTTACCTCGCAATATATAATTAACATTAAATTTCACACTGACTTTTTTAATTCTACACAAATCACGCGTTTCATTAAATCATAGTATATTAAAGAACAAGTGTCATAAGACAGGTCTTAGGGTACGAGATCAAATTTAGTCATTTCAAACATTTGGGAATTTTCGTTATGGTTGGCAATGCATTAATATAAAAATTTGAATTTGGCAATTTTCCATCGACTACTTATTGAATTTAATACAAATTAAGTAAGAATTTTTCATCAATTTTTTCTACCTGAAATTATAGAAATTGTTGGAGAGACTGTAAATAATTAAATCATTATATCACGTGTCAAATATGAAAAAAATTTGAAGAATTATTCAAAATGAAGTTCATATTATAGATTTAAAAGATATAAAACTCCTTGCCGCTTTAATATTCATATCCAAAATTCGTATTTCGACAAATAAGTTGTCATCCTCAGTAGATAAAAATAACGAACATGGGGCACAATAAAGCTAACACAAAAATCGCGAAACACTTTACAAGATACACTCAGTGCATTTTTGCCTACTGAAGATAACCACTTAGTTATCGAAATACGTAATTATGATACGAACATTAAGGTGGTAGGGGTTCTATACCTTTTTTAAGTTTTCACTTAGCCACAGTCCCCAACGAAATACTTTCAACAATTATTGGGCAGATCATATTTCCTTTAAACTCGCCATAATTTTTGGTTTGAATAAATTACTTTTTTATATTTTAGCTACATCATTCTAAATATAATCTAATGCTAAATCTAGTTTATGGACAATTTATTTGTGATTATTTTTACATTCGACAAATCGATTACACATTTTTTGACATTTGAATTTTATATTAAATTTCAATTGACCGCTCTTGAAAAATAAATTGCACTAGATTGTTTATTACGATGTTGCGTTGTTATAGCAGTGATTTAGAAAAAAAACTATTTTTGTGTAGTCGGGTAATAAAATAAAACAACACTTACCCTCGATCCTCTGTCGTTAATATAGCGGCCAATGCTGCCATTTTTCAATAGAGGTTACAAAACAAGTAACATAATAAAATTATGAACTGAATTTTTCCACCTAATAAAGCAACTATTATGTATTATAACAACAATGTAATTAATTTTGTAACCGACACTGTTTCACTATCTACACGGATGTATGCATGAGAAAGAACTCAATCATATAAAACATTTCATCTCTGAAAAGATACAGGTTTCTATTAAAGCAAGTACGAGGGACGATGTTAGATTTTCACGGTGAATTTTAGGCATGGGAATAAGACAATAGCATCAGCGGTTAAGTTGATGACTGACATACTTTCAAATGTTATATTATCCCATTCTCTATGGTCAAGTTGCAGGGAGAATATGAAATATATATGTATGGGCAGATCATTGTGCAAGAACTTGTAATATAACATAAATCTTATAATGTAGGTATATTATTGCATAAAAAAAAATTCCGTGCATGAAAATGTAAGTTGTTTTTATATGTGATAAATCAACATTATAATTTTATTTCATATCAATGACGAGAAACATATAAGATTGATTGTATATTATATTAATTTTTAATAATATCTAATAATAAGTAGGTAATAATTTTTTAATTTAATTATGTCTTACTATTTTATTAGATTTTGATTGGAATTTGCGAATGCTGAAAGATATAGTCAAAAAAAGTTTTACCAGGGAATATAGCTATAATTTAAACACTTTAAAGAATATATATATATATATATATATATATATATATATATATATATATAATGTACATATAAAATGTCTATATTAAGGTCATTGACCTTACTTGCGGTAATTCTAAGTGCATGAACATATAAGACCATGAAATTACTCTCTCTGCAACAGTAAGATAGAATAAAACGAATCTGGTTAACTATAAATTGCCATACATTTCGAGTAAAATGCACAAGTTAAATAGTGGTAAACTGATTGATAGACTTATGCAGTGCCTTTCTATTTACATTCGATATATTTTATGAAACCCGAATCTATTCATGTGATTGAATGTCAAACGTGAATGTTTCTTTCTCTGGTCGAATTCGGAGAATTCAATTATGGAATGGAACACAGTCCCCGGCACTTAAGCGACAGTAGATTTACAAGAAAATAAACGTTAGTAATCGTTTAAAACAGAATTTAATAACACTTTATACTAGTAGTAGTACATCCAATATTATATGTACACCGCTACATTACCAGCACTCTATACACGAAATAACGACAACGAAAACAGATACGCACTAAACACTAAACGACATTCTACAGTTCCATACTAACGTTCTTTTGGTCTGTACAAGCCTAGCTAAGTTTTTGCTTGGAACTCCTTAGTTTCACTTTTGTCGTTTACGGTGGTGTAGAGAGATTGTACGGTTTGGTTTCGTCTCAAGGTGTATTGACAACGCGCATGCTCAACACTACAGTTATTCAACTTTTAAGACAGGTTTACAAAGTACAATCTCGGGAACAACAGGTGGTTTGCTGACAAATATGCCGCTTCTTTAAATTAATTGAGATAAAAATACGGAGTGTATAAGATATATTAAGCAATAAATATATTCGTGAACTTATGTACTATATTTACAATCTAACACCGCATAATTCTACTAATAATGCGGTGAAATAACATTTTACATATCACATATACGTAAGGTTTTATTTACAGTCATGCTCTGTTGATGTTGCATAGAGAAATTTTTCTTAGGCGCCAGAAGATAGCTGTATTTAATTATTAAATGCATCTTGTTGTGGATGTGTAAGCAATTACTTTGATTGCAATTTATAGCTATGGGTTTTTGCAAACGTTTTAACGAGTTAAAAATGTTCTAAAATGTCCTTCGTAAGTAAGAAATTAGCTTAAGGCACCATTGGAAGCGGAGGACTTACAAGTTTAATAATAATTGTAGTATAAGAGAATGTTCTGAAGAGTGAGAAAGATATAAAACATGAATTTTATTTCTAAAAATAGATGTTTAATTGGCTGACGACTTGCGTTCTAAGTATTCTAATAATTACCAAGCCTGCTACAAGAAATTAATAAAATGCGTTTACCTTTTACATTATAGTATAGCGATAATAGCTACCGCAAATTAAAAAAATTAGCACTTGAAAATTTGATTATTAAAACTACGAAATGTGAAAAAGAGTTTTTTCCTAATTTCCGAAACACGCGCAAAAACGCAAACCAAGAATTTAAAATAATAACATGTTATATTTACTGTAATAACTATTACAATAAAGCGTCAGCACTAATATACGAATAAATATCAATGAGATAAAATACATCTTGTAAACATATATGTTAATAATGATACAATAATAATACGGATAACAAATAAATATTTAGCTTACGGTACTGTTTGTAAACTCATCCAAACTGTAGAATGTTTATCAGAAATCTTTTCATTTCCTTCGAAAATTTTATGTTTGAGAGGGATTTCGTGCTTTCGGGAAGTTTGTAAAATATTTTTTTCTATTTTGCGTTCGAAATGAACTCATTATGAAACCCAAAACAGTATCGAAATGAGCTTCATTTCGATACGCTTTTTTTCATTTTTCAATGTTGGCGTTGTTCGAATACAGAAATAAATATCATTGCTGTCATTTGATTTTAAGAATTTATGTACATTTGACAGATATGATATATTTCCGTATTTTACACAAACAACGTATGTTGTATACAATTGACAACAACATATATATGTTTCTATGTCACTCATGTTTATATTTTTAAATGAAATATCAAGGAATGTTAACGAAAATTAATAAATAATATGTAATATAATATACTTCGCGGATAGCAAGATTTAAATTTGAAAATGTCAAGTATCAATGTGACCAACTGCATGCTTTATATAAAAATTAAACTCTGAACTTTCACATTAAATAATTCCAATTTAAGCAATTTATTAATGTAAAAAACGCAAAATAGAAAAAATAGTATAAAAAACTCGTTTCATAAGGCCTTTTGCCGCACTCGCTCTTTAGAAAACTCGCCGCAAGCGGCTCGTTTTCTAAACTGATCTCGTGCGGCAAAATGGTGCCTTATGAAACTCGTTTTTTAATATACTATTATGCCACAGTAATCGGCATATCTTTACGTTGTTTGTACTCTGTATTAAGGTGTCCTGACGTGGGTCTTATAACGCGCATTGTGGTTGCGTATCTATATTCTTTGTGAAAGTATGCTGTTTTGCTGTGTATATATTTAACCATAGTAAATATGTATAATTACAAAAACAAGATAGAGTTATTAGCCCCACGTTGGATCGTTAAAAAAATATGATAGCCACACGTTGATAGCATTAAAAATGTAACAAATAGCAACAACAATAAGGATTCTTTAATATTGCCACGTTGCGAATGCCAAAAATGTTATAAATATATAATTAAATTGCACCACGTTGGGGCGTCGAAATGATATAATAGTTTTAAATATTGAAAAGTACTTATAAATGATTAAAGTTATCTTAAAGAATCGTAAGCTCAATTTCCGAAATCGAATTTCCTAATTCAATTAAATTTAGAAAAATATGTGTGTTAAATTCGTAGAGTATATAGAATTTCGTCTATTTATTATTTTTTCTTAAATTTACAATTACACTAACACAACTTTCTTAAAATTATAAAAACCTTGCCGAAATTCTTCAATCTCCCGTCAAATCCTTTGTCACCTATCAAAAGTCCAACTGTTCCACAACAACCAAATATTTAAATCTTCCCAAATTTATTTCTACTCTCCACTTCCTAGTAGCTGTATTACATTACATTCTCTTTACAGTAGCTTTAATAACTCATGGCTTGCGAATGCCCCCTGTTAGTGGCGTCAAGCTGTTGGGGAATGCTGAGGCATGAATTATTATTATTAAACCTAAATGTATTTTTAAATAATGTAATTTTTTATCTATCACAACTTCACATACATAAATATGACATTAATATACTGTCATTTATAATTTTAAATTCTTTGAGAAAGACAGTAATTGCCGAAACATGTAAGAGATTATTTTAAATATATACATATTAAAGTAAAACAGACCTTAAATCGCCGAATGCCTAAATTTACTATATTTCACTGTTTTTACAGATCGTCAGTGCACGTTATCCGGAGACAGACATGACTTCACTTCTATACTATATATATATATATATATATATATATATATATATATAGACAATATTTTTCAATTAAAGATTTCGTATGATTTGCTTTGTAAATCCCCCCTTACTTTGCAATTACATACATACTAACTTGATATTTGTAAATATTTCATATAAAAGCCGAAAGCTCCAATAATTTATCAATTGTTATATATATATATATATATATATATATATATATATATACATAGTAATAAAATATGTATATATTTAAAACATTTAAAAATATTTTTTATTTATATTTTTAATTTCTTTAATAAAGGCACTATGCGTCGAAACATGTAAGATTGTGTTAAATCTATATATATAAAATACAAAAAATGTTTGTTTGTCCTTTATAGACTCTGAAACTATCCAACCGATGTGATCCAAACCGGTTTCATTAGAAAGGTAATAGTCCAGATTAGGTTTACGGCTATATATCTTTTTGATATTTCAAGTGGGCGTGGCCCCTCCCACATAAATTGAATAACATCATATATCTCGACTATTGTGATAGCAAGAGTTTTGAAACATTGCAATAGTACATATGTTACTAATGTGAGTAATCAGGACAAAAATGGATGGGTCGGACAAGTGGGCGTGGCTGCTCTCATACAAAATAAATATTTAATATCAAATATCTAGAGTTATATAATAGTTAGAGCCTTCAAACTTTGTAGGAGTCCATAAATTATTAATATTAGTAGTCGAAGTGAAAATGGGCGTGATTGGACAAGTGGGCGTGGCAGATCTCATACAAAGTTTGAAGGCTCTTAAAGCTTCTTAACTCTTTGGAACCTTCTGGAATGCCACCACATCTTAACTTTAAAAGTTGGTTCACCATTGATGCTCATTCGCAATTTAGATCCACCAAAATTGTGCAACGGAACAAGACTTGCTGTTAAAAAACTATCTCCAAATTTATCGAAGCCACAATCATCAGCGGCAAATGTAAAGGAGAAGATGTGCTGATACCACGAATTCCAATTATTTCAACCGATTTACTTCGATTTCAAGCGATTACAGTTTCCAGTGCGTCTTGCTTTTGCCATAACCATCAACAAGGCTCAAAGCCAATCGCTAAGTGTTGCTGGTTTGAACTTAGAATATTCCTGTTTTTCGCACTGCCAATTATATGTTGCTCGCTCTAGAGTTGGAACGCCAAAAAATCTTTGTGTTTACACACCTACCGAAAAAACTAAAAATATTGTTTATCCGCTAGCATTAAGATAAAAAAAGTTAATAAATAAACAATATTTTCTTTTTTTCAAACACACGTATTTCATTTTTTTAGCGTAGTAGCACACGCCGGGTATCCGCTAGTATATACATATCAAAGTAAAACAGACCTTAAATCGCCGACTAATTCAATCTACCATATATATATATATATATATATATATATATATATATATATATATAAGTGTTTAGATAATTTCTTAGCCGTTTATTAAATATAACAATTGATAAATTATTGGAGTTTTTCGCTTTCTATATGAAATATTTACAAATATTAAATTAGAATGTATGTAATTGCAGAGTAAGTGGGGATGTAAACATTGCTGTCTACAAATTACAAAAAAATTACAAATCATACGAAATTTTTAATTGAAAAATATGGTCTACGTTGGGACTCGAACCCAAGTCTACAGCTTGCCGGGCTGTCGCTTTTACCACTTAGCCACAATAGACCTAGGTTCAAGCTATTTAGAAATGCATTATAAAGTAACAGTGTTAATGAATCAGATGTTAGTTATTGAATGTAGATGTCAAGTTGAAAGCAGAAGTCAGTTTTGAAAGCTCATGTCAGTTTTGATAGCAGATGTCAGTTAGTGAAAGCAAATGTCAGTTATTGAAAGCAGATGTCTGTTTTGAAAGCATGTGTCAGTTATGAAAGCAAACGTCAGATTAGAAAGCAGATGCCTATTATTTGCTTTGTAATTTGTACACAGCAATGTTTACATCCCCACTTACTCTGCAATTACATACATTCTAATTTAATATTTGTAAATATTTCATATAAAAGCCGAAAAACTCCAATAATTTATCAATTGTTATATTTAATAAACGGCTAAGACATTATCTAAACACTTATAATGGGTGATTCATTTAGAGATACTTTTTCCAAAAGCAAAGAACATATGAAAAAGGCCAATTTATTTAAGAAACTTGATTATCATACAAAAGAACCATTCTTTACAATTATTTTTTAAAGATTATTTCTCTCAAATGTTGGCCGCGACTGCGGTTAACGTAGTCTATTCTGCTGTTCCAATTATCAATGACGCGTTCTAGCATTTCGAGTGGTATTTGTCCAATGACCCGAGTAATTTTGGCCTCCAATGCCTCAATTGTACCTGGTTTATCCATGTAGACTTTAGACTTCACGTAGCCCCACAGAAAAAAGTCTAATGGTGTGATGTCACAAGATCTAGGCGGCCAATTTACTGGTCCGAAGCGTGAAATTAAATGTTCACCGAATCGTTCTCGCAGTAAAGCCATAGTTTCACGAGCTGTATGGCTAGTGGCGCCATCTTGTTGGAAGTAAATGTCTTGTAAACCACGGGTGTCAAGTTCAGGCAGCAAATAGTCCCTTATCAAGGCGCGATAACGGTCGCCATTCACAGTCACATTCCGGCCGGCTTCTGTTTTGAAGAAATATGAACCAATTATTCCACCGGCCCATAATCCGCATCAAACAGTTGTTTTGTCTGGATGTAATGGTAGCACTTCAATCTCTTCAGGTTGCTCATCACCCCAAATACGGGCATTTTGCTTATTCACGTACCCATTAAGCCAGAAATGGGCCTCATCGGAGAACAAAATTTTTGTCGAAAACAGTGGATCTTCTGCAAGTTTATCAAGAGTCCAAAGGCAAAGAAACGGAAACGATTCGGAAGGTCGGTCGCCTTTAGTTCTTGCACTAGTTGAATTTTGTATGCTTTTAAACCAAGATCCTTTCGTAAAATACGCCAAGTTGTTGCATACGACAAACCAAGCTGTTGAGAACGGCGACGAATTGATTCTTCCCGGTCTTCGCGTACACTCGCTGCTACCGCCGCTATATATCCTTCACTACGTGCTGGATGAGGTCGATGTGGTCGCGTATTATCCATTATTGTAAATTGAGTTTCAAACTTATTGATGGTATAGCGAATTGTGCGTTCGGTAGGCCGATTATGTGGCCCATATGTTGCTCTAAGCGCACGATACACATTCCTTGTAGAACGCCCATTTTCGTAATAAAGCTGTACTATTTGTAGACGCTGTGCCGGGCTAAGTCTTTCCATTACGTAATGTCAAATAGTACTGAACCAGAATGCGCAGTCCGCTGACGCGTCGCATGCGCGCTCAGCCATTAAATCCCCACCTAAAAAAAGTACCTCCAAATGAATCACCCATTATATATATATATATATATATATATATATATATATACACACACACACACAAGAAAAGTTTAAGGATATTTTTAAAAATATAAGTATTCTATTGGCAATAACTGATTTAAAAGAATATTGATATTTAAAGTTATTTATTGTTTAAATATATAACATACTAGTGGATACCCGGCGTGTGCTACTACGTTAAAAAAATTAAAGTGGGCCACGCCCACTTGAAATATCAAAAAGATATATAGCCGGAAACCTAATCTGGACTATTACCTTTCTAATGAAATCGGTTTGGATCACATCGGTTGGATAGTTTCAGAGTCTATAAAGGACAAACAAACATTTTTTGTATTTTATATATATAGATTAATGTAAAATTCTTAAATAAATCTAAAAAATATTTCAAAAATTCAAACAATTAAAACAATGCAACATTTGTGGATTTGTTCTTAAACAATTTTCGAGAAAGAAATGAAGAAAAATACATTTGAATATAGAGTTTGACCCCCACGTTGATTAAGCACAGCCATACACCTATTGTTCATCGACAGAATTACATGGTCTATATCTTGTTGTGGTATACGTGCCCATTCTGCTGTCAGGATCTCCTTGAATCTAACAGCATTGGGAACATTGCCCAATTCTTCTTTGAAGCATGTCCCATACATGCTCGCTGAGATTCAGGTCCGGAGATTGTGTTGGCCATGGCAATACATCAAATCAATTCCCTCGCTTGTTAACCGGTCCATCACAACACGCGCGATATATGGACGAGCATTGTCATACATCAGTTGGAAATTTTGACCAACGGCACCGGCAAATGGACGCACAATGGGCTGAAAAATATTATCCAAATATTGCTGAGCTGTCAAAAAACTATTTGGAAAAATGAGCTCGGTTCGACTACCAATCAGTATTTTGCCTCATACCATAACAGTACCACCCTTGTAACTATGTGCTTTCTGGACAAGATTCAAATGTTCCATATTTCCATATCGTCTCCATACCCTTGTCCGATGGGAATCAGGATGAAATCCAAACCTGGATTCATCTGTAAACAAAACTGTAGCCCAAGCATTTTCATCCCAGTTTATAAATTCTTGACACCAGTCTAATCTTGCTCCGCGATTACTTCTTGAGAGAGGTGGACGGCTGATTGGTCGTCCAGAATGTAGTCCAGCTTCATGGAGACGATTTGTCACAGTATCTCGGTGAGCAATTAAATTATGCGCACGCTGTAGTTCCGTAACCAACTCAGATGCTGTTAGTGTAGGTTGTCTTCTAGCATTTGAAACCAAAAATCTGTCCTGAGCTGCCGTTGTACAACGTCTACGACCTAGAGGTTGTTCAGCCGGACTACCGGCTTCCCTAAAACGCCTCCACAGTCGAGTGATGACACTTTCAGAAACTCCTATCCGCTCAGCTACTTCGACTTTCCACATGCCACCTTCAAGATGACCTATTGCTCGATTCATTTTATCTAAAGTCGAATTTCGCCGTTCCATTGCTAAACGCAATAATTTTTAAGAAAAAGCGATGTATAATGAATAAAGTTGCAATCTGTCACTCAATTAAATAAGCACACTAAATTCATTTTTGCAACTATCGTTTTTATCGAGTTGTTTATTGTTTTTTTAGGACATTCTCAATCAAAATCTATCCCCCATTGAGCATTCGACGTGATGTATACGTTAAATGTACAATTTAAAATATATATTAGTTTTTATTATAACTAAAGACGGCAGACTATGTGCCCGAACAGTAGCGTGATGTGGAGGGATCGAGTAGAGGCGTACGACGATCAATTCAGTTGCCGTTGAGACGTTGTAAGCGATACATTGTTAACACAATCGTGTTGAAAATGTCGGGAGTGCGTAGAAACAATGCATCGACTCGGTTGCATGCTAACGTAGTAAAGAAATATTTACATCGGTTTCCCGATTTAATATATGACGGTACCGTAGTGAAATGTTTAGTTTGTGAAACAACTTTATTAACTTGGAAAGCAAGTCAGTGCCAAAGACATACAAATAGTGACAAACAGAAATCGAATAATAGTGGACGCAGATCATAAAATAAATTTGTGTGTGATTTAACAATGATGTTAATTGCGACCAATATACCAATGCAGAAAGTGGAACACCCAATGTTTCGTCAGTTTTGGAAGAAATACAATCCTACGTGGAAATTACCAGCGAGAAGTACGCTACGGAATTACGTACCGTCAGTGCGTGAGAGAATTGTAAATTATACGAAAAATACGGTAAAAAAAAATTCCTGTGGTTAACAATAGACGAAACTACAGATATTAAAAAACAGTCCATCCTAGCCATTCTAGTACGGACGCTGACTCCGCAAGGACCTTCTCCTCCTTATTTACTAACCTGTAAACGAATGCAAGGGTGTACTGCCAGAGCGATATATGATGTATTAATAGAAACACTACACAAATTTGAGATTTTACCGAAGCAAGTGTTAATGTTAGTTACCGATGCTGCCAAGGTTATGTGTTCCACGGCAAACTTACTCAAAACGATTCAACCAAACCTGCTGCATGTCACATGTTTGCTTCACGCTTTACACCTTGTAACAGACACTATACGTATAACTTATCCTGATGTGGATCAACTGATAGGACAAACGAAAGCGGTTTTCTTAAATCTCCGAAACGGATTCGGCTATTTCATTCGCTGTGTCCTGATATACCCGAGCCGCCGTAACCAATTCTTATACGATGGGGTACTTGGTTAGAAGCAGCATTTTATTATTATAAACATTTTGAAAAAATTAAATCAGTGATTTTACAGCTAGATGCCAAAGAAGCAGCTGCAATACGGCTCAGCCAGGTTCAATTTAACAATCCTCAAGTTGCAGCAAATTTAAAAATTATTTACGACAGTTACGTTCCAATACTGGACGCAATAAAAAATTTACAGAACACTGCGCTATCCTTATCGGACTCATTAGCAATTATTAACCACGTAAAACTAGTGCTGCATATCCTTGAAGATGAAAAAAGTGATTGTGTCCGTGAAAAATTTAACAACTTTTTACCAATACTGAAGATCCGTTGTACAGATACATAGAGCGCTTTAACTATGCAAATATAACATCTCTCAACGTGGAACAATCCTTCTCTGTATATAAACATATATATACGTCGCTACGTACGAACCTTTCCGAGACTAATACAGAAACACATATTATGGTGCAGTTTTTTCATCGCGCACATACGCATTTTTTTGCAACAATGTAAACATGTTGGGTAAGTTATTTATGTTTTTTCTTAACGTTTTGTATAGGGATTCGATATATTTATTTTTAAGTAAGCGCACTGTTATTCTGCTAAACTCTCCACGCAGCGCCACTGCTGAGGCACATAGTCTACCGTCTTTAATTATAACTTAAAGCAAATATCCTTAGATATTCCTTGTATGTATATAATAAAAATGCTTCAAAAACGTGTTTTTTTATCAAAACTGGAAGTTGTCTCCAATCTTTAATTAAATGTAAACTTATTTAATTATATTTACATACAAATTAATTCTTCGTACATTACAACACCATTTTCAAGTTTATTTTGCAAACTCAGCATAATATTAAAGCTGTTACTATTTCGTTAATTACACAGGCCTGCATAAAATTTGTGATAACGTGATTTTTATTTGTTAAGCTCAGTTTTTATATAGCAATAACTAATTAAAATACAGTTGGTCTCTACCACCCACAGATTTTTTTTGCACAAAAAAAAAAGAAAAAAATTTATAAAAAATCTTATAATAGGCCATTTAATACATTTTAAAATGAATGTACTACTTCAAATTCTAGGTATTAACCCAAAATGATTTTCTGTTGTGGTTTTAAAGAAATTTGTTAAATAGGCTCTCATTACTTGATGTAAATCTTTTATTACATGTATTAATTTTGGACAAGATTTCCGGGAATTTTTACCTGCTAAATCCTATTTATTATGCTTTCACTTTATTAGTACTGCGAAGAAGGATTTCAAGTTTATCACTCCAAACAAAATGTATATTTTAATGTCATTTATTTCATTATAGCTCTGAGTGTCGATCAGTAAACAAGTAAAATTAATTTGTCTTTAGTGTTGTGCGTGGTATTTGATACATAAACATTGCTTAAAAATATGTCTAGCCGGTGTTTCAAAAACAAACCAGATGATTTCTGTTATATTTGTGGATATTTCGTCTTGCAAAAGTTTAAGAGATCAATTGATGAATTTGTGAAAAATGAATATTATGCTTATTTCAAAATCAAATTAGGAGATCAAGATAAATATTGGATACCGCACGTTGTTTGTAAGGTATGTGAAGAAGGTTTAAGACATTGGACCAAAGGGAATAGAAAAAGCCTTCCTTTTGGAATACCGATGGTTTGGAGAGAACCGCAAAATCATCATGAAGATTGCTACTTTTGTCTTTGTTATATTAAGGGGCATAATAGAAAAACTTTGAAACATATTTTGTACCCAAACAAAATTAAATCAGCTATCAGACCAGTTCCTCACAGTGATCATGTACCTATACCTATACCCCCAAAGTACTACAAGAAGATATTGAAACCTCTTCATCTTCCGGCTCCGTACAGATGGATAGTGATTTTGAACCATCAACCTCAGGTCAAAACCAACCTCAGCTATTTTCACAAGCCGAACTGAATGATTTAGTAAGAGATTTGGGACTTTCAAAAGATCTTTCTGAAGTACTGGGGTCTAGGTTGAAACAAAAAAATTTGCTTGCCCCAGAAACTACCTTCAGATCTTCCTTTAGCTGAATATGACAGAAAAACAACCAAACGAAGCTTTTCTGAAAAACGAAAACGTTTTTTTAAGAAGCATAAAGAATAAATAACTATTTCTAATAGTTTCTATATGTATATTTTTGTATTTTTTTTAATATAATATAAAACTAGATTATAAATGAAATAAATCTTCTTTTTTCTATATTTTTTTATTTTACTGGTTTCGAAAAATAACCTTACGTGAAACAAAAAAAAATAAAAGCAGATTTCAAATCAGCGCTACCCAATTATTAGAAAACAGTTAAAATTTTTAAATCAACATTCAAAGAGTTGAAAAAGGCCTGTGTTATTAATTATAATCAGGCGAAAATTATAAAATATGATAAAATACAGCCAATCGATGTTCTATTAAACGTACGAAGTCAAGCATAAAATACGGGTTAAAAGCTTGTCAGATTTTCATTTATATGTATTCGCGTTTGATTAAAAAATTCCCTATATTGAGAGAAATTTTTCCCATCTACCACAACTGATCTGAATGGAGCAGGTATGTGGCGGTGTGGGGAGGGGAATCAATTGTCGTGTCATATGTATGCAAAATTCATATCAAGCTACAGGTGGAAACATGGGAATGAAAACGCCGGGGTACATATTTCGTTAACAATCAATACTCGCGGACATTTATTAGGTGTACGGAGATCAATATCTTATAGGAATGGTAGCATAAGAGTATCTATATACAGTGTGTATAAGCCAAATGGAATAAATTCATTATTTCGGTTACTGTACATATTTATAAAAAATCCCGAAACATGTCATATTTAATTTATAAATTAACATTCTTCAACGTGAAAATGCGATCCTTACCTTCAATCCCCTTCGAATGACAGGTACAACCCCCATTTTTTTAAATGGGAAGTATAGGCTTGTGATATATCGTTGTAAAGGTCTCTTTATTTTCTATTCAAAAATGTTATAATTTTCATGTTTGTTGCAACAATTAAGATAGAATAAAATAAAATCATGTTGTTATCGAAATTCGCTACAATATACTCAAAAAATAAAATTTAATGCAAAATGTAAAGAAAAATTTAAAACGCCAAAAAAAAATATGAATGTCAATGAAGTAGATGTTCAAAATGTTCACCATGAACGTCTTGGCAACATCCTACTCTTAAATAAAACTGTCTTCTAACATTATTTAACATATCAGGCGTGATCGACCTAATCGCAAGCGTTATTCGTTCTCTTAAGTCATTTAAATCCAAGGGTTTAGTTTTGTACACAATGCTCTTCAAATATCCCCATAAAAAAAAAATCAAGTAAGGTCAGATCAGGTGATCGCGCTGGCCATTCTATCGATCCTCGCCTTCCTATCCACCGATTGGGAAATATTGCATCGAGGTACTGCCGGACATTGCGTTGGTAATGTGGTGGTGCTCCATCCTGCTGAAACCATATCGTATTCATTGGAACTTGAGGGTTTCCTGGATCAGGATATAAATTTGCCAAAGTTGGAATGACATCATTTTGAAGTAGTGCCAAATAACGATCGCCATTCAAATTGCCCTCAATGAAAAAGGGACCAATGATATGGTTTCCAACAATACCTGCCCAAACATTAACTTTTACTGAGTATTGTGTGTGTTCTTCCCTCATCCAGTGAGGATTTTCCGTAGACCAGTAGCGGCAATTTTGCCGATTAGCATGACCGCTAAGAGAAAAAGTGCACTCATCAGAAAACATAACGTCTTCTAAATTGATAATATTGTTATCCAGCATGTCCATCATTCGCTCACAAAAATAAGTTCTTCTATCAAAATCGTCTTCCATAAGCTACTGAGTAGATATCATTTTATAGGGATGCATTTTATTTTCTTTTAATATGTTTACTATCGATGTATGGCTAACATTTAATGTAGTGGATGCATGTCTACTCGATGTATGTGGTTTTTCCATAAACTCAAGCATCACATCTACTTTGATTTCATCACTCAGTGCATTGGCAGCTGGTTTTTTTATCTGCCTTACATGACCAAACTCTCGAAACTGCTTCTCTATCTTACTTATTGTTCCTTGAGCTATAGGCGGTAAATCAGGAAATTTCTCATGAAATAGGCGGGTTACTTCTTGTTGTGTTCGGGTTCTATCTCCGTAACCAATCATTTGTATGACTGTTATTTTATGCATTTCCGTTAATATAACCATTTCCCAGAATTGTATTTTACGAAATTCAAACTAAAATTATCAAACTGTCAATTTAAATGACAACTTTTAAATACAAAACAATTTACTAAGGCGTTTTAAACAAACAAATGTTGCCACGGAAACTTTTTAAAGTATTTTTAATGGATACCATCTAAAAAGCACATTGGTATGGTTTTTACTCACTTTCTTATTATGAAGACCTAAACGGGAAGTAAGTAATGCAATGATGCCTTTGATGTATGTATTAAATCTTTATAAACGCAAATGAGCATCTACTTCATTGACATTCATATTTTTTTCTGGAGTTTTAAATTTTTCTTTACATTTTGCATTAAATTTTATTTTTTGAGTATATTGTAGCGAATTTCGATAACAACATGATTTTATTTTATTCTATCTTAATTGTTGCAACAAACATGAAAATTATAACATTTTTGAATAGAGAATAAAGAGACCATTACAACGATATATCGCAAGCCTATACTTCCCATTTAAAAAAATGGGGGTTGTACCTGTCATTCGAAGGGGGTTGAAGGTAGGGATCGCATTTTCACGTTGAAGAATGCTAATTTATAAATTAAATATGACATGTTTCGGGATTTTGTATAAATATGTACAGTAACCGAAATAATGAATTTATTCCATTTGGCTTATACACACTGCATATAAAAAACAAAAATATTTCTTCATTTGTTATTTGCAGACTCACAAACAACACAATAGATTTTGATAAAATTGTGTGTGTGTTCCTTATGTTGTGTGGAAGGTTGTTAACATACTTTTTTCCAAATTTTATCGACAAATATTAAAGAATAAGATGTGAACAATATGTCAAATTACATGAATTTGTATACAGGAAAAAAATTGTAATGCAATTTTAAATCATTATTTAAAAGCCATGGCCACGTGACATACGAAATATGAGAGTACAAACTATAATATACTGTCGTTTTTTGTAATTATATGTAATTGAATTTTCCCATTTTTTTTGAAAAGCTCTTTGAAAAAGGCCGTAAGTGCCGAAACATGAAAGAGTTAAAGTATTATGCTCCAATTACTTCCGTCGATGTTGAGCGATCTTCTTCCACTTTCAAACACTTGCTGGACGACAGAAAACATTAATTTAAAGCAGAGAATTTAGAAAAGCATGTAATTGCAAATTTTTCTAATAGTGCTTAATTGGATAGATCAAACAAATTTTGTGAAATTTAGACAGTACAACGTCTGTCGGGTCAGCTAGTTTGAATATATAATCATAAAAGCCAAGAATTATCTTGAGTTTAAAAGAAATATGATAAATAAGACCAATGACCAATGATCTCTTCTATTGACTCAAAATGATATCCACGAAGTGATAATTTCACTCGAGGAAATAAAAAAGTCACACGGAGCCATATCTGGTGAATACGGTGCTTGCAAAACGACATTCACTTGATTTTTAATGAAAAAACCGACGAATAATGATGGCCAATAAGTGATGGTGTATTATCATAATACAACAACCATGAATTATTTCGCCATAGTTGTGGTCATTTTTTTACGATTTGGCTCACATAAACGACGCAAAAGATCTAAATAGTATTAATTGTTGACTGTTTGGCCAGTTAGAAGGAACTCTTTATGGACAACGTCACGGTAGTCGAAGAAAACAGTAAATGACCTTTATTTTTGACATGCTTTGACGTGTTCTTTTTGGTTTTAGTTCACCTGCAGCACGATATTCACTCGATTGTTGAGCTGTTTCCGGGTCATACACATAGATCCAAGTCTAATCGCCAGTAATTATGCATTTCAGATCATCATCAGTCATAAAGAGCATCTCGACACGACTTTGTTTTTCAAACAAATTCGGTGACTTTAGAACAAAAGGAATACACACAAGACAAACTCAAATCGTCGTTTAAAATTGTTTATATTGATACATACTTCTGATATACCAACAATGTCTACAAGGTCTCTTTGAGTCAATCGACAATTGGGAAGTACAAACTCATTGACTTTCTTGATGGTTTTATCAGTAGTTGTGGTTGATGGCCTTCTAAACGAGGGTCGTTTCACGACCCTCACCAAATAATTAGTTCACTTAAAAACTTGTGATCTTGATAACATTTTTCTAACATTTTAAATGTGTCCTTACAAGAAATTTGGTTTTTTTACACACAATTTATTGTTAATTCTATGCTCAATAGAGTATAAGTACTCTGTTGAGCACTTAAAACTTACAGTAAGAAAGAATAAATCTTTCTTACTGTATTGGGTAAAATTCCAAATTGCTGTCGGATATTATTTGACGTGTGCCCGTTGTTCATAATTGACAAATGCAAAACACATTTGATAAATAAGGAAATTATTTGACACATCGTCGCCATATAGTAATAAATGGGAAAGTCATTTGACAAATTGTGAAACACAATTGACAAAATAGAAAAACCAAAAGAAAAAGACTGTAAGCAAACTTGTCCAGAATATAAGCTAATATATGCTGAGCAATCGCTGAATCGTGGTCTGGGTAAATAATCGAACTAGTAATGGCAAAATCTTGAAAAATGGCTTTCCTCTAGGCCCAGGCTACTATTGTAGTCAAAAATGTTATTAAAGCAGTTTAAAAAATGATAGCTACATATTGGAGCTCTATGTGTATTGTAATATACATTCTTTATCCGAAAAGAAGACGAATTCTTGATAAAAAAAAAACGTCTTATATCGATAATGTACACATTATTCATTTCAATCAATTTCACGGTCAAGCAATTCGTTAAATATAATTTTTTGAATACTACTGAAAGTCCTATAGATAGAACGTTTCCAATTGTGGCGTATTGCGTTCATTTCTTTGGAAAATGACGGCATATGTATAGAAAGCAGTCAGAGTTTGGTGAATCAAGAGAATGAGGCGAGTGATCCAAGACACAAACTTGATTTTTTGCTCAAAAACTGAACTCAAGTCAATATATTTTTTGGTATCTGTTAACCTGTAAGGAATAAATTGTTCTGCACATTGATTTTCGAAACCCTAATTAATCTTCAATGAACACACAAATTCTTTCGGATTTTTTTTATGAAATCAAGCGCTTTTTGGATATTAATTCTAATTAGCCAATTTTTGAAGGATCAGACTTTTCGTCGTTATACTTTTACATTTCGATAACAATTATCAGAGTTTAACACAAGTTCTTAGCATTTTTTCTGCCTAATTATACCAAAAACACATACACAATATCTCATCGACTGCGAAAGTAGATTATAAATTACTAAATTCTCAAATTAAGTGTCTTTGTAAGTTAGTTGTCAACCTCATAATATTACTCACGCTTATTTTTCAATAATTTCTTTAGAGAGAAAAAGTTCTTTTGCCCACAACTTTGACTTATTACATACAAACGCAAGCGAAAGCCTTGTGACATTGGGATTTACACGACAGCGAACCAGCAGCGACAACACCGCAGTATTGTTACACCTACTCGTTCTCTTTATCAAGCTGGACGACCAACTTTTGGTCTACAAACACGGATCGCCCACCCCGTGTTCAGAAGACAATTAATACTGTCTTTGCTAGGCGAAACACACCAGATGTTACGGCACTCTCACCTCCGATCACCAATGAACATACATGCATATATATATATATATATATATATATATATATATATATATATATATATATATATATATTGTGGATATGTATGTATATGAAGCACATATACTTAAATACATTCAAGTTATATTATTGTGCAGAGGTTTCAATTTTATGGTTGTTGTCTCTTTATTTGTCAGGTCGTCGATCATACGGTAATTCATTAATTGGAAAGTCTAAACAGTCGTGTGACTGCTTATATACAAATGTATATATACACGTAATTGCAGTTTATGTATGTGTACTTCCACTGTTATCATTAATGAGTCATTTCAAATAGATTGATGACTAATGACTAATATAAAATAAAAGATTTTAGTTTTTCTAATTTCACTATTGGTATTTATTACATTAATCTTTTGACCATCTAATGTTTTTAAAGTCTTTATATTTTGAATTACATGTAATTATCAATCAACGATGTACACCTAGAATTTTGTAGTTATACTGTAGAAAGCTTTAGTTTGATTTATGTTCCCATTGGAACGACAACTATTTCAAGTCGAAGTAAAGCTGTTACTTGCGAGAAAGTTAATGTTTTTGCCTTTCCACATTACAACGTTATTAAGGCCGCTTTACAGTTTGCAATTTTCATTGCTTGCAATTTTTCTTACAGCAATTTTTATCGCACGCATGTGCAATCCAACCATTTTCGGTCAGCTGATTGCAATTTTTAGACACATTCTTTAAAAAAAGGTACTGCGGCCTTTCATAAACCATAATGCCTTTTATTTCATTGCAATTTCTCTCGATAGTGATTGATCTGATGAGACTATCAAGTTAATTACTAATTAATTTCTCCAACCACCAACCTAACTTTTAACTATATTGTCCTTAAGTATGGGTCTCAAAAATTTTCATATAAAACCTCCAGCAGTTTCCGGATATACGCGGTTGATCTAACAGGAGAGTGACATTTCAATGAAATACTTATTGGAAGGGCTGTTCCGGTTCCGGTGACGATGCTTCGTCGCTCGTTCTCTTTGATTACAGCTCGATTAATGAATGAACTCACCGCGCACAAGGTGTAAGTTTGTATACGCTTTATTGTTTATTTTTCGGTGAAAGGTTAGTTTCTGAATAAATGCAATTGATCTAAATATATTTATTTACACTAATTACACTTATTTTTAAATATACAACAACTTAAGCTATTTATCTTCTGAGTATGACTGTTGTGATACTTTGTGTCTTGTAATTAATTACATGAATTACTGTTTGAATGACTTTATGTTTGATGATATATAAAAGAAACTGATACTTAAATGAATAAGCTGAATGGCTATGTTGAGACAAAATTAACACTCTGATGAGTGTTTTGATTACTCGGTAAATGAGGAGTTTACCCCGATAAAGTTATAAACTATAACGAACTTGTTTGTGTTAAACTTGTAGATAAGACTGACTTGATATTTTGTTTTTGTGATAAAGAAAACTCCAAATGAAAAATTCAAAGTCCCCACTATACCATGATTGGTAGAAACTTTTCAAAGAGGCGTTCTCAATTGAACTTAAAATATGGGAAAACTGCCGGTGTTAGTTTCTTTGACGATAGAATATATTGTATTGCCGTAATAAACCAGCGATTAGAAACGTTTCACCAGTACATTTAACAAAATCCTGGGAAGTTCATACAATAAAAACCAAATGGTTTGGAGGTTCTTTGAACTACCAAGATCCAATTATTGTAGGTACCTTGAATGGCAATACTGTAATACCGCGCACATGTTGGGACTGACGGTATTATCTGATACAAAGAATCCACCATTACTGGTAATAAAAGATCTTTGAAATCATTCCGAACTTAGCATACTGGTATTGTCCTAAATTTAACTAGAAAGTATATGGAGTATTGTTCCTAAAGGCAATCTAACCCGAGTCCCAGATTGTATAAACATAGTTGCTGGCGAAATAATATAAATTTGACCTCGTGTACAATTGTACCTAAAATTATCTGGATCGGACCAACCGCTTTATGTAAATATGATGTGCCGCGGATGATAAACATAAGACATATACCGTGTGATACATGAGCCTGCATACTGAATTTAATTTGATTTAAATTAAAAATGGTTAGTTATTATACTTAATCGAAACCTAATCGTTTCTTAAATTAATTTAAAAATACTTAATATTAAAGTGATATGAAAGGACCCTGCATGTATCCTCAACACTTATTATAGGCTATAATAGTTATTTATGTATTAAGGGCATAATTAGAAGATTATAGCATGAAGGCCATATTCGGCAATTATGCCCGTGGTACATACAGCGTTTTATTCGATTTTAGTTTCCAAAACATTAATAAAATATTTACTATTTTTGCGACAAGTGCCAACAAATGCGAGTGAATTGCATCGAGCCGTTGATCGATGTCAATTTTAGAGTGTGTAGATCGTGTAAATAGTTGTTTGTTTTGATGTTGTTAGGGATACTATGTTTCATATTGTTTGGTTATTAAACAGTTCGCTTTTAAAATGATAATTGAAGTGGCGGAAAACGTTTATTCACAAGAAATTTTGCACGAATTTGAAGCAGCTCAGGGAAAACTCATACCACAGAAGTCCAAGGAATTATATATCAACGAATATGATAAGTTTTGCGAGTGGTGGCATGAGAAAAATGCCATTACCAATAATTGTAAATGTATTTAAAATGATTATATTTAATAAATTGTGATCCATTTCCTGTAGTCAAAAGTTTCCAAAGCTTCATCTCTTTGGTGCGTCTACTCTAAGCTCAAAAAAATGTTAAAAATTAAGAAAAACGTTGATATCTCTAAATTCCTTATGGTCACAGAATATATGAAGAGTAACTTCGTGGGTGATGAACCTAAGAAGTTGTGGGTACTTCAGCGAAAGGAAATTGAACAGTTTATGATAAAGGCATCAGATCTCACGTATTTGTTAGTCAAGGTAAAGCCTGTTTTCAGTTCTCATACAAATTTAATAAATAGCGTATTCCAGGTTGTTACAGCATTCGGCATATTTGGAACCTGCCGACGCGAAGAGTTTGCATGTATAATGATCCCGGCAGGACAAAATTACCACTTTTATGCAATCGCACGTAGACTAGCGAAAACTGCGCCGATCACGTTGAAACTTGTCACACACAGTTCGTAGACATATACCTCCCACCATTTATCGGCGCACGCCGGTATTAGTTTGGGTTCCCGTGCTACAGTGTCAGTCCAGGAACACCTCGTAATACAAAGTTACTTAAGGGCTACTAACATACGTTTCTTCCTAGGTCTGTTGATATAATTATCTAAAAACCTTTTCAGCATCGTGTTCCCCCAGTTACTATTAAATAGATCTAACGCTGCATTATTATTTTAGCAGTTTTTCGTGGAAGTTAATTAATGTATACGCTACTAAGTGCTCGAGTTCATTATCTAGAAAACTACCAAGTTTTATTAACGAAAATTTCATTGCATGTCTACAGCGTGTTACTAGTAAATGCTTTTGATCAAGCATATACATACCGTATACACAACGTCGAGCGATCGATGGATATATAAGTGATGACTGGCCAACTGCAAGTGGGAGGGGCTACATACGTTAAACTCCTACAGGGCGTATTTAATTGTGGTGAACTAAGAAAGCGTTATGGTTGTTTATTAATAAATGATGTATCAAAATAAATATTCCAAATTAATAACTAATTGTTTAACAAACTACAAAATTATTTGTAGTATATTATTTATGGTTAATGTACGAATTTGGATATTTTATCCGACTACACCGTTGCTTTTCGCACTATTAGTCATATGCCGGCTGTCAACGTCCCTACAATAACGGATACTTTTGTTTATGTCTCTTCGGCCATAATACTTTAAATTTAACATTTAAATTTAAATAAAATGATATAATATAGTTGACAGTATCATAAAATACAATCCGCCGTAAAGTGCAGAGTTTTTGTTTACTGCATAATAATAATTCTTACCGGCGAAGCATCAGATATTTTCATCGCTAAATATTCAATGATAAGTTTCATCATAGCTTCGTGGCTTGAACTTAAAAAATTCTTATTCAAATGAAAACACATAAATAATATAAAATTATGAAACAAAACCGTAACTCTTATTGAAAAAAATTAAAATAAAAAGTATGTAATAGCATAAAATTTCAAAACAATAACGATTCTTGCAAGAATATAAATAAAGTGTTTACCAGTATAAATAAATTGTTTCCTTAAATAAACTACCTATAAAATATTAAATTTAACTAAAATACCTTTATTGGTAATAAATATTAATTATTAAATAAAAGAACATTCTAAAAAGAAAAACTAATTATTTAGTAAATGCTCAAATAAACCACCCTCTTGAGCCGAGCAGAAACCCAATCGGTTATAAAAATTACGACGGACATTTGTTAGCATTTCTATACGTACTCTACCTACGGATGACAAGGAGAAACTGAATGACCAGTCGCAAGCTTGTTTTCCGATTCAATATATTCGCCTTGCTTGAACACTATGAGCGACTGATAGGAATATTCAATGTGTTAGAGAGAGATTATTTGATTCGTACTTAGATCGTATGTAGAATGTGTTGGATAAAGAAATGTCGCGTATGGAACGCCCGTACAGTTAGACAGTAGAACAGCTTGAATATACTCTCTCAACCCTAACCACATAAACTCGCTATTCGTCTTCGTCTTACTACATTGTGGTAGATCAATCACTCCCCGGCGTTCATACGGTATAAAGAAACGGGTTCACTAAATAATTAATTTAAAGTGGATATAAAATATTCATTTATATTTAAATTAATTAAATAATTATTTATTCTAGGCATCTAGTCATTATATATGAGTTTCAAATTTTAAATGTAGCCAAACATTTTGTTATATAGTAATTAGGATCTTTCGCATAATAAATGGCTATCGTTAATGTAATTAAGGTTAATAATTTATTAAATACTTTAAATTTTCATCCTAATAAGATTGTCAACAGTTTCGCATGTCCACCATATTTTTATGTGGGTAGAAAGTGTACAGGATGTGTTACAAAGGATAAAACACCTTATAATAAGTGGGTGTATTATTAGAATCTGTTTTCGGAATATACGGGAAACCGATCAGTAAATTAGAGAGTGTGGGTCTCGCATGATTGGACAAGTACCATTTGACACTAATATATCATTATAATCTATATTATAACCTTTTATAATCCTTAAAGATTATTGTGTGGGAACTTTATTGTAAAAAATATTGTTATGACGAATGTTTGTCAAGTTAGATGGATCTTATAAAGGATGTTACAATAAGAGAGCAAACTTTGAATTTTAAATAAAACATGGTTTTCTATAACAAAATGTTGAAATATTTATTGATTAATAATATAGACATTTGGGAATTATGTACGGAACAACACATCTGGCAAATAGTTGGTGATACACGCGTAATTTTCTGGTGAAATTTTCAATAAGAGTTTGGTATAAATTTAGCTGTATTATTTCGTGGATACACCGTTCAATTTCGGCCTTCAATGCTAGAGTGGTCGTGGGCTTGTTGGGATAAACTCCTGACTTAAATAGATTCCACAGAAAAAGTCCGTATATGTTAAAACATAATAATACGGCGACTAATTCTAGTTGCCGAAACGGGAGATGACACGACCAGGAAAAGACTCGTGCGAGATCGTCAATGTTTCACGCGCGGTATGTCAAGTGGCATCGCCCTGCTGAAACTAAATAAATGTCTTCAAGAACTATATCTTCCAATTGAAGTACAAAAGGTTATAACGATCGTCATTCACAGTTAATACCAAATACCAGTCTTGTTTTCAAAGAAAAATGGTCCAATGATTTTTCCAGACCACAATGCACACCAAATATGGAACACATTGGGAATGTGTTTGTTTCTCATGAATTATTCGTGGATTTTGTGTGCCCTAAATATGGCAATTTTGCTTATTAACGAAGCCATAGAAATGAAAATGGGCTATGATTTTGTTCACAAAATAGCCATTCACTTCTTGTTTTTCAATTATCCAATTGGTGAACTCTCTTTACTGTGCATGGTCTGTTGGCAGAAGTCGTTGAGTCAATTGGACTTTCTAAGCATGGAGATGCAAATGTTTAGTGAGAATACGGTGAATAGTGGCCGTTGAAATGTTCACTTCTTGTGTACGATAACGAACCGATTTCCATGGACTCTCGGCCACACTCTCGCGAACTGTCGTAATGTTTTGTTCCGAACGACCACTAGGAGCTCGTATTGTGTTTCAGGTCTCTAACTGGACTGGTACTTTCAAATTTTAGGATTATTTTCAGTTGTTAAATTTGAAACATTATTTCGATAGAATATTGAACGCATTTTACGAATTCTAGCAACCAAACCTTCACCATTTTTATAGTAATGTTTAACAATAAGGACGAGTTCTTGTATCGTGTAGCTCTGCATGTTTACTAACTTCTGTCTGTCCACTATCGACCTGTTACAATTATAGTGCTATCATGTCATGACATTCAAAATTATTCAACGTTCAAGGCAAGAAGAAGGTTAAATTAATGATACTTTATTTTTTTCGGTGCGTGACGATAAAGATGATATTTATAGCACAAATGCAAGTTTTTGAGAAAAATCTAATCAGTTAAAACGGCGTAATTATTACAGCAGTACCTTGCGAGTTGTAGATATAGTTCGAAGATGATCGACAGCAATGGAGTGGTTTCCGCTTCACACGTGGTCCTCGATGAAAATTCACTTGTACAACAAATTCTTCAGTTTCGATGATTTTAAACTTGAACGGTCAATCTCAACATGAAATAGTTATAAAATCAATACTAGGAGCTGGTAACAAAAACCCTAGATGTTATTGTATGCATTAGAACTAGCGAAACACGTAGATTGAGGTACAAGAAAAGATATCTCAAAGAAAATTAGCGGGAAAATCACTCACTTACAGTTGTTCGATGGTACAATAAATCTTCGACCTAAACAACGTTAACTCAATTACAATAATTGAGATTCAACAAACAACGAATGCCATCATATAAACCACCTAATTCGGTGTAAATTTTTCTCTAACAAATAACCACACAGCGGTTTAAAAAAACAACTGATCTGGCCGAGATTCTTTAAGTGTCGAGGACACAACACACACAAAATTCTATGATCTCCACGAAGCGAGTCACGCATCCCATAGGATAACAAGGACGCACCGGGTATACACCACTCACCAAAATCTTGTCACACTGTGTACAGTCCCGTTCTATTCTTTGCTGATTCTAGCGTGCGAATTTTATATAATTGGTTTCTAGCGCACTGAAATTCCTTCCGGTAATGTACACAATATATCAACAGTGCTGCTTCATTGGTCGTATTTGCTTGGTTGGACTATAGAAATAATAAAACTCGCCTTACCGTGTTGGTGAAGAAAGCTACATTTCCAACTGTGAAAAACCTTTGTTCATAGCACAATATTTATTATAGCGTTTGTACCAAAGTATAGACCTATACAGGACACTCTTCAAAATTATTGACATCCAGTGGAACTCACGCATAACGTCACGTTGTGTCGCATAGTGGAGAAAATTCGAATTAATTATATCAAAAATTTTCGTTCGCTCCCCGGACTTATTACTAGGGAACGGACATTCTTACCACATAACTCGGCGTAATTCAATGAAGTATTTGTTAGACTTACCCGGCCATCTGGTCCGCAGCGTTAACAATGCACAAGCCCGCTATTGTATTCGGAGAATATATTCCATTAGACGCAATCGGCAATTGGAAATGTTTATAAACTTCTTGGAAATGTTTATAAACTTCGCTCAGAACATCCCGGCGTAATACAATGAAGATTTTGTGTTTGACTTACTCGGACACCTGCTCTCGCAGCGATAACAATAACAATATAGTCATGTGGTAAGAATGTCCGTTCTCTACTTATTACCAATCGAACATATGTGAATTGGTACTCGACTGGGTAATTTGTCCCAACCACCAAATAACCTACTTGAACTTCGTCACCGAATTCAAAAAGCCTGGGACGACATTCTCCAGGATACCATAAATCATTTAATTTCAAGCATGCCTCGAAGAGTTATCGAATGCATAAGAAACCACGACGGACCCACTAATTATTATTAAATAACTTTGTTCTTTTTTAATATTTTAGTTTGAAAATGTAAAATTATATATAAATTTTATCAAAATTGCTACTAGGTGTTCGGATTTTTTTGAAAGTCAGTATATGTATAAATTTAAAATAAAAAATTTTACAGCAACCGTCCCGTTATTTTTAGCCATACTTTGTAAAATGTGGAAATAGAAAAGGAATTGTAACACATACACAAAGAAACTGAAAATTCTAGCAATTTAACAATCAATCGGTCAAAAAGACAAGTAGAATATTATTAACTTGCAAAAAAATGATTTGCAGTAAAATAACTAACACTCTTGATTAAAAATTAAGTCTTAATATATGATTCCTTACTTTCGTAGCTATTACCTCACAAACTCAACTCGTAAAATATGGAATAACCAATTACATACTGACATTTCCGTTCATTCGCATACATGTCATACTTACAATATCCGCTGTTGCTGTTCCCTCTGGAGTTGCTCGTTTCGTCGGAGCACCTCCAGAATTATTTGTCGTTCCTGATCGGTCAATCTGATGGCCTCCAGGGATGCGGCCTCCACAACGGCATGAGAACACGCGGGATCCAAACAACATTTGTTCATTTTTTTTCACACTCTCTTGACGATACACCAATTTCGTTAAGTACGCGTGAAAATATATTTATGGTCACTAATAACGACGTCGATCGCTAACTTATATTTACGCACTAATGCGAACATTTTGCTTCAAAGTACCGACTCAAAAGGAAACAGGAACACTGATAAACCAATAACATAAAACAATACACCACTGTAACGTTTAAATTATGCACGTGAATTGTTAAAAATAGGCACAACAATTTTATCTTAATTAAATATTTATTTTGGCATTTCCACACATGTATTTATATTAGGTAATGGACAACATTGTTTTTGTTTATGTCTCCGTTTTGAAAATCTATCGGTACCTGTTGTTCAGTGCAAAAATTAATAGCTTAAGCAGAAGATTAGTTTTGAAAAATATTTTGTTACTATATACGAGGTGTGATAATTTAATTCCCGGAATATACATTTAATAATAATAATAATAATAATAATAATAATATTCTTTATTGTCCAACAGAAATAATCCAATTACGGGACAAAACATAACCTAAATAAATACATAATGTATACCATAAAATAGTTACATGTATAAGGCACTGTTAAAAATAATAGTAAATAATAGAAATAAAAAAATAAAATTCAAGTACAAAACAAATACCAAATGACAATTCATAGACACATGTAAAATAGTCAAAATTATCTCAAATCACCGAATGAAGGGATCAGGGTAGAATTTGTGAAGGTTGTGTACCATATGCAGCAAAGGTGCTTTGAGCAACACATTGGATTTGGCGATGGGAACGGTGAAAGTGTCCGACGATCTAGTTAAATGTCCTGGAACCAAAAAATTAAATTGTGACAGAAGAGACGGACAATCAAACCTTCCATTTAGTAAATTAAGGAGAAATTTGGCACTAAGATGTTCTCGTCTATCACTCAGGGAATTCAAAGAATGGCGTTCCAGGAGAGACGTATATTTAGTGCCTCTTTCCGGATACAAACCGTCATACTTGAAAGACAGATATTTCAAAAATCGTCTTTGAACACAGCCAGACGCAAATGCAGGTAATGAGGATACCATATAGGCGAGCCGTATTATAATCTACTTCTTACATAGGCATAATACCGTGCTTTTAATGTTAAAGGATTACGAAACTGCCTACAAGATCTTATAATGAACCCAAAAATTTAATAGCTGCGGTACACATATCGTGAATATGATTATTGAATCGTAATGCAGACTCAAATAACACACCCAGATCCCTAACCTCATCGATTCTGGGAATGGGAATATGGTCGGGAGCAAACGGGAACAAAACTGGGCTCGCAACACGGACATACGAGACAGTAGCACATTTGTCGGTATTAAAAGCTACTCCATTATGACTACACCACCGATTAACCAAATGGAGATTACGTAACAGTTTCCTACAATCTCTCAACGACGAGACTCTAGAAAATATTTTAAGATCATCCGCGTACGCTAGCACTTTACAATCTAATAGCATAATGAGATCATTAATAAAAATATTAAATAATAGGGGTCCTAGAATAGATCCTTGGGGAACGCCTGACGATGGAGTATACTGCCTGGAATGAAAACCATTGTAGTAGACGTAACTAGATCTGTTACACAAATATGAAGATATTAGTTGAAGTAGACCATACGAGAAACCAAAAGCATCTAACTTGGTTAACAGTAACGAATGGCTAACAGAATCAAATGCTTTGCCAAAGTCTGTATAGATGACATCTACCTGCATCCGAGCATCTAAAGCTCCACTAATGTATTGGGTTATTTCAGCCAAATTCGTAATAGTGGATCTACCTGCAATGAAGCCGTGTCGTTGTACAGCCAACGTCGATTTACACTTGAAGATAATTTGTTGATACAACAAACTTTCAAAAATCTTCGCAAAATTGCTAATAACAGGCCTATAATTTAAAGGTTCGATCTGAAACCGTCTTTAAAACTGGAACAACTCTGCCAACCTTCCACGCGTTCGAAAACGAGGATGACGTAATTATTAAATTAAAAAGGACTGTTAAGGGTTCACATAACACTCCCGCACAATCCCTCACAAAAGAACTGGGTAAACCATCATGTCCTGAAGTAAAGCCAGATTTCAGATTCTTCATGCACTCTGAAGGAATTTACAAAATATACATCCGGAACGGTACACTAGAAATTATTCTCGCTTACAATAGATATTACAATAGATGTCACAAACGATGTAAGTGCAATTTTTCGGTCACATGGTAAATATTAAAATTAATCTTCATTGGTGTCAACAGCCATAAACCATGTGTGAATATGCACGTAGTTGTAAATAAAAGAGGCAGCTGATATTGCTTGTAGGTCTTTGTTACCAGTTATATTGAAATTATTACATGCATGAAAATTTGGATCATTTGTCACTGCTAAATCTAATGTCAAATTACTTGTCTCCCTAGGGAGGTAAGTGAAATATTCCATCCTACTGTCAAGAGTTATAAATGTACATAAGTCGCAAGTTGCTGTTACTTCCCACTTAACAGAGCAATAAAATCCAACGTATACGAAGCCGGTAGTAGAAAATAGTATATTATACATATACCCAGGGACTAAAGTGCAGCGTTTAATCCCGCGAATGGAGATAGCCCGAGGGCAACAACCACTCAAGGGATTTTAGCACTATAGTCCCATGGTGTATACAGTATTTTTTGCACTTCCGAAACAGAGATATTATCACCAAAATTAATAATTGAAAAATATGAACGTTATTGCAAATTTTAAATATGCGAGTTTGCCATGAAATTCATCATAGTTACGGTGTCCACAAGCCCTGTCATATTGCAAAAAAATGCAAAAATTAATGAAAATTGTTAAGAATTTGACCTAGAAAAAGCTGAGGAGGCGTCAGAACTGACATCATTTCACGTGTATTGCGACAATGTTTTTTTTCTGTTAGGAGAAGAAAGAAATATAAAATATGAATATCGATTCAGAATGCCGCTATTGTATTTAAAGGCGGCAACGTTTATGTTTATGTTTATAAAAACTATAACATTGTGTCTAAGTTTTGCTATGGTAGGGGATCGATAATATGGTACAAAAGTTAGCTGTTAAAAATGTATTTGTGTACTGAATTTTTAAAATAGATATACTGAAAGAACATATGAGATGTGTTCTCTACGTCATATATGGTAACACTCTGCTTCAATCGAAGACGTAAATGTAAATCATATCGAACGTACAAAAAGGTTTAAGTATATCAATACGTTATGCACGTATTACGCATTTGTTACAAATGAAACAGACATGCAATGTACATATCTGTAACTGTACACATGGACAGTACACCTCGTATTTTCAGCATTTACTTCTGCTTAAGACACGTGTTTCTGCCATCTATAGGCGTCATCAGTCAAGCTAGTGAAGCAATGTAATACAAATAATACAAATCTGTTTTTAAAAAGATATATATTTACGCTGAAATCGCCTACAAGATATAGCAAATTTCGTCCTATAAGGTGGCACTATTTAATAAGTGACATCTGACGGACGAAAGAGACTATGCCGAAAAAGGCGACCTTTCGCTTGACCAGCTAAGCTAGCACATTCGCTTATGTACTAGCTTAGCTGGTCAAGCGAAAGGTCGCCTTTTTCGGCATAGTCTCTTTCGTCCGTCAGATGTCACTTATTAAATAGTGCCACCTTATAGGACGAAATTTGCTATATCTTGTAGGCGATTTCAGCGTAAATGTATATACAGATACAAATCTGTTTTTAAAAAGATTTGTATCATTTGTATTACATTGCTTTACTAGCTTGACTGATGACGCCTATAGATGGCAGAAATACGTGTCTTAAGCAGAAGTAAATGCTGAAAATACGAGGTGTATTGTCCATGTGTACAGTTACAGATATGTATATTGCATGTCTGTTTCTTTTGTAACATATCGAACGTACTGAATCGCAGAGGAAACTTTAAGATATAACATAGTCGGTCGCACAGTGTCGTAACAATTTTTTTTTAATTATCTTTGTCATTTTTTCTCGCTTATTTGGAAAAATGTTTTGAATGTATATTCTATATAATTAAATCTTTCCATTTTTCATACGTTGTCTTTTTATTTCTAGGACACCCGGTATAATAAAATATCCGTTTTTATCCAATTTCAATTTCTTTATATTAAAATAGCTATAAAAAGCACAATAAAGTGTCTAAAACTGAGTTAATATTGACCCAGTTTTGAAATACCATACATATGCAATTATTTTAAGACAGTGAAGGTTAATTATACAATATTAAAATAGAATATGCGATTTATATTTTCATAAGAAAAATATTTAATACAAAACGTTGAAAAGATCTTCAGCATTTTTAACATCACTGTCAGGTTATATAATTTAAATTACAAGTCAGAGTTGAAATGAAATGAAGCAATATCGGCATAACCTTTTATTTCATTGTTATGTAAAAATAGCATTCAAAAGGGTTGGGTTTCAAGGGAGATTGGCAGATATCGCGACATGTATGTAGCTTGTAATTCAGTTGGGAGTAACAATAGATGGCTGTGCAAGTGACAACCAGTCATTCAATTAGATTTAATCTTCCATTCAACTTCGGCGGCACTCACTGGTTTACTGTGTAATTCATTCGTGCTATATTGACGGCAATGTTTGTATGTTCTTCAAGTGACATTGTATCAGGTGAACAATAACTTTAAATATAGAATGTGAAATGGGACATCCTAAATTTCAGATTATTTGACAAACCCTGCATATGACGTTAATCCTACGGTAGCTAGGGGTGGCTTTATACAAATTAATATTTTTTTAGCTACAGTTCAACAACATTTCATAAAAACATTTACAAAAATAGTACTTAATAATTAGAGAACGGACACGCTTACCACCCAGTGCAGTACTGGCGAAATGCTGTATTTCTAAAATATTTAATTTTATTTATATAATTGGAAAACGAACGGGTGGTGATCTATAAAATTACGAAATACATATTTATTTGTTGAAAAGTTGTATTTATAAAGTTTTTAAATTTATTTATATAATTGGAAAACAAACGGGTGGTGATCTATAAAATTACGAAATACATATGTATTTGTTGAAAAGTTGTATTTTTTAAGTTTTTTATTTTATTTCTATAATTCGAACATTTTTATTTCTTCATTTTGTCGTTCAAGTTGAGTAAAGGAGTATTAATATTGACTAGCAATAGTTTCTCAAGGTTTTCTTCTGTCAATTTTGTTCTCTTTGAATTAAGTATATCCTTATAAATAGAAAACGTCCTTTCTACATCGCAACTGGTTATAGGTGCATACTGGAAATATTCTTTTATTTCTTCATATTTAGCCGTTAGATTTTGTGGAATTGTCTCCATACATAATTGCTGCAATGTAATTAAATCTGGATTTCTATTAAGAATTGCTTCAAACTTTTGCCGAAGGCCACATCCGAAGTCACTTGGAATACTTTTCAAATTATTAACAGCCACATCTAATGTGGTTAATCCGTCATTTAATTTGAGATTTCGATTTTCAAAATAAGTGATTAGTTTTGGCAATTTTCCAAAGTGTTCGTGAAGAAAGTACAACTGATTTTTTAAATTTGGGATTTGTGTGAGCTCCTTGCACTCACCAATACTTCTAGCATCCTCCTTTAGCAGTGTTACGAAATGTTTTAGATTATCGAAATTCTCAGCAAAATAACTAGTAGCTTCCAGCCATGTTCCCCATCTAGTTATTACTGGAGTGGGAGGCAGTGACAGTGATGGAAATTTTTCTCTGTAAAGAGCTACTCTCAATGGTGCTTTTCTGAAAACTTTTTTAAAAGCTGATACAAGTCTATCAACTTCCGGAAAAGTGTCTCTGATATATTCACAGATTCTGTGGAGAGCATGTGCTACACAAGTAATATGCAGCATATTAGGATATGTTTTCTTCAATAGTCTGCCTGTTTTTAACATATACGCAGCAGTATCACTGACAAATAAAAGTATTTTTTCTTTGTACGTGGCGTCCGAATGAAGCATTTTTTGCATATTCTCCTTAATGGTTTCAGCAACTGTTTCCGCATCAACTCTATTTATAACACTTGTTGCTATTACATATGAGTTATAGGGAATAGTTGGATGTAGTACACCAGCTACAACATTTACCACACAGCGTCCTAACATATCCACCGTTTCGTCGGCGCTTATCCATATGTATTGATTTAAAAGATGGCTTTTAATGCGTTCTACTGTTCTCGTATAGCACCTAGAAACATAATATTTGCGTAAAGTTGATTCATCAGGAACATTTCGACCAGTATATTTTTGAAGAAATATTTTTAAAGTGGGATTGCTAAGTTTATTTAATGGAATATTAGCCGCCATAAAAGTTTTACAGAGTTCAGATGTGTTTGCGATCCTAAGTGACGAATTTTTGACGATATTTTACGGATTTTGTAATAAATTTCGGAAGCACTGACAATGGACATACAATCAGTATGACCGTCAATCCAACTCGCCATTGTTTTACAATGCCGTTCTCGACATTCTTCCATATCATGTCTGAAAAAGTAACTTAAACAATGCTCTAGATCTAAATAAATGAAAACTAAAAATGTGTGCGTAAGTTATTGAAACTGAACGAAATTCAATGCACACTCTTACGTCGAAATAATTGGTAGAAATAGATTCAATCAAACGATATTAAATAGGATCTATCACAAAAATTAAGATGTAATTAACAGTTAAAACTATGAAAACAAGAAACTTACTCACAGCACTTTATTTATCTTACGAAATATAAACTAATAAATAATACATTATAAAAACCCCGCTTCTATCTACGCTCATGAAAACACTTTAAAAAGCACTATATTCTCGGAATCCAATAGCTGCCTTGTCCATTGTTATCGCGGCGAGACCAGGTGTCCGAGTAAGTCAAACAAATACTTTATTGAATTACGCCGGGATGTACTGAGCGACGTTATACACAATTCCAATTGCCGATTGCGTTTTATGGAAATTGCGTCCGTTCTCTATTAATAATATATGTCTAAAAGAAAAAAAAATAATTGAATATTGATCGATCGTATGATAGAAAAAGAAAATTAATACAACCAACACGATAAATAAATGCAATTTTTGTGTGTATATAAAAATAGGCAAGAACTAATTTAAACATCTGTAAATCTTGTCAAAAGTTTAACACATAATATTAAAACTGTATTTGTTTTTGCTATAAGTAATCCAAAAGTATGTAGTGTATTTGCAAGTGTTAGAATTGGGTACATTGAAGTAAATATAGGCTAATATTAGGCAACCAATTTAGTTTCATAAAATATTTAGTAAGAATTTACCACTATACATTTCCCGACGATAAGATAAAGATCGTATACTATGGCACTCCAGAAGACTATTGTAGTCCGTTCCTCGTTCGGGATAAGTGGCAGTTACCTTGAAAGAGAGATATTTCAGGAACCTCTTCTGGATTCTCTCAACAGAATTTTGTTGATAGGTGTAATATGGAAACCATACTAATAAAGAGGCACTACTCCAACTTGTATCGTACTAAGGCATAATATAAATTCTTAATTGAAGCAAAGTTTCTACACGAACTAATAAGAAATCCAAATGATTTTGAAACTGAGGCACATATCCACGAAACATGTTGAGAAAAGTTATAAAAAATAAGTGAAAAAATCTGAGCTTGTGATTGAACAGATCAAATTTACGTACAGACAATATAATGTTGGTTAAACTGAAATATTATTATACAGAGTCGCTATTATGTATGGAAGCAGACAAGTATAGCAAACGCCAAATAAGACAGCGAGAGGAGGGGGTGCGCAGAAGCCGTTTTTATAAGCATCCACGTTATATATTTTACTCTAATAAATTATTAATTTATTAAGTGATAGATGTGTAGTTTACGCCACGTATGATATCTTGCAAATTGATGTAAAATTAAATACAAATCTCCCAAATACTTCTAATCCTGCGCAAAATAACCCCTCCGCTCGCCAACTTATCTGGCGCTTGCTATACCTCGAGAAGGGTTCGAGATACATTAATGAAATTTTGTACACGAACATAAGGAAATTTTTGGATCTTTCTGGCTATATTTTAATTTTTTTTCTTCACATACACAAAAATAAAGAGTTGTTAGAGTATTATTTGCAAAAAATGATGGACTTCGGTATTCAGATAACTATGCTGAATAATGGCAGATATTTTAAATATTAGCATAACTTAGTGAACCATAGTAAATATTATTTCGAAAGCGTGCGTATGTTACAAACTGGGGGTTGTGTATATTATTTATCCCGTCGTGTACCTTTTCATATGAATTACTAATTCGTATACTCTTAAATAAATATAATAACACCCGCCTCACATATAAATAGATACTATATTGTGTTTTGTATGACGGCAATGTATGACCTATATTCCCATTAATTAACGTTAGGCGGGGTGACATATTTATTATTTACACCTAATTTCGTAACAAACTGTGAAATAACATTGCTCTTCTTGACGTAAATTAAGCTATTATTTTCTGAACTCAAATGTGTGAGTAGCCTGTAAATATGAGGGCGAATCAGTAATTAATGAGCATGACCAAAGAGGGCAGCACTAAAAAAATCTTATTTGGTTTGAGAAATATTTAAAGAATTCGATTTTTCAAACACCCGTTGTTGATCTTGAGGATTTAAAACAAATGATTACTAACAAGTTTGAAGAAATCAATAACACAAGAAATTCCTCTAAGCCTTCTTAATTCGTTTAAAAAAGGAATTACTCGCTTTAGAGATGTGGGTGGTGGCCATATAACATCCTGAAAAGTCTTTCTTTGGAGACTGTGGTTAAGTAAAAACTTAAAAAAGGTATATAACTCCTTACCACAATTATTAATCGTATCCTAAATACGTATTTCGACAACTAAGTTGTCATCATCAGTAGGTAAAACCACTAATCAAGGTGTCGCACATGGGGCACAGTAAAGCTAGAACACCGCTTACGCAACAACTACTTTACACGGCGTCCACGTATAGACTAATTTCAACATGCAAATATATCTAACGAAAAAGATCGACAAATATACCTCTCTTAGGGAAACGGCATTCACATATGTTTAAACTCACAATTTGAAATATATCTAACGAAAGATCGACAAAAATTACCTCTCTTAAGGAAACGGCACTCAACATGTGTTAATACTTCAATTTAAAACGTCGACGACTCTTTTATGGTTCTAAGAATGAAAAGAGACAAGTGAAGGGAATCGGTGCTATATTACCGTTTATGGAATGTTCTTTGTTTTTAACGATATGAATGCTTTCGTAGGCGTCAAGATCGCGGGGGTTATTTATCCCCTTTAAAAGCTTTAACCCTTTATTCGACACATTGTGTAGTGTACTTAAAGCATGGTTGGCAACGTTAGATTTATCCGGTCTATTGTATTTAATATGTGATATGTGTTCTTTAAACCGGGTTATTATTGGTCGTTTTGTTTGGCCTATATATTTCAAATTACAATCATCGCAACTAATTTCGTATATACCTGATTTCGAATTAAAATTAACTCTATCTTTAGTATTCCCTAGGAGACATTTGATAGTATTTTCGGACCGAAAGGCAACTTGGAGACCTCTTTCTTTCACAACTTTATTAATGTTTTTCGTGATGGGGTGGTAAACACGATGACATTCTCGTGATTTTTGATACACGGAAATGCGAATTAGACATGTTCGTTAATCAATTAAATTTGAAATTTCCGACGATTAAATTTACGGTGAAGAGGAACACAATGGCAGGATACCATTTTAGATACTACGCCAAATAAGATGGCGAGAGGAGGGGGTACGCAGAAGCCGTTTTTATAAGCATCCACGTTATATATTTTACTCTAATAAATTATTAATTTATTAAGTGATAGATGTGTAGTTTACGCCACGTATGATATCTTGCAAATTGATGTAAAATTAAATACAAATCTCCCAAATACTTCTAATCCTGCGCAAAATAACCCCTCCGCTCGCCAACTTATCTGGCGCTTGCTATACCTCGAGAAGGGTTCGAGATACATTAATGAAATTTTGTACACGAACATAAGGAAATTTTTGGATCTTTCTGGCTATATTTTAATTTTTTTTCTTCACATATTTGAAATCCAAGGCTAGCTTGATTTTTTTTAAACGGCAACAGTGCTTGAATTTGGCATCGTTGATAAGATAATTTTTTTCCGAATTTTGCGATGCAAATATAGTATGTCTATCTTCCAAAATAGTTTAAAAGAAAACGGATAAAAAGTGTTTCGGTCTCTTTTGGGGCAACAACATTAAAAAAACATTTATTAAATAAGAAATTATTTACAAAAACAAAAGGTGTTCAAAGTGTCCACCATTAACTACCTGGTAGTTATGGATACGTCGAATGTATATCAGAGATTTCTTACCGAATTCATAATTTGAGATCTTCGCGATTTCTGGCCTATTAACGTAAAAACGTGTATGAACCTGATACACCTAGTACGGATTTGTATCAGCCCAGTTTCTACAGTTGTGTCTGTTAGCATGACCATTTAAACAAAATGTTGCTTCATCCGTGGAAATTATATTTGAAACAAAATTTGGATTGGTATTCATTTTTTCCATTATAACTTCCTACGATCAAAATCATCTTCACTTAATTCTTGCAGTAATTGTATTTTGTAAGAATAAACATATTTTTTTATTATTTTTTGAACTAAGCACATGTTATGATTTAAGGCTAACTGTTGGACAGAAACCTTACCATTGTTAAAGATATTCAACGAATTTTCGTCATTAGTTTTTGTTTTCTGTCTTCCTAATAAACGATTTGACGATTGTTAACGCTGCATCAATGTATCTTTTCACCGTTTTTGAAACTGTCGATTTATTGATGTTTCTATTTGGATGTACTTCATTAAATAATCGATAAACTTCAATATAAGTGCGTTTTCTGTCACCGTATTCAACTCTTGCTATTATTAGAATTCTTTTTCATTCATATAAATATATCTTAGTTCCGTATGACAATTGACACAAATCTAAAACTCACAGAGGGACGTTAACGGTTGTCAAGCGTAATTAAATACTTGAACTAAACGAAAAATGCATTTACTCCAAAAGAAATCGCAACACTTTTTATCCACTATTTTTGAAACTATTTTGGAAAAAAAACGTTTTCTTATATCCATATACAAAATTTCATTTAGATATCTTGAACAGTTATTTGACCGTTTCTATACATAAACAAAAAAGCGAGCCTGTATAGCATTTCAGTTGGGAATTACCTTAACTTGTGTGTTCGTTTGTATTCGCTGTATTATGAATAGGAATTTAGGAACAAATTAATTATTATCTTTTTTCGTTTGTATTTCTCGCCTTTCCATAACAGGTTATAATTCCTCATTTCAATATGGACACTGATCGCAGATTCACTTTAACCTATACATAATGCATTTTAACGTAAATGCAGTATATAGGTTTGATTTAAGAAAGTTTTACATTTTTTAATAAATTGGAAAAGATAGTATACAAGCTGTGAAAGAAAGAGACAACATATAAAAAATAGAAAGATCCAATTATATAGAATATATATCCAAAAAATTGCGGAATCAATTACAACACGCCCCAAAATTAAAAGCCTGCTGAAAATTGTAGTATGTGCCACCTATAAATTAAAAATGTCGTTATCTATTTAACTTACACACACACACGCACACACACACACACACACAGCCATACGCTACAGCGTATAATAACATTAATAACATTTAAACAGCTTTGTATATTAAGGGTTCGATAAGCTCGTACGAAAAATTAGCTGTTAAAAATTTATATTCGCATGTAAATTGTTAAAAGAATATGTATATGCTCTATGCTCTACAGGTCATTTCACGTCAAATCTGGTAACAATCTACCTTTAATCGAAGATGTAAATGTAAATTATATTGAATGTGCACATGGATACATGTAACGATCACCAATTGACTAAATCCTTGGTAAAATGTTTCGATATTTAAAGTCGACCGACTATAACATAAAGAGTACCTACTCTTTATGTTATGGTCGAAAGCACAGTGGCAGGACAAATATTTTATCAATCTTTTTGTCATTTTTTTTCTCGGGTATGAAATTTTAGAAAAATATTTTGGATTCATATTCTATGTAACTAACATCTTTCCATTTTTCATTGATTCATTCTTTCGAGAACACCCTGTATATTTTATAAATATATTTGGACATATTTAGATTTATTTATGTATTGGTTTGTTACTATAATTCGACGTGCGAGTAATATACATTGATTTTGTTGGAAACTATATTTTTAGGGTCTTTAAACGTTATGGTTAAAAATCCAACGGTATTAATTTGCAGTAAGGTTCACACTTCTTCCCTGTGTTCAAGGTTAATATGGCGACCTATTTTTAATAATTGTTAAGTATGTATGTGAGAAGTTCGATTTTCATTATTAGGTATGTCTTTTATATTAATAAATTAGACTGCTTTATGTTGAAATTATCTATTCAGTTCAAGACGGGTAGAAGAGGATTGCTTGTGGATTACGTTTTAAAATATACGAGGACGTATTATGTAATCTGCCTAGCCATGAAACAAAAAAGCGACAATGTCAAACAAATTCTAAAAAAGTAGCTGTCACATTTAGAGGTACAGTTACATTCTGTGTTTAATTTCTGAAATTAAAGACGCTCCATTTAATTTTCAAGATAAATTTTTATCCATATTCTTTCGGCAGAGTAAAAAACCAATTAAGAATTATCCGTGAAGGCTCGAATTGAAGAGATGATGTGAAAAGTCGAAATTTTAATAATTGTTTAAATTCTCTGTTCATGTCTGTATATTCTCGGTATATCTGACACAGATTGTGATAGTATTACAAGACGATTTAGGAATGGAGAAGGTGGCTGCACTGTGCATTCAAAATTTACTTACATCGGAAAGCTGTTGAGAAAGGAAATTAAAAAAAAAATTTACGACGTTGAAGAGATGCAGAAATTCTCACTGGAATCTTCCCACTAATCAGAAATTTCTGCAGTGGTTTTATAAAGACTCTTCACCATCAAAAAAGACAAAGAAAGTTTTCTGTAAAAACTACAGCAATAGTTTTGTCAGATCAGAAGAAATGTCGTTTACTAAATATTTGCCCAAAGGTCTACCATAAATGCATCGGCCTGCAGAAATTCAATTCAAAATTTAAAAATTGATTTGGAGGAAAATGCCTAAAATATGTATTTTTATTCGCAAAAGGACTTGTTAATGCACGATAATTGTCAGATTCTTAGGGCAAAGTCCAGTAAATAATCTATGCGGATTCATAGAGTGAGAAAATCCACCTTATAGCCCTGACCTATACCTATGTTAGACTTTCCTTTATTTAAAAATTTAAAAAAGCATATCAGAGGAAAACGTGTGAAAACTGTTCAACAATGTTTTGTAGAGTTGTGGAAGAAGCTTTTTTTTCTTTTCTGAAGATATAGGATAATTAGAAAAAGAATACAATAAAATAAGTGTTCGTGTTAAAGGGAGCTATACAGAAAAATAAAGAGTTGTTAGAGTATTATTTGCAAAAAATGATGGACTTCAGTATTCAGATAACTATGCTGAATAATGGCAGGTATTTTAAATATTAGCATAACTTAGTGAACCATAGTAAATATTATTTCGAAAGCGTGCGTATATTACAAACTGGGGGTTGTGTATATTATTTATCCAGTCGTGTACCTTTTCATATGAATTACTAATTCGTATACTCTTAAATATATATAATAACACCCGCCTCACATATAAATAGATACTATATTGTGTTTTGTATGACGGCAATGTATGACCTATATTCCCATTAATTAACGTTAGGCGTGGTGACATATTTATTATTTACACCTAATTTCGTAACAAACTGTGAAATAACATTGCTCTTCTTGACGTAAATTAAGCTATTATTTTCTGAACTCAAATGTGTGAGTATCCTGTAAATATGAGGGCGAATCAGTAATTAATGAGCATGACGAAAGAGGGCAGCACTAAAAAAATCTTATTTGGTTTGAGAAATATTTAAAGAATTAGATTTTTCAAACACCCGTTGTTGATCTTGAGGATTTAAAACAAATGATTACTAACAAGTTTGAAGAAATCAATAATACACCAGAAATTCCTCTAAACCTTCTTAATTCGTTTAAAAAAGGAATTACTCGCTTTAGAGATGTGGGTGGTGGCCATATAACATCCTGAAAAGTCTTTCTTTGGAGACTGTGGTTAAGTAAAAAATTAAAAAAGGTATATAACTCCTTACCACAATTATTAATCGTATCCTAAATACGTATTTCGACAACTAAGTTGTCATCATCAGTACGTAAAACCACTAATCAAGGTGTCGCACATGGGGCACAGTAAAGCTAGAACACCGCTTACGCAACTTTACACGGCGTCCACGTATAGACTAATTTAAACATGCAAATATATCTAACGAAAAAGATCGACAAATTTACCTCTCTTAGGGAAACGGCATTCACATATGTTTAAACTCACAATTTGAAATATATCGAACGAAAGATCGGCAAATATTACCTCTCTTAAGGAAACGGCATTCAACATGTGTTAATACTTCAATTTAAAACGTCGACGACCCTTTTATGGTTCTAAGAATGAAAAGAGACAAGTAAAGGGAATCGGTGTTATATTACCGTTCATGGAATGTTCTTTGTTTTTAACGATATGAATGCTTTCGTAGGCGTCAAGATCGCGGGGGTTATTTATCCCCTTTAAAAGCTTTAACCCTTTAATCGACACATTGTGTAGTGTACTTAAAGCATGGTTGGCAACGTTAGATTTATCCGGTCTATTGTATTTAATATGTGATATGTGTTCTTTAAACCGGGTTATTATTGGTCGTTTTGTTTGGCCTATATATTTCAAATTACAATCATCGCAACTAATTTCGTATATACCTGATTTCGAATTAAAATTAACTCTATCTTTAGTATTCCCTAGGAGACATTTGATAGTATTTTCGGACCGAAAGGCAACTTGGAGACCTCTTTCTTTCACAACTTTATTAATGTTTTTCGTGATGGGGTGGTATGGTAAACACGATGACATTCTCGCGATTTTTGATACACGGAAATGCGAATAAGATATGTTCGTTATTCTGTTCGAATTTTCTGTTAACAAAAGAGAGATATGAAATAGAACTGGATTTCATTAAAAATATCGCGACATATAATGACTTTGACATAGAAATAATCAATAATTTAATTAGAAAAACAAAAATAAAAAATACAATCCGCGAATGCACAAGTTTGATATCTCAAAGTAACCAGGAAAAAAAGGACATGTGTTTACCATACCACCCCATCACGAAAAACATTAATAAAGTTGTGAAAGAAAGAGGTCTCCAAGTTGCCTTTCGGTCCGAAAATACTATCAAATGTCTCCTAGGGAATACTAAAGATAGAGTTAATTTTAATTCGAAATCTGGTATATACGAAATTAGTTGCGATGATTGTAATTTGAAATATATAGGCCAAACAAAACGACCAATAATAACCCGGTTTAAAGAACACATATCACATATTAAATACAATAGACCGGATAAATCTAACGTTGCCAACCATGCTTTAAGTACACTACACAATGTGTCGATTAAATGGTTAAAGCTTTTAAAGGGGATAAATAACCCCCGCGATCTTGACGCCTACGAAAGCATTCATATCGTTAAAAACAAAGAACATTCCATGAACGGTAATATAGCACCGATTCCCTTCACTTGTCTCTTTTCATTCTTAGAACCATAAAAGGGTCGTCGACGTTTTAAATTGAAGTATTAACACATGTTGAGTGTCGTTTCCTTAAGAGAGGTAATATTTGCCGATCTTTCGTTCGATATATTTCAAATTGTGAGTTTAAACATATGTGAATGCCGTTTCCCTAAGAGAGGTAAATTTGTCGATCTTTTTCGTTAGATATATTTGCATGTTAAATTAGTCTATACGTGGACGCCGTGTAAAGTAGTTGTTGCGTAAGCGGTGTTCTAGCTTTACTGTGCGACACCTTGATTAGTGGTTTTACGTAATGATGATGACAACTTAGTTGTCGAAATACGTATTTAGGATACGATTAATAATTGTGGTAAGGGGTTATATACCTTTTTTAAAATATAGCATCCTATTTAATATAATTTTTATTTTTATTTTGTCATTCTATATTTTTTATTCAACGCAATAATAAATTAAATTAATTTAGCTTTAAAAATGTTTATTTATTTTATTAAAAGAAATATTATATCTGCTGATATAATTAAATTAAAAAATAAATTTTTGAAGTACTTAGATTATTTAGTTTGAAGTATTATTAAATTAAACAAAGTGACAGGTAGCTCTAAGTCGAATCAAATTAAGATACAAGTGATTTTATTCATGGCACACTCTGAAAAACTTTTTTTGACTCACGCATTAAAAGATCGACATGCAATCTAAGTAAGAGAACATCATGTGTGAAAGTCTTCAAGAAGAATATTATTCTTACAATACCGTGCTTTATGCCATCGAATCTGCTTGTGTTGTTTACAAAAATTATGATTTCAGATTCTTGTTTGTAGTATTATTTGGCACAAGAAAATAACACTTTCCATTAACACCTTTCAATGTTCAAAGTGTAGTTGTAACTCAGGTTATGTTCGACCATTTTCCACATAGTTATAGCGGGTGTTCATTTGAAAAGTCAATCTAGTAGCATGTGATTTACTGAGAACATTTTGAAGTAACGGGTGTTCAGAAACATTCGAAGGTAAAGTAGTCCTTGAAAATATGAAGTCATGTCTGAGATAGATTGATTTTTGACAGACAACAGTTGACATTTAATAATTATTACAAATCAGATACTTAAGTAAAGGTACACGATTTTTTGTTCAGAACCCACTTGACTTCGAATGTTTCTGAACACCCGTTATGTCGTAAATTAAAATTTACTATTTAACCTACGAAGTCGTATATTTTGACAGTTTCATACATTCAAATAAATAACAAATGTGATTGACATTATCAAATGTCATTTGGATTTACGTTTACGGAACAATAAACACATACTAATATGTATGCGTCTTATTCTATCAAAATTTCAAAGTAACCTAGATTTTACTGCAAGTGAGAATTAATGAATATTAAATCACATTCTTACATGTAAATGTCGACTTATTTAATGCGTATAAATCTACAATCCGTCAAACTAAGTTTGTACTAGTATGCAGAACACACTCTTTCGCGACAACGAACTTCCTGGTAGTTAGGTTAATTAAGAATTAAGAAATACTGAAAAAACAAGCCTATCAACGCGAGGAAACGTACAGACGACCGTTTCGTTCTAATTGGAACTTCTCAATGTACGGCATTCCCTTTCGATGACGACCTTGCTTTTTCATTTCTATACTTTCTGTATATATAGTTAACATTTGGAATTTACTGCAAGTGAGAATTAATGAATATTAAATCACATTCTTACATGTAAATGTCGACTTATTTAATGCGTATAAATCTACAATCCGTCAAACTAAGTTTGTACTAGTATGCAGAACACACTCTTTCGCGACAACGAACTTCCTGGTAGTTAGGTTAATTAAGAATTAAGAAATACTGAAAAAACAAGCCTATCAACGCGAGGAAACGTACAGACGACCGTTTCGTTCTAATTGGAACTTCTCAATGTACGGCATTCCCTTTCGATGACGACCTTGCTTTTTCATTTCTATACTTTCTGTATATATAGTTAACATTTGGAATTTACTGCAAGTGAGAATTAATGAATATTAAATCACATTCTTACATGTAAATGTCGACTTATTTAATGCGTATAAATCTACAATCCGTCAAACTAAGTTTGTACTAGTATGCAGAACACACTCTTTCGCGACAACGAACTTCCTGGTAGTTAGGTTAATTAAGAATTAAGAAATACTGAAAAAACAAGCCTATCAACGCGAGGAAACGTACAGACGACCGTTTCGTTCTAATTGGAACTTCTCAATGTACGGCATTCCCTTTCGATGACGACCTTGCTTTTTCATTTCTATACTTTCTGTATATATAGTTAACATTTGGAATTTACTGCAAGTGAGAATTAATGAATATTAAATCACATTCTTACATGTAAATGTCGACTTATTTAATGCGTATAAATCTACAATCCGTCAAACTAAGTTTGTACTAGTATGCAGAACACACTCTTTCGCGACAACGAACTTCCTGGTAGTTAGGTTAATTAAGAATTAAGAAATACTGAAAAAACAAGCCTATCAACGCGAGGAAACGTACAGACGACCGTTTCGTTCTAATTGGAACTTCTCAATGTACGGCATTCCCTTTCGATGACGACCTTGCTTTTTCATTTCTATACTTTCTGTATATATAGTTAACATTTGGAATTTACTGCAAGTGAGAATTAATGAATATTAAATCACATTCTTACATGTAAATGTCGACTTATTTAATGCGTATAAATCTACAATCCGTCAAACTAAGTTTGTACTAGTATGCAGAACACACTCTTTCGCGACAACGAACTTCCTGGTAGTTAGGTTAATTAAGAATTAAGAAATACTGAAAAAACAAGCCTATCAACGCGAGGAAACGTACAGACGACCGTTTCGTTCTAATTGGAACTTCTCAATGTACGGCATTCCCTTTCGATGACGACCTTGCTTTTTCATTTCTATACTTTCTGTATATATAGTTAACATTTGGAATTTACTGCAAGTGAGAATTAATGAATATTAAATCACATTCTTACATGTAAATGTCGACTTATTTAATGCGTATAAATCTACAATCCGTCAAACTAAGTTTGTACTAGTATGCAGAACACACTCTTTCGCGACAACGAACTTCCGTTGTCGCGAAAGAGTGTGTTCTGCATACTAGTACAAACTTAGTTTGACGGATTGTAGATTTATACGCATTAAATAAGTCGACATTTACATGTAAGAATGTGATTTAATATTCATTAATTCTCACTTGCAGTAAATTCCAAATGTTAACTATATATACAGAAAGTATAGAAATGAAAAAGCAAGGTCGTCATCGAAAGGGAATGCCGTACATTGAGAAGTTCCAATTAGAACGAAACGGTCGTCTGTACGTTTCCTCGCGTTGATAGGCTTGTTTTTTCAGTATTTCTTAATTCTTAATTAACCTAACTACCAGGAAGTTCGTTGTCGCGAAAGAGTGTGTTCTGCATACTAGTACAAACTTAGTTTGACGGATTGTAGATTTATACGCATTAAATAAGTCGACATTTACATGTAAGAATGTGATTTAATATTCATTAATTCTCACTTGCAGTAAATTCCAAATGTTAACTATATATACAGAAAGTATAGAAATGAAAAAGCAAGGTCGTCATCGAAAGGGAATGCCGTACATTGAGAAGTTCCAATTAGAACGAAACGGTCGTCTGTACGTTTCCTCGCGTTGATAGGCTTGTTTTTTCAGTATTTCTTAATTCTTAATTAACCTAACTACCAGGAAGTTCGTTGTCGCGAAAGAGTGTGTTCTGCATACTAGTACAAACTTAGTTTGACGGATTGTAGATTTATACGCATTAAATAAGTCGACATTTACATGTAAGAATGTGATTTAATATTCATTAATTCTCACTTGCAGTAAATTCCAAATGTTAACTATATATACAGAAAGTATAGAAATGAAAAAGCAAGGTCGTCATCGAAAGGGAATGCCGTACATTGAGAAGTTCCAATTAGAACGAAACGGTCGTCTGTACGTTTCCTCGCGTTGATAGGCTTGTTTTTTCAGTATTTCTTAATTCTTAATTAACCTAACTACCAGGAAGTTCGTTGTCGCGAAAGAGTGTGTTCTGCATACTAGTACAAACTTAGTTTGACGGATTGTAGATTTATACGCATTAAATAAGTCGACATTTACATGTAAGAATGTGATTTAATATTCATTAATTCTCACTTGCAGTAAATTCCAAATGTTAACTATATATACAGAAAGTATAGAAATGAAAAAGCAAGGTCGTCATCGAAAGGGAATGCCGTACATTGAGAAGTTCCAATTAGAACGAAACGGTCGTCTGTACGTTTCCTCGCGTTGATAGGCTTGTTTTTTCAGTATTTCTTAATTCTTAATTAACCTAACTACCAGGAAGTTCGTTGTCGCGAAAGAGTGTGTTCTGCATACTAGTACAAACTTAGTTTGACGGATTGTAGATTTATACGCATTAAATAAGTCGACATTTACATGTAAGAATGTGATTTAATATTCATTAATTCTCACTTGCAGTAAATTCCAAATGTTAACTATATATACAGAAAGTATAGAAATGAAAAAGCAAGGTCGTCATCGAAAGGGAATGCCGTACATTGAGAAGTTCCAATTAGAACGAAACGGTCGTCTGTACGTTTCCTCGCGTTGATAGGCTTGTTTTTTCAGTATTTCTTAATTCTTAATTAACCTAACTACCAGGAAGTTCGTTGTCGCGAAAGAGTGTGTTCTGCATACTAGTACAAACTTAGTTTGACGGATTGTAGATTTATACGCATTAAATAAGTCGACATTTACATGTAAGAATGTGATTTAATATTCATTAATTCTCACTTGCAGTAAATTCCAAATGTTAACTATATATACAGAAAGTATAGAAATGAAAAAGCAAGGTCGTCATCGAAAGGGAATGCCGTACATTGAGAAGTTCCAATTAGAACGAAACGGTCGTCTGTACGTTTCCTCGCGTTGATAGGCTTGTTTTTTCAGTATTTCTTAATTCTTAACCTAGATTGACTTTTCAAATGAACACACGTTATTTCGAGGGATATAAAGAAGAATCGATAAATGTTTATATACGATTAATAATTTTTCTGACATTATATTTCCTTTGTATTTATTGGCTGCTAGTGCAAATTGTTCAAACCTGTCGAGGTTTCCTTATCAATTTAAATGTAAGGAGTGTTTAGAAATATCAATAGTACTCAGTAGTAAATACCTTTCCTTACTCAAATCTAGTTTCGCCAAAGTGTTCCTACATAAATAGATAATTTAGTTAGAATTTCTTACATAGATGGATGTAGGAAACGTATGATTAAGTCAATTATTCAAAACAACATTGAATATCAAGACTAAATTTGCAATATAAATAAATCAGCTGTATTTTCTCTTTATAAATAGGTAGATCACAAAATATACCTGTTACGGTATACTGGTCCTAGGATACTTAAAGTAAAAATAAAGACCAGGTTGCAATATTGTCGCAAACCTCAAATTTCGTGAATCCATTTCACGCAATTTGAGGAATTTGAGGATTTGAGGAATACTCGATGCTTTTTATGTTCCAGGTCAATTTTGTTAGGCCACCAATTTGGTTTGGATGACATGTGGATGTCAGTTGGCATTTGACAGTCGCAGAGAATGGTCGAATGGTCGAGAATGGTAACGACGAGATAACGTGTTGAAATTATGAAAACATTTTATTTAAATAATTGTTCAATTGTGAATACGCGGTAACTTTTTTTGGTGTTAATCATGTGCCGAGCAAATCATTTATCGTGTAGGGAATAATTTTGAAAATTTGCATACATTGGGAGATAAAGTAAAGTCTGGCCGACAATTAAACCAACGTACACCAGAAAAGATTGGTGCAGTGAGGCACAGTGTTCCTGAATGTCCGGCTACCTCACATCGACGCCGTGCACAAGTATTGGGAATGTCTCCATTATGTTTGTTAAAAATTCTCAAAAAAGATTTGCATTTTTACCCGTATAAAATTCGATTGACACATCAGCTACAGGAAAATGACCATGAACGGCTGTGAGATTGGAATGCTCGAATTTTACAGCTTGTTATAGACGACAAACATTTTTGGCAAAAAATCATTATGAGCGATGAAGCACAGTTCGACTTGGCAGACTTTGTTAATAAACAGGATAACCGCTATTTGGACACCGAAACCCCTCAATTGATACACCAAAGTCCATCACACCCTCGTAGAGTAACTGTTTATTGCGCTATTTGAGCCGGCGGCATCATTGGGCCATATTTCTTTGAGAATACCAGAGGCAATGCTGTAACAGTTACTGGTGATCGCCACCGGGACATGGAAAACTTGTTCCCGAATTGGATCAATTAGGCCTACACAGCATGTGATTCCAACAAGACGGTGCTGTACCACACTCAACTAGTGCTACGATGCAAATTTTGCGAGAAATTTTTCCCGACCGAATAATGTCAAAAAGTAGTGATATCGACTGCCCCCCACGATCTCGTGATTTGACACCTCCCGATCTCTTTCAATGGGGGTACTTGAAGGTGGTGTGTACACCAACAAATCATCCACAACCTTGATGCTAAAGGATAATATTCGAAACGAAATTGCTGAAATAACACCAGAAATTTGTGAAATCGTCATAGAAAATTTGCTTAAAAGACATTATATTCCATACATAATGTTAAAGACCATAAAATCAACCAATAAAATATAAGTTGTAAAATTGTATTTCATTTAAAATTTATTAAAAAAAAACATCGACCTGCACCCTGTACAAAATTAGTCAGCAGTACAAAACCCTAAAAAGGAATAACAATAAACATGCTAAGAAATGACATCTAGATGTATTTGTACCAGAAATAATTAGAAATTTTCGTCGCAATCCATGATAATTAATTATTATTGCTCTGGCAATAGCCATTATTATTATTAGAAAATACATTTGAGTTAATGCAGAACTTTAAACATCGCATAAAAGTTTCTAGGAAGGCTTCGATATGATTTGCAAATTTCAGCGAAAGGTAGAGATTAATTCTTCCGGAAATTCTCTCACGGAGAAAAGCTACAACAGCGAATAAATTGAGAAACATTTAATTAAATCACTTTTACGAAAATATTTCTGGAGCCAATATGTCTTTTAGCTCGATTTTGTCACGGTTGATGGCATAAAGTATTTTAAAAAAGCATCAAACTTCATACATTTTTCAACAGGATAGTCTATAATCAATCCCAAGAGAAACTAAAACTTGCTAGTCGTTCGGTAATTTAATAACTTCTACGAATACTAAAATAAGTAAAAAAAAGTGTTCTACGTTGCTGATCGTGTTGCAAACAAAGTAGAGATATTTTTCTTTACATTTAATAACATGTTTTAATTATAGATTTTCATTAAAGAATATGCAGATTTTTAGTTCATTAGTGTGATGTTGTTACTACGTATATTTTTACTTTTTTTTGTTAATAATTTCGGGTAGAGTTAGTATCTCTTTTGCTTTTTCATTCTAGCAAAATAGCGTAAGTATTTATACAAAAAGATTTTAAATATTTCTATACGTTAATGCACGTATAATGCTTTTGATTCATTATGAAACAGACATGTAAATAATTTACACATCTGTAAACATGGACAATACACCTCGTATTTTCGACATTAACTTCTGCTTAAGACATATGTTTCTGCCATCTATAGGCGTCATCAGCTAAGCTAGTGAAGCAATGTATACAAATGATACAAATCTTTATAAATAGATCTGTATCTGTATATAACATTAACCCGCAATCTTTTTGTATATTTACCGCCATCTGGCTTGTTATGGACTAACCCGTATTGTTTCGCTTGGCGTACCCGCATAGCTGGTCACAAACGAAAGGTCCCTTTTCCGGCAAAGTTTCTTTCGTCCGTTAGATGTCACTTATTAATAAGTACCACCTTACAGGATGAAATTTGCTTTATCTGATAGGGATTGCGGCTTAATGTTATATACAGATACAGATCTATTTATAAAGATTTGTATCATTTGTATACATTGCTTCACTAGCTTAGCTGATGACGCCTATAGATGGCAGAAACATATGTCTTAAGCAGAAGTTAATGCCGAAAATACGAGGTGTATTGTCTATGTTTACAGATGTGTAAATTATTTACATGTCTGTTTCATAATGAAGCGTAAGTATTGTTAGGCAATTTTTCTAAGTAAATTTTCTACATTAAATTCAAAGAATTTCCTTGTATCGATACTACGTAGGTAATTTCATCGATTATTTTCTAGAGAATTTTCAAATATGTAAGTATATTAAAAGAAAATATTACGCATATATTAACACAGAATTGCTGTAGCATACATTTCAACGATTTTTAGTCTGTCTTATTCTGTATTAAATTTATACATTTAAACGCATGGTTCGTTTATGATGCCAAATATGGACATAAAAATGTGCATATTTTGCCATGCTCATTCAAAATTATTCGTTTGTGATAGATTACGTGCGTTGTCACCAACCAATATCAAAAAGCATGACCGTCTCTAATGAGGAAAGTTTTTGAAGGCATGTTAAGTATTCATTAAATTGTCGTACTGAATTACACTCACGCTTTTTTTAATTCGAAGTAAACCTAACATTTACAGTTCAAGTTTCCTTGCTTTTAGGCAATACAACTCAAAAAACTGACACAAAAAAATTCGTTATATTGCCAGGCAACGAAATTCTTATTGAAATGTTAAGTTAATTTCGACAAAAAAAGTTCTCGTGTAATTACAAGTGATAAAAAACAGTTTTTTTTTTTTTAAAAATACCGAGATATCAAACACTATCTTGGTCAACGGTGGCCATGGCGTAAAAAACGTCAGTCTTAAGTCTAAACGTCTAAACGTCTATCATCCTTCTGAGAAAATTCTGATCAAATTTTCAGTTTGTTTCAGGTGTCATGTTGACGTTCAAATTTGTCAATATAATGTCAGTATGACACTTAACCTGAAAATTTGATCAGAATTTTCTCAAAAGGATGATATAAATTAAGACAAAGGATTTTCACTCCATGGCCACCGTTGGCAAAGATAATTTTTGATATCTTGGTATGACTAACTATCACGAAGTAACAGCTTCCACAGTCAATTCATTTTCTATTTACAATCGTTTTCTTTTGCTTTTCTGTATTTGTCAATTGCGTTTCACTATTTATCAAATGGCATTCCCTTTCTTCTCAAATTATTTTCCTTTTATATCAATTGGTTTTCTTATTTATATGTAACGTGTGTTCATTTGAAAAGTCAATCTAGGTTACTTTGAAATTTTGATAGAATAAGACGCAAATATATTAGTATGTGTTTGTTGTTCCGTAAACGTAAATCCAAATGGCATTTGATAATGTCAATCACAAATATCAGTTAGTGCATAAAATAATCGTGCGTCAATTCTGGTTTAAATAAATTGCTTCTCAGTTTTAAAATGGCTTTCACTTTAGAACATAAAATTTTTTTAGTCCAGACTTATTTTCGAAGTGGCAATAAAATTGATGGTTTATGGGTTTATTCAGTTCAAGATTGCATGGTAGAATTTCAAGTTGAGTTTACATTTTGTAATAGATTATATACAATTTAAGAATACTTTGGATAGAACTTTAAAACTTTTTTCTGAAACTGGTAGTCTCTTAAGAAAATCAGGCAGCGGAGCAGTTAAGAAACGTACACCTCAAGTTGTCAATCGTGTTGAAGAAATAATGGAAAATGAACCACAAACATCTGTTCGACATTTGTGTCAACAAATAAGCCTTTCTGTTGGTACAACTCACAAGTTATTAAAAAAAGATATGCAACTTTATCCATACCGTGTCACAGGAGTACAAGAATTGTTAGAAATATTATCCACGTAGACTACAGTATTGTAATTGATTTGTAAATATGAACAATAATGGAGAACTTTCGCAAAGAGTCATCTTTACTGATGAAGCATGGTTTTATAAAACGGGATACCTAAATTCACAAAATACAAGAATTTGGAGTAGTGAAAATCCACATGTAATTAATGAAGAATCTCTACATCCAGAGAAAATTGGTGTTTGGGCAGCGATAAGCCAAAGGCGAATCATTGGACCAATATTTTTTCAGGGAACGTTAAATGCTCAAAGGTACCGTACGGAAATTTTACAACCATTTGTCAATCAGTTGCATGATGATGAACTTCAAAATGCATATTTCCAACAAGACGAAGCACCTTGTCACTGTACTGCAGAATCTTTGGATTATTTAAGAGAATTTTTTGATGATCGTATAATAAAATTAGTCGAAATACTGAAATTGCCTGGCCTACACGTTCATGCGATTTAACACCTTGCGACTTCTTTTTGTGGCCTTATATAAAAAATAACATATTTCGAACACCTATATTGAATTTGAATGATATACTACAGAGAATCGAACAGAAATGCATGGAAATTAATAACAATCCAGTAATGTTGCAGAATATCATCAGAAATTTTGAACGGAGGATTTTAAAGTGCATTGATCTTGAAGGACAACATGTTCAACATTTGTCATAGTTTTCAATAAATACCTATTATTTGTTATTTATTTGTATGTATGAAACTGTCAAAATATACGTCTTCGTAGGTTAAGTAGTAAATTTTAATTTACGACATACTTCAAAATGTTCTCAGTAAATCACATGCTACTCGATTGACTTATCAAATGAACACTTGTTATGTATACTTCTTACATTTTATAAAAAGCAAAGCAATTTACACATTGAAATGAGAAATTTATTTTGTCTTATTTAGATACAAACACAGTGTAACATCTATGTAATATAAACATAACTTAATTCAAAATTTCTTTGAAAACAGTCGCGTAAATATGACTCCATCTGTTGAACATAATTCCAACAATTTTGTGGATTTATACGCTCAGATGTATTGTGTACTGCCTCATATAATTCATTTCCACTGGTTGAATAACTCCTATATTGGTTTTAGGAAAAGGGCTGTTAGCAGGAAGAAACACTGGAATATGGCCCTGACTTCTAATGAGTCTAAGAGTCGAGACTTTCTCATTTCTATGGAATCCTACATTGTCCATAACAATATGAGCCCCTTCCACACCGTCATTATGTAAATGTTGAATTAACGTTGCGAGAAATTCAGAAAAAAGCAGTGCATTAAAGGGCGCATCTTGAATTTGAAACAAATACAAGAAATTTACGTTAATTGCAGTAACAATAGAATAATTGCCCCCTATTAACTGTGCTTTTATTTTTGATGCTCTAGCATTTTTCACAGATCTTCCGAATAAAACGCAAGATTGTATTCCATATTCGTCAATGAAGAAATTTTTTCTCTTTACAACGTAATTCTGTTATACTGTATGGCGTAATCAAAGCAAACTTGAATAGTGTTCGCGGTATTTCTTCTTAAGAACAAATGACACTTTTTTAACAGAATAATGAAAGTTCTTAAGTGCTCTGTCAATCGTAGATAGTGATATTTGTCGAAGAAGTGGCCATTTGTTTAAGTAGTTTTCTTGCAACTGACCTAGGGTTAAAGAACAATCCACACCAACCCCGTCACAAATCTTTCTTTTTTGAGTATTTAATAATTTTTGTTGCCGACGTCCTGCACTCACTTTTGCAATGTTATTAGTTCTATATGTTGCTTAAATTTTTCTAATTTTATCCGGCAAAACTCCAAACTGCTGTCCTACATTCTTTACCGTAGCACCATTATTCAAAGAATTAATGTTTAAGAAAATTAATACTGGTAGTCGTAACTTTGTGGTAATTCATTTTGAAAATAATAAAATAAAATAAAACAATAACTTTGTTATACCACTTTATTCACATGTAATAGTGACCGCGGTTTCGACATACAATGTCATTATCAAACTGCAAAAGTTACAGGCCTACATAGATCTTATAAATGACACAAAAATATATGGGGGTGGTTTATGATGTTATTTAAAATTACTACTATATACTTAACTATTATATACAACATTGGAAAAGAAGTGTATATATAAGATCCAACTGGTCGTTAAGAACAATATCTATTGTGTTGTTTCCGCTTTTAAAAATTTCAAGTGACTCTAAAAGATTTAATTTACGACCTTTCTCGGCCAAATGCAATATTTTGTGGCCCTTAGTTTAGTATATCTTAAAGATAGTGCTAATTTAAAACAATTTGTCTCGTTAACTTACTTCGGTAAAATAAGCGAGCAAATTGGAAATATAATTTCAAAAAATAATAGTAATAATAGCTTACAACCCATATGTAAAAACAAGTAATTTCATTTTTAACGCAAAACCTAAAACAGATATCAATAATAAATCGGGAGTGTACAAATTATATTGTAATGATTGTAAAAGTGTATATATATATAGGTCAGATTGGTCGAAGTTTTATTATACTGGTAAAAGAACACATGACGTCATATAAACTAAAGAAGACAGATTCAACATTCGCAAACCATCTTATTACAGAAAGACATACATTTGGTTATCATGAAATATTGCATTTGGCCGAGAAAGGTCGTAAATTAAATCTTTTAGAGTCACTTGAAATGTTTAAAAGCGGAAACAACACAATAGATATTGTTCTTAACGACCAGTTGGATCTTATATATACACCTCTTTTCCAATGTTGTATATAATAGTTAAGTATATATATATAGTAGTAATTTTGAATAACATCATAAACCACCCCCATATATTTTTGTGTCATTTATAAGATCTATGTAGGCCTGTAACTTTTGCGTCGAAACCGCGGTCACTATTACATGTGAATAAAGTGGTATAACAAAGTTATTGTTTTATTTTATTTAATTAATGTTTAATTTGCGTACTTCGTTGCATATCTTGTTATTACTCCTTCGCTGACGGTTCTTGCTATTATTTTCCATTGTAATGCAAATATTTGCGTACGCGAAACTAAATTGACAAATAAAGAAATCTATTTCACGGAATGTATTTGATAAAGCAAGCCTATACTACAATAAAAGAATTGGAAAGTCATTTGACAAATAGTGAAACGGATTTGACAAATGCGGTAAAGCAAATGGAAATTATCGTATCTAAAAACAACTTCATATATTTTAAGGTAATTGTTTTCAAAATTTTGAAACCAAATAAGAAAATGAAAATACAAAGAATCGAAAAGTACTGTTTGTATGTTTTTGTTACTTATTTCATTTATTCTATTCTTTTCATGGTTTTTCACCTTAATTATCTTTACTTTTCATGATCCTCTCAATCATTCTTTGTTTTTACAATTTTCCGGAGAAAATATTTGCGGCTTGATTCGTATTGACTGATAATGCCCACGTCTTTCTAAAATCTCTTATTTGTAAAGTAAATTTTCTTTTTCATTCGCAATACAGTTCAATTAATTTTTCATTTGATAAGGGTATATCTTGTATTTATTTTATATATTTCCCTTTAGGATACACATTTATGTGTAAGTATTCTAAAATTAAAATATATCCTGGAAGAATTATTATAACGTGATATAATCGTAACATATTATAAAACCTACTTTTCGTAGTAAAATTATTTGAATAAAGATAGTAACTTGGACATTCGTTATTACGTTATTAGTATATGGTCTTTAAAAATATCGTATAACTATTGAATAACTCTATAAACAAAGTTCTAGAGAACTTTTCGATATATTTGTAACGGGTGTTCAGAAAAAGTCAAATAGGTTTTGAACAAAAAATCGTATGCCGTTACTTAAGTCTATGATTTATATTAAATACTAGCGGTGTTGCTCGGCCACATTTTACAGAAAAATTAAAACTTCCTTTGTATTAACTGCCATTAACCGATATAAAATGTTTGTTTATTCTCTAGCTAAACAACGAATCAATGAGATTTTATTATAATCAATCTATCACTCCAATGCCTTTGGATATACAATATTCTTCATTATTCCATCTGGTGCATAAACAAACAGAGCAGATGGTTTCCCAATATGCGAATATGCTACATATGCACATTAGGATTGATAATTTCCAGCTGTTGTAATCACACATAGCAATTCGATAACTGTGCTCGCAAATAAAAATGAATTACTCACCGTAATGTCGAGGTAGTTACCATTCTGTCGAGACAATTGTTAAGAGATAACTTGAAAACAGTATACATATGTGCAGTTGCGGCCCTTTAAAACCCAGACACTTATATACAAAAACATTTTAAGCGATGTAAACTTTTTTTAAACGCTACTCAAACCAATTATTGGCGTTGAATGCAAAATGTATTGCAAAAACAGTAAATTAAAAAAAAAATATTAACAAAACTGCAGATAGTGTCCTGCTTTACTTAAATTTCAAAAATATCGTTTCGAATATCAGAATACAAAACTTTATTTCAAATTAGTATTTAGTTTTGATAATAGATTTTTGTAATTCTGATAATTGCGGCATTTTAAAAAATAAACCGACTATGGATTTGTTAAATGTGACATTGTCATCAAAATGACTGATGAAATTTGATTTACACACATTACAAAATTTTTAATTTTTGACATCCACGTCAAAATCGAGTGTTTGAGTCACAGATCAGTAATAATATAGTTGTGTAACTTAATAGTAAAATATATCCCTATGTATAGCTTATGGACTAGTCACCATGCGGGGAAAGGGGGATAATCGTGTATGCAACCAACATAGCTTTAGTAAAATTACTATTGGGGTTATACAAATTTTGTGTATGAAGGAAAAATAATATTTCATTCGATTAACTTCTGTATTGCAACCAATATATGTAATTTAGAATCCATTACATAAACTTCTTAGACATATTCAATGCAGAATTTAATCGAATAATAATTCTTTTTATCCATACTCTATTTAATTCTCTTCCACCTTCTTGAATATCTTCAAAATATATTATAAAATGTAAATTCACATGAAAATAAACAAACGTAATTCGTATAAAAATATATTTAGAATCTATACCAACTCTTATGCTAGATGAATTTAAAGAAATACAATGGTATTTTCGAAAATTGTCTAGTTTGACATTTCAGAATATGACACTATCCACTATTAATCTAAAAATCTACAACTAATAATATCAAAAAAAAACTATACACTATTATCCATAGTCCTAAATGCTACTTACACAAACAAACAATAAATCCAACGAAAGTTTATAACATATAACACAGGCACGAGATAACAAAATTTAAATACGGCGAATACTAATCGACCAAGATAGCCAACATTAAATTTTTGGTTAACATATGAAATTCCTACCCCAGAACAACTTCTAAATGCAACACCCTTGTGATGTTTAAGTTGCATAACTAATTTCCTTCCCCTCACCTTGTTTGGATGCCTTTCCCCGCAAAATTATACACGCATAGCGTATCAAGCTATACAGAGAATTTCATGTAACTTGCAATATATTAATGTAGTTAAATGTAGAAATAGATACGAAAATACTATGCACTTGCACTGTCCCACATAAAATGCAATATGTAATAGTTATGATCGATATGATATCTTTCATGGTTGTTTTGTCAAATTATTGACAGTAAAGCCTATTTAATTCAATGTAGTGTTTTAGGATTAAAACTACATTTCCGTGAAACACGTCAGCCGTTCTTTGCAAACTGAATCCCGAAAGATACCATGTCACTAACTGAGTTCTCTCTTCCTTTGTGTATATCATTTAAGATTGATACTAAGCTAATATCGAAATAGAAGTACAGCTACTTTTGACTTAACTAACGTCAAATTATATTGATATGTTGCATTTTACGTGGGACAATGTAAGAATGTATTACCTAGTTTCTATGGAAATAGAAAACCTATACATGTTTGTATATTGCATCTTAAGTGAAATTCATTGTATACATATATACACTGAGCTTAATACAACGCTGTACATGCTTTAGATTAATTACAGCTAACTTTTTCTGAAAACCATAGTTACGTCAGTTACATAAACATAATTTGTGTAACTTCTGTCAGTATTAAAACGTTAAATTTGTTTGTAGAGTCTTTTAATTACTCACAATGTACACAACAGAGGAACAAATTCAATTTTATACGTGGTATTTAGAAGGATCATCGTTACGCGAAGTTGCAGCTCTGTTTAGTGTCCAGTATCCAAATAGACCTATTCCTAGTCATTCAACGATAGCAAATGCAATTAATAAATTGAAAACTTCTGGTTGTATCACAAGACCAAGAGTAATAACAGAAGATTTGGGAATTAAATGTTGTGGCTTATGTGGAACACGACAAGTGCGCAACATCTAGAAAAATTGCTTCGGAAATGGGCATAAGCCAAGGGACCGTTTTAAAGATTTTGAAGAAGCACAAGTATAAGTCATTTAAGTACCAAATGCATCAAGAATTAAGGCCACATGATTATGAAGAACGAATACGCTTTTGCGAAAATTTATTTGACAAAATAAATACTGACAACGATTTTCTTAAAAGAATTCCTCTAGGCAGCATTGAAGAGCTCAAAAATAGAATTCAGGGGGCTTCTCGGGAAATTACCCCTCAACAAATAAGCAACGTTTTAAATGAATTTTATAATAGATTATGCTACTGTTTGGCTGTTAACGGCAATATTTTTGAACATCTTGCGTAGAATTAGTAAAAGTTTTATTTTAAGATTTTTTGAAGAAATGTATTTTAATGTCATTATGTAGGTATGTTATGTATGTGGTGTGTTTTGCAAAACATTTAAGATGTAGGTACTAAATGTATTATAAATTAAAACACAAAATAAGTTAAACTAGCGTGTTTTTCGTATGTACAATTTTAAATTATTCACTGTGCTCAAAAAATATTTTTTCTGTAAGTAACCATAACAACATTCACTAAATTGGCAATGTACAATTTTAAATTATTCAGTAACTTCGTGTAACATACCACACCTGTAATATGCACATCTATTGAATGGTCTCCATAACAACGTCGGTTGGAGTATGTACAGCGTTATGTTAAGCTCACGGTATATATATGTGATTTGTGGTCTGAGTTTTCAAGGGCCGCAACCGTACATATATGCGTCGGAGATTTTCTTTATTTGGCGATTTAAGATCTGTTTTAATTGAATATCTATTTAAGATACTTCAACTCTTAAGTACATGTTTCAGCAATTATGGCATTTTCTTTAAATATAAACATTAAATTATATATAATTATAAAAAGTGACAGTATACTCGTATTATATTGTGTACTGTCATATTTTATATGTCACGTTGTCATGGTTTTTATATAATGATTTAAAATTCCATTACGATTTTTTTTTTTACAGAAATTCACGTTTCACATATTGCTAATTCTTTAATATTTGCTGATCAAATTTGGAAAAAAAATAAGAAAACATCCTTCCACACAACATAAAGAATATACACACCAAATTTCATCAAAATCGATTATGTAATTTGTGAGTCTATAGAGAACAAATGAAATGTTTTTGATTTTTATATACAGGTGAGTTTTTTTGAATGTTTAGCATTGGGATCTCAGAAACTACTGGAGATAGAAAAACGCTTAAATGGGGAAAGATGCGCAGTTTTACGAGTTTGATTTAAAACTGCTTTTGTTTCTCCGATAACTTTCATGGCTTATTAGATATTCAAAGAAAACTAAATTTTACGATTTTCTTTAAACATGCTTAGCATCGTTAATAGTAATTTTAGAGAAAAAGTGTTCAGACAAAAGTACAAAAGTTTTAGATAATTTTACGCCAAATAAAACTATGTAGCTAATATTTTCTTTTCGTTCACCAATATCGAGTTATGACACTAACTTGTGTTTTTTTAAATGGAAACCATAGTTGGTTTTGACGTCATTAAAAAGCTTATTTTTTGCTGATTACAATGATATAAGGTTTGTATGGTTATTTTAAAAAATAAAGAGGATATAGACATTTTTATGGTTTTTATGGAAAACAATTGAATTTCGAACTGATAAAATACAAACCAAACGAAAACTTATTTTGAAATATTATGTAGTAATAAAATGAAAATAATAAGATCTTTTATTAAGGGCACACAACATTATTAATGTTCAAAGATACCTCCATTATTATTAATACACAAATTGCATCTCTTCACAACAGAATTTGTAGCATTGCGGACTTTACGCCTATCGATGTTATTAAAAGCAACTAAGACAGCTTCTCTTAAATCGTCGATTGTTTCATATGTTCTTTTGTATACTGTGTCCTTTAGTACACTCCACAAGAAAAAATCCAAAACTGATAAATCAGGGGATCTAGCCGGCCATTCAATGGGTGCATTTCGTCCTATCCATTGATTAGGGAAGTTCAAATTTAAATAATTTCTAACATTCAGTTGATTGTGCGGAGGCGCTCCGTCATGTTGAAACCATTGCAGCATTGCTCGGGTTCTTTAAATTTAAATTATCTAACATTTCCTCGAAATCTTGTTGTAAAAAATTAAGATAACGATTGCCAGTTAGTGATCCATCAAAAATAAAAGGAGGAAGAACAGTTGATCCTATAACACCACACCAAACATTAAACCCAAATTTAATTTATGGTCTCCTATGTTCAACGTGAAGTGGATTTGTTTGAGACCATATGTGCTCATTGTGCCTATTAAACATTCCACAATTTGTGAAACGAGATACATCAGTCCATAATATTTTCATTGAAAAGTGTGGATCGTTTTGACACTGATCTTTAAACCATCTACAAGAAGCTATTCGTCTGATGTTATCACCTTCATGTAAAGTTTGTGATACTGATAATTTGTAGGGACGAAATTTATGCTTCTTCAACACTCTGACAATAGTGCGTTAAGAGGAGCCCATTTCTGTTGAAATTTGTCGGGTCGATGTAGATGGATTCTGAGCGACACTTGCTAATATGTTTATTTCTCTATCTTCATCCATCCCTTTTTTTGATTTTGGTTTAACGAACGAACCATAATCTCTTAAAAGTAGGTAGCGACGGCTGACGTCGATCAAAATAATTTTCAAAATAAACTTCAGCAGCTCTAGTAGAATTTTTCTGGCACTGAATGTAACATTCAACCATATCACGCTTTTCTACGTTAGAAAATTCCATAGCCAATGCAAACTTATGATTAACGGCCGTTTGCACCGCTTATAGTTAAGTTACAATTAAATTAATTAATAGTTAATTGTCAATGTTTGACAATTAACTTGACTTAAAAGTAAAAATTAACAGCTCTCACTTCTGTGACTCAACGTGAAAGCAATGTTAGTATATTTATCTCGACTGCTCCAACGAACACTATTGTAACTCAGATTTTTCGTTTTTTGAATTACAAAACACCAAACATTTTTTGAACAATCATAGAAATGCCTATATCCTCTTTATTTTTTAAAATATCCATATCAAACCTTATATCATTGTAATCAGCAAAAAATAAGCTTTTTAATGATGTCAAAACCAACTATGGTTTCTATTTAAAAAAACAAAAGTTTGTGTCATAACTCGATAATGGTGAACGAAAAAAAAATATTAGCTACATAGTTTTATTTGGCATAAAATTATCTAAAACTTTTGTCTGAACACTTTTTCTCTAAAATTACTATTAACGATGCTAAGCATGTTTAAAGAAAATCGTAAAATTTAGTTTTCTTTGAATACCTAATAAGCCATGAAAGTTAACGGAGAAACAAAAGCAGTTTCAAATCAAACTCGTAAAACTGCGCATCTTTCCCTATTTAAGCGTTTTTCTATCTCCAGTAGTTTCTGAGATCCCAATGCTAAACATTAAAAAAAACTCACCCTGTATAGAGATTAAATGTCAACAGGTGTCTGTCAATAATTGCTAGAGTCTACTATTAAAGATAGTAATTTATATTTTTAAATTTTGAAAATGGTATTTACTAACGTACACAAGGCATTCATGGTTATCTTATGGTAATCTTATTTTCGAAATGGTCAAAAGATCGATGGACAGTGGAAGAACTCAATTCAAGCGTGTTTAAAAGAATCTCGAGATAAATTTCCCAATCTCGCTCTTGATTATAATACTTTTCAGTGTATTCTGATAAGAATTTTTCGAGATTTTCGACAAACCGGTAGTGGGTAGCGATTAGTAATGTTAGACGAATAATAGCTGATGCCCCAGCAAGTGCAGTATGAACTCTCGCTCAACAAACTGGTTCTTGTCATACAGTTTTAAAACAAAATTTACACTTATTTCCATATCGTATAACTTGCTTGCAAGTATTCTTCGATGTTAATTATCCACGATGAATAGTTTTTTTTGCGAATGGTTTTCAAATAATTTCAATTATGAACTCCTAGACAAAACTCTCGTTTTGGACGAAGCATGATTTAATGTTAGTAGATACGTTAACTCACCAAACATGACAATGTGAAGTGATACAAAGACCAATAATCTTTATGTTGAAGCACCTCTACATCCTCAGAAAGTTGATGTTTGGTGTGCTATAGGTAGAAGAATTATTGATCCAATTTTTTTAATGGTACTTTAACTGGAGGATGATATTGGCAGGAAATATTGTTGCCTTTCCTAAATCAGCTTCGTGATGATGAACTAGCTTTGGGTTACTTTCAACAAGATGGTGCTAGAGCTCACACAGCAGGTGAAACAATGAATATGTTACAAGAAGTGTTTGGAAGTCGCTTAATTAGTTTGAACAGCGAACATGAATTTTCTCCAAGATTTTGTGATCTTACACCGTGTTATTTCTTTTTAAGGCCTTTCTTTCAAAATTCAATTTACCAAGTACCAGTGCAATATTATATAAATCTGCAAGACAGAATTACAAATAAAATTAATGAAATTATAAATAGTCCCGTATTACAAAATATATTTGGTAGCATTAGGAGGAGGTGCGTAAAATGTTTGAAAGAAGGAGCTGCACAATTTCAACATAGTTTATAATTTATTATGATCATTATTGTTGATAATCTATAAAACTATTTATTTTAAGGTTATAATCTAAGGACGAACAATTAATCTGTTTCGAAATTATTTTAGGTCATTTTTTAGAAAAATTTGTTGAATTTTAATAATAGGTAAACTATTAAGTACGATAACTAACTAGATACTATTATTACTATAAGACGAATCGAACATTTGCTTATAAAGTTATTTCTCTTAATTTTACATTTTATTTTTACGTATTACCACAAATTCTTGTATTATTAATGAATGAACAGCATATGAATGGGATTATGTAATTTCTTTCAAAGTAAGTTATCGCATGATAAGGTGTTATTGTTCAGCAAGAATTCTTTAAAATATCAAAACGCTTAATTTTAAATTTGCAAATTAATTATTCTTACCTTCTCAAATCATTACTTGACTAGTTTCTGTTAATTAATATGACATATTAATGGAATATCTTTTGACACGAACTGACATTTGCGTGTATGATAAAAGATAACCTATAAAATTGTGTTAATTAAATGTTATATCATTCTATCGTATCTATTCTATCTCAGACATGCTTTAAATTTTCAAGGACTACTTTGACTTCGAATTTTTCTTAACACCCGTTAATCTTAAAATTGGATAAAGTTATTTATTTTTTAAACTGACAGATATCATTTTATGACATTAACATGTTAGTTAGTCAAGGCAAGGCATTATCGGTAAGTAATTAAAAATAAATCACGGATATTTTTAATTATTCTGTTTATTCCGTGTTGCAGAATAGCTATTTATGTAACCAGTTATGAAATGGGTTATTTTGTGTAACGAAATGGAATGTTTGCAGGACGAGCGAGCGTAGCGAGCGAGATCCTGCAAAATGACATGAGTTACACAAAATAACATTTCATAACGTGTTTCATACAAGATTTGATCTAATTTTGACCAAAACATAGATTTATAATTTTCCAGTTGATCTGACATTAAACGTCATAAGTCGTATTAAATAATTAGTGACAGTTTTCATGCTATTGATAATAATTCATTTGACTTGACAGGTGTTTGTTAATTTAAGTATAAGTATTTACTTTTATTAGCTAAATATTTCGGTGCATTGTACGAGTAAAAATGTCGGATTCAGATTCAGGTGGACTACCAAGCGATATAGAAGAGGCTGCACAAAGTGCATTATCGACTGTGATTCCACAAAAGTCGAAAGCCCAGTACGATTTGGATTATGAAAAATTTGGGAAGTGGCTTAAAAACAAAAAAATTAAATGTGTTAATGAGAAGGTTTTATTAGCCTATTTCGAGGGAAGAAAAAATCAAAAAGCTTCAACACTCTGGACTCTTTATTCCATGTTACGAAGTGAATTGTCTTTGAAGAAGAATATTGATATTGCAAAATATGCCAGTTTACATGCATTTCTAAAGAGGCAGTCAGAGGGATACCATGCAAAAAAGTCTAATATTTTGTCAAAGGAAAACGTCTCCCGGTTTATGACAGAAGCTGAGGATAAAACATATTTAATGACAAAGGTCGCATTGATCGTTGGAATAGCTGGTGCTTGTCGAAAAAGTGAGCTAACTTTTCTACGTGTGGGGGATATTTTAGACGAGTTTTCTCATTTTGTAATAAAAATCCCTAATACAAAGACAAAAGTAACGCGCGAGTTTGTGATCACAGAAGGAAATATTGAAGGGCAAAATTTTCTTGACCTTATTAGAAAATATATTTCTTTGCGTCCCCAAAACGTTAATCACGATAGGTTTTTCGTCAAATATAATAATGGTAAATGCGGGGCACAGCCAGTTGGCATTAATACAATCGGTAATCTACCGAAAAGAATTGCTCAGTTTTTGAAACTACCAAATCCCTTCTTATTTACCGGACACTGCTTCAGAAGGTCATCGGCTACCTTTTTGGCAGATTCTGGTGCGGATATTTTTAAGGTTAAACGACATGGAGGCTGGAAGTCCAATACTGTAGCTGAGGGCTATGTAGAGAATTCTATAGAAAATAAGAAAAGGATTGCCAATGATATTCTTGGTGAATCAAGCTCAAATGTACATTCCGTTTTGCATCATAACATCAGAGTACCTTCCATGAATTCTACGTGTGCAGGAATTAACCTCACCAATTGTTCACATTGTGTCATAAATGTTTATAATGCAAAAAATAAAAATTTAACCAGTTTGTGTCATTTAACGTTCCCCTTTATTAACTTGAGATGAAATGATTTTTTCAAAATATTTCGTAACTAGTGATGAAAAGAACTTTTCAACACTAGTTACGAAATATTTTACTTTTCGTAATTAGTTACGAAAAGTAAACCGTTTCCTAACGTCATACAGTTTTGAAAAGTGTCACTTAATGTGTCAAAATTAGATAAATGTATTTATATAATTCTGAAAGTTTTTCGTAGACATAAAAGACAAACCTATTGTATTTATATCATTATTGGGGACATATCGTTAGTTTACATTGAGTCGAATATTTATGACGCATCAGTAATCTTTGGTGATTTCTACTATATCAATTTAATATCAACAAGTTCTTAATTGCACTGTAAATTTTAATCGAGATCCCTTTTAGACTTTTTCTTATCTGTATTACAAAATATGTACTCTCTACTATAAGATTTCATTATAAATAAAATGTTTCTGAAAAGAATATACTTATCGCTGTACGAATCCAAAAATCCAAGCAAATATTAATAACGAGCCATCGAAAAAATTCATAATTGGAGTAGACTGTGAAATTGGGTTGGTACTTTAGCCACTTCCACATAATGACATTTATTATTTGACATTGAAACTATCAGTTTGTGTCAAATTTTTCAAAACTCTTATTAAGGAAATTAAATTTATTTAAAAAATGGTATTGAACATAGAACAAAAAGCAAAAATTATCGAAGGTTACTTCCGTACAGGTGTGAAAGTAAATGGCGAGTGGCCGTATTCAATTACGGAATGCATGGCTGATTTTAGTGAAGAACATCCTGAATTAGTGTTTGACTACAATGATTTTTACAATGTTTTGACAAATTGTGTAAAGTTATTCAGAGAGACTGGTACTGGTAGCATCGGTCGAAAAACTGGAAGTGGACGGCCATCTAAACGTACAGCTGATAATATTGAAGCCCTAAAGCATATTATTGATGAAAATCCAAAAACATCCATTTCAGTAGTGACCCAACAAACAAATTTATCTTATGGTACGTGCCAATTCATTCTTAAAAAAGTCTTACATTGTCATCCATACAAGCTGCAATGTTTTGATGAACTTTATCTAGTGGATTATTTAAGACGAGTGGAATTTTGTCAATGGTTTCAAAATAATCTACACAATTCGGATATCCTTAACACAGTTTTTTTCACGGATGAGGCCTGGTTTTATCTTTCTGGATATGTTAATTCACAGAATATGAGGTGTTGGTCCTCCGAAAATCCACATTTTTTTGTTGAAAAAACATTGCATCCCCAAAAAGTTGGTGTTTGGGTTGGAATATGTCCAAGAAGATTATTTTTTTTTGAAGGTACACTTACTGCTGCACGATATCGTAATGAGATACTCGGCTCATTCATAAATCAACTGGATGGTGTGGAATTACAAAATGGGTATTTCCAACAAGATGGTGCAACAGCACATACGACCAGAGAAACACTTCAATATCTCAGAGAATTTTTTGGTAACAGAATAATAAGCAGAAACACTGAAATCCCATATCCAACTAGGTCTTGCGATTTAAACATATGTGATTTTTTCGTATGGCCATACATAAAAAATTCGATTTATTCAACGCCAATTCATAATCTGGAACAACTGAGAATTCGCATAACAGAAAATTGTGAAGAGATCAACAACTCACCGCAAATGCTGCATAAAGTTTTTGCTGGATTGCGGAGAAGAGTTGGTTTGTGTTTAGATGTAAATTGACAACATTTTCAACAACTTCTGTAGCTATATGTAAATTTTGATTATGATTTCGATATTAAATAAATTATTTGTTTTCTTTTTTGTTGTAGTATCATTTCAATGCCATAACCTTTATTTACAATGAAACCAAATGAAACTGTCAAGCATCAAGTAATGTGTCATTATGTGGAAGTGGCTAAAGTACCAACCCAATTTCACAGTCTACTACAATTATGAATTTTTTCGATGTCTCGTTATTTTACAAAATTAATACATACAGAATGAAACAAAATTTACATAGGCCATATAAAACGCAATATTAAATCTAAAAAGTCTTTCGTTGGAGACTGTAGTTAAGTAAAAAGTCAAAAAAGGTATAAAATCCCTCACCAAAATTAATCGTACGTATTTCGACTGATTGAAAGGTATACTGATGATGACAACTTAGTTGTCGAAATACGCTTTTAGGATAAGATTATTAATTGTGGTAAGGGGTTTCATACCTTTTTTGAGCTATTAAAACTAGATTTTAATAGCTTTTGTTATTATTGTAAATTAAATTAATATAAGTTTCGTTCCTACAAGTAATAAGCAAAATAGAGAACCCAACGACGGAATTTAATTATAAGAATTAGGTTTGTTCCTGAAATCCCAAGAAATTAATTCAATTTTTACTAATAGTTTAAATTTGTAGCATCGAAGTTAGGAAGAATACGTCTTTAATGAATGAAGACAAAGTTATACATAATTGTTGTCCTTTGTGGGAAACATGGCATGGATTTTTATGTTTGACGAAGATTGAGTGTAAGCATTTTAATAAACAAATCAGCCACTCCAACTTTTGTACGGTTAGTTGAAAAGCGTACATATCTCAAGAGCATATTAGTATATTTTCGATGGCAAACTTGTTGAATAAAAACAGATGATTTTATCTGCTAATAGGTGGTACAAAAGATACGAGATTCTATTTGAAGAAAGGATTGCAGAACGAATTTTTCCCCTTGATAGTAGGTACTTGAAGTTATGATCAGTAATTTATCGACTAGCTAGGAAACAAACTACCACTTGATCGTTCGAAATTTTAGACTTGACGTGTACAATAATCACATGCACATTTTAATATATTTTTTAGTGTCCAGATATTTTCGGTCTTAGATGTATTCTAAAATGAAAATTCTTTTCGCAATTAATATTAATTATTATTTATTAATGTTGCTGACAAAATTTAGAAAATTGATTTTGGAAAGCTTTTTTAATACCTTACCCCAAAAATTAACCAGTAGATAGTATATGAACTTTATGATCTCTTTTCGTAACTTATTTAAACTTATTTACATTTATGTGTATTGTGTAGGTAATAATTTGAATTTAATAAAATATTTAATTTACTTATTTGTTCAAATTAATTTTATTCGAGCACATTCTTTTTGATTTAACTAATTTAGAGAATATAATTCAATGAATTACATTTAAAGTTAACAGGGTTCTTGGTAAAAGATTGGAACCACACGTGATAAAACTCAAAACACGAACGAGAATCCGGGTTGAACATCTCAAACTAAACACGACGGAGTTGATACTGATTGCGGACTATGCTTTTTAACTCCATCCCCTCTTTGCAGACCGAGAGAAGATACAAACTGGTAACTATAGCGACCAGCAAAGACCTTACCGTTCTATCACTGCATGTTGACGTCATGCCAGTGTTTCATCCTCAACAGGTGTGTACCGCCCTAAGACAATTGCCCCGACTTCAAAACGCTTGCTTTGAATGGACAGCTTTAACGGTATTAAACTGTAATTAAATTATTTAACTTAGGTTGAGCTTTTGAGCTGAATATGTTCGGCTAATATGATATTTTTTTAAATATAAATTTCGAATAATTACCATATAGCGTAATAATATTAAATTACTATGTGCTATGTATAGTAACTCTAAAAATGTACAAAAATTTTGACATTTAGAACACTACGGAATTGTTATGATGTAAATGAGACTGCAAAAATGATCTCTACAATAAAGAAAAAAAGACAAACATTTTTGAATAATTTTATTTTGTCCACTACTTACCTTAATATCAGCAAAAAAGAAATGAACAGTTTCCAATATTTTTATTTTTTGTTTCTGAAAAAATGTAACTTCCATAAAACCACATTACAAATTTCCTAAACTTTGATGAGTTAGTATTTTGTTAGTTATCAAAAAAGAGCTCAGCACAAGGAGTATATACATTTGAATAATTTTCTATATTAAATGTCGATTATTTAAATTGTCGCAGTTCGCAGTTGTAAGTACGTTAATATCGATAGTTCCGTTGTATTTTTTGAGTATTAATGTTTCTAATACAATATCTTCATTTCTATCTTACATTCATAAATTATTTACTTAAATATAATTAAAATACATTAACATGGTAATAATACACAAATGGATTTAAATTCGAAAAGTCTACGAATATAACATAGATAAACAATTAAATTGAAGAAAAGAACTTATTATAAATCTTATCTAATTAATCTTCAATGTAAATGAGTAAAGATAACCCATCTGTTTTTTTGTACGTAAGAAATTTCATTCAATTTTTGAGTATCCTTATCTATTGTTGATTAATAATTATCTTTAATGAAAATAATGAATCACAATTTGGTATATATAATATTGTATTCGTTGAACATAGTAGCAAGTGCAAATTTAATTAATTTTTAATTTAATGTTAAAAAAAAGAACTGCTGTATTTGTTATACCTAATATCTAAAAATTTATTTGGTAATTATTATATTATGTATGCATTTTGTTATACATGCGTGTATATTAACACCTTTTAACTTGAATTTATTGTAGAACCATATTGTAGGCTGCGTGTGATCGCACTTTTAATATAATATTTGGGAAAATAAATATGTAATTCATATACTTTTAATTAAATTTTAAATTTTTTATCATTTGTTGGTTAGGTTGGCAACTAACAGTAAACGTATATAAAAATGGAAAAGTCCTATAAAAGCAGTTTGTTGTGCTAAATGGCAATGTTGTGTTAGGACGGTGAGAAATATAACTATTATTTAATGATATCATATGGGCTTGCCTGTGATGTTTATTCATGAACTGATAATATTAATATACTTTAACAAAAATGTGTAAGTACATAACGGAAATAAACTCGTTAGAAATGTCCATATTTACATTGACACACTATTATAGTTTGGTTTAATTTCATAAATTGCAGGTGAGGCACTTGTAGAATATGATTATGTTGCTCAGGAACAGGATGAGCTTACTATGAAAAAAGGTGATATTATTAAAGATGTGAGTAAAAAGCATCCTGGTTGGTGTGAAGGTGTATTGAATGATAAGAGAGGACTGTTTCCGGAGAACTTTGTGAAATTCATAGATAAAGATGTTACATTTAGAAATAAAAAAGATGCTTCGATTAGACAATGCAGAGTAATTTTTAGTTATCAACCTGTTCACCCTGATGAATTGCTACTTACGGTTGGAGATGTAGTAGATATTATTGGTGAAGATGAAGAAGGTTGGTGGAAGGGCATACAAAATGGAAAGGAAGGTGTATTTCCATCTAATTTTGTTGAAGAAATCTTTCCTTCTAAACCAAAATCAGAATTAAGTAGTCGAGAAGACTTGCCTAATATTGTTAGTGATGCTGATTCAAGAATTCCAAATTTACCACCAAAACCAGGTAAGTCAGTAATATTTTTTTCTTGTATGAGAGTTATTTATGCAAGATGATTCACAAATTATTACAAATATTTCGTAGATAATCCTTTAGGGGATATTCTTTTTAATTAGATATGTAAACATGGTATCATAGTTGAGCAATCTTTGCAATAAAATAATTAAATGAAATCATCTTTATTAGTCATAAAACATGCATGCATTTAATGAAGTAAATAAAGATATGTTTGGCAATGTTATAAATACTGTTTTATTACAGCAAGAATTTTTTGTGAAGTAAAATATGCTTACAAAGCTCAAAATGATGATGAACTGACATTAAAAGAAGGCGACATTATTGTCCTTACTAATAAAGAGTTGCCCGATCCGGGCTGGTGGGAAGGCCATCTTAGCGGTAAAATCGGCGTCTTCCCCGATAATTTCGTTACAATCATTGGTCATCAGGTTGATGATAAATTTCACAAAGTAACGCCTGAATTAACACCAACGTCAAAGACTCCGGCAGCAATCGTATCACAACGAATTTCACTTGAGCCTAAAAACGATTTAGAAAGTAAAGCTAATCCACCACTGTTACACAAAAAACCTCAATTGCCGAAGAAAAAGTCTCCATCTTCGGTCACAAAAGGATTCTTGTCGGGTATAGTTAATCGTAAAAGTGATAGTGTGGATGGAAGTATGAGCAGTAAACCTCACCAACTTAAGCCTGATGTTAAAATTGAGGTTAAAAAAGAAAGTACTGGTGAAAATGCTTTTGATCAGGTGGAAAGAAACCCTTTGCTAAAGGATGTCAGAGCTGGTAGAGCAAAACCACCAAGTAAGTAATATTTGAGACTTTAGTCAAAGATTTAGTAAAAATTTCTTTTTTTACAAGGTAAGACTAAAAAAATTTTGATAAATATTTCTTATCTTATGTGTTGAAATGATTACATAGCTTAGCAATAAGCAAATGCAGCACCCATATTGCGATTTCATATCTAAATGTTAATCAAAATATTTTTGTACTGATTCTTATTCGGTACATTTATTTAAGATTCAATTGTTTTATAAACAAAAATTGACTCAAACACTCATGTTCTTCATCTTCTGATTAAGCTTTGACAAATAATTTAGGTATTGATCTTCCATAAAATCCTCTTTTGATAAGTTGGTATTGTTTTGAAAAAATTGTGTTAACAGTTGTAACAGTAATTAAGCCACAATCATTTTTCTAGTAAGAAGACCACCAACATCGGGTGTAAAAGACAAATCTCCTGCGTTTGAGTCCGAAGAGTGTATTATTACCTCAGAGGAAGAAACTTCAGACGCAAAACAAGTAGTTAGAGAATGGGAGAAACACAAAGCGCCTTGGTTAGAAGAGATGAAGATGAACCAAGCAAAACGTTCTTCTACCTCTCCTATATCCGAAAAGAACCTGAACATAAAAACTCTTTATCCAGAATTAGATAAGATTATCAATAATAATGTAATGTCAAAATCAATGCCTTGTCCTGTTACTTTGAAAACGTCCCCCAACGAACTGGTAGATAATAAGACACCTCCTTCTTCGTCAATTTTGAAAGCGAAACCGACTAATTTGCAAAACCTAAATAGAAATAATTATACTAACGTCGACATTCCATTATCATTGAATAACGTCACCAATATCGTTTCACCTAGCGCCACAAATGCAAAGCCTTCCATTAATACCAATTCGAGCATGCCCAAAGCTACCAACAGCAACGAAAAATGCAATAGCAGCGAGAAGCTTGAAGATAGCAGGCGAATTAGTGATGAATTTGTACCAAATGAAACTATTGTACTGACCGTTCAGCAGTACTCCGATGTTTTGGATAGGATACAAAGGTTAGAGTTATTGGTCGAAAGACAAGCGGGCACAATTGAAGACTTAAAAGCGAAATTATATATTGAATCCGATAAGAGGAAAATGTTTGAAGTGCAGAAGATGACGCATGAATGAATCTTAGGTTATGTAGCTAGCAAGGCGTAAGTTCAAAATTATAATTATTCGGTAAGTTTTTTATATGCAAAAACGATTTTTACAAAACACGAAAATATTACATTTATGCGTACGCAAAGCTGTTAAGACTAGAAAAAAAAAAATTGTTTCTATTTAGATGATATCCGATTTTGTAATTGTATCCACCTTCTCAATATCTATTTTTAAAAATGATTTCTTCATGAAAATGAACGTTATTTTTTTAATAGTTAACTGTCCAGCTAGTATTTTTTCTTTTACTTTAATTAACTTTAACGTTTACGTTATCTATTTGGCAAAAAATTTTTATGAAATTTAGAATTTTTTTTGCTTAACCTATTTTCTCACGTTACGTTTTATTATGTATTTTTTATTATCGTAATATAAATCTGCTGGTAAAAGCAGTATTCATAAGACTTTTTCCAAATTCAATTTTCAAGTACCAAATTCCTCATTGAAAACCATTTTTTTTGCTGCATGAGTTTGAAAAAAGTTTTTTGTTACAGTCGTAAAAGCCTACTGTTTAATATTTTTAGTATGGAATATATTTTATTGCTGATTCCAGTCTGAAACATACTATACTGCTGATTGCAGCCTTTAAAGTCTGCTATTAACTCAGATATTGTCCACATATTTTTAACACACGTTTTTGAAATTGTTCAATGAAGCAAATGATATCTAGGCAAAGTGCGACATATATTGAATGAGCCACAAAAAAAGTTTTCACATTATGCCATGGATTAAATCAGTTATGTCTTATATTGATTAAGTAATTTAACCTACATGCCGTACTACTAGTAATAGGTTAAATCGTTAAATAAGAGTTACCAAGTGACATTCATTAAGCTAACCTAATATTTAAGTCTGCAGAAAAATTGAATTTCAGGGAAAAGATGGTTATTTAAAAGTTTTTGTTGTTGAAATGTGTAAATTACAATGATTTTATATAAAAAATATAGTTTTTTTTGGAGTGCTGTCTATTTTAAAATTAAAAAATAGAATTTGAAAACTAACATCAAAAATCAAATCAAATTAAACATTATGTATGTAAAATCCCATAATATTCAGAATAAAGATAAATTAATAATTAAAGTAAGCACAGCAGTTTACTAATGCAGTTACAAACAAGCAATTATGACATTGAAACAATCATTAATTTTTTATTTTAACACGAATGTGATGGTTCTGAAAAGAAACGTTTTTCATTGGAGAAATCAATCTTCGTCATCTGTGTAGTCATCCATTGGAGTTTGTCCTGTGGGGTTTTGACGATCCATTGTTTAAATCAAATGAAGACCAAAACACAATCTATTACGTAACAATATTCATTAAATAAGGTATGTAATATTTCATCTCTACAGCGTAAAGTTCTTCGCTTAATAAAGTATGTAATTTCTACGATCTTATTAGTGATCCTTTGTTGCAGGTCATTAAGATCAAAAACAGGTGTTGCAAAATATAATTTTTCAAGTACGGCCATAAAAAGAAATCGTGCGGTGTTAAATCACAGGAACGAGGTGGCAAAATTATGTTTGTATTAAACTAATAATTCGATCTCCAAAAAAATTCTCTCAGAAAAATAATGTTTTCATTGGTAGTATGTACACGAGCCCCATCTTTTTGGTACAAAGAGAGCAAAAATAGGTGTCCTGATCTTACACCACTTTCCGCTAATCACATACCAATATTTACTTCCACATTGACGTGCGGTTATCAGAGATGTAAAATTACCGTAATATATATTTTTGGTAAATTACTGCTCTTTTTTTACCAAGATTTATTCTTGCGTAATTTACCATTTTTTGACTAAAATAACCATGGTAATTTACCACACTTTTTATTATTTAAATAAAACCCCAACAACAAAAATGTCTTATACATTTTATTAAAGGAAAAAAAAAGAGTACAATATTAACATATTTTAAAATTAAACAATATTCTGAAAATAGAACTAAACAATGATTTTTCATTATTACCATTATGTAATATGTAATGTTATTTACATAACTATTCCAGATCACTCTCAGTATTGCAATTCGAATCAGAACATTCCAACTCTTCTGTTGGGAGTTCCTTCAGTGCCGGATTTTCTTTCAGTTTTAAATTTAAATTCACATATACCAACTTAGCAGCTCTTTCATTAGTTAATCAATTTCGTTTTTTACTGTGTATAATACTAAACATTGAAAAACTTCTCTCCGTCGCACATGTTGTTGGTGGGCTGTTCAAAATTTCTATTGCGACTTTACTTAAAGCTGTAGTACAACAAAGTGATTTCCACCATAATACAGAATTCAATTTGCCTGTCTCTAATGCTTGCCATATAAAATCTTTTGAAAACAATTGTTCTTTCGATTTGTAATAAGCAACCTCAGTCATAATTTCTGCTATATTAGATCCACTAACTAGATGCGTTGATAGTTTGTTAATATATGTCAGTGCTGTGATATATTCCTCGTTATTGAGATTTTTGCCTATAAATTTTGGATCTAGTAAATTGGCAGCCAAATGTATAGGTGTTGTAGCCATTTCTCTCCGTGATTTTAAATGTGATAGGACAGCATTTAGTTCTGAAACTGGGCATGCAGCACTCAGTTGATCTTTCAGGTCTTGAAAATATTCAACAACATGAGATATGCAAGGTTGAGAGGTTTGTATGTTCTTTAAAATTACGGAGACTGGGTGTAAAATTGTATGTAATGTATCAACTCTTTCCCAAAACAGATCATCTAAAATATTATTTTTTATTCTTTTGTCTAATGTATTAGCTATAGTTTCTGTTATAGCCAATTCTTTTAATTTTTTTTTATTTATCCTTAAGCTATCTAAACAGAAAATATTAGAGCACCATCTAGTTTGGCAAGGTAGTTTAAGAGATTTTAGTGTGTTTGATTTTTGTAATGCTCGCTGTTCATCTTGTATATTTTTAAATGTAGCATTCAAAATATGCGATTTTTTAATAGTTTTGACTATGACTTTACAATCAGTATTTAAACATGCAAATACTTCCAATTTTAAAATATCTTGTGCGAATAAATTCAAAATTTAAAAATATAAAATATGAGCACTACATCCATAACAAGAAAAATAATTAGACGGATACATATCACTAATTAATTTCCAAGTTGATTTCATATTGCTAGCGTTATCAGTCACTATGCTTATAACTTTATTAATACCTAAGTCGTCAATAACAGAACTAAGTAAAGAACAAAGATATGCAGCATCGTGGCGATTTGCCTTGCAGTCAATTGCTTTAAATAAAACTGGTTCTGGACATGTAATTATTATATTTATAATGGATTCGTTTCTAATATTACTCCACCCATCAACTTGAATTCCAATTGTTTTAGCCTTTGCTATTTTTTCATTAACCAACTGATTTATTTGAGAGTATTGTTTATCTAAAATCGCATTGGATAACTGATATCTAGTCGGCAATCGTAAAGATGGTTTAATTTTTTTAAACAATTTTTGCCAATAAACATTTTCCGTAAAATTTAAAGGGGTATTACTAGCAAAGCATGCTCTTGCTAAGAGATCCCAAATTTCCTCTTCTTCTGATTTATTCATTACATCCACAAAAAAATCCAAATTTTCACTGTAAGCGGATTTAGTGGTGCTTGCAGCAGATTGTGGGCGAGAATCGCTTGAAATCGTCTCTCCATCGTCGTCTTCTAATTCTGTTTGCGAAGAACTTTTTCTTTCCGGAATCTCTAAAATGTTAAATACTTTTCGATAAAACCCAATAGGAATAAATCAAAATTACTCACCTTTATTTATTGCTTTAATTTTCTTAACACTTAATGCTCTTGATTTTGATTGTATTTCATTCTTTATTTTACGAGGACAACGAATCCACTTATTCTGTAAGTGGCTGGACATTCTGGTTACATTTAAAACGTAACTTTGCGAACAGAAGTTACACGAATATAATTTCGAATGTTCTGTGGATTTTGAAAATGCTGTTAAAATAACTTCTTTTATTTTATCTTTTCGCCCCATCCCAGCGCACTGCACCACGAGTAGTATATTCACAAACTGTATATAGTTCAACTTATACACCGAAATCTTTTGAAAGACTACTTCATTCGTTATATAAACGGATGATTCACGAGCATTTACATATGCTAGAAAGGGACTTCCCCAATCACCGAGTGTGCAATGTCATACGTGTACATAGATGATGTTTTACTTTGTTTGTAATTTACGGAAATTTTATGTGGTAATTTACCGTAAATGGCGGTAATTAATTCGGTAATATACGGGGTAATTTACCGACTTACATCACTGGCGGTTATGCATAGGCGTAGAATGTTTTTATATTTTGTCTTAAATATGGGCAGTTAAACACTTTCGTGATGAATATGATCAAGCTTAACTGAATTTAGAATTATAGGTTACACTTTTTTACATTTTACTTTACCACACTAGCAAATGATGTTTCACTATAAATTGTGCAGATATGTGAATGCTCATGGGATAAATTTGCTTTTCATGAAATGTATAAATAAATTAAAGATTTCTTCTATTTTATTTTCTTACAATATGTAAATACAGCACAACATAAACATAAAAAAATCGTTCAAATTTCAATGAAATTGATACAAACATAATTGCAACAGTCTGTACCTACTGTATCATACATCTAATTATAGAAAGATGTGGAATATTTTGTTCACTACATAATTATAGCTTATTAGAACATTTTACACCAGCCATTACGAGTTTTCAAGTGAGAAGCATTTAACCAATAAAAAAAAAGCACAGGTAACCATTAAGCACTTCAAAGTTCTCGTTGAAAATGTGTTCCATTGTTATTTAAACAAGAATCCACTCTTCTTTTCATATTATTCATTTGCCCTTACAAACTCTACCAGTTGATCGAAAGTGTTTCACAATCCTGGGAATGTGCCCCATTAATTATTTTCATAGTCGATTTGTAAATCAGGGTATCGTTCGACAAATCGGTTTGTGCAATGGGTTACTGAATACGTCCATTGTCCGCTAGCTCCATGTTCACTGTTTCTAAAGTACACCTCCAAAATTAGTCGTGCTCTAGCGTAGCGGCATTTTTCTCAGAAGACAGTAAACACATTAACGTACGACTATGAACCGAAAATGATATTATTTGGTGAAATCCACTAGAAATAACTAAGATGCTAACTTCAGATGGGGAAATGGGTGAAAGTATTGATATTCGGGCCGTGGAAAGTGGTGTAGGATCAGGAGAATCATTTTTGCTCTCTCGGTAGTAGCTTTTCTGTAATTCATCATTGTGTAACATACTTACAAATGTAATCAAAATTTCCGATCTGTAACGCGCACCGTTTAATATTCCTAAAAGGTGTAAGCATTTTTTGGCAACTGTTTAAAATTTTGTATTTTTAATCGATATACTTTCAAAAAATATAGGTCCAACAAACCTTCTCTGACAAACAACAACTGCCCAAACTCCAATCTTCTGTGGACGCAGTGGTGCTTCCACAAAAAAGTGGAAGCACAATCTAGGGATTTTAATACAATCTACTGCAGTCAGTTGAAAATTTCTCACGCTATATATAAGTACAGTAGAAACTCGGTTATCCGGGTCGGCCAGGACCGGGAGTTTGCCGGATAATCGAAAACACGGATAATCGAAGCACATCGTTATTTATATTTTAATGTGTTTTACTTGGACAAATACATATAGAAAAATTATTAAAAATTTATGGTTATAGTGAAAACATAAGAACATTTGCTCGTAGTAATAGAAAAGGTGTTGTAGATATTAAATAGACATTATGCAAATAAATAAAAAATTAAATTAAATTAACATACAATTTACTACTTGAAAAAATTAGTAATTTGTTTTTGCTTTTGTGATTCGTATATTCTAGCCCTTATAAACTTCTTCATTTTTCTAAGCTGAAGAATATCAATACCATTAGGTTCAAGTTGCTCGTTAAAATATTCGAATACTACATTCACTGCATCTCTTGCTTCTTGACGACTTCTTTTGATGATACAGTCAACATTATCATCATCACTACACGCCACATCAACAGCACTTAATTTCTACCATTCAATGGCTAATTCTCGTATTCAATGGCGCTTTTTAAACCTGTGCACCCAACCAGAAGACGCAGAAAAGTTTATTTAAATTTTCAACTGTTTATGAAGCTTTGTCTGTCAGAAATAGCTTTTGCACTGTTTGCTTTAGCTACAAAGCTCTGTAATTCGGCTTTTCCCTCACAATATCACGCACCATTTGCTTGTCTATATTATGTACTTTAGTAAGTTGTGCAACACCTGTCCCCTCTTCAAATTGTTGAAAAATATTTATTTTTTGTTCTATAATCAAAATATTGCGCTTACACCTTTGACACTGCATTTTGTCAAGTAAACTATACACTACATATTTGTTTTCAGTTCCTAACGCGACTATCTAGGTGCTGTTGCCAGCCACGCATAATCCGCGCACGGTTGACCGATCATAAATTTATGCACGGATAATCCGCCGCCCGGATTAACCGCACACGGTTAATCGGGGTTCCACTGTAATGTGTGGTATAAGTAATATTATTCCGCTACATGGCATCTCTATAATAATGTTCCCAATTTTCTTTAATTTACACCATTTTATTGCTATATTTGGCGTATATTTTTTTAGTCCTGTCTTTACGTCAATATCAATATTGATATTATTAGCTAATTTTATGTATTATTTGTTACGCAGTGAAATATTTTAATTAAAGAGTAAAGAATAATAAAAATAAATTTAACAATTATTAATGAGAGAAAGATATATGTATTTTAAACTAAAGACAGTCGTCTATTTTTATCGAGTTTTCCTTTTATAACATTTATGAACAACTCTTTTATGCCACTTCTGGATAAGTATGTAGTATATGACCTGAGTGAGATTCATTGCTTTGTACCACAAAACTTAAGATAATTTGAAATAATGAAGCATTTCTTCTTTGTAACTGTATCGGCAGTACTCGGTGTTGTTCGATTTATAGTTGAATGTAGATCAGTACTTACTCTTTCCTGATCTGTTAGGGTTAATATAGGGTGGTTGTAGGCATTCATTCAATTAATTTTGGATGTTTTTTTGTATAATTTGTTGTAATTTACAGTCTTCTGTCTTCTTCAATTCAGTGTAATCATGTTTAATAGCTTATAGAATGTTTTGATCCATTAGTTAAATTAACTTCTTTATATTTGGGAACAAGATGAATCAACAGTACCTGATTTTTCTACAAATTAAAGTGCTATGGATTGGTAATCTATTAATAAAATAACTTTTTCATGTTATTCTATAATCTTCAAAGAAATACGGGATGAACTTACATAGAATTGGAAATTAAATGAAAAATATTGTAAAGGGCCTCATCGACGGTCGAACATCTTGGCCAACCTATTCCTGACGTCCAACCCAACGCCGAACCCAACATGTTGGCAGGGCTCCGTACACGGTCGAACTCAGAATCGAGCACGTTGGTCCATCGTCAGTATTGCGATGGATTTCGTATCGGTCGTAGCTGTATGTGGTGGTTTCTTGTGTTTAGATGAAAAGAAAAAAGGAAAAGGCCGCGTGTGTCGGCAAAGCAGTGGCTTTTACAGCGCAACATATTCAGTCACATGTTTTTGCTCTCAGAACTGGCCACCAACAAGCCAAAAGATCTTGAAAACTATGTGCGAATGAATGAGGAAACTTTTCAAGAGCTACTTGGATAAGTTAGCAGCCTTATTCAAAGTCAAAATACCAATTCGAGAGAATGTGTCAGTAGTAAGGAGTGCTTTGTTGACACACTTTAGTTTTTACCCAGTGGAAGGCGCTATGAAAACCTAAAATTCAGTTGTGCGATATCAGCGCAAACAGTAAGACGAATTATACCTGAAACATGCGCCGCTATTGTTGATGTTAATGTTGATAATATCACAAAGTCGGTTCGTATACTTAATCTCGGCCACTGCCGGTTCTGCTTTTCGACTGTTCTGTTTTTTTCCTTTCTCTTCGAAGATACGCTCTAAGAGACTCTATTTTAGCTATCGCGAACTTTTCGTCGCTCTCTGGAAACAATTCTTTTGCTTTCTCAATCAACACAGCATAGCCTTCTTTCTTTATGTGCTTGTTACAGTAATTTTTACTTTTAACATTTCACAACGAACCTTGATTTCTATAAAGTTATATAAATTGTGTCTAGGACTGTTTGTTGTCACTAAAAACGACATTTTCAAATAACGAGTACTATATACTACCCTACGTGGAACAAGGTAGATTGAGAACTGAGGCCGTGTCGGGCAATCCGCTCAACGGTTATCAATCCACAATACAACATGTTGGGCGCGCGGTTGGGGTTGGAGGTACATATCAAACCGACCGTCCAACCCAACAAATCTGTCGAGCATGTTGGGAGCGAGCACATCCACGATATACGAGGGTGGATCAATAAATGCCCGTGTTAGGAAAGAAGACGCAAGTTTTTCACAAATTTTTTATTTATTTTTCAACGTAATCACCTTTTAGTACAATACACTTTTCCCAACGTTTCTGCCATTTCTTTAACCCCTCCAAAAAATACGATTTGGTAAACTCTGCAAAATACGCTTCTGTCTCGACGATAACCTCCTCGTTTGAGCTGAATCTTTTTCCCCCGAGCCACGTTTTCATGTTGGGGAACAGAAAGAAGTCGCAGGGAGCCAAGTCAGGCGAGTACGGTGGGTGCGGCAGCAATTCGTAGTGCAGTTCATGCAACTTTGCCGCGACAATTCTGGATGAATGTGCTGGTGCATTATCTTGGTGAAACAGCACTTTTTTCTTAGCCAAATGGGGCCGTGTCTCCTTCGATTTTATATCGAATCGGTCCAATAATTCACTGTGGTACTGCCCCGTGATCGTTCTTCCTTTCTGCAAAAAGTCCATGAGGATTATTCCGTTGGAATCCCAAAAAATCGTGGCCATGACCTTTCCGGCCGATGGGACCGTCTTTGCCTTCTTCGGAGCAGATTCACCCCGAAAAATCCATTGTTTTGACTGTCGCTTGGACGCTGGCGTATAATAATGGATCCAGGTTTCATCAACGGTGACGACTCGACGCAAAAAGTCCTGCGAATTTCTCTTAAAGAGGTCCAAACACTGCTTCGACATTGACAACCGTATCCGCTTGTTGTCCACCGTAAGCAATCGTGGCACCCATCGGGCCGACACCTTTCTCACCGATAACTTATCATGTAAAATATTAATTGCCGTTCCGTACGACACGCCTACGGCCTCTGCTACTACGCGCACTTTCGTTCGGCGATCAGCGAGAATCATGTCGTGGACCTTTTCAACGATTTCCTCGGTAACCACGTCTGCCGGGCGGCCTGGGCGCTCCTCATCAAAAACAGATGTACGACCACGTTTAAATTCGTTGAACCAATATCTTACGGTTGTCATAGATGGTGAAGGGTCCCCATAGACAGCATCCAACTTCGCTTTTATTTCTTCGCATGTTTTTCCACCCAAAAATAAAAAGCGAATTACGGATCGATATTGCTCTTTTTCCATTTTATCGAGAAACACGAAACACGTGTGATACAACTGGCTGCCAAATAAAAACTAACCTATGAATCAGTCTGAAATTTATTATGGTGTTGTCTGACAGATGGTAGTACACGACGGTAATGCCAACTTCCCTCAGCAGCGCCACCTGTCTTCAAACACGGGTACTTACTGATCTTCCCTCGTATGTTGGACGAGCCGCTCGGTCCTAACATGCTCGACCAACATGTTCGATCGTCGATGAGGCCCTTAAGATTTGATTGAATATTTAAAGGTCATTGTATGGGATAATTGGTCATTATAAAAATAATTTTTTATTGTTTATTTTTGTGGCTGAGATACAAGTTTTGCATCTTGATTACTATATTCATTTATATTTTGAAATATTAAAAGCTTGTCGTCATATTAACAAGAATTTATTGTTTCTATAATTGCTATTAGCGCCATCTTTTGATAGTTTGTATTTCGGACAATTCTTGAAAATGTCTTCATGAGCAGCAGCGGTAATATCTGGGTTAATGAGCAAATTACTTTAATACTAACTGAAGTAACCATAAAAATATTCATTTTTTAATAATAAAATGAACTTATTTATGTTGTTTATTTAGAATTTGTTGTGAAAGGAATACACAGACCGTGGAAGTAAGGTAACTAAACGCTAGTTCCCCATCACCGTGTATACCCACATACACGTCTTATTGAACAGTAGGCGTACAACATATAGTAAATGCGTTACGAAACGATGATAGCAGATTTGTAATAAAACTGAAATATCATTTTAATTTCATTCATCAATCATCGACCGATAAGAGGAGAACAAACTGTAATAGGTGGGGGTATCGGCACCTTCCACATCGTTCAGTTTGCTTGCTTCCGGGGTGTATATCTTTCTTGATTAATACATAGACCAAATTACACACAGTAAAGGAATGCATGATATGTTTCATTTTTTTAGTAGTTAAAAATATTCATAATTACACTTTTATAAATTTTTTTAATCATTATTTCTTATTTATTATTATTTCTTGGTAAAATGTTTTATTTTAGTAGCCCTTTTGCTGCTATAATTATTTTATGTAATTTTTATTTGTTTTTTTTTTTTAAATATGTATGTGTTATTTATTATTCATAGTACCTTGATGTTAAACACTGTATACGGGGTATTTGATTTTTACTCTAGATTTTAATATTTGTACCTTTTTAAGCAGAGACATTTGTTTAGAATTTTGCAACGCTTATATTTTATTACAGAAACGAATATACAAAAAGCATTAAAGAAGACATCTAAAACTTTTCTCCAAAAGTCTAAAGAAATATCACGAAATTTTTTAAAAATTTTTTACATCCCTTTATAAATCATGTTTATTGCGTGAAAAATTGCTTGGAAAATATGTGGACTTTTTGATATAGCATACGTTTACTATCTGCACTAGGCATTTAAAGTGATAAGTGTGATAACTATTAACAGAGTGTTCGAACCTCGTGGGTCAAGGTGTTTGAAATCGGTATTCTCTTCTGTTACTTTTATCTGTTGGGGAAAAATAGTTCTTTCTATTGTAATAAGAAAATTGAGTAAATCTTGGGAATATTATACACATATTTTACATATTACGAGCTTAACAAACTTAAATTAATTACAAAAAGCATTTGTTGAGTATTATCATCATAAAATTTGACAGCGAAAATCCAAACTTTGTTTTGGAATTTTTATAATAAAATAAACTCGATTCACTTTACGATTCGTTGAATAGGAGTTCTTTGTATTTCTTATTTGGGGGGGACTTTATAACCTATCGAATAAGTCAAATTCATTTTAATTACGAGGTTGCAAATTTAACCTCTTTTATTTCAATTGCAATGTGATAGTAATTTCTTATGTTCAACTTTTGTATATTGCCAAATAATTAGATATGTTCTGAAGTATATCCAGAACAACTAATCCTTTCAATATTTCTCAATTTCTACTTCAATTTTTTGTGTAAATATTATTCATCCCCTTTTCTATTATGGTCTCCAAAATTTGTATTTACCTAATCACCACATGAACACAGTCCAATGCATTGTGTTCATTTGTAACCATATTTCAAGGTGTGTACAAAAACCTAATTCACACCATGTTAGAAGTCCCTATCTTTTTTAATTTGTTGCCCATAATTTTAAACTGAAAGCAATTTTTGTAATATATAGAAATAGAAATTAATACATTTTTTTTGTGATTGTCAGATGGTGATGCTATGAAATGGATAAATTTAGAGTTCTTTAGAAACAATTTAAATCGAACAAGGTGTGAGGAAATGATTAATTATACTTGTTGTCAACTTATTTTCATAATTCGGAAACGAGTTAAGAAACTTTTTATCGGAACACAGGACATTGGAGCCCAATATAATAATAATAATATGTATTTATTTTTGCCCAACAGATTCATTTCAAATGGGTCAACAAAACGTTTACCCTATGTGACAATATATAAATAAATAAATCAATTTATTCCATAAAGGCATCGTTATGCAAATGAATTATTGCATTTCTTGATGAATGCACCAATGGAGTCCTGCACAATATATTAGTTCTCGGCGTCGAAAACACAAAACGTGGGGAATGTCTAGCAGCATAAATTTATTTGCGCTAGCAGCGATGCTGAATCGATCCTGTTATTTAGGAGATTCGCTTGCCACCAGTAATGCACTTCCTCCTTTGTCTTCACACCGCTAGCATTTCCAATCCATACAGCACAATAAAATTCCCGTAGTCTATATTTCGTTCTGGATAGACATCGTCTAGCCTGTAACCCAAGTACTTCAAAAATTTACATTGAACGTATTCAATTTGATTCACGTGTAGGTCACAGATTGGGTACCAAAGGGTAGACGCATATTCCAACTCACTGACGACATATGCAAAATAAAGAGATTTAATGGTACCAACATTTGTGAAATTTCGGGACATTGTAATAATAAAACCTAGAGACTTAACAGCAGATTTAGTAATGTTTAAAAGATGGTCATTGAAGGTCAACGTGCTGTCGAATGTAACATCAAGATCTCTTGTAGAGCTTCGTTTTTCTATAACAGTATTCTCTGTGTAATAAAGAGACACCAACTGTAAACGGTTTATTTATTTATTTATTTTGTATGGCACATCGAATACAGCATTAAATAACATGTTTATTTAGGTGGCTGTTCCATAGATCGCGTGATGTGTAGCTACTGCTAGGGAGTATCCCGATAGTCTGCATCTGCTGATAAGTTGCGTTTCGTCCGCACAATGGGTCTCTTGTAGTAGGGTGACATCCACCGAATGATCATTCAAGAGTCTCAGTAAATATTCAGATTTAGATCTGCTTATGTCTTCAACGTTCAGTTATAAGATCTTGAATGCGTGTCCTACGTCTCTTATCGATGGGTTCTGAAGAGAATCATTTGCTAGAATTTCTCTGTTCATGCTGATTCTTTCTTTACTAGGAAATCCTCGCTAAGTTTAGCAGCCTAATAGTGTAGACAATTTAGTGACAAGTCATGTTTCCAGGGTACACCACGAGGAGGCAGTCTGCATTTTACTCCTTAAATTCTTTTGCAAAAACTTCACATCGGTTATGTTCGTAATAGTGTTATATATTAACACACTATTAATATCAATATACAGACAATACTAGAGAATTGCGACGTCCTCTAACCCTAATGCAGTAATATTTTTTACAAGTCTTCCAATTATTTTAACGGTTTGGTATTTTTTACAAGGTGTTAAAATACTTTTACTGTGATATTGTCATTTAATAGCTTTGTACAATATAATTGTGCTGTTCATTTCTGTAGTAAATTTAACATTTCAGTAATTTTGTAAATATAATTTTTCATGTTATTGGAAATGTCTCTGCTCTATAGTTGTGTATGTGTTAGTATGCTATCTTAAACCTATTTTAAATACAGGGCTTAAATAAATAATTTGATTAAATTCATAGAAAACATTTTTTGAAGATAGTTCTTTGAAATTAAGAAGCAAATTCAAAATTTTTATTTAATTTTGCTACAATTATTTTGATGACCTAAATATTTCAACATAGAATTACATTTCTAATATTGCTTTCTGAGAAATAAGTTTTAATTAGCATATTATTATTGTATTGATTATATAATTTGTATAATGTGCCAATTTTAATTTATTAGAATAGAATTGTTTTAACAACGAAATATTAGGTTTGTTCCAACAATACTATGCCTATCGATAACAATAAAATAATAAATTATTACAAATTTATGTCAAACGATACATAGAAACTAAATTGAAATTTGGGAATTAAAATATAGTGTTCAAATGCGGAGAAAAATTGTTTCAAATAATATATGTATTAACAGTTCTCATAGTTTGCGGAATACTTTTTCATGATTTTTAGTTTATTTGTTTCATCGTAAATGTATAGAATTTTAAAAAAAGATAAAAAAAAGTAGGGAGACAGGCAATACTAAATATTCCCTCAAAACACTAATAATAATATCATAATACAAAGCAAGACGGTAAAATCCAAAAAGAGTTTATAAGTAGGTTTGTTCCAACTCGTCAAAAAAAACGTACAGTGACGGTCGAGTATTTGCGCATTGACGCGAAGAAATATTCACATTGCGCATGTACCGGACCGTCACTATACGGTTTTTTAGCGAGTTGCCTCAAACCTATTGTTTTCCATAGAATCAGTATAAACACAAAGAAACTCCAAATGAATAATCTGCATAAGGATTGTAAATTGACTTCTCTAACAGACAATATCTTCAAGACTTTAAATCACAAACACTACTAATTCATTTTAAACTTTCAAGCATGGATCCTTTTTACCGCATTAAAGTTAAATCTTTATTAATTTATTTTAACAATAGTGTTTGTGTGTTTTACTATTGTATTTTTAATTTTAGTTATTGCTTTTATTATTTTTTCATAAAAGAGGTGATTTAACACATGTCCACTCTTGGCTGTGAATAGAAAAGTTGAGCATCTTTATGTCCCTCAATATTTGGTTCATAAAACGTGTTTTAGATCTTCCTTTTGGTCTTCTTCCTATTGGAACTTATTTGTTTAGTGGGGGTTAGTGTCACCCGATCTCAGTCGCCCTGCCTTGATAAAAGTAACTACATCTGTACTTTGACATACCTTGTACAGTTCAAAGTTTCATCGTCTACGCCACTCCTCATTTTGAATTCCTCTACAAATATGCAGTACCTTCCTCTCAAATGTACCTCGCAGGTTTTCATCGTTTTCTGTCATTACCTAATTTCCGACGCATACCTCAATACAGGCCTAATCAAGCTATAGATTTTACATTTATTGGCTTTGGACACAACATCCGATTTTAAATGCTTGCGAAGTCCAATATAGGTTTTATTTGTCAGGTATAATTTTCTTTTTGTCTCAGCGTTTGTATCGTTGTTACTAGTGACTAGAGACCCTAGTATACAAATTCATATACAGTTTCGATGTTGTGGGAGCAAATTATATTCTGGGGCGTGATCTTTCGATACGAATTCCGAGGGTGGTTCGGAAACTACGTGGCCTAACACAGAAAATAGTTTTTTTGACAAAAAACATTTTGTTTTTCAATATAGTCTCCTGTTCGCTTAACACATTTATTCCAACGATATTTAAAATTAGTATTGCTTTCATTGTAGGTCGTTGAATCCAAGTCCTCGAAAGCAGCGATTGCCTCGGAATTAGATGAAAATCTCTTACAGACGAGCCATTTTTTCAGGTTTGGAAAGAGATGATAATCGCTGGGAGATAAATCTGGGGAACAGGACCAATGAAGCACTAATTAAAATCCCAGTTCACGAATTTTTCCCATTGCAATCGCAGATTTGTGGGTAAGTGCGTTATCCTGATGGAAAAGTATTTTCGTCTTTGTGAAATGAGGCCGTTTCTCTTTTATTTTGTTGCTTAATTATTGCAACAAATTGGCGTAATACTCCCCGATTTATCGTTTTCCCATTTTCTAAGTAGTCGACCAAGATAATTCCATGAGAATCTAAAAAACAGTTGTTATAACTTTTCCTGCTGAAAAAATCGTTTTTGCTTTCTTTGGTGGCGAAGAACCTGTTTTTGTTCATTGTTTGGATTGTTCTTTTGTTTTGGGAGTGTAATGGTGGACCCAGGTTTCATCGACCCGGCATCGAACGCGCCGAATATTTTCATTTCCAATTTTTCACTTAAAATTATGTGCAAGCTATCATTTGAGATCCTACAATGTTTGCTATCTCGCGCACTTTTACTCGACGGCCATCCAAGAGGATACGGAGGACTTTTCAATCATATCCGGAACAGTAACAGTTTTTGGACGTCCACTGCGGGGTTTATCATTTGTGCTCATACGACCACGCTTAAATTCGTTAACCCAGTTTTTAACCATTGAAGACGAAGGATCGGATTCTAATAGCGTTAAATGAAAGTACTTTATCACTGCTTTCAACTCACTTTTTTCCATTATTACAAAATCGCACGAGACGTTCACTTTGGTGTATTGTCAAAAACAGACTAATTGACAGATAGCTCTGTACTGTTACATTTAGCCTATTAAAGGATGATTCTACAGAATGGTAAACAAGATTCTTGTGAATTCGCGTCATCCTTGTGTTAGGCCACTTAGTTTCGGAACAATCCTCGTATTTTTATGGTTGTTAATTTGCAGCCCCATTTAGCTCACAGCTTCTTTAAATGCAAGGAACGCTGTATCATGTCGGTTTTTGTTCTAGTTATAGTAGGTTTGTTTTGGTTCGCAATTCTGAACAGTAATACAACTGCGCAGAACTGATGCGCACAACTTTGTTAATTCCCTAACTGTTCTGAATTTGAGTGAACTCAGAAAACCAAAACGCATTGAAACTAAATTGAAACTTTGCTAGTGCGCCACCTAGTGGCAATTTTAATAAGTACCAAAAAGTTTCAATTTTTTAGTCTCTGCATAATTGCATACATAACTGTATTTTTTTGCGCGAAGAATTATTAAAAACAGAAACATGAATAATAAATGGAAAAATATGATATGAAATATTTTCAAATTATTTACTTTACGTTTAACGTATAACGTTTACCTTTAATTCATTTACTATTGCCATGTTTTTATGCAAAAGTAAATTAAATTAGTGCACTCAAATGTTTTATTTCAAATTCTCTATATCTCTTATTTAGATTATGTTTATCAGAGACTTGGAGCAACTTAGAGACCAACTGTTTACAAATATTCAAAAATGTCAAAACAGATAAACACAGTGCGCAAGCTCGAACTATTAATTCTAAATCGGTACACGCTATGGAGTAAGAAGTGCTAGAACGGTTCTAGAATCGTTAGTTCTTGCAACAATCAAAACATATAATCAAAAATTCAGAACTAGTTCATATGTAACCAAAACACCAAACAGCGAGTACGATTGCGCAGTAGTTCTAGAACTGTTCAGAATTGTGAAACAAAACAAACCTAATATTTACGTCATCTGCAAAAGCTAATAGTTGTATACTTTTGTTCATAATTGTACTTCTTCTGTGTCAAAGTGGTTTATTGCTTGTTGCATGTAATTCTAAAGATCAATAATTACATGCCAATTTAAGCGGTCAGAAAAAATATGTTATTTAATGACAAATGAGCCATTGATGGTGATGGCCATAACCAAAACATTTACATAATATCTAGTGCGTTCTAATTTTTAGTCATCTGTGACAACTTTTTTTTATAATATTTAAATTACAAATTCTCTTAGTTTAAAATTCTAAATAATTGCAAACTAATTAGTGTTTTACTCAATCTATAAAGAATTCATCAAACAATAAATATATTTGTTGGAACAAACTCATAAATAAGTCAATATACAGGTTCTAATGTAAATTTAATCTTATAAGTACACATTGAGACTTAAATACATTTCAGTGTCTTGCTTATTGGAAAACCCTATTACATTAAATGTGTCATAAATGTAGTGGATTAACACATGATAGAATGTACTGCCTTTGTTATATTAGATTAGATTTATATTAGCACCTGTTTATTACAGTGTACTGAATACTAATACTGTTAGTAGAAATTAATTTCGCGTTTGGTTTAGAAATAGAGCAAAAATTACAATGAAATTTCATGTAAATATGCCCAATATAGGTACCGCAGATTTGTGATATAAAAATTTAAAAATTACCACATTTTCTAAAACATCGGAACTTTATTTATTAAATGTACATTTAAGTTACAAAATTTCATAAAAGTTCAGTTGTGCTTTCGGAAGGATGTTGGAAGCTTCAAATTTATTTATTTTATTTTATTGTTCCGCTAAGACAGATAAAATAAAATGTATTCGTGTAAGAAAAACGTCTGGTGAGAGCGAAGAAAGTAGGGTTTACTTATTTCAAGAAATACAAAACATATACATCATGTAGCAGAAACTTACTACAATTCACACGAGAATTAGCATGTGGAGGAGATCGCATCGACGTAATTATAAATTTTTTTTGTCATGTCACGATGCAAAAAAACATTATTGTCCGTTCAAGAGTTGATAATGCAGAGCTCGATTTATTTCTTTTATACAATTTGTTCTATTAATCTCTTAAACAAGATAAACTCGAGCACATACTGGAAGATTAGAAAACACCTCAAAAATCTCATGATTAGGACTTTATAACAAAATTACGGAATTAAAATAAAAATTAATGAGTAAAGAGATGTGTGCTACTGTATTTTTTCTTCCTAATACAAACGAATTGATTGGTGAAACAAAAAAACATGAAAAATTAAGGTTGGTAATATTTAAAAGATTTGGAATTCACTGTCGATGCAAGTTTCATAACAATAAATAAGCCTTATGGAAAACAAAATAGACAAACGCTCAAGATATTGAACTAGAATTAAATACAGATGAAATCAAAGTTATGTCTATTAACGAAACTAAAATTAAAGAAGTGAAATTTAACAATATAGAAATTGCATGAATTTACCTATCTGGGAAGAAGGCCGGAAAGACATACAAGCTAGGATATGGAAACCACCAAATATGCTACGTAAAATATGGATACCAAAATAATTCACAATAAAAATTAAGTTACGTTTATTTAACACGGGTAACAAAGTTAAGAACATAGTATTGTACGGATGGATAGTTAATGAAAGTAATGCAAACAATATACAAGTTCATATTACCAAGTGCCTTCAAAGAATCTTGCAAATCTGCTGACCAAATATAAATTACGGATAAATATTTACGGTATCTTATCCATTAAGAGCGAATATAAAAAAAATATCGAGTTGCAAGAAGTGGATATGTAGTTGACACAAAGAAGTAATGATTATTTGTATGCTTTTTAAGATAACAGTTTCACTGTAATAAATTTAGTTTGGGTAGTTTGTTAATGATTTAGTAGAAACAAATAAAAAGATCCCAAATTGTAATTATTTGCAACCCTAACTGAAGAGACTGATGAACTATTTTGGTTGTTATAATAGTGGAAATAGAAACTGAAACGATTTAAGAATATGGCATAATAATAAATTTCTAGCATCGATATTATACTCAATCATTGTATAAGTTCAATTTTAGAAATGCAACATAAGTACAGCTCTCACAGTATAAGTTGGTGAGCGGTGGGGATGCGCCGTAAACGTATTTAGGAAACGTACCACCCACCTGTCTGATTCAGGTTACTGCATAGCGATGATATGCAATGATACGCAATCTACCCTCCCTCTATCTGCGCGAAGTTACTCACACCCTTCGCCAACTTATAATGCGAGAGATGCACTACAACACGAACTTTAGGCTGACGATTTGACCCCAAACAAAAATCTAGAAACTTCTATACATACATTAGTTGCTTTATGCTTCTAATATAGAGCGAAAAGATTAATATTTACTACTACAGCTAAGTAGTGCTTTTTCGGGAATGTTGAAGGCTTTAAATTTATCCTCAAAAATACTTACTTGCTTGGCATATACAGATAAAATATCCAATGACAATGTAGTGTATAACGCTTTACAAATTCAGTGAATAATAATTATTTTTCTTTCCATTTTTAAAATGTGTATGTTATTTAGTATAAACACACTATAATTATATTAAAATTTGTAATTTTTTTTGGACCAAATTAACAAGTGGACGCATTCATGAAAATAAAAGTTCACACAAAATGTTCATACCTCATGTCGTGATGCATAAAAATATTTCTTGTCCGAAAAATCACTTTCCGGTAAAGAGTTTCCAATGCCAAGCTCAAATTATTTTCTTATGTACGGATTTTTATATTATACATTCCTACATAGTTTATGAATTTCAAACTTGTTTTATCTGTATATATTAGTCCTGAAAGAGACAGTTAGTAAATATAAATTTTAATATATTTTTGGTTGAGTAGACTAGATAATTTTCTTTATCTAATTTTGACACATAAAGTGACACTTTTCAAAACTGTATGACGTTAGGAAACGGTTTACTTTTCGTAACTAGTTACGAAAAGTAAAATATTTCGTAACTAGTGTTGAAAAGTTCATTGCATCACTAGTTACGAAATATTTTGAAAAAATCATTTCATCTCAAGTTAATAAAGGGGAACGTTAAATGACACAAACTGGTTAAATTTTTATTTTATGCATTATAAACATTTATGACACAATGTGAACAATTGGTGAGGTTAATTCCTGCACACGTAGAATTGATGGCAGGTACTCTCATGTTATGATGCAAAACGGAATGTACATTTGAGCTTGATTCACCAAGAATATCATTGGCAATCCTTTTCTTATTTTCTATAGAATTCTCTACATAGCCCTCAGCTACAGTATTGGACTTCCAGCCTCCATGTCGTTTAACCTTAAAAATATCCGCACCAGAATCTGCCAGAAAGGTAGCCGATGACCTTCTGAAGCAGTGTCCGGTAAATAAGAAGGGATTTGGTAGTTTCAAAAACTGAGCAATTCTTTTCGGTAGATTACCGATTGTATTAATGCCAACTGGCTGTGCCCCGCATTTACCATTATTATATTTGACGAAAAACCTATCGTGATTAACGTTTTGTGGACGCAAAGAAATATATTTTCTAATAAGATCAAGAAAATTTTGCCCTTCAATATTTCCTTCTGTGATCACAAACTCACGAGTTACTTTTGTCTTTGTATTAGGTATTTTTATTACAAAATGAGAAAACTCGTCAAATATCCCCCACACGTAGAAAAGTTAGCTCACTTTTTCGACAAGCACCAGCTATTCCAACGATCAATGCGACCTTTGTCATTAAATATGTTTTATCCTCAGCTTCTGTCATAAACCGGGAGACGTTTTCCTTTGACAAAATATTAGACTTTTTTGCATGGTATCCCTCTGACTGCCTCTTTAGAAATGCATGTAAACTGGCATATTTTGCAATATCAATATTCTTCTTCAAAGACAATTCACTTCGTAACATGGAATAAAGAGTCCAGAGTGTTGAAGCTTTTTGATTCTTTCTTCCCTCGAAATAGGCTAATAAAACCTTCTCATTAACACATTTAATTTTTTTGTCTTTAAGCCACTTCCCAAATTTTTCATAAGCCAAATCGTACTGGGCTTTCGACTTTTGTGGAATCACAGTCGATAATGCACTTTGTGCAGCCTCTTCTATATCGCTTGGTAGTCCACCTGAATCTGAATCCGACATTTTTACTCGTACAATGCACCGAAATATTTAGCTAATAAAAGTAAATACTTATACTTAAATTAACAAACACCTGTCAAGTCAAATGAATTATTATCAATAGCATGAAAACTGTCACTAATTATTTAATACGACTTATGACGTTTAATGTCAGATCAACTGGAAAATTATAAATCTATGTTTTGGTCAAAATTAGATAAAATCTTGTATGAAACACGTTATGAAATGTTATTTTGTGTAACTCATGTCATTTTGCAGGATCTCGCTCGCTACTCTCGCTCGCTACTCTCGCTCGTCCTGCAAACATTCCATTTCGTTACACAAAATATCCCATTTCATAACTGGTTACATAAATAGCTATTATTTATTTTTAATAAAATTACCAAATCTTTTGATATTATCAGTGTTGTCAGAAATTTTACAGTCGGTGTCTAACTAGGACTTCGACTGTAATCCCTACTTTTCCCAGCGCCACAAAAATCTATAAATTTATTTTTATTTAATTAAAACGACTAATGAGTAAGAGTCAGTAAAATAAATTTTTTTGGGTCGTATTCCTTTCGCCCGATGATCCAATTTAAGCAACCGTATCGTTTTGGTGTCTTATCTTAAATGTAATAGTTTCGGCCGAGGATAATTCTTATCTGTGGACAAATCTTGGGCCCACACAGATCCAAATTGGACAACAAAATTTTTATTCTATGTGACAATACAGCAATACATAAATAAATAAATCAAGTAATTCCATAAAGACATCGCTAAATAAATCATTTGCGAATGCACTAATGGAGCCCTGCACAATATATTAGTTCTTGGTGTTGAAAGCACAAAGCATAAGAGTGCCTGGCAGCAATGCATGGTACCAGTAACTTTACTCGCGCCAACAGGGTTGCTGAGTCGTTCCTGTTATATTTATAAAATTCGCCACCTGTATTTCGATTTTCCTTTGTCTTCGCACCGCTAGCATTTCCAATCCATGCCTGACAATAAAATCCCTGTAGTCTATATTTTGTTCCGGATAAACAACGTCTAGTTTGTAACTCAATTTGAGTCACGTGTAGATTATAAATTGGGTACCAAACTGAAAACGCATATTCCAACTTACTAACGACATATGCGAAATAGAAAGATTTAATGGACCAACTTTAGTGAAATTTCGGGAGATTCTGATAATAATACCCAGAGACTTAACAGCAGATCTAGTGATGTATAAGAGATGATCATTGAATGTCAATTTACTCTCGAATATAACACCAAGATCCTTTGCAGAGTTACGTTTCTCTATAATAGTATTATCGACGTAATAATGAGAGTTTATATCATTTATTTTCTTTGCAAAAGTCATAACACAGAATTCGGAAATATTCAAATTAAATTTATTCATGCGATATCAACTGTGGATAGTCGAGTGAAAAGAAATTGATTTATAGCCGTTGTAGATAACATAGCTTGCTCGACCTGTCAAATATGATTTCATAAACCTGAGTAGAGGATCGTTAAACCCAAAAGATGGCAATTTTTATAAAATATGGTCGATGGTAAATGTGCGACTGAAGTCTATATAAATAACATCTAATTGACTAGCGTCGTCTAAAGCTTCTGCTATATCTTAGGTTATGCAGCACAAGTTTGTTAGAGTGGAGTGATTTTTCACAAATCCATGCTGTGAAGGAGAAATAAAGGGCTGACATTTGAACGAGATAATTTTGTGAAGGACGGATTCAAAGATTTTCGCGAAAAGAAATAATTGTTATTGGTCTATAATTAGAGATGTCAGTGTTATCACCCTTCTTAAATACAGGACAAATTCTAGCAATTTTCCAAGCTTGAAGGAATGATGTTGGAATGGATAAATTGAAGAGTCTGAAGAGGGGGATGAACAAAAATATTGGCGCAGTCCTTAACCAAATACGTAGGAATATTATCGTCTCTAGCAGTATGTTTATTCTTCAGTTTCCCAATGGTCTTGATGATATTATGCTGTGTAACACAAGAAACGACGATAAGCGGATAACAACTGATAGTATCATACGCAAGTGACGCATAATAGAGGTTTTTAGGAACATAAATTTATGCAAATGCGGATGCGAAGGCGTCAACAATCGTTTGTAGATTGGAATATTCCTGATTATCAAATTGTAAGTTACTTGGAATTCTAGACATGTTGCGTTTTGAATTAACGAAAGCCCAGAATTAAGACGTATCATTAATAATTTTTCTTCTATATCTTGTGTATAACATGTATAGCTTCTAGAAATATGTGACAACACAATAGAGCGGTATTTTACAGAAATCCCATTTGTGAGAAAAACACATTTATCGAAATTGATACATGTATACAAGTTAGATACAATAATGTCGTGTCTTATATATCCTTCGCTTTTTACTGGAAAGAACGAAGCAAAGAGTGCGGAAAAAATTGATTGTTCTCGGTTTTCAGTGTTTAAATCAACGAGATAATTTTTAATCATGCTTGTAGGCTGTTGCACGAAACATCTTCAGGACTGCTGCTACTACTGTTGCTGCAGTTTCAGTACAGCAGCTATAGTAGCAGCTTTGAAGATGCTTCTTGCAACAGTGGACGAAACGTCAGCCACGAAGGAGCAGTGCCAAAGACGCGGTTTGAACCCGGAATCCATGAAACAATCAAGGATAATATTTGGTTTTTAATTCGTTGACTTAATTGATTTTCTATAGTTTTAGGATCGGCGTTTGTACTATCACTTTCCGAAACAACCTGTTTTCTTTTATTTGGATTCGAAGTTTAGTTACTTACAAATTTAGAGATTTACTTACAAAAAATTACTAATGAACTACTTCGCTAATATATGTGTATTAAATAAATAGATAGTCCAGTATCCGTTTAAAGTTCAATTTCTCAATAGGCAACGATAAGTTATGTGCATAAAAATAGAATGAATAATAAATAGTTAATTGACGAAGGAGATACTTGTTGAAACTTCCATTATAACGCTAAGAAATAAGTAATTAAACTTCTAGTTTCAAAAATTCTTTTATTGTAAATACCACTACAATATTGTTTCGCCATACAATGGCTTCATCAGGTGGATGAAATACTGAATATGTACAATACAAGTTTGAATATTTATGTGAAAATTATTGCGGAAATGGTGGTGGAAAAATTTTTAAAATCTTAAATTTAGGTTTAAATCTAGTTGGTCATTTAAAGCTAATCCTAAACTATTGTATCTATTAATTTCTAAGTTTTCTAACAGGTTAAGTTTTTTACTTTTTTCTTGAATGTGTAAAATTTTGAAATCTATATTAAATCTATGGCTTCTCTCAGGAGAGAAGCCATAAAGAAAAGAAAACAGATTCAACTTTCGCAAGTCATTGTATAGATATCAATCATAGATTTAATATAGATTTCAAAATTTTACACATTCAAGAAAAGAGTAAAAAACTTAACCTGTTAGAAAACTTAGAAATTAATAGATACAATAGTTATTCTCTTCTCTCGTGAGAGAAGCCATAAAGAAAAGAAAACAGATTCAACTTTCGCAAGTCATTGTATAGATATCAATCATAGATTTAATATAGATTTCAAAATTGTACACATTCAAGAAAAAAGTAAAAAACTTAACCTGTTAAAAAACTTAGAAATTAATAGATACAATAGTTTAGGATTAGCTTTAAATAACCAACTAGATTTAAACAACTCCCCTCTACTAAATTTAAGATTGTAAAAAATTTTCCACCACCATTTCCCCAATAATTTTCACATAAATATTCAAACTTGTATTGTACATATTCAGTATTTCATCCACCCGATGAAGCCATTGTATGGCGAAACAATATTGTAGTGGTACTTACAATAAAAGAATTTTTGAAACTAGAAGTTTAATTACTTATTTCTTAGCGTGAATAATAAATATTGTATAGATAAACGATGTTGAGCACACGGGCTGATAACATAGTATTACTCAATAGATGTCACCACAATTACTAATGCTATAGTAAAAATTTATATATATATATATATATATATATATATATATATATCGGGCGCCGCATAAGTCAGGCAACGCTGTACACATTAATCGTGTTATTCCGCCATTAAACCGATAGGGGCACGGCATCGTTTCATTGCGTAATCATTCTTATAGTGTTATTGAATTGAATAATATACTCATTAAACTTTTACTATCGAATCGCAATTTCCCTGAAAAATAGGATTTAAAAAAATCTTCCTCTACGCCCCTATGTAAATCCCTACGTCTGGCAACACTGAATACTATAGCCATTATTAGTCCAGCAATGACTTTTTACATTTGTTAAGATCACAGTTTCATTGAAATTTAGTTTGGGTAATTGTGAATGATTTAATAGAAACAAATTAAAAGATCCCAAATTATAATTATTTCCGGGCGTAATTGAAGAGACTGATAAATTATTTTGGTTGTCATAATTCGTGTAGTTTCAGTGTACTCAATCAAATTGAATAACCATTTATATTTTCCAAAAGTTTTGGTTTATATTATCTAACAATTTTAGGCGTGAATGAAAAAAAGTGTTTCATTATTTTGAAAACAAGTCTACTTCTGTGATATGTTATTTATATAAATTAACATTTCCTTATTTTTCGATGCATATGTTTTATTTAATTTCTTTTTATTTTAATGGGATTTGTTAACGCAGCTAAGTTTTTGTTAAACATTGCGCGACTTGACTGGTATGCGGTTACTTTTTAATTCAGTAATGGGACATTTTCCAAATTTTTAGAGTAAATGTCATTCAGTCGTTGCATTCAAAAGTATCCATGCCGTATATAATAAACATACGATTTTATGTTTCAATTTATTCGCTTACTATTAAAGACAGCCATTCTCGGTCGGCTCACAGAGACGTGGACAAGCGAGAGGTTCGGGAGGCTCATTTTATGTATGTAGTGCATACATACATGAACAGCTACTATAGTGTGAAGTTGTATATAGACGTATTTGCGAATACGCGTAGGTGTAATTCGAACGGAAAGCATTTTTCTAAATAACGCGGGATTTATTTCAGTAAAGCAAACGCAGTGACTTCGCTGCTTGTCTACCTAAGTGTCGGTCTTTACTCATTATGTTCGTTATTTTATTATAGTTAAAGCATAGTGTTTCCATTATAATTTGTTTCCAATATAAACAAATTAATCGATCAACGACAGATTATAAATTATATAATTCCTATGAGAAGTTGTAATAAATTTAGGTAATATGTATTGATTATTTTCGGTGTCTTTTGTATTAAATAAATAAAGATGATTTATTAAGAGAATTGCACAATAAGCAATTTAACAATTTTAACATTTAACTGCAATTAATTTGTTTATGAAACAAAATTGCCGTGACTATTTTTGCATATTTCGTATTTTTTTTTGTGTTTATATCATGTTTATGTAATGCAATTTGTGTTCTCTCATTAATTCAATACTAATTAAGTTATTTTGATCTCGCTAAGTGTGCATTTTTACTTTTTAAGATTAAAATGAAAAATTTAATTTAGAAATGATTAACAAATTGGTTTGCATATATAGTTTATGAGCAAGTGCTACTACATTCATTACTAAATATAACATATACTTGAACACAGTGCTATTGGTAGTTCTGAACTGTTATAGGATTTGAAATTCGCATTGTACTGTACATTAACACAAGTTCAGATTTTGCTTTTGTTTAGGCGGTTCGAACGCTCAAATTATGAGAAATCTTAATAACTCGTAAATAACCTTGCCTCATTATGTTGGTTACAATGCATATCTGAACAAAGAATAAATTTAAAATAAAATGAGTAACAGAAACTTGTCAAATATTTAAAATAGGTGGTGCCTCGGTACCCCGAACCACCACGGCTAATTCTTACACGTAGGGAACATGGTTTTACATCTTTATTATTCTCAGTATTTCCAAGCTGCAGCTATTAAGGATAATATTTCAAAATACTTCGGTTGAAACTGATTTAAGAACTATTTGCAACAATTATATTTGTAACAATTATAAACGACGCATTCGAAAAATCGGAAAATACTAGGTTGTCGTTCGTGGAGTCAGTCCTTTGTTCGTCCTTTTTTATAAAACAATACATGAAATTGCTCAATTATTTGAAACTTTAAACTTAAAGATTTCCCTATTGCCATTTACATATTCTTGAATTTTCGCTTCTGCTTGCTATATGGTTGCTTCCTAATTTCATAAATTTAGATTTTTTTGTATTTATTTCTGTTAAAACTCTATTAAAGACGCCAAGTACAATGCCTATTGATTGTATTTATTACTTTTCATTTTATATTATAATATATTGGATATGTATGCGTACAAGATAAATTATGAAGCAACACATGCCAAATACAAGAAATATGCGATAGACAAAGATTATAAGATAATATAAAATTAACGCATCTAATTAATTAAATTGATTGTTTGTGAGGCGAGTTTATTAATTGGTGTTGTCTCGTCATTAGTGTTGTTCAATTGTTAGTGCGCATTTTTGGTAGTGAATTAGTAGCATTTAACCATACCTATCATATGTGTTTAAGCATTCATCGGTTTTTTTAAATTTGTTAATAACATTGAATACAAATGAAGAGGAAAGTATATATACCGCCTGATTCTGAGCAAACGCAACGATCCGAACGTATGAATATTTCTCCCGCTTCGAATACAATTCCCCTGAACGCGTTTAGCCAATCACAAAACAGTCTGTCGCGCAACCATTTAACAACTAATGTCACAAATTAGTGTCACCACTGTCACCCTATACGGAGTCTCTTAAGCGTTTGAATAGTGAAAATAAGAAAAGAAAATAGACATTACTGGTTCTGTACAAAATTTAAAACCATTATTCCCAAATCGCAGAGTTCCTAATGATACGTTCATTTTAGTATGCGCTGCAATAGAACTAAATTCAAATTTGACAGTTAGCGATATTTCCAACGATTTAGGCATATGCTGCTCTTCCGTTAACCGCATACTAAAATTAAATGGTTTTCGTAATTATAAATATTCCAAACATCATCAATTATTTTACGGTGATGAGTTTAAACGGATGAATTTCCGTTATTATATAATTAATTTCTCATTATGAACAATTTATTTTATTATCTGTAAGAGTAAATTTTTCTTTACATTACTAGAATTTAATTTAGTTTTTACTTATTTCTGAAGTTTATTTAGTTTACTATGAACAGTTTTTGTGACCTTTATTATTAAAATTTAATTTATTAAATCCTTGATGCCTTATTTGCAATTTTCTTAGCCGCTTATTAATAATTTCATTACGCTTTGTAGAATAACGTATTGCAATTTACTCATTACCATAACACAGGACTAAACAATTTATAGTCCTTTAATAGTAATTTGGTAATCAGATAATTTTTCTTACGCGGCTCCATAATATGTAAGTATGTATGATATATGACATTGATGTTGACACGCCTACAGCATTCAGGGGAATTGTATTCGAAGCGGGAGAAATATTCATACATTCGGATCGTTGCGTTTGCTCAGAATTAGGCGGTATATATATATATAAACTTTTTGCTTTTACATAAAATATACAATAAGAAAGCGTACCTATATTAATGATGTCTTTCTAAGATATTGTACTGCCTAAATGTTCTTTTCATTTACTAACTAAAACTAGTAAAAATTTTAAGAATTTTCACGATAAAAGTGCGTCACGTCATTGATGTCATCTATGCTGAGTTGTCAATTTTATTTTTCATTTAGAGGTTATGTTCAACAAATGTCATTTATTTCACCAAATGTGAAGAAACGTTAGATGCAATATAACCTAAATATGAAATTAATTTTTAAAAAATTTCGGAATCTGTCAACAACGTGCGTGATACTTGTAGGTAGACAACATGAAGGCCGTATAACCCGATTAGTGTCTTTATATCAAGTGGATAATTTGATTATTGTATATTTGTTAGACCGAAGTTTCCATCAATGACGTGAACGCAAAATCCTATAATTATAGACTACGTTTACACATACCTACGGATAGCATTAACTTTCTATAAAACAGTTAAGCTACAGTAAAGTCACTGTAAACAGGTGATTACAGTGATTTTCCTGCGTACTAGAAAATCAAGTAATGTTATTAAAAGACACAATAATATCTGCAGTTAATTTTTGTGTAATCTCTGCAACAATATTTTTAGATCTGTCATCAACCCAGACGCGGCTCGTGATGACGTATTTGGGAGTGCAAGTACAATGATGCGAGTGCTTCGTGTATTCTCGTGTACTAACTGTAACGTTTTCTTAGTAAACACCGAAAACACACGAGGCACTCGCATCATTGTACTTGCACTCCCAAATACGTCATCACGAGCCGCGCCTGTATCAACCTACATCGTTCAAAATCAAATGACAAGTATGAAAGTGAAACAATTAATATTAGGTTATGTTAGTCAATTACACGTGAATTGTTTATTTTTTCTCACGTATATTAGATTTTACGTACGTAGATTTTCGGTACGTCGACCAAACACGCTATTTTTTTAAATTAATGTGAGAAAGACAAGTAAATTATAAAATCCTTAGACATCCGACACCGTCCTTTTAATTATTATAATTGTCGAATGTTGGCTATAATAGTTTTGGCTACACTTCAATTCAGGTGATGTAGATACATTTCGTATAAACGAAAGCCCGGAAACTGTTTTAGAGTGAGTACCGAAATTGTACTGCAGCCATCCGAAGCTTTTTTACAATTAACTACGATTTTTCAATGTTTAGTTGCATCGAAGTATGACATAACCTCTAATTTAATTTCAAATATGAAAACACGTTTTTGAAAAAGTGGGGTGGGGGATAAAATTATATAAGGTTTGCTCCAATTCGCTAGATATACAGTGTTGCCAGTGTCAGTTTTACCTCTAACAGTACTTAAGTGCTACTTTCCCCTCCATCAGTACTTTTTGTGCGACATATTCAGAATATATTTTGTCGTTTTAGAAAGACTTATTGATATAATTCATGAATATAGTACCATGTGACCAAAAATTATTTAGATAAGGGATGGCCATGGTTGGGAAAATCACTGTCTTTGATAGCTTCAGCTTATTGTTGTCAATTAAATGTCAGTTTGGATTTGAAATAGTTGTAATTATATTGGTTATGTTAGCTAAAAAAAAAGAACTGACATTTAAATCATGTCGAATAAAACTTAAAATCGAAACTGACATCCAACAAACATGTACAGGCTGGCCCAAAATGACCGAAGGGGTTTGAGTTCATTATATTATATATATATATTATAACTTCTTATTTAAGACATAATTATTAAATTTTTTTAATTTTAAATACAGTATATTAATGGAGAATATTTTTAATTTAATTATGAAAAATTATATCTCGCAAGTGGTGGCCATTTTCTGCTTCGCATATTCGTGCTCTTTCCAAAACATTTTCCATAACCTTTCGCAAAACTTCAGGTGTTATGTTGTTGATTTCGTCGCGTATATTATTTTTTAATTGCTGTATGGTTCGAGGCTTATTAATATAGACTTTTCCTTTCAAATAACCACAAAGGAAACAATCTGAAGCGGTTAAATCCGGTGAACGCGGAGGCCAATTAAAATCGCTTGTACGGGAAATAATTCGTTCATCAAAGATGTCGCGTAAAAGAGCCATTGTGTCCCTCGCAGTGTGCGCTGTGGCTCCATTCTGTTGGAACCATACTTGCGGATGGTTTTCCACGGCTGGCCTTAAAAAATTTTCCAACATTGTCCGATATCTAACACCAGTGATGAAAACGGCGACACCGTGTTCATTTTCAAAAAAATATGGGCCAATTATCCTTTCCGACGAAACACCGCACCAAACGGTACACTTAAGTGGGTGTAATTCTCGCTGTTGAACTACTCTTGGATTTTCCGTAGCCCATATCCTGCAGTTTTGCCTATTAACAAACCCATTTAATTGGAAATGGGCTTCGTCGCTCATAATTAAATTATGAATAAAATCATGATTTTCTTCTGCTTTTTGACGAAAATAAATTGCATAATCAAGTCGTTGCTGGTAATCTGTCGGTTTCAATTGTTGGACAAGCTGAATTTTGTATGGAAACATTCTTATTGTATGCAAAATTCTCTGCAGCGACCCTCTTGAGAGGCCAAGTTGTGTCGAACGTCTCCTGGTTGATGTTTCTCCATCTTCCCGAATACTCTCCTGTACCCGTTCAATATTGTCATCCGTGTGCACCGTTCGTCGTCTGCCGGCACCAGGAAGGTTCCTTACTGCCCCTTGTTCTCGAAAATTTGCAACCAGACGGTTTATTGTTGACTCCGAGGGTCCAACCCGTACATTAAAATAACGACGATATGCACGGTGAGTCAAAACAATGGATCGTTGATTTGAGAAATAACGTTCAACGATTTTGGCACGTTGTTCAATTGTGTACTGTTCCATTTTAAATTCCCCAAGTCTTCTTTACAAAATACTGAAAACCAAAAAAAAAATTATAATAAAAAAGTTATAAGGAATTAAAACCCCTTCGGTCATTTTGGGCCACCCTGTAGAACCAATAACAGACTGAACCTATCAAAGACAGTGATCCTCCCAACCAATGCCATCCCTTATCTAAATAATTTTTGCTCATATGGTATAATACCAATGAATAAAATATTCTTATCGCCCGCTTTCTGTTTTGATTCTGATTAAAGGCGATAGATGGCAGCATATGTAAACTTATTCTTGTACCAACGGTTTTATATTTTATTCTGTTTTTATCATAGATAATAGTAACTAAAAAAATAAATTAAAAGGCGAAGATTTTCTTTATAAATTTCAAGGAATTTTAAATAAAAAAGTTAAATATTAAGGCAATTGTTTTTATTTAAATAAGTAAATTTAAAGAATATTGTTACCTTGTTATCTTTGTTACAAATTCCTATACACTCCTTTATATATACACGTCATACCAAAAATTTCGCCTTCGCAAATAAAAATATTTTAATTTAACTATTCATTTTAAGTTGGCAGTACTTTTACCTCCAGATCCAGTACCTTTTTGTCTTTGGCCTAGTACTTTTATTTTTATGCTTCTGGCAACGCTGTAGATAAACCGTGCAGTGACGGTACCGAATATGCGTTCTAACTTCATTTCGGACCGTACTTAGAACGATACCGAAAGTGTTTCAATTAAATTTTGATCGTACATAAATCAGTCACTGGACGGTCAAAATAGTTAACAGACTGAAGCAGATACCGTTTGTACTGACATGCGCATTACATACTTCATCTTGTGAGAACCACATTTGGCAATAGCAATATAGCAAAACGCACGAAGCAATCCACTTTCGTCGTCAACTAAAAATAATGACGTCTGTATTGTCAGTCTCATAACAACGAAAATGATAGTGTTATATATTACTATATTTATGATTTTATTAATCTGAAATATGTTATATGTGTATAATAGTAATTGTAGGATTATTTCGATGAATACATAATTTTGGCGTAATTTCAACTAGTTTTATTAACTATATTAACATTAGATGTTGGTCATCATGAAAAAACGTTTGCACGATACGGTCATTTAACATATAACGGCTGTTCATTTTAAAAGTCAATCTAGTAGCATGTGATTTACTGAAAACATTTTGAAGTATGTCGTAAATTAAAATTTACTACTTAACCACAAAGTCGTATATTTTGACAGTTTTATACATACAAATAAATAACAAATGTGATTGACATTATCAAATGTCATTTGGATTTACGTTCACGGAACAACAAACACATACTAATATATATGCGTCTTATTCTATCAAAATTTCAAAGTAACCTAGATTGACTTTTCAAATGAACACACGTTATGTGTATAATAGTAATTGTAGGATTATTTCGATAAATACATAATTTTGGCGTAATTTCAAAAGTATATTAAAATTAGATGTTGGTCATCATGAAAAAAACGTTTGCACGATACGGTCATTTAACAGTGTTCGGTTGTTAAAAAAGTGAACTTAAAAACGTAGTTTTATTTACTTATAGTTGCAAAATATATTGGTTTATTATTTATTTTCTTTAATGAGAATGTACTTAATTTCCCTTTTGAAAATTTGGTCAAGGTAGATAAAAATATAATCTAATTTAGATATAAATTTTACCAATAAACTTCACCAATTTTAAAGTCGACACAAAGCTCACATAAACTTACTACAACTATTATGCCATATATTTTAATGACGAAAGTGGATTGCTTCTTGTGTTTTTCTCTATCACACAATATCTTGGAACAGGACAAAGTTGATTATTACAATTATCAGATCACTGTTGGTAATACTACAATTACTAGATTGCTTACGCACAATATGATCATCAAACAATACGCGTACCGTAACTAAACTGGTAGTTGGAACAAACCTATAAGTATATACTATTAAAAATTGTTCTCTGAGTTTTATTATTATGGTTACTGCTGACACAATCAAGCTTCGGTAATCGTAGTCCGAATATCTAAACTTTTTCAGGAACTTCATATTTTGAGACGGAAAACGTGACAATTTGCAATAAAGTTGCCAGAGACATTTCACAATAAGTTACCATACTTAAAACGTCAAAAATTACTGAATTTTCCTTGAAATTACCCTACGCTTATAAAAAAATTAATAATATATTTTATTTGTACAAAATAAAACACGATTAATTTTTTTATTAATATAAAATGATAAAAAACGTAAATGCAATGGAAATATTCCTAAATCTTATTTTTTCAAATTATTTTATACATAATAAATAAGTGACATCAAACAAAGTCGAAACAACACAAAATTTATAAATATCAATAATTTATCATAGAAAATGATAGGCTGAACGCTAATAACCTATTATTTCCTTTTTGATTTTACATATGAAAACACTACAATCGCATAAAAAAGTTAAAAAATATCTATAATATCACATAAAAAAGATTATTCTATCACACGTTCATCATTAGAATCTGAAATATTTTCATAAATACATTGCACCACTTAGAATATAAATTTGCAGAATCCATTCCAGATAATATATCTTTGTCACGTGTAAACTTTCTTTGTTGTTTATCTATAGCTAATAGACAATTATTAATTGTCTCTGCTATTCATTTGTTCCTTGATTTTGGTTTTATGTTATTTGCTTCACTAAAACGGCGTTTGACTGAAGGAAAACCAAAAGATCTAACACAAATTATAAATTATAAAATATTTGTCTCGTCTGCAAGCGTAAGTTGGCCCAATATAGATCAATTTCCACAATAATTTTCATATCAGTAGAAGCAAAAACATAATTTGAAAGTATTTCCCACTCATCATCAATTAGTTGCTTTTTGCCTTTTTCAAAAAGTCTTTCTAAGCTTTGAAATAGTGAAGCTAAGGTGATACATGTGTTTCCTATTTCTTGTGAAGGTATTTTCTGGTTTAGAAATATAAAATTTTAAAAATACGTCATTACTAAAATCATAGCATTTTTAAAATTTTTTTTTCATAATATAAAATAAAATGTCAAACATCGTTCATCGTTCAAAAATTGATTTATTTTTGGAATCATTTAACCATAAGCTGTAGAACATATTTCCTTTACATAGAACATAAAAGGAACTCTTATGAGAGTTATGAATGACACATGGCAGTGTGAAAGCTTGTAATAAGAACTTCTGATTGAAAATATCGATCAAGTTTTGTTATTTTTGCGAGTAAAAAATTAAGAAATATATAATCAAGATATACATGATACAGTATAAACAAATTTAAACTTCCGAGCGTTTACTGATTTCAATAAATAGTTAAAACAATGGAGTTTTTTGTTGGTGACATCTGTAGACTCACTTGTGAAAAACATTATAGGAATTAGGGACTTACTACATTTGTTAGTTGGCATAGTAAGGGTATTATTGTATTAAATAATTTGAAAAATTTGACAATCATTTTGAACATACGCATTTTAGGAAATATATTTCCATTTTTACTAAAATTAGCATATTTTTTCGTACAGTATTGGAATTCGGAGTGTACTGTAAATTTTTGTTCAAATTACCATACACAGGGTCCTTGAAAGAAAGTTCGTATGAAAAATGGAAAGATACAATTATATAGGATGTTACAAATGAAACAGACATGCAATATACACATCTGTAACTGTACACATGGACAATACACCTCGTATTTTACAGCAATTACTTCTGCTTAAGACACGTGTTTCTGCCATCTACTATTAGGCGTCATCAGTTAAGCTAGTGAAGTAATTAAAGCTTAAATCGCCTACATGACATAGCAAATTTCGACCTATCAGGTAGCACTATATAATCTAGTGACATCTGACGGACGTATTGATATACCTAAACCTTTTTTGTATATAGGATGTGTATAAATTAGCGGAAATCTACACGTGGTATCTTTCCTTTTGTTATTCGTCGAAATATTTCTTGTAAATAAATTATTTTGCTGTAAACAGTAAATTATTATAATTTTAAACGTTTATTCGAAATTATCTTTCTCATAAATTAAATAACTGAAGAAATATGTTAATTTTTTACATAATTTTTCTACAAAAGAATTAAAAAAAATATAAAAATGGCTTAGAGTAGTATAAGGAAATACTCCACGTGCAGATTATCCACCAATTTATACACACAATTTATACGAACCTCGAAATTAAAATCTCTCTGAAAATTGTATTATGTGCCGCCTATTCAGAATTCAGAATGTCTAAAAATAATACCTCTATTGAAGTTACACACACACATACGTTACAGAGTATGTGCTGTCTGCGGGGGAATTTGTGAAAAATATTTTGGATTCATATTCTATATACAGTGAAATCTGGTTATAACGACGACGATGGGGATCGAACGAACCTCGACGTTATAACCGATGGTTGTAATAAACGGAAGAACTTAACGAATTTTAAAATATAAAATAATTTAGACATATGAACATACATGTATATTTTATGAATATAATCTTATTAATACAATAATTAAAACATATAAAGTTACACTAATTTGCTGGAAAAAAGTCTGTAATTTGACTCTGCTTATTACATTTGGTCTGATAATATAAATGCTGAATTTTATTATCGAGAATGGCAATGCTCTCTGACAATTTGTTATCACTTGTACTACTAAATATAAAGAATCTTTTTAAAGTGATAACGGCATCGAGAGCTTCTACACAAGATGGGACTTTTACATTTTCTTCTTCTTCTTCGTCTACATTTTCTTCAATTTCTTCACTTGCATCACTAAACAAATATTTCACATCTGATTCATTTCAACTATTGCATGTTTCTAAGTCTTTATCGATGTTAACAAATTCTAGTACTTCATCACTGGTAATTGTTTGGCCAGTTGTACAACTAACTAGTTGAGCTAACGGAATGTAGTCTTCTTCATCAAATCTGTCTTCTTCTACTAAATTACAATTTTCAGTGTTTGGTATAATAAATCCCGCATGTGAGAAGCAGCTTCTAATTGTTTTGGCGGATACCGTTTCCCATGCAGCAGATATCATAAATATAGCATCCAAGAGTGTAATCCCACATTCTCTCTTAAGTTCTATATTTTTAACAATTTCTGTTATTTGCAATTTGCGGTAATGTGCCTTCAACGAGTTAATTACACCTTGGTCCATCGGCTGTAATACCGAAGTACAATTTGGTGGTAAAAAACACAATTTAATAGCTTTTAAAGTTTCAATTCGTGGGTGAGCGGGACAGTTATCTACAATTAACAAAATTTTCTTACCAGATTGTTTAAGTTTATTGTCCCAATCACGAACAAACTTGGTGAACAGTTCTGAAGTCATCCAGGCTCTTCTATTGTGCTCATAAATAACAGGTAGGTTCTTATCTGTAATGTTTTTAAAACATCGTGGTCGCTTGGCTTTCCCTATTACGAGTAGTTTGCTCTTTTCACTTCCTGTCATATTTGCAGCCACCATTACAGTGATCCTTTCTTTCGACATTTTACCTCCTATACACTTATCCCCTTTAAACTTCATTGTCTTATTATACGTCATTTTATAAAATAATCCAGTCTCATCCGCATTAAAAATTTCATCATCGGTATATCCTTTTCTAATTTCGGGAAACACAGTCTGCAACCACGATTCAGGAACACCAGCCGGTACACTTGCCGCTTCCCCTGATATTTTTCCGAAAACGATATTATGACGCACTTTAAATCGATTGATCCAACCTTCGGAACAATGGAAATCACTCTTGCCCAGTAGTAGGGCAAATTCATTAGCCTTTTGTCTTAAAATCGGTCCGGTTATTGGAACATTTCTGCTTCTTTGAATTTTAAACCATTCCAATAAAGACTTATCCAAGTCATCGTGCTGTGTATTTGTAAGTTTTTTCAATCTAAGGGCGTTGCTATTAAAAGCTTCTGTTATTTTTGCTCTATTTTTCCATATTGTTGATATCGTTGAATGCGAAACACCAAATTCTAGAGCTAACTTAGCGTTAGTTTCACCGTTTTCCATTCTTGCTATTATAGCACCCTTTTCTTCTATAGATATGCTTTTACGCTTTAATGTCAGTGTAGAAGACATTTCAAAATATTATGACCCTTACAAAATAAACGACTTCAATCCACGAAACTAGTGTAACTGAATAGTACTTTAACGTTCGTTTTACAAAATACATACGTAGACAAGCCGGTAATTCCCAGTTTTTATTGAGTAGGTTCGGTCCACGTTGTTCCGATCGTCGCTATAGCCTAAGGATGGTGTCAGTTAAACAAACAATGCTCGCTGTTATAGCCGGATTCGCCGCTATTAGCGACGTCATTATCGTATAACCGAAGTATTTCTGCATTGATATACATACCGTATGAACGCCGGGGAGTGATTGATCTACCACAATGTAGTAAGACGAAGACGAATAGCGAGTTTATGTGGTTAGGGTTGAGAGAGTATATTCAATCTGTTCTACTGTCTAACTGTACGGGCGTTCCATTTCTTTATCCAACACATTCTACATACGATCTAAGAACGAATAAAATAATCTCTCTCTAACACATTGAATATTCCTATCAGTCGCTTATTGTGTTCAAGCAAGGCGAATATACTTGCAGTTGGCCAGTCATTACTTATATATCCATCGATCGCACGACGTTGTGCACACGGTATAATTCCAAACATGTGTTACGTATTTCGCTGTTGTATCCGACTGGTGCTTATAAGCGGAGTCGCTATAACCAGATATCACTGTAATTGCATCTTTCTTTCAAGGAGAGCCGGTAAATAAGGTAATTACCGTACGTCTGGAAACCCTGATTTGCAATTTAATAATCGGTACGCACCCTTATTAATAACCACTAACTATTCCAGCAATTTTTTGTGTAAACGTAGTCATAGTCTTTTACATTTAAATTCCTTGAAAATTACTTAAGTAGTCTTGTAGGCTAATTTTAATTTTATATTTGCTCAGTTTTACTTAATAGTTATGTATATATGTATGTATGTTTTATTTTCATTGACGTTTTTTACAAATACATACATTTATGTAATCTGTATGCATTATATGTAACATACATACATAAGTACATATTGCCATTAAATAATATGGATATAAGCGCAAAATAGTATTTACATTGCGAAAGTGATTGTGATTACCGAACATTATAAATATTCATATTATATAGGTACCGATAGGTCCAACTCGCAACGGGCCATAGGCAACAATATACGTATGGAACGTAATGGGATGTGGCAACGTCTGTACGATGCCTATATTGGAGTGACTTTCTTAAAATTTAAATTTATTTTGCAGAATTATTGATTTTTTTACTTTTATCTTTTAGAAAACGTTATTGTTTTTTTATTACTTAAAATTACTTTATATGAAAAATAGTATACCATAAAAGTGTAAACAAAGACAGTATACATTGAAACGAATATTCAATTCAATTGTATTGTCATGAAATTGAATTTGTCAATCGTTGTTAAATTTGTTAGAATGAATAGATATTTATATTTATCGGAAAATACTAATACTTAAAGCAAACAAATTCCATTTCTTCCTGCATATTGATTATGCAGCTGATGCTTTCGTAATATGCTCATATTTGTATTTCTACTATTATCGTGATGTTATTATAATACAGATACCAAAATCTCACGTAATATTTCCATCAGCCTTTTATTAACAATAAACAAGTAAAGTACAACTTCGTAGGTCGACAAACGCTCCAGTCTTCATTATCACTGTATTATACATGGACTGTAGGCTTAGTTTTTCGTAGAAATTGAAGTACGTGTCTGTTCCTTTGTAAAATTATAATAAGGGCAGGGGTTAATTTTATTCTGGCATTTTTAAAAATGCAGAGATCAGTTTTGCGACAGCATTCAGCTAATTACAATCTAAAATAAGCAACATTGTAACGTATTTTGGAATTGTGAATATCCGTAGGTAATAAAAAAAAGGAAATATAGTTTAATTACAACTGTAGCTTCCTCCTGGTTTGAAGGAAGTCGATATGTATCGACCGAAGTATAAGTTGAAATAATACAAATATGAGCATATTACGAAAGCATCAGCTGCATAATCAATATGCAGGAAGAAATGGAATTTGTTTGCTTTAAGTATTAGTATTTTCGGATAAATATAAATATCTATTCATTCTAACAAATTTAACAACGATTGACAAATTCAATTTCATGACAATACAATTGAATGAATATTCGTTTCAATGTATACTGTCTTTGTTTACACTTTTATGGTATACTATTTTTCATATAAAGTAATTTTAAGTAATAAAAAAACAATAACGTTTTCTAAAAGATAAAAGTAAAAAAATCAATAATTCTGCAAAATAAATTTAAATTTTAAGAAAGTCACTCAATATAGGCATCGTACACACGTTGCCAAATCGCATTACGTTCCATACGTATATTGTTCCCTATGGCCCGTTGCGAGTTGGACCTATCGGTATAGTGATTGACATATTTGAACGAATTTTTAATATTTTTGTAGCATATATTTATACACGAATAATATCTTGTTACGTATATTTAACGCAGAGGTTTATGGTTAACTATCCATTAAAATATGTAATATGAAACGCCAAAATATAATTTCATAGATTTTTATTTTACAAGATACAAAAAGAACATAAAAAGAATAGCCCTCAATGGCAACTGTTCAATACTGTTCAATAAATAACTCTCTTATTTTTTGATGCAATGTACTTAAATTAACTTTACGTTACGTGTTATAAACATAGCGATTTTCATTATATTAAAGCATTTTTTATTAATAAAATTATCTCGGCGACGTAGTAGTCAGAAACGTCAGGTTCGAGTTTGAATCCTCGAACTAAAATTTGGAAAAAAAATTTAAATTATTTATTAATTAGAGCAACGGAACAATTGCCATACTAGTGTTGTAACACACATAAATAAATTAATAGCAATATATCATCACATACTTATATATACATATATTTTTTACATAAGTACATACATACTATATTTTTGTGTAGATAATTTTCATAAGTATTATTAATTGTATGTATTATGTATATTCTGTTACTATATATTATTATTAATATTATTATTACAATTGTGACGCATTTTAAGGTGATGAGGTACTAATATAAGCTTCTAACGAGCAGAATTGGCTTTTTGTACAGTTTCAGAAATACGAAATGGTAGCTGTTTGTTTAAAAAAAAATGTGTTTTTTTTAAAATATACTTTTTATATCACCTTATGTGATAACTTGAAGTGAATTTTTTATATTTTTTTAATTTTAAGCCATAATGTAATGTGTGTAAATGTATATGATGCCTATGCCAAATCAAATTTCCCCAGTATAATTTGGATTTTTTTTACGATGACTTAATTTTTTTTTAATAAATTAGTTACAAATGAATGAGTGGAAAATTGGGGAAGTTTGAAATTTCAAATAATTTTTGTACATTTTTAAAAAAAAATATCGTCGGTGTTTCTTTTTTTTTTTGTACGAACCCGGCGAAATACAATGTGAACATTCCGATTTAGTCAGCTTTTAAATGTATATATTTATATTGTTTAAGTTATGAAAGAGATATGTACTTAGTATTGTTGATTATAATAAATAAAATAGTCGATTGCGAGATTTTTATTTTCATGATTTCCCTTTTTTTGTTGTGGTGACTCTTAATGGGCACCAGATTCAGGTTTTTCCCTACCTTAGTAGTGTGGGACTCTCGTGCGGGATGTGCAAGTCCGATATACCCACTAACCTTTTTATCTTTATCTCTGACACAAAGTACGAGGGTGGATTGACTAATGTCTTCAAGTCTATAAAATAGGGAAAGACAAAATAATGAAACCAGTCTCAAAATGAAGTAAATTTATTGTAACGTACCTTCAAAAACTTTCCTCATTATAGTAGGCTGTTTTTTAACACGTTGAGCGCCATGTGCCCACCGGTGGGAATTTTCAGTCATTTACTTCGGACCGCGTGCTCACTGGTGGACATTTTATGTTTCTTACTTCAAGCCCGGGTGGCCTCCCGTGAGCACGTTTTATATGATATCCGCATATACCAACGGATTCTGTGTTCCCAGGGACCAGCAAAACCGTACACGGACCGGGCAAAATCTATCAACTAATAAGGATTTATGAGGGTCTAAAAATAAATTTTTTCCACGGTCGGGAGTAGAAATCAGTTTCTATGACATCAAAATTAAAACAGAAGTAGTCGATTATTCTCAAGGGAGTATAATGCTCCCAAGGGAGTTTACATTATGGAGAACGTTTGTGATTCATGCAAAAAAAAGATAACATTGAAATTATTTATTGACATTTAAATTAAATGTTACATACCATCAATTTTATGAGATGTCAGGAAGTAACAATCTACCATAAACGCTTTATGCATATCATTAAAGGCCATTACTTTTTCTTTTGATGAAACTTTAAAATATATATTTGACACTGACAGATGTTTGAAATAACATCTTAATGACTAAAACTACGACATAATTTTTGGAGTTATAATGACAAAATATGTGTTTTTAAGTTAATGAGACCGTGGAAAAAATAGTATATACCATTCGGGAGAGATGCTATTTTGTCCTCGGTGCATTGTAGCCCTCGGGCTTCGCCCTCGGGCTTCAAATTGCACCTCTGCCAAAATAACGCATTTCTCTCCCTTATAGTATAATATACTATTATTTTGACGTTTTAGCGTATTTTTATAATTTATTTATGAAATACATGTGTTAAAAACAAAGATATACTAAAACTACTTACTACATATAACTGAACAATATTTCAGAGGTAGAAAAAAGTGATCTGACCTAAAGTAACAAAGAAAACATGAAATTCTTAACAAAAAAAAAAATAAAGCAATGAAAAGTATAGTCTTTAGGCTTTTGAAAACATTCGAAGCACATTGGCAGTTTGCATGTCTCACAATATGTGTTGATTTTTTTAGCATTTTTGCGTGCATAAGTAGCATTTTGCCTCTGGGTCATGCTTTTATAGCATGGGCTGCACCTTTTCCTAGTAACCCTCTTCTGTCCCTCATATTCTTTCAATAAGTGTTTTGTCTTAGAACTGGAAGGCCTTGAATGTTGTGGTCTAAAGTTGGGTACACAAGAGAGTCTACAATAGCTTCTTTGAATTCTATGATGCCCATTTTCTTGTTGTTAATTTTATTATACAAATGTAAAGAATTTACCATAGCAGTTGAAGTCATGATATGGAAAACAAGTCTTTTATACCATTTAACTGTTCTTCTTACGAATGGTGCATATGAGGCCATCTGGTCGGAGTGGTCGATAAAGGCCTTCCCTTTATTATAATCGACCACCATAGCAGGTTTACTTATTTCCTTTCCTCCTTGAGTTATTTGAATCATTGAATCATCGTGTTTGGTGCTTAGCATGAGGACATCCCTTTTATCATTCCACTTAAGGACGACGGTTTTATCTTCATTCTGTTGAGCTGTAACTTGCCCTTTCTTCAGTTTTGCTTTGACCACATCGGGAGGATTATTCTTCCGATTTGTACGTAACGTGCCCACTATATGTGTTTGGCGCTGTATTAGCCTTTTAGAAAGTGAAACACTGGTATACCAGTTGTCGGTGTACAGAGTTCTTCCGCTATCTAAAAGTCCATTCATCAATTGTGTTACAACCTTCTCAGCAACAGATATATCGTCTGCTCTTTCTTTTCCTGTATAAACTTTGAAAGACCAGGTATAACCTCCACTCACACAAAGTTTGAACACCTTAATGCCGTATTTGTGCCTTTTATTTGGGATGTATTGTCGAAAATAAATACGTCCACGGAATGGCACGTTACTTTCGTCAATACAGACTAGTTCTTCTGGATTATACGATTCCTTGAATTTATTTCCTATAATGTCCAAAAATTTTGAGATTTTGAAAAGCCTGTCTTCTGGATCCCTTGGCATCCCCTGGTCCCCCTGGATCCCCTGGTCATTATCTGATAAATGAAACATTCCAAGCAATATTTCAAATCTGTTACGACTAATTATTTTTGAGATTCTATTTTCATAAATTTTTTTTGTGGACCAGTAATTTCTCAGTTTCGGAAGCTGCACAAGTCCCATCCAGAGGATGATTCCTAAAAATTTGCGCATCTCGCCAGCATCAGTGTCAACCCATTTTTGGAGTCTTGGAGTTTGATTTCTGGTTGTAGTGTTAGCCGAACCAGCAATATTTTGCGCAGCGAATCTGTTGGTTTCTTCAACTAATAGGGCTACAATATCATCGTCTATAAAGTGCTCAAAATAAGCGATAGGAGATAGCCCGCGAAGCTTCTGAATTACATTCGGATGAACGCCGGTGTATGGAGCGGAGAAATTGAAAGAAAGTCTGTCCCCTGCTACAGGTTTCCATTTTCTCTGGTTTACAAGATTTGCAAGAGGAACAATGTCATCATCGGAATCAGCTTCAGCTGATTCTTCATCCTGTACATCTTCATCCTCGGAACTCAAATTGGAACTTGCTTCATTCAGCGAGAAATCCCGGTCTGCTATGGAATCATCGGAAAATCCTGTAACTTCATCGTCAGACAAATTGGCCAACTCTTGAGCCAGTTCTTCGTCTGTGAGACCCCTTCTAGCCATTTTAGTTCAAAATCTGTATCAACAAAAATAATGCAACGCATGTCCACGGGTGGTCATTTGGTCCCACAGTGAAAAATTATACCCAGGGACCACGTGACCACCGGTGGGCACGAAAAAAATTAAGCAAAAAAACAAAAAAAAAACAAGGGAAGAAAAATTAACCTAAAGTAAACAAAACGAAACCACGTGAAGTAAAAAAAAAGTTTTTAAAATTTGGTCCCGGTGACTAAATTTCAGATCGAAGCTCGGCGCTCAACGTGTTAAGTAATCAAAGATTGGTGCACAGATAGATGCTCGACTTATGTTCTTTGCCTATTCTCGACTTAGGGCCAGTCTTTCCACCTCCAAATAAGGTTCCTAATTAAAGTTATTTAGTAAATAAACGCTAGACCTGCCTTCCCATTTACTAATACCGTTATTCGGTAAATAAAAGCGGCTTATTCCTCTAATAAACTATTGGGTAATTGTACCTCCCTATATAAAGTTATTTGCCAAGTAGCTACGCCGATAGTATACGAAAGATGTGTCGATTAGCACCGAATCTAATCATTCTCTGTTGATGTTTTACGTTAGGTGAGTTTTAAATTTTTGTAAATAAGTTCTGTTATAAATATTAAAGTCAATTTTAAATTATTTTTGTGTGTTAATGGAGATTTTCGAGGAAGTAGAAGATATCATTGACAATGAGTTATAGCGATATTACACACACTTATTTATTGGCAAAGAAATTGACCAATTTCTAGACGAAAAGAGTTTTGTTTTACACTCATCAATAAATTGGCTAGTTTTTCATAAAACAAACAGGGGTACCAACCGCTTACAAAATTTAATTTGCGATTGGCAGTAGTTATGTGCTTTCACAAACATTGAACTATATACTATACAAGGTGTGTATAAATTGTCGCAAAAGCTACACGTAGCGACATTCTTCGTTCGGTTCTGAATAAAAAATCTTAATGTTAAAATGTATCATGCTTCGTAAATTCGTAAATGTCAAAATTTGACAGTAATGATTTTGATTGAACTCACTTTGAAATACAAACTTATTGTTCTACAACGTTGCCAAATGTGTTTTTCGTGGAAGTACGTTAATGAATAAATGTTAAAAACAAGCTTTTAAATCAAAAAGAAAACGTTTACGAAATAATACTATAGTCTGTTTCACCCAAACTTCGAAGTATTGGGTCTTATAGAGAATAGCCTCTCTTATTAACTTATAGCGATGCTCATATAACTATCCTTTTTTAACAGTACGACGTTGCATTTATTTTGGCGCACTTTGTCTCTAGGGGAAAATTTTTATTTTGTGTTTGTTATATACTCCCTGTCACTTGAAATTTTCGCTCTGTCATCTTTTGTGTATATTTCGTTTTGTTTGATTTTCTTGATTTTTTCCCTTTATTTGTATTAATTCTTCTAATAAAAATACATTATTGAATTTAAAAAAAATGTCGAAATGATTTTGTTTAATTTATGCACATCTACCTATTTTTGCATTAATGATTTTAACTAAATTGAACGTCTTGTAAATACAGATTTAAGACGAGAGTTTTCTAACCTAAAAGGTAAACAACATGCATTTTGAATGTCAAATCGATAAATCAATATCTTACGTATAGCCAATCTATAAATGAAATAACCCTATTGTTAGAAATTAGGCAACAACAAATGCAATCTCCATAAGAGCAATACTTCGAAGTTTGGGTGACATAGACTATAGTAAAAAAATTTTCTTTAAACTAAATTGCATCTATCTCTATTAACAGATATCGAAGAGCAAAGGTTAGTTACGCACTAAAAGTCTGAACTTCAAGAACCCCGTGAAAACAAACGAAGCATGATACGACATTTTAACATTAAGATTTTTTATTCAGAACCGAACGAAGAATGTCGCTGCGTGTAGCTTTTGCGACAATTTATACACACGTTATATAACTGGAACGACCACTCTACTCTTAAAAGTATATACATATTTGATGCAGGCGCATAGAGTAAAATAGAGCTTACTATTTCTTTCTAACTATAGATCTTTTTCAGGTTCACGTTCTTATGGGGGTATATACATCTCCTCTTCTCTTTAAACAATTACAATAACGCTTACTTTTTCTATCTCTCTAGCCGTTGCCAAATGTATCCATATTTTTGTTAGTGATTTTTCATTTGTACAGTTAATGAAATTGCGTGTGATAATTTAATTTATTTTACGTCTGTCAAATATTATTGTTACTTTCCCCATGTTATTATTATTAAACTAAATAAAGTACTATTGTTTATATCATTGTCACTGTCAATACAAAAAAGGCATTCAAGAATTATTGCTCTCACATTCTAATTTACAAAACATTGCACATGCGATAGAATCTAGTTCAGCAGATGGCTCCAAAGCTGATTTATTAACAGATCCATCCAGTCGATTGCTTTAACATCAAGTGCATATTCAAACCCTTCACGCTGATAATCAATATTGTATTTCTAATTGGAAAACTACAATTCAATATAAACAAGATTTTTCTTCGTTATAATTACGTGTTTAACTTATGTAGGTTATGTGCTATGACAACATCGTCAATAGAGGTTATTTTAAAATCAAACTTCAAAAATTATTTTTACCAGTTGGCAGATTGTATTGAACAATTTGACAACTATCTAAGCTTTCTCTGCTCCATAAAGTCCATACTGCACCGTGAACGTGAAACGCTCTATAGTTGTCATGTTGTCATTACCAAAACGTGTATATTGGTGTATGTTTTTTTTTTATTCTTGGAAAAGATGTAGGTACAAGGCAAAAATACAAGAAATTAATTTAATTCATAATTTATTAGTTTTATAATTTTGTTATAGTTAGATAATTTCTTCAATAAACGTTAGTACTACAAACCATAAATTGGACTTTTCCTTTTATCGTTAAGTAAGTACCTTGGGGTATAAAATATCATAAAAATTTAAAAAATGAACCATTCTACGGCATACATATACAGGGTGAGTCGTGAGGGATCGACCAAACTCAAGGAGTGTATTCTACTAGTGAAAGTAATGTAAAAAAACTCAAATGTTGTTATCCGATTTTGATTTGTTTTCTAGTTATAGCGTAATTAAAATGTAGATTTCGTATACCATGTTTATGTATGTATTCGTAAAAACAGTGAAACCCCGGTAGCAATTCATTATAGGGAAGTCTTCCTAACTGAGGCGCTACCTGTTCGTGGTTTTCCGAACTAGCGGTAGTGACATTGAAAGCAGTCGGGAAATAGTGTAGAGTGGTTTGTATGCCTAATGCGTCTAATATCACTACCTCTAGTTCATCGTTGATATAGTGAGGGCGCTGCCATCATAAAAAATGTTCCCTATACCTTGGAGTAAATTATAACATTGTGTTCGGGTATTGTGACATTGACTTGACGTTTGTACGACTATAGTGTAACAAACTAAAATACCACACACTTATTCTAATTTTATATGCTAATATGGTGTTTGTTTATGGATTTTGTGATGGTAATGCTACAGCTGCTGCTAATGAATATCGTCAACGGTTTCCACATCACAGACATCCTAATAAAACTATATTTATTAGTGTATTCAACACATTGTGCGCGACCGGAAAGCTTCCCAGTGTAAACATAATATCTGAACGAGGCAGTCGACAACAATTACAAGAAGTAGAAGATATCCTGGATGTAGTAGAAAGAAGACGCAACTACCAGCTCACGGAGAATTAGTATTCAATTGGGCATTCCACAAACAAGGGTGATAAAAACACTCCACGAGCATGGCTTACGTCCGTACCATGTACAAAGAGTACAACACCTAAAACGAGATGATAATCGTAGACGTATGGAATTTTGTCGATGGATAAATGATAATCCTCGTTTTGTATCGCGTATACTGTTTACGGATGAAACGACATTCACCCGTGACGGTATTAATAATTGTCATACTCATAACCAGCATGTATGGTCAGACGAAAATCCACACGCAACAGTCGGAAGTAACTTTCAACATAAATTTTCGGTAAACGTGTGGTGTGGTATGATCGATGGTTTTTTAATTGGTCCTTACATTTTTGAGAATCGCCTCACAGGAGACACCTATTTACATTTTTTAGAAAATGAACTGCACGGACTGCTAGAGGATGTTCCCATAAACATCAGAATCCAAATCTTCTACCAGCACGATGGAGCGCCTGCACATTACGCTCGTGCAGTCAGGCAACATTTGGCTGAAAGATTTCCAGGGAGTTGGATTGGACGTGGTAGTCATATTGGTTGGCCTCCTAGGTCTCCAGACCTCACGTCACTCGATTATTGTTTATGGCGCTGGTTAAAAAATGAAGTGTATCAAGTAAAAGTGGACACTCGTGATGCACTAATTCAACGGATTATGAATGCTGCTGACAATATCAAACATCAACCTGACGCAATCAGGAACGCAACCAGCGCCCTTGGTAGACGATGTAAAAAATGTTTTAAAATGAATGGCGGTATTTTTGAAAATATATTATAAAGAACGATAATACCAATAAAATACAAAAACTTCAATGTATGAAATTTTGTTTATTTTTAATTACGCTATAACTCGAAAACAAATAAAAATCGGATAGCAACATTTGAGTTTATTTACATTACTTTCACCTGTAGAATACACTCCTACAGTTTGGTCGATTCCTCACGACTCACCCTGTATTTATTCATGTATTATTGTGTTGTATATATGTTCCATATATTTAGCATTTACATCACTACGCTTTCAAACCGTGTCCATTTCAGTTACGTATGGTATATACTGTTCAATGCGTTCAATGTTCACAAGCGACCAAAAAGCCGCTCATTTCGACTGGTCAGCGTTTTAGAGTCGTTTTGCTTTGACACATTACAAGTTAACCTAAAATATATATATTCAACTTCCAAGTTTTCATAGAGCGTACAAATTTTACAGTGTACTGTAAATTGTTGTTTTTTAAAGGTGGTAATTAAAAACATAATAGTATTTATTACATGTATTTTGGTTAGGTTTGGCAATGTCCTTTGTGTTTTAAGTATTTTGAATTATTGTTTATTATTTTTATATATAATAGTATTATTAAAAAATTGTCCAAGAATTGTAGAAAATTAGAACATGTTTTAATTGTCCAATTTCTTGGCCAACTTGAACTTGCCCAATAAATTGTCGTCAATTTTTGTTTTACACATGGCAATAAAGTGAAGGTCGCAAAATTGGCTAATACATTGGTACGTGTAATGCGGTCATTAGTTAATTAAGTTAATTTATCTAATTTTGACACATAGTGACACTTTTCAAAACTGCATGACGTTAGGAAACGCTTTACTTTTGATAACTAGTTATAGCAAACGCCAATTAAGTTGGCGCGAGGAGGGGTAAGTTCGCGCAGGATTAGAAATAGTGGGGAGATTTGTATTTGGTTTTACATCAAATGTCAGATAATTCTAACCTCTGAGCGTGTATCACTTTATGATCCCCTAGCAAAGACGTTATGTTCCGTCAAACGTCAATGACAAATGAATTCTGACAATTACTTGGGTAGTGGGGGTTGACGTTTTTAAAAACGGCTTCTGCGCACCCCCTCCTCGCGCCGACTTTATTGGCGCTTGCTGGCAAACGCCAATTAAGTTGGCGCGAGGAGGGGTAAGTTCGCGCAGATTAAAAGTAGTGGGGAGATTTGTATTTGGTTTTACATCAAATGTCAAATAATTCTAATCTCTGAGCGTGTATCATTTTATGATCCCCAGCAAAGACATTATGTTCCGTCAAACGTCAATGACAAATGTATTCTGACAATTACTTGGGTAGTGGGGGTGGACGTTTTTAAAAATTGCTTCTGCGCACTCCCTCCTCGCGCCAACTTAATTGGCGCTTGCTATACATAACTTCACATGTTTAAAAACTGTTTACTTGTAAAATCCTTTATAAAATGGAATATTAAAACAAGTGTCATAAGGCACCATTTTGTCACACGAGTTCATTTTTAGAAAACGAGCCGCGATACCGGCGAGTTTTTTAAGGAACGTTTTCTATTTTTTTCTATTTTGCATTTTTCTTATTAATAAATTGAAATTATTTAATTAATCGAAAGTTCAGTTTTATTTTTAAATAGTGTGCACTTGATACTTGACATCTTCAAATTAAAATATTGCAACCGCGAAATATTATTTAATTTCCGTTAATACTACTTGATATTTTACTTAAAAATATAAACTTGAATGACAGAAACTAATACATCTTGAACTTCACCCCAGTTATGTGTCAAATTTTATTTAAATTCTTAAAATTAAATGACGACAATTTCTGGGTCGAGCAACGCCAACATTGAAAAATGAAAAAACCGGCATCGAAATGAAGCTCATTTTGGTACTGTTTTGGGTTTTATAATGAGTTCATTACGAACACAAAATAGAAAAATGTTAAATATGTATGTGAAATTTATAGCTTCATAAATATATGCACAATATGACAATATTTGTATAATTTAATATTTTTCTTGCAAAGTATGATTATGTTCAACAAGTAAAAAAAATATTGCTACTTGAAATTGAAACATAATGCCAGAGGTTAAATCATAATTTTTAATAACGTTTTAATCAATAACAGTGTTTAGTTTATGAATACTTTTATTTCTACATTTTATAAAGGTTATATATGATGCATTGAAGAACAAATAACTGTTATTGTTATATGAATTAACATTATTATGGCAATTATAAATTTATAATAAATTGGTTGGACAGTATGCATTGTCTGAATTTAAATAAAAATAAATTTAAATGTATCAGAATAATTGAAACATACATGAGTAGGTAAACCCCACCAGTTTTGTAATACCTTTGTAAAAATAAATTTAAAGCTTTTAGTTGGTAAAGAAGATAATTTTCTTGTTAAAATGGCCAGAGTCATCTTACAGGGAGAAGTGAAATTATGGGATTGTAGTTAACATCAACTAAGATATTGCTGAGATGGCGAAACTGAAAACTTTAAATCATTGCAAAAAAGAAACACAAAAATTAATTATAGGTCTCTTTTTCGTACATATGTAACAAATTTAATTCGTTAGAAGAATTTTTGTAATCAAACATGGGATGGTGGAAATGTTACAGCAAATGACTAATCACGTTCTACGGCATTTATAACAGGAATTGCTGAAATATATATCAATAAGTATATAACATTTAAAATAATTTTTTCGAATATTCTTAAATACATAGAAGAACTTCTAACTCGATATTAAACCGTCTGCTTTTTTTTAGGTTTTTAAAATGCTCTGTTATTTTTTTAACTTTGTCCAAGTTTTCTAAATTTCTGAGTGTCAGGAACTTATCTATGCGGAATTTGTGGCACTCGAAAAATAGGTACCTACTTGTAACATATCAGTTTTCAAATGATTATTCATTACTAAATAATAATATAACCAAATAATAACACAACAACAAATTACATAAACTAATAATTGAAAACAAGCTGACAGAAACTTTTACACGGTAACAATATGACGACAAATTATATAACCTAGCAGAAATGAAAACAAGCTGACAGTTAAAAATTTTACATGGTATACTATCTAGGCTGGTTCCTATGCTGATTAGTACTGATTACATCCTACTGTCGTGAGCAAAAAAATCGGGACAGTGTCAAAATCGTTATGTCAATTTCCTTTATTTTTTAGCGTTGTAATTTTGACGATATTTGATTAACTTTCAAACTCTACGTAAAATTATATATCATAGTTGCTAATTCAAAATTGAAAATGCCGCATCTTTCGAAAACTGATAAAGCCAGACTTGTTACTAGTTTGAAAAATGGGAAATCATTAAGAAGCGTATCGGTTCAATTTAATATTGTTAAAAGTTCAGCCGCAGGAATATATAAAAAAAAATGGAGGGAAGAGGATAATTTAAATTGGAAAATAATTTCCGGACGTAACAAAATTTCTAATACGCAGGGAGACGAAACATTAGTTACTGAGATTAGGCACAACCCTTTCAAAACATTAAAGGAAGCTATCAGAACAACGCAATTCCTTGTCTCATCTTGTAACACAATGGTTACAAGAGAATGAAATTTAAACTTGAGATATCCAGCCCTACAGTCCTTATCTAAATCCCATTGAAAATGTATGGGGATTAATGAGATAGAGCTTCTACCCAGGAAGAATTTTGGGAGAGTGTTCAAAATGCTTGGCATCAAATTTCTATAAATGTTGTACAAAATATTGTCGCTTCAATGCCTACAAGATTAGATGCAGTTAATAATAAAGGTGGAAGACGAAATACTAATTATTTTAATGTAATAATTATTTTAATTTAATAAATAATCTTTCTCTATCGTTTTTAGTAATTTTTATTTACATTTACTTTAAAAATGTTTAATAAAATAAATGTCAATCAGACACACATTTTTGACAATTCCTGACTTACTATTATGAGTAAAGATAGCCAATTAAGTAGTCACAATTTAAACCCACGCAGAAACAGTGTCCCGTTTTTTTTGCTCACGAGAGTAGTATGCAGAGAAATATTTTTTTAATTTTCTATGGTAATATTTTAACAAAAGTGCACTTATTGCATATCACTGAACGCACGAAGAAAATATTTAACATACTAAATTAAACAAAATATACGTTGACATTAAAAAAAATCTATCATAAAGTTTCTGGGTCAACGGTGACCATGGGGTGAAAAACGTCTGTCTTAATTTATATCATCCTTTTGAGAAAAATCTGATAAAATTTTCAGGTTATGTGTCATACTGACATTAAGATTAATATATTGACAAATTTTAACGTCAGCATGACACTTAACTTGAAAATTTTATCAGATTTTTCTCAAAAGGATGATACAAATTAAGACAGACGTTTTTCACCCCATGGCCACCGTTGACCCAGAAACTTTATGATATCGCGGTATTTTTAGACATTTTTTTTTGTTTTTATTTCACTCAAATCCGATCATAATTAACAATCTATAGCGCTTTTTAAAAGGGACCTTGTATAAATACAAGTATATAAGCAGATCAATAAGTAAAAATAAGACACGTTAAAAATAAAATTTATTACCTAAACAATTTTATAAAAAAATATTTTCTCGCAGGAATAAATAATCTATTTTTTAACCTACTTGCTGTGTTTATACACTCATCACAACGTCCTTGTAAAGCGAGAAAAATGGAAAATTTAATATATTTTGTTATCATTAAAGTTTCATAATGTTTTGTTTTTGGTAATCAGGAGTTACAATGTCAGACGATAACATTTCTCAGTGGCTTTTTCTCAGATTTTTATTTGTTACATTTATATTAGTTACAATAAATAAGTATAATACCTTATCCTAAATTATAGGTCATTATTCGAAATAAACCTATTTCCTTCAGAATGTTTTCCTGAGTATTTATATTTACATTTTCCATATACACCTGTAAGAAATGGAAAACAAATGATATTATATACATTTAAAAAAATTGTCATTTTATCAATATAAAAGTCAAAGAAAGACCCTTATCACAATATTGCTTTAAATATTGAACACGTATTTCGATAACTAAGTTGTTATCATCAGCTATACAAAAGTATTACACTGGGAGCCTTAGTACAGATGTGCTTTGTGTGTAAAATGTGTGCTAGGGCTCCAGGAGAAATACTTTTTTTTACTGCTGGTGATGACAGCTTAGTAGATTTCACCTTTATGATCGTTAGGGTTCCTTATTACACGTGGCAAAGGACTGTATGTGGAAGGGAGTGGAACAATCAGAAATTCTTCAGTATTTTTTGTAGGTTTTGGCTTGACTATCTTCATCAACTGACCTCTTCGTTTTGCTTCCTGCCTTTCCGATTCCAAAACTTTACTCGAGTCAAGGAATCGTAATTGTGGTAAATGATATAGGACGTAGTACCTGTAAATAATCACAAAATTTACAAAAAAAACTATTATGCAATAGTATATTAAGACACAAGTTTCATAAGGCACCATTTTGTGGCACGAGTTTTTTAAAGAACGAGTGCGACAAAAGACCTTATGAAACGAGTTTTTTTATATTATTTTTTCTATTTTGCATTTTTGACATTAATAAATTTAAATTATTAATTTAGAAATTCAGAAAGTTTTACTTTTATATAAAGAATGCTGTTGGTCACATTGATATTTAACATTTTCAAATTTAAATCTTGCTATCCCCGAAATATTATTTATTAATTTTCGTAAACATTACTTGATATTTTATTTCAGAGTTACATAGAAACTAATATATCTTGTCCAGGGATGCACAGTCTTATAAGGAACAGGGGCCACTCGGAAAAATTATAAGCCAAGGACGGGCCACTACAAAGAATACTTATTAACACAAATATTTTTATTTTTAAATAGTATGAATTACTACAAATGATAAAAATAAAAGAACATTCAAAAATGTTTGTTGTAATTATGTAATCGTAATATAATCTAATCATTACAATGTAATATTTCATGTTTTATTATTTTGATGCATGACATTGCATTGACCTAACAATTTTGTTTATGTATCAGAATAATTGAAACATACATGAGTAGGTAAACCCCACCAGTCTTGTATAATACAAAGGTATTTTTAATAATATAAAATTAATATAATATTATAATAATTAAAAATCTGGTGCTAAGAACACAAATACAGGTTCACTATTAATATTTTTGTGAACGTGTCCGAACATATCCCTCCCCAGAGACGTAGATACGTATTTCGCCTGGATAATTTCTGTGATGTGGCGATGTGGTTCTTTTTTGTGAATGTGTCTGAAGATATCCTTTCTCCAGCAGGGGCGTACCGATGAGCCTGTAGAAAGGCGAAATACGTATCTACGTCTCTGGGGAGGGATATGTTCGGACACGTTCACAAAAATATTAATAGTGAACTTGTATTTGTGTTCTTCACACCAGATTTTTAATAATATTTTATATTATTAAAAATACCTTTGTATTAATTTTGTTTATGTTTGGCTCCACATTACTTGTCGCCACACGTAAAATTGCTTCCAGATTTTCATTTGCCAGACGATTTTCATTTGCCAGACGATTTTTTGTTTTGTTAAGTTTCATCACTGAAAACGTTTGCTCACAAATATACGTCGATCCAAATAAGCTTGCGCATTTCAATGCATTTATTCGCAACTCTTTATAAGCGGTTTTGTCAACGCAACGGTAAAAGTTGAATAAATTACCTTCATTAAACTTGTTTCGTAAATTATCATCATTTTGCATGTCTATCAATTCCAGCTGTATTGATTCCGGTGCATTTTCGGGTGAAATGTTGAAAGGATTGCTGAAAATGTTTAATAGAGGTTTAATTTTTTTGAAGTCTGAAAAACGATCATGAAAAGCTTGTATTAAAATATCAATTTTTTCAACATAAGCGAAATTGACATCAGTTTTATTGAATTTCTCCATAATTTTTTTGTAGTTCGTAAAATGGCTGTAATTGGTTGAATTGATTTGTTGTGAATTGTGCCCTGAAAATACTCAATTTGCATTGAAAGGACGAAACATGAGAGTATAACTGCGAAATTGATCTTTGCCTTGGAGTCGCGTATTTAAGACATTCAAGTGATTTGTGATGTCTACAAGAAACGCTAAGTCATACAGCCAATTAGGGTTGTCGAGTTCGGAGACGTCCTTTTCTTTTCCGCCAGAAATATTTTGATTTCTTCAATCAAGTTAAGAAACCGCTCTAGTGACAACCCACGACTTAGCCGCCTTACTTCAGTGTAAAACAGGAGATCACCATATTCGCTTTCAATATCCTCGAGAAATTGTGTGAATTGTCGGTGATTGAGACCTCGTGATTTTATAAAGTTTACAGTAGGTACTACAACTTTCATCACATTTTCAGATCCCAATAACTTTGAACAGAGGGCCTCTTGATGTATAATGCAATGAAACTGCATTAATTCCTTGGTATCTATGTTTTTAGTTTGTAAATACTCTTTTAACATAGTTATTATCCCAGATTTACTTCCAACCATTGAAGGTGGTCCGTCAGTCGTAATTCCAGATAATTTCGTTAAATCCAAATCCATTATAGAACATTTTTCCATGAGATTTGAGCAGGTCACTCCCCTTGGTTTGACTTGTCAAAGAACTCATACCAGTTCTTCACTCACTTCAAAATTTTGCGTTACACCTCGTAAAAATATTAAGAGTTGAGCAGTGGAACTTATATCTGTCGATTCGAGTACTATAGAAAAATACTCAAAACTTTTCGATTTCGTAGCTAATTGCTCTTCTATATTAGCTGCTAATGTGGTAAGTCTTCTTTGCACAATCATCCGAATTAGTTGAATTTTCTCAAACCTCTTTGTATCTTTCGGAAACATTTTTTTTGCGGCGATATCTAAACACTGCTTAACAACAACGAAATGAAGCTCATTTCGATACTGTTTTGGGTGCCTTAATGAGTTCATTACGAACGCAAAACAGAACAAAAAAATATACACGTGTTAAATCAAAAAAAATTGCAGTTCCTTAACAATAAGTCAAAATATTTGAAGAATGTTTGATGTAGAGAATAATTAATTTTAAAGAATGACTTACATCTAGTACTGGAATGAAAAATGATACTACCTTGTATGAAATTCGCAACACTTAACTCGTTCGTCAATTTGATCGATATTGATTTGAAATATTGGCCGAGATATGACACTACCGATATATTTTTATTTACATGCATTTAATTTGCAGAAATTTTTCGGTGTCGATAAATTCTAATGAAAGACGCACAAAGAATTGGAATTTTTGTATAAATTCTAGTTATTTTTTACATATTTTCAATATGTATTTTGAAAAAGAAATGAAATATACTGTATGGTAAAGAACGGTGTTATATTCTTCAATTCGTTGAAATAATATTTAACACAATTTAACATAAACTTTTATTCTAACTAAATATGCAAAGACTATAAATCATTGAAGTAAATATTTAATTTCGCAACTCTGAGAAATTGGCTTACCTGATCTTCGCTTTTTTTATCTTTTTTGGTTAAAATATTTTTTTTGTAAAACCGTCACCAAAAATTACACTTTTAATTTAATGACAAGTGAAGGAAAAACAAGAAAAGATAAAATTAGAAACCAGATATTTCGAGAGAACTTGAATTTAGTCCCTGCCGAAACAACGATAGCATAAGGACAACTAAGGTGGTTAGGCCATGTAGTGAGAAGAGGTGAGAATAGACTTATCAGTAGGGCAGACCAATTTCCGTGCGCGCCATGTGCGCCGATGTGAGGATGATTGTATTGCATCAGAACTAATAAAAATAATTCAGTATGTGTTTGGTACTTGCTTAGACTGCATGTAAGTGTAAGCATACGTAATAAAATATCGTCGGCACATAAATCGAGAAAACGACCCTTGTCAGACGAAGTGAATAAGTTTATTATGGATTTCCCGGACTTAATATACGATGGCTCAAAAATTAAATGTTTAGTGTGCAATACATATCTAATGTGTTGGTCAAAAACACATTGTAAAGAACACGTAAGCAGTTCGAAGCACAATAATAACAAAATTAATCGACACCAGTTTATACATGAACTATGTGTAACTATGATTGTGTGTACGTTTACCTTGTTAAGTAATGATTCATTTATTTCATTTTGGAATAAATACGCGAATCAAACATTACAGAGCACGACAACGTTATGAAGGAATTTACCATCGGTGCGTAAACAGGTTGAAAATAAAATCAAAGCCGAACTGGAAAATAAAAAACTGTGGTTATGTGTGGACGAAATAACTGACAGAAAAAAACAATCTGTAGTTAATGTGATGGCGCGTAATATGGAACAACATCAACCAACGTCTTCGATTTTTTAGCAGACGACTAGAACAATGTAATGCCGAAAAAATTTCAGAGGTGCTATTAGATACTTTGGAAAAATTTAAACTTTCGAAAGACCAAGTATTAAATGTTTATCACCGATGGTGCCGCAACCATGTGTTCTGTAGGCCGGTCTCTTAGAAAATATTGTCCTAACTTGTTACATATTACTTGTAAACTCCATGGTCTACACCTTGTGGCAGAACAGGTTCGTAGATGTTATTCAGAGGTAGATGCTTTAATATCGAGTACAAAGGCAGTATTCCTGAAATCTCCAAAACGTATTCAGAAATTTCACGAATTGTGTCCCCATACCCCTGAGCCACCACAGCCGATTCTGACACGTTGGGGTACATGGTTACGGGCGGGGTTTTACTATCCATGAACATTTTGAAAAAATTAAGGACGTGGTTTTATCATTCGATCCGAAAGAAAGTGCAGCTTTCAATACAAGCCAGAAAAAAATTTCAAGATGCCCAGATTAAAATGGATTTACAAAGTATTTGTGAGAATTACTTGGGACTAGAAGAAGCAATAACAAAATTTGGAAATTCGTCGCTGTCGTTAGAGGAATCACTGCAAATCGTTAAAGATTTTCACGCACAACTGTGTGCTGTAGAAGACTCAAAAAGTGAAAGTGTTCTAATTTGAAAGTGTTTTAAACAGAAAAGCAGATTTTGACACCTTAACACGTATTTGCGAGGGCACGTCTACAGATGCGTTAAGTGGCTTAAAAAAGTATTTTGATTATGCGAATATAACATCACTAGATGTAGAACGCTCGTTTTCCGAATATAAACATATTTTTTCCTCACGGCGGACATGTTTTTCAGAAATAACCTTAGAACGCACCTGATGTTGAACATATACAATCGAGTTTCTCCAGTTTGTCAATCCTTGGAAAACGCTTAAAACGTTTTTTTAAGTGTTAAGTGTTTTTTTAAGTCCTCTGTCGTGCACACAATCACTGATTTCATACATTTTCCATTTTATTTATAGGTACATACAAGGCTGCTATAATATGTACTATTCTTATTTTTCGTGTGTTTATGCATATTACTTTAATAGCAGAAAACCAAATGTATATTTAATTATTTCTGATAGAATAAATGTCTCTACTTCTATATTTATATCGGTAACAAGCTCATGTTGCGTCCCTATTCTATGGCATATTCTAATATATTACGAATTGCACTCCCATACCGGCGTTCATGGCGCGCACGGAAATTGGTCTGCTCTACTTATCAGATAAATATTCGAAGCGAAAGAAATATGAAAAAGAAGAGATGCAGACCAACAAGAACGTGGAAGGAGGAAGTGCAGACAGCAGCTGAGAAAAGAGGATCTTGTTCCTCTTATCTCAGCTTGACCTGATGGCCTCGTTGGACAATTTCACGTCGCGTGCAATAAACACTTACTTTTTGCACTTGTTGCATAAATAACTAAAATGTGCTTGAAATGGTAATTGTAAAAAAAATTATGTATGATATACGTGTTAAATATTATATTATTTTGTTCGTGGGGTTGCTTCACTTGGTACGCTCGTTACGCAAACTTCCACACTCACAAATTAAAATGCCACTTTTAACATAAATCATAAATAACTATTATAAATATGGATGACGTATGGTTGGAATTACTTTTTTAATTTTTGCCAAATTTAAATTTAAGAATCAAGCACGTCAATATAAAATTTCAAGATTATTGCCAGCTTAAGAAAAAAAAATTAATGTCACCCGTTATAAACACTTAAAAATTTTACTATCAAGTAAGGGACAACCTGTGTAGTTAGTAATAACTAGAGTGGATCAATCCGGAGCGATATTGGTAAATATTTCATATAAAAGCCGAAAAACTCCAATAATTTATCAATTTATATATATATATATATATATATATATATATATATATATATATATATATATATATTGATATATATATATATATATATATATATATATATATATATATAATTCGTTATTCCTCAATAACTCGATAACGCTTAGTCTGACCTCTTTTAAAGTTTTACATTGTTCAGACACTTTTTAAAACAAATTATTTGATACAAACAGAAACCCCCGATTGTCATTTGTTTTTAAGTTATTACCAATATCTTTTGTTTTCCATATGGCGGCCATATTGGATTTTGGGTTTGTTAGGTAGTCCTCAAAATGTGCTTTTCAACGATGTATAACATGCCTGAAAAATTTTTATTTATAAGGAAAATATTAGTAAAAACGTAAATTAATCTTTAATATGAAATTAGTAGGCTGAAAAATTAAACACCAATGTCAAATGAAAGTGAAAAGATATTCTAAGTATAGCAAACGCCAATTAAGTTGGCGCGAGGGGGGGTAAGTTCGCCCAGGATTAAAAGTAGTGGGGAGATTTGTATTTGGTTTTACATCAAATGTCAGATAATTCTAACCTCTGAGCGTGTATCACTAGCAAAGACATTATGTTCCGTCAAACGTCAATGACAAATGTATTCTGACAATGAAACAAAACGATAACCTGTCAAAGTACAATTAGTGCTGCAGAGATAAGTTAATTAAAACTACTTGTAGTTAGTGATAAGTAATTATTGTCAAGTATTAAGATTTATAAGTATTGATAATGGCACATACATATTCAAACGAAAAAAGTTGATATGTTGGAAGTGTATTTCAAAGCAAATAGAAACACTAAAAATGCGTGCACGAGTTATGCAGAGCGTTTTCCAGAAAGACAACGGCCACACAGGACAATTTTTGGAAGACTAGTTAGCAAATTAAAAAACTTTGGAAGCTTCGAACAAAAACGAGCTAACTATGAAGTTAATGATGCTGATACATGTCGAAATAATATTTTGCAGAACGTTAGGAACAATCCCAGCACATCAGTTCGTCGTGTGACACGAGAAACAGGGATTTCAAAATCTACTGTTCACAGAACCTTGACGAAAAACAAGTATCACCCTTACAAACCAACAATTGTACAAGGTTTAAGTGATAATGACAATCTCCGACGATTACAGTTTAGCAGGTGGTACCTTCAAAAATGTGAATATGACGCTAATTTTCCTAGGAAAATACTATGGACAGATGAAACACGATTTACCAATTGTGGAGTGTTCAATAGGAATAACTATCATCATTGGTCTACTGAAAATCCACATTTGGTAAATCAAAGAAGATTTCAAGTTCGATTTGGTTTTAATGTCTGGTGCGGTTTAATTGGTATGACATTTTGTTTACATTTTTTTTGTTTTTTAAACTCTTTTTTTCGTTTTAGATAATCAGTTAATAGGTCCTTTCATCTTTGATTACAATTTAACTGGTAACAGATATTTGGAGCTACTAACAAACGAGATAATGCCTGCTTTGAGGCAAATTATTAATCCCGAGAACATGCAAAACATCTGGTTCCAGCAAGATGGTTGCCCAGCCCAAAACACTCGTAACGTGCAACATTTTTTGAGAGAAAACTTTAATGAGAGAGTGATTTCAAATAATGGACCCGTGCAATGGCCTGCGAGATCACCCGACCTTACCCCGCTTGACTTTTATTTATGGGGTACCACTAAAAACGAAGTATTTGATTTTGAACCGCCAGAAACTCGGGAAATTTTAGAACAAAGAGTACTAGATGTGCTACGATCAGTAAACGGAAACACGCTACGTAGAGTTTGTAACTCTACTCGAACAAGGTGTCAAAATTGTGTGGAACAGAATGGTCGTCATATTGAACAATTTCTTTAAGTGAATGTGAACTTTAAGTTCTGTATCTTTACTTTTTATTTCTATAATTTTTTTATCGTTTCGTTTGTTTACAGTATTACTTAGAATATCTTTTCACTTTCATTTGACATTGGTGTTTAATTTTTCAGCCTACTAATTTCATATTAAAGATTAATTTACGTTTTTATTAATATTTTCCTTATAAATAAAAATTTTTCAGGCATGTTATACATCGTTGAAAAGCACATTTAGAGGACTACCTAACAAATCCAAAATCCAATATGGCCCCCATATGAAAAACAAAAGATAGTGGTAATAACTTAAAAACAAATGACAATCGGGGGTTTCTGTTTGTATCAAATAATTTGTTTTAAAAAAGTGTCTGAACAATGTAAAACTTTAAAAGAGGTCAGACTAAGCGTTATCGAGTTATTGAGGAATAACGAAATCGGCGAATTTTTGATTTTTCAAAATATTTTAAAAATTTAAAAAGTTAGGTCAAATTTGAAATGAGATTTGCCGCGAGTATTGAATTCTGCAAAACATTCCCCATTTAACCGTTGTTCTATATCTTCTAATAACCGAGATAGCAATGGTGAGCATCGAAATTGGGACACACGGTATATCTATATATTAATTGATAAATTATTGGAGTTTTTCGGCTTTTATATGAAATATTTACCAATATCGCGCCGGATTGGTCCACTCTAGTAATAACATAGTATATATACGAGTATATAATAGGAACACTATTTAATTTCTCGTAGACTAAAACTCTGGTATGAAAAGGCGCGAAATATATTTTCATTCATTTCTGGTAGTCATAGTAATATAATGCATACGCCGCTATCAACAAACTATATGAGAATTATGTTTCAATATATCCTTGTCACTGTTTAGTACTTTACCAGTATTGATATGTGTAATGTAGTAATGATATTACAATAGTACACTGCATATTTTTAAGTGTAAACACAAAAAAAATCATTAATTACACTTTCAACATCCTAAATTTGAAATTAAAATTTTGAATTCGGCGCATTTCACACTGCACTTCAAATCAAGGTCACATAAATCTGTCTACGATTTTCATCCATAAGTGTCCCTATAAGTGTCCCTACTTTATGGTACTTATACTATGGTAATAATATTACCTATATCTCTGGTAGTCTTCTTCATCATTTTCTATATTACTTAACTGATTTGGACAGGCTTTATTACCTAAAAGGCTTAAATACGTGACACCTGGTAATTTTGTCGATATTTTTTTCAGTAAACCCTCAATATCTTCAATCTACAAAAAATATTTAAGATTTCTTCAAATCAAATCAAAAATCAAAATGATTATATTTCACCTTATTTTTATTGAGAGACAACGTATGTAGGTGAGGAAGGTGGGGAAATGCTATGGAGTCTACCAACTGGTTATTGTCCAGGATTAGTTCTCGAAGATGGGGGAATCCTTCTAGGCCGCGAAGGGTGACTAATTCATTGTAACTCAGATCTAAGGCTAAAACTTTGGGACCATAAAGTTTGATTAAAGCTTCTGGGATTCGGTGGCATCTTTGACCGCTGTAACACAACTGAACAAATACAATAATTAATTACTGCGGATTTAATCTTGTGAGAGTAGGGCTTTGTCGTAATATAAATTATAGTGTGTAGTGTATTTGACTTATTTAATTTAATTCGTATTTTTCCATATATAAAACGAAAGAAAGTGTATAATTTAAAAAATAAAATTTGAATGCAAAAATTGTGTGTTTTGGTCACGTGTATAAAATTCAAGTTTTCATAAAGGGTGAAGAGTCTATATATTTTTTGTTATTGCATTTACGATCATTTTAACGCGATTTTCTACAATACAATTTACTTTATTTTAAAGGGTAACTTCGGAGATTTTGTACATAAGAAATATTTAATAACAAGCTAGCCTTTACATTAGGAATTTGATTTTGATGTAATAATAATAAAGTCAAACAAGAATTGTTTACTCGTGCAAAGTTGAAAGAGTATTTTGCCTTTGACAGTTTCATGTCGAGCATATATAACGAACTATGTTACAAATTCTCTATTAATTCTCGAGATTGGAATGAAGCATCATGCCATTTAAGATATTTCTACTTAATATATATATATATATATATATATATATATATATATATATTATATAATATATATATAGTATATATAATATATACGAGAGTTATTAGATTTATATTTACCGTTGGGTATATTTGTCTAAAGATACAGTTAGTTACAAGAACATTAGACCACCGTTATATTAAAAAAATTCCAGATGGTAAGATTGAATTACTTCGGTTTTTATTTGATGAAGATGCATAATTAAAAATGCATATAAAACTTTCAATAGTTTTGTTTTGGTATTAATGGGATGATGAACCAATGTTATGGTTGTATCCGGTTTCTAGCGGAGATGTTCAACGTCAGATGCGGAGCACAGGTTGTAAGGCTGTATACACTTTATTTCTTAAATTTTCGGTGACTGTTTGTTAAACGAATAAATGTACCTTCATCTAAATATATTTATTTACACTATATACATTAATTTTGGATCTACAACGACTTATACTAACAAAAAACAGTAGCTGAGACTGATGCATCTTCTTAAAAAAATGATTGTTATTATGTTACGAAGAAGATTGTGTGTCTTATAGTGGTGTTGATACTGTGTTTGAGTTCATACTATTGAATCTATTGTTAGAAAATGATTGTTATGTTGATGCTGTGTTTGAGTTCATATTGTTTGATATGAACGTTGATGGTATGAGACTCTGAATCTTGCTGTAAGACTGTGTGTCTTATACTGATGTTGAGTTTGTACTGTTCTATTATGTACTGTTTTACAAGTAGGTAAAAATATACCACTACCCTTAACTAGTACAGATTAGAAGGGTATTGGTTGAACAGTGGATTGTTTGATGTCGTAACGGGCAAATTTTGGGTTATTACTTCGGAGAAATTCTGCCATACCCAAGGTTTATAATACTGTCTTAAATATCTAATCTTGTCTAATAAATAATAAAATATCATTGCTAATTAAGTATGAGTAGGCGTCATAAACCTAAGTATGCATTCCTGGCTAGTTCTTTGTTAGAGAAATAAAATTTATTATTCGTATCTAATTAACATTGGGTAGGTATTTTAAGGGTCTACTGAAATCGTTCACTGATAACCCTAGGCAATAAGTAAACGGTCCGATGTATAAATCAAATCATTACGCTCTTAGCCTAGCCAGTAGCCGTTCGACCAATTTCGTATCAAGCGTATGTTTTTATTCAAGGCTCAGCTTACTCTCTGTTAAGATCACGCAAACAAACACTTATTTTTTAGCTGGTTTTATAACCACAGCCAAGATAATAAAAAAATCCTTCATATATTTTTTGTACGTCAATTTTATTATTTTTCAACTCCACATTTTTTTCCCCAGAAGAAGCAACAAATTCTGTTGCGAAATATAGGGTTATTTAATAAAGGAGTTTTTTTTAATTGACAGACCGCTTACCCGAATTTAAATTAATTTTTTATAATATATGACGGTCGATAATTTCGTTTCAATTATATATATATATATACATATATATATATATATATATATATATATATATATATATATATATATATATTTGTAAATATTGCTTCCTACATTTTACGACGCTAATTATTCGAATTTTTAATTGAAAAAAAATGCAGCAAATTGCCTACTACAGGCAAATATTCACATCTGTTTCCTTACTGAGATTTAAGGCGTCCCAGTATATTCGGATGCACAATCCTTGATAGCTCAAGTGGTAGAGTGGTGGTCGGGCAAATTATGGACGTGGATTCGAATCTCGCTTAAGGACGAGATTTTTCAATAAAAAATTCGAATAGTTAGCATCGTAAAATGTAGAGAGCAATATTTACATTCACACTACTTCGCGAAAATGAAATTAATTTGCAGCATATATATATATATATATATAATATCTTCGTGACCTTGGTATGATAAGGTAAACTTAATAAGTCGGCGATTAAAGGTCTGGTTCATTACTAAGGCACGATCTATTATTATTATTGGAATGTATCTTTGAATAATTTAAACCATAGCAACTTAATTATTTGACATTTATATTGTCATTTATATTTTGTATTCTCTTGACAAAGGCATCATTGCCGAAACATGTAGAGTTATTTTAAATATATATACTTTGAAGTAATGAACCAGACCTTTAATCGCCGACTTATTAAGTTTACCTTATATATATATATATATATATATATATATATATATATATATAAAAATGAAAAGGATTTAACAATTAAGTGTATAAAGAAGATTTAAATGTAGCAAGTAGAGAATTTGTGTAAATAAAGAAGTGATAAACGAAGATTAAGATAAGAAATGTAATAATGAAAAAGATGTAATATAATAGGAAGATACAGTTAAAAAAATATTAAAATAAAGTGAAGAAGACTGAATCATTATTAGTTGCTGATATGTTAATAGTATATTTGTAGAAAAGGCAGTTCATATATATTTATTTCCTTTAAAAAATTGAAAGAATGGCAAATATAGAAGAAATTTAATACACATTTAAAATAGTTAAACATATTTTTTTTTATTTCGTAGATTAAGAAATTCAATTTCGGAATAACGAACTAAGACTCTGAGTTAATTATTATATCATTTTGGTATCCAACTACTCAGACAGCCTAGTCCAGAAACTAAACTAGGGACTAGGCTGAGTAGGTTTCAGTGGTTTTCCTTCTCGTTCGAGGCGAATGCCGACAGCTGAACATCTTAAGTCGCTCCACGGCGCCTACATAATAATAACTCATGGCTTGCCAATGCCCCTGTAATTAGATGTTGGGAAATGCTAAGGCATGAATTATTATTATTAAACTGGAATGTGTTTTTGAATAATGCCATTTTTATCTATGGCAATTTCACATATATAAATATGACATTAGTATCTGTCATTTATAATTTAAAATTCTTTGAAAAAGGCATTATTAGAGCCGAAACATGTAAGATTATTTTAAATATATCCATACTAAAATAAAACAGACCTTAAATTGCCGACTAATTAAATCTACTATAATATACAAAGGTCAAGAAATAATTATCTATATATATATATATATATATATATATATATATATATATAGGGTAAAAAAATAAAGAACTCTCATTAACTAATTAATGTTTTTTTATTGCCGGATTCCCCATATATATATATATATATATATATATATATATATATATATATATATATATATATATATATACAGAGTTACCGCTGAATGGCGACAACGCTAGGGGAACCTGATTACGTATAAATATAAAATAAAGAATACGTATAAATGTGTAACCGAAAATCAAAAAATAAATTTATTTGTAATAAAAAAATTAAAAAATTTTTAAGGTCAAAATGTAGTCGGTCCATTTTATTCCATATTTACAAAAATACTGCAAAATCTGCACAAAAATACATAAAATTCCTAGCCTTATTGTGAGGATAACGTATAACAATAAGTTCCTATTCATAAGAATAGTGAATGTTGTTATTTCTTACCAAAACATAGTCAGCCACACATATGGCGATGTTTTTTTTTGTGTGGATATCAATAAAAGCCTTTACGTCGAATATGTTGACAAGCCTATGGCGCATTTTAATTAATGTAATTATAGTTAAATAGTTCGAACGTCAAACTTCTTTTAAAATAAAATTATTATGCTTCTTGAGCTTTATGTAGCGTAGCTAGGTTTTAATTATTTGTTTGCAATTATTTATATATATTTTTTTTCTTTAAATTTGTGGTGGTACTGACAGAACAAAATATTTCTTCGGTAAAGGGAATTACTGATGATATAGAGGTGGAAGCCCGTGTTGCCGCCTGTATATTTAACTCGTCGAACAAAGAAAAATAAGTTTGTCGTTACTACGTGAACATTGGGACACCATATTTTCTATGAAGGCATTACCCATAAGTATCTTTTACCCCTTATTTCCTTTATAGTTATACAAAACTAAGATCGTATATAGTTACATATATACATGTTATGATAGCAATTCTAACCGAAGTTGATTAAATATTATCTGTAAAATAATGATTTTAAAATGAAATTTACCTTATTTTGTTTAGTACCAATCAACTCATTATATTCCATATTATAACTTAGTAAACACTGATTTTCAGATATATTTTCGTGTTGGTCCTGGATCTCAGTATTAATGCCAATGGTATAGCTCTGTTGAAGTAACACTGTCCGTCTTCTTGTATCTTCTGACATTTATTTTGCATTAATTTTTTTATTCATATACAAAAGATAATATTTAATCAAGGAGCATGTTTATTCCATATTTTTATCCCAAGCCTGTATCCTCTTACAAAGCAGATAGGTATTTTCCTCATAGTGTCCCTTACAGATAATTGTTACCGAGTTGAAATGTCATTGATAAATGTATTTGTACACTTTTTGTTTGAAAACGTTGACCTTATTTTATCATTTTGCTCCCCTTTATTAACGGCGTTTTATTTCAGCGCGCTCAAGAGATAGGTGCGAGTCTAATTGCGTCCATTATTATCGCTTAAATGATTTACTATCTGTTTGATTGTTATGAATAAATGTTCTGTGACAACTGATAATATTCGGGTTAGTTAAATATAACTTGATATGTCTGAAATCCACACAATATTCACTACGTTTAGCGCGTACAATAGAATGTTATTGATTTCGTATTTATGCATATATCCATGTAGTATATGAAGACGGTAATTAAATTAATAGTTTTCAAGGGCGTGAGGTATTTAAAGCGTGAAAATACGAGGGATGCTTGACATGATCTCGATCTGTCAAAAAAATAAAAAGAATTGTTTACATACTCACCTTGCAATACAATACATTTATAACTTTGTTTGCATTTTTACATTTCATAGTAAAAGGTGCACGTTGAAGAATAGCAGTCTCCGCCGTTGGCAGATGGAAGGTACAGCAGACCGATTTTCATGTGGCCGGTGGGAGAATTTGTACGTGCGTCAAGTAAGGGTCAGAGTTAGATAGAGACAGTATTCGGAAAAATGAAATGCAAACTCTTTGTGCGAGTCGTGAATTGGGACGTAGTAAGGGATAAATTCAGAAAATCATATTGTTGAACATGTTTATAATGGTTTGTATTTCACTAAATTAAGGCAAATAGAAGTAAAATAAAACGCATAGTTTCATGTAACATGTTTAATTAAAATGTCTTACCTTACCTACTAGCTAATAGCGTACTAACATCACATTAAGGGGATGACTGAATAAGATTGTTAGCTACACTTAACGGTAGAAAGGCTTAGGATTAAGTAAAACTAATTTGGATATTTAACTGAATTATTGGCAAATAATGTTTATGCTAATCTCTTTCTCATTATAATCACATTGTAAACTTTCTATATGTACAAACGAGCGTAGGCGAGTGTTGTAATAACATTATTTAATAGTCGTGGAGAAAAGAATATTATTAATACTAATATTATTGGAAATAACAATGAAAATAATAATTACAATAAGAAATAATACATAAATACTCAAAAATAATTATAGGAGAAAACAATAATAAACAATAACTAAGTTTCAAAAAAATTACGGTAAATTATACATACAATTATATAAAAAGTTATGCAGAATCACTATCACTGACTTCCTCTTGCTCTCCGATTCAGAGTCTTCACCCAAATTAATAATGAACTGGTCTGTAACTTCGTCTATGAGAGGTTCCGCTTCCAAAAACTTTTGCTCCCACTTTATCGCGTGGTCACAACATTTATTCCATTCAGCAGCACTAAATTCATCAAAAAAGTTATCACATAACTGTTGAACATATCTAATAGTGAATGATACATTTTTTTGTGCCATATATTGTTTAAGAGATGCCCATACTAACTCAATCGGATTTAAATTTGGGTGGTATGGCGGTAATCGCAAAACACTATGGCCACGTTGTGTTAACATTTCATCTATCTCGAACGTTTTAAATGTTGGCTTATGTACTTTAATAATATTATATAAATCGGGCTTGAGCATGTTATTGTCGAAGTAAATATTTTTAGACCTTAACCAGTCTATCATAACTGATTTCCTGCTATTAGAATTCGGTGGTTTATCTTTTTGGACATTATGATAAGGAGCATTGTCAATTACTAGGACAGACTTTGGAGGTAGGTTTGTAATTTTCATAATTCATCTCGTGATGATAATCTCCCGTTGTGGTATTAGACTTAAAAATCAATTTAGCATTCGGAATGAATCCCGTCTCGCATCCAGCATGAACAATAATTAGTCTTAGGCCTTTTGATATAGGCCTTGCTAATCCTTTATTGGAATTGTCACTCCAACAAGTAGCCACGGTATGAGAACTGTGGATGTAAGTTTCATCCATATATATAATCGGTCTTTTTTCATTTCTGTAGCTTTGAATGGTACGCAAATAAGACACTCTTAACTGACGAATGTCGAGCTTTTCCATTAACAACTTGTTGGTTTTTGTTTTTCTCCAACGAAAGCCCATATATTTTACTACTTTCCGAAGAGAATCTATTCCTCCAGTGTATCCTGTTTCTTTAAATTTTCTTAGAATTTTTGGCATTGTAGGCACAATTTTGTCAACAGTAAAGGTATTTAAAATTGACGCAGCACACCTTTATCTGCATCGTCTAAGTCGGTTTTGGGCTTGGTTTTTTTTTTTTTTTTTTTCTTTGGCGATGTAAAAGATGAACCGGCACCTGCGTTTATTTCACTTTTTTCTTTAACAATCCGTCTAATACTTCTCTCAGAAACACCCGTTGCGGCAATAACGCGTTCATATAACTGATCCAGTGGAATTTTGAGTACCCCTGAAGTTTTTTCTTCTTGCATATATTTAAATACATTTGAGATCACTTCACGAGTTTGACTGTGTAAAACACATTTATTTAATTTACTTTTAAACTCCATTATTCACTACCTTAATACGGCACTGCACTACTGTGTTTATCGCTTAAAACGATGTAAAACACTGAATGCCAGAGGTTCCCCTACCTATGAATTTCGTGCGCATCTCGAGGGCGGTACTTCTAACCGGCCACATGAAAATCGGTCTGCTGTACGCGCGTACCTGGCAGAATCTCTTAGAGCGTGCAAACTTACCTTTCATACTAAAAATTCCCTTTCGATCTTGTTGTGTATTGCGAAGGGAGTTTTTTATGTTATCTACCTAGCTATGAAAGAAGCGAGTTAGAAAACAAAAAGAAAATATTTTTCAACGTAAGAACCATTAACACTAACACACTTATTCCAACGTTTCTTTAATAACGCCATGCCTTCGAAAAAGAATTCTTTTGTTAATTTCGCAAAATACGACACCACAGCGTTTTCCGCGTGAGAATTTGATAAAAATCAACGGCCTCGCAAGTGTTCTTCGAGTTTTGGAAAGAGATAATAGTCACAGTGGGCAAGGTCGGGACTGTAGGATGGATGTCGTAATTTACCGAAGCCGCATTCATTGGTTACTGCTTGAACAATTCGTGCCTTTTTTGAGCAAAATTGTGGGCTCTTATAGGGCTCGCTTATAACCGTGTTCAAGTTCTTAATTGTATCTTTGAAGACATTTTCCATTATTGCAGTCCCAATTAAGAGAATCCTCCCCGCGTTCCAGAAAACTGGCCATCGCTTTTCCCGCAGAAAACTGCGTTTTTGCTTTCTTGGGCGGTGGAGAGCCCTTATAAAACTATTGCATGGACTCTTGCTTCGTAGGAAGGTCTTAGTGGCGTGCGCAAATTTCATCCTCAGTTACAATTCTATTAAAGAAGTCTTCATCTTAAGATAAAACAGTCAAATTCTCTTTTCACACAATTTTCGTTCGGGACTGCACAGCTTGCGAATCCATAATTTTCTCCATACACGGCTACCATTCTTTCATAAATATTCTTCGGGCTATTGCCTTCTTTTGATAAAAATATCAGGACTCTTCTTAAACGAATGTAAAAGTAACAAATGTTAAGCGATTCGAACCAAACTTGGAGATGACACTATAAAATGTCACAGAATTTTGACGTAAGACAATTTTCTTGATAGCATATTGTTTTCATAGCTAGCTGGGTAACATAAGAAACTTCCCCGGTAGATTCGACAGAAATTTCGTACAATGTACATTTTTTCTATCCTTACTGTTGGATAGATGGTATATGTCCCAAAAGTAATTCAACGGGACTAGTTTCGGTAGGTGGAAAATTCTATTTTGTAAGATAGGTACATTAAAGATAGTGAACCTGAAACAACAACATGCAGTGGCAAGCTTAAATGGGATACCATACAATGTCTGCGTATTCGAGTTTGCTGATGACAGACGAATCGAGAGACTTCAGAACGTAAGAATCTATAAAGTATTTAAAGGGTTTTGCAATAGGAATGTAACATTTGAATTGCGCGCTCATGATGTGACAGGTCAATAATGGTTATTGGTCGGTAGTAGACAGATGGGAGCTAGCAAACATGCAGCTCTACACGATACAACAACGCGTCCGTATTGCAAGTCTGTTATCTTGTGGGGGGGGGGGGGGAGCTGACATAGTGGGTGAGATTCCTCACGACTCTCCAACGACAGGCTCTGTTGGGAAACACGGAGCTATGAACAGCACGGGAGCCTATCGTGGGGCTCCTTCCGCTGAATCCTGAGGCCGAAGGCCAACAATGGTGTATGGTGTCGCGCAGCCTATGCCGAGGAAATTTGGGAACCCGGCTGCGCAAACAAAAAAATCAACATAATGACTGATAGTCAGGCGGCTATTAAAGCCATTATGAATCTATCTACCAGGTCTAAATTGGTGAAATATTGTAAACAGGTCCACAATAGATTGTCACAGGACAATACTGTGTCGCTAATATGGTCGGCAGGACATGAGGGAATTAATGGCAAAAACATAGCCGACGAACTGGCCAAGGAAGGTACTAATAGGAACTTCATAGGACCAGAACCTTTATGTGGAATCGCTAAGGATTCCGCTAAAAGGGAGATCTGGTAATGGCTAGAATGTGAACATAAAAAGAAATGAAGACTAACGGAAAGTCAGCTCTACACTGAAACAGTACTATGTGAGCTGGACGCTAGGTTTTCAGTCAACCTAATTTGTAATAACAAAAAAGAAATTGAAACAAGTACTGGACATTGTCCTTTAAGGAAGCATCTGCACAGCATGGGCTTGGTTAGCAAGTCCTGGTGTAGATGTGAAAAACAGGAGAAAAATAGCCTTCATGTAATATGAACGCGTGAAGAACTGAAGGAAAACATTTCGGAAGGAATCTCTTGGATCCTTCGAGGGTACTTAAACTTTGCCTGAGGAGGATAGTGGCTTTTATCGAGGACAAAAGAGTAATAGCGTGGAACTGAGTGATCTATTGGGGTCAACCCAAAACAGAAAAAGAAAAGATGAAAGACATCACCCCAATTTTTAATAAGATCTAGATTCTTCTGCAAACTTTGAGCGTCATCAATAATATAGATTTCGAAATTGGTCTTTATATCATAAACGAAAGCTAAAATGGGATAGTGAATTTTTAATAAAAGCTCGTTGATGAAAACTACGAATAAAAGTGGACCCAAATCCGAACTTCGAGGAACACTTGACATGCCAACGAACGCATTAGAACGGTATACATTGTGATAGATGTAAGACAAACGATTCTCTAAATATGACCTTAAAAGATCAATTACAGATGGAGCAGGACCAAAAGAGCTAAGTTTAGATAAACGATCTTGATGGAATATCACATCAAGGGAGTGTGAAAAATCTGTATATAAGGCACTTGTCGGAAGAGAAATAGTACAAAGCCTAGCTAAAGTTGATCTGCCATGGATAAAATCATGTTGATTTGAGACGACAAAAATAACCGAACATTTACATGTACAGATGTATGAGGTGTAGTAAAAAACATATGGCAAATGTCTTTTTAAAGTAGTAGCTGCTGATGCTACATTTATTTGAAATAATAAATCCGATAGCCTGATTCGTTGAGACAGACCATGTTAGAGCTAGTTGTGAAAACTAATTGCAGAATCGTATGCATAGGTTCTTTGTGCGAAAAATTGAAAAAAATCGAATTTCATCGATTACAGCGTCATTTATAATGAATTGGAGAAAATGTTTGAGTTAAATCCAATGTAATTTTTTCAGTAGAATTCGAATCTGTAATAAAATATACGGGTTCCTATTGAAGATTTCAAAGTTACCCTCGCCTCACCTACATGGAGTGAACTGCTTATTTTTAGAGATATTTGAAAGTTCCAAGTTAAAAAATGCTGCCTGTATATTATTTTCTAATTCCACCTCTCTTCATACCTGTCTAAACACTGTTTCAATTTAATAATATGCAAATTATCAAAGTTAATCTTTAAATTTAATAAACTTGGGCGAGGAGCCTAAAGATTATGAATAATAATTTGACAACCCTACATTTTGCTTATATACTGCTTTCATGACGACATGAAGACAGTTATATTTATATACGTAATTAATAGCTAAACCAGCATGCATTCACGACTGTGTTATGAAGTTTACGGAAGTTAAAACAGTATTTTAGAAGCAACACTAACTTTATATCATCTAATTTAGTCGTTCTATTTTGATTAATAGACAAAGTAATATGTTAATATATTCTTCTATTTTGCGTTCGAAATGAACTCATTATGAAACCCAAAACAGTATCGAAATGAGCTTCATTTCGATACACTTTTTTTCATTTTTCAATGTTGGCGTTGTTCGAATACAGAAATAAATATCTTTGCTGTCATTGATTTTAAGAATTTATGTACATTTGACAGATATGATATATGTCCGTATTTTACACAAACAACGTATGTTGTATACAATTGACAACATATATATGTTTCTATGTCACTCATGTTTATATTTTTAAATGAAATATCAAGTAATGTTAACGAAAATTAATAAATAATATGTAATATAATATACTTTGCGGATAGCAAGATTTAAATTTGAAAATGTCAAGTATCAATGTGACCAACTGCATGCTTTATATAAAAATTAAACTCTGAACTTTCAAATTAAATAATTCGAATTTAAGCAATTTATTAATGTAAAAAACGCAAAATAGAAAAAATAGTATAAAAAACTCGTTTCATAAGGCCTTTTGCCGCACTCGCTCTTTAGAAAACTCGCCGCTATCGCGGCTCGTTTTCTAAACTGATCTCGTGCGACAAAATGGTGCCTTATGAAACTTGTTTTTTAATATACTATTTTCATTGTGTTTCCTCGAGATTTGAAAGATCTACTGGCTTATTTATACTAATTATGTCTAGAATTTACAAACAACGTGCGTATTTTTATAAATGAATGCTCGTCTAGAAAAATCAGAATCACATAATTTTTATAGATATTTCAAATTATATTGCTTTGATGTATACATTTGTAGCGTATTTATTAAATTAAAAGTTAATTCATTTTTTAACGAACAAAATACACGAATACGTTTTATTTTTCCTCACCATATGCACATGAGTTACGCGGATGACTATCAGATTTTGTTCGGAGAGTTATTTCTTTTAGGGGTAAGCCACTCTTTTCTTTTTCTTGATGTTAAAATGAGCGCACCATTTCGCTATCAATAATAATGTGGAAAAAAACGGTCGAAATTGTTGACAAACTAAAGGATTATGAGCTAAGAAAGAGGCACAAATGTTGACACCCTAATATTTATTATTTTCCCAGTTTTTGAGCTATGCCCACTAGGGTGGAGCGAAAAATTTTTTTTAAATTTAGTTTTTCCTGTATTAAACATCGATGCTCTAAGTACTTAAAAGTGCAGAGAAAAAATCTTATCTTCCTAGGTCAACGTCTTGAGGTGGCGCACAAGACTTTAATTTGTGGAACTTTATCATTTATAAAAAAGTAAACAGTGTGGTTTAACATTTGGAACTTATTGCAAGTGAGAATTAATGAATATTAAATCACATTCTTACATGTAAATTTCGACTTATATGATGCGTTCATAACTACAATCCGACAAACTAAGTTTGTACCAGTATGCAGAACACACCCTTTCGCGACAACGAACTTCCTGGTAATTAGGTTAATTAAGAATTAAGAAATACTGAAAAAACAAGTCAATCAACGGGAGGAAACGTACAGACGGCGTTTCGTTCTGGTTGGAACTTTTCAATGCACGGCATTCCTCGAAGACAGACATTGCTTTTTCATTTCTATACTTTCTGTATATATAGTTAACATTTGGAACTTACTGCAAGTGAGAATTAATGAATATTAAATTACATTCTTACATGTAAATGTCGACTTATATGATGCGTTCATAACTACAATCCGACAAACTAAGTTTGTACCAGTATGCAGAACACACCCTTTCGCGACAACGAACTTCCTGGTAATTAGGTTAATTAAGAATTAAGAAATACTGAAAAAAACAAGTCAATCAACGGGAGGAAACGTACAGACGGCGTTTCGTTCTGGTTGGAACTTTTCAATGCACGGCATTCCTCGAAGACAGACATTGCTTTTTCATTTCTATACTTTCTGTATATATAGTTAACATTTGGAACTTACTGCAAGTGAGAATTAATGTGTGGTTTAAATTTGTTTTTATCCAATAAATTCAAACAGTTACAGTCTTTTATTTACTCACATAAAGCATATTTAATACAAAAACAAAAATCATTCGTTAGCAAATTGTAAAGGATCTCGTTGTTGAAAAAATTGAGATTTCGACTCAAACAGTGGTATGTCTTGCCTTGCTTTAATTCTAGAGCGAATGAAACCGTCTCTTGCTTCTGATCCACAAACAGATATTGAAGCTTCAGTGACGAGCTTGACACACCTCTCTACTGCTTGGGTATGACAAGGAAACATCCCAAATTGACTGAAATTATTTCCCGAACGAATCAGGTTTGAAATTTCTGTATTAGAATATTTCATAGTCATTGGTGGTTCAGTTATTCTCACATTCGACCAATTTATTAACTCATAGTAATTCGTCGCATTTACTTGAAGTTGTGGAAGGCGGAAATCGCGAAATTTCTTGCTTTTAATACACACATTTTCTTTTCTTGCTTCTAATACTCTTCGGAGAGCCAATTCTCTAATTTTTGAAGTATCATCTTGAAGCATGGCCAACAGCATATTTTCTGGGTGTGCGAAGAATAAATTTCTGTTTATAGTTTTTAAAACAATACTCTTAAGGTCATCTCTTAAATATAAACTTCTCTTGACCATGTTGAAAATAATAGTTTTACGCTGTGACTTATTTTCTTTTGAAGTTATATTTAAAGTTTTGTCTTTACGACCATCAAAATAAATAGAAGTCAGAGGCTTTTCATTGCTAATAGAGCTCAACTGCTTTCGAACTTTTTTCCTTTCTCGACGTATTTTACTACGATCTATTAAGCTTGATGAGTTTTCCGCATCTATAATGTTTAAATCAACCATTACTGCGTTTACAACAAATGCTGCAGATCGATCTGAAACTCCAGTCCTGTCACAAGCTGTAGCAAGGGTTTGCAACTTTTGTCTCATCTGCTTATTTCCCTTTTGATTTTCTCTTTTGTGAACTTTTCTTTTTCGTTCATTAAAGCAAAAATCATCTTGCCCTGATTCTGATGTTTCACTTGAAGTGCTACTGCATGACCGATGTAATTCTGACATAGACGAAGAAGTACTTGAAGTCATGTTTTTTTGAACGAATTGATCATATTTTCTCTTTCGAACTTCATTGCGTCGTATAGATTTTGTTGTCAACCTATCCACACAGCCAATATACATCCTACGCTCATTTCGTTGGTCCTTTAAAAACTTTTCCTCTGCTGGAGGTATTTTTGTCACACATTTACATATGTTTCTGGACGCGCACTTACAGGTTGCGATGTCAAATAATTGTTTTTGAGATTCCTTTAAGAAATTTTGTTTTTTTACTTCACTGCGCAGTTTCTTCATATTTTTGTATTTGTTGTAATAGGAAATCAATCTTGCTAAGATTTGTTGATGACTTATTATAGGAATCGATGCCTTTTTCCATATTTGTTCAATATCAGTAGCAATTATTTCACATATGCACTTAATTGAAGGATCTTTTCGGTTGTTCAATTCAAAATTATCATTTTTTAGCCACAGGTAATATTTAATAATATCACAATGCGTAGGCAACACATTAGCACTTAATGTAATTGGTTTTCCAAATACAGAGCAACACAAATCTTTCCTAGTTTTCGGCATTTTAAATCTTTCCTCAGCAATCACGTTTTAACTTTTGGTAACGAAAATTTTACGTTTGATTAAGTTTTATAAACTTTTTTAACACGTTGCACTTCTAAATACTATGAAGAAACTGAAAGAAACTGTTTAAAATGATACTTTATTTTATGCATGGGAATCCCCTAACTTGAGCAATAAACTTAAGTGTTGCCAACAGTTTTATTTAATGGTAGATAAAAAAGATTTTTAAATTGTACTTTTCTGCCTTTATGTAAATTAGGTTATTTTTCAAACTTCACCCTTCATGCGCCACCTCGAAATAAAGTCGCAGAGTCTTGTTATTTTGCATAAATAGTGCTTTCTAATAGGGTCATCAATTAACAATACAGGAGTTTTCAAAATTAAAAAAAAAATTTTTTTGTTCATTTTCACTCCACCCTAATGCCCACTCAATGCAAATATTCGATTGCCGTTAATTGGTTACAATACTTTCTAATGGCCAACGTCAGTTGATTGGAGTAAATCATCATTAATCATGAATTAAAGCGTTTAGCCGACTTTCGTCAATGGTCTTTCTGCACGTTGAGAATAGTTTATGTCAAAATGGTCCTCTTTAAATCGAGAAAATCATTTAACTTATAGGAGTACTCCAAAATTACATGTTCTCTGTAAACGGCACAAATAATTCTAGTAACTTTCGGTACATTAATTCCTTTGCTGAACTCGAACATCGGAAATCCCAGTTCTTCCTATTAGTCGTTCCATTTTATTTTGTCAATAATTAATACAGTCTTTGCACAATTTTGAAATTTCAAAAACTATTCTATTAAAGAATAATGCGACATTTTATTTAGTAATTATTAGTATTTAGACATATTACTATGAGTTTTACTTGTTATAGTTGAGGTATGTTATTGTCATATGAGTAGACACCCACGCATATTTCTCTCTAGACTCTTAAATATTGTTTGTGTATCTCAGGGTTATATTTTGGGTCCTACGTAATTAGGCCTAACATCTAATGTAAACTCTAGGAAATGATACAAGATGTAAGCTGTTCAAAATTCTTTTATTGTATATATTTGTATTTTCACAGGTCATGTATTCTAAATCTTAAAATATCTCTTTGTTTAACTTAGTTACCATTATAAACTTTTGTGAGAATTGTTAAGAAACACATAGTTTTGAAGTCTTTCTTAGATTTTTATTAAATCTAGATTATTTTACTTAATCTAGGGGGTTTGAATTCTCCAAACGTTAAGCTATGTCTCAAGGTGTTTGACTTGACTCTTTAAAATATAAATTTCTATGGATACCTTGATTTTACTCATATTTATTTCTAAGAAAATGTGTTACTGAACGTTTGTCTAGTGGAAGTCTAGTTCCTATAGAATAAAACGTCTATCTCCAGACTGTATATACTTTTATTTGATCCCTAATTAATGAATCTTTGATTACAAAATTCAATGACGCAGATATCATAAGGTTGTTTGTGGAATTCCGTTCCTAGGCAGTTGCTTAGATATCTTGCATAAATATTCAGTCACAGTGATGTATTTACTATTAATTAATTTAAACTAATTATCAATATACGTTTTGAAATATTAGATTTGAGTTTTTACAGACTTAAAATTATTATGCGTAGCTCTACTTACGCCAATCTCTACATGTTTTCAAATTCTTCGTGATACTTTATATGAATAGATTTTAAATACAATTATAAATTAAAAATTATTGTACAAAAATATTATGGAATACTATACTAATAATCGAAAATTAATAATGCTTCAAATTATAAACTTGGATATGTAAAATAAATGTTTACACCTTTCTAAATAAATGTTACGCCTATTCAAACCGTGGCTAGCATTAGAATATCGTGTTATGCAATTTCACTCATATATATATATATATATATATATATATATATATATATATATATATATGGACTCGGTGATTTTAACACTTTCTCCACTGTCTCTATTTAATTCTAATTATCTTTCATTTTCGGACATTACTTACATTCCAATCCTCGTATAAAAATATCATACAGTATAGAAAATAATTTTCACTTATTCTTTTCGGTTCCTTCTTTTCTATATTTTTTCTCCTCTTGCCGTAGTTAATTATTTCCAAAATTAAATTGGTAAATTATCATTTCTTTTGCTTAAAAACATTTAAACGGAAAACAGACCTTGACCTACTTGTATCAGCATTTGAAATTCAAAAATACCTTTTTCTGATTACTACTTATCGGTCATTTACTTTCTGTCTTGCGTACTGTTCTTTGCACATCGTCTATGCTTTCAGTACGCTTAAAACTTTTGAATTCACATATTGGTTGGACGTTTGAAGTTTTGTTTACAATTTATATATGCTTTTCTTACAGCTCCTATACCATATAATCGGTATTTAACATTGCAATATACTTTTGAAGCTTATTAATATTATCGATTTATCTTCGATAAGTTATTGAGCATGTCTTCAAAGAAATTTGAGTACATCAATACGTTAAGTATGCATTACGCATTTGTTAATAAATGAAACAGACATGCGTTACACACAGCTGTATCTGTACACATGGACTTTACTTCATTAACCAAATAGACGAAGTCAATTGAGCAGAAACACGTCTTTGGCTGAAGTGAAAGTTGGGAAATACGGGGTGTATGTCCATGTGTACAGATACAGATGTGTGTAATGCATGTCTATTTCATGAGCTTGTCTTATTTGATTTTTATACCATCGCACAGTGCGAAATTTCTTGAGTTTACCGGAACTTAATTACTCAAAACAGTAAAACAATTCTATTTGTTGGTTTTTAAAATTTTTAATAAAAATTAATATGTTTTCTTTAAAGTTTTTGAGATTATTTGTGTTTTTTATTATAGAACATTTAAAAGAACATAAAAGCATTTTATAACAACATTTTTGAACACCTATTCAGAACTAGTCTCATTGCAATCGTTTGCAGACTTGCAATCATTACACGGGCCTGCAAATCTTTCTAACAACACTAAAACTTCTGGCGTAACTTCACTATGCTTGGTTTTGGGTGCTTTACGAAGACTAGCGATGTACGGATCCGACGAAATAAGCAGTCGATAAAATAAATCCGTATTTGTGTCAATTCTTGGCGTTTTTCTAGTAAAAAGTTCGCCATATTTTCTGCAGTCTTTGTTTCTTGCCTCCTGAGCTTCTTCTGAAAATTGTCCGATCGGAAGAATGCAAGACGCTATAATATCCTTTCCATGACAAAGGACTTTATGCACACTTACGGGCATTGAGTACCAGAAATATTCTTTCAAATACAATTCCAAAGTTTCTCTTGCATATTCGCCGAATTTTTCTGAATTTTAAGACCACAATTTAGGCACTCTAACAGCACATGAAAACGTTTGATCAATTCTAAGTTAACGCCAGTTATTTCGGCAGACTTTTCTGCATTTCTAAAGAATTTCATCGCGGTATTACCATCGTTTGTGTTTCCGGTCTGCTGTTTTGGCATATCTATAAGCAAGCCAAGCTCCTCTTTGACTTTTTGTTGAATGTATTTTTTCTTCTCTGAAATTTTTTTAAATTTTCTGCTCCACGAGCTTGCCATGCTTTAATATCATGGAGGGGCGATAGTCATACAAAAGATCATATTTGCTGTAACCTGAAATTGCTTGCCATCTACAAGTATAGTGGTTGGAGTAAGTTGAGATATTTGTTCTTTCACTTTGTTTACTTCTGAGGTAATTACACTGACTGTTTCTTTGGTAAAAACGAACTTAATGGGGCGACAGTACCGTGTGGAAGAAGAAGCAGGGTTTTTCCATATTAGTGACTGATTATCACCATTATCATTTACGGAGCACATTTGGATTGGTACCATTGATACACTAAACATACTATCATCAGAGCTATGTTTGTCCAAATACTTTTGTCGATAGTTAACTTGTTCCGCCCCATCACAACCCCACTTTACGATAATATTTAGTGCTTTAACGTTTGACAAAGTTCTAAGAGTCTCTTCAAGCCTTGTACAAAGTCTTGCTATGGTATGATTTATAAGCGACTGAACTGATACTTCAGCTGAAACTTCAGTTATTATTATGTCCTTTGGATAGCATAACCTCTTTGCCTCCTTTACAACATAATAAGGTGGATACAAAGTGCAACCGTGATGTTTTGCTTGATCCCGATGGTTTAGATGAGCTGGAGCACTATTACAGAATCCTAATTTGAAGCGATAATGATAATGACGTCCATGTATGTTGCAATTGTTGTGCTATAGGTGGTAAGAATATTGGAGAAAACATTGCTTTGCAGCCTTCGAACATGTTTCCATTGAATAATCCTCGTATGTAAGTTAAAATTAAGAAAGGTTCTTTATAGTGCGAAATAGTCATTAATAACAATCAAATCAACCAGATACAACAATAAAATTGTCTCAAATTATTATTAGGTAATTCTACTGGTGGCGGTAAAGGACAAATTGAAGGATTAAATGTATACGAATCAATGAAAACCTTCTACGAATACTTTTTTCATTTTTCTATTTTACAGGAGGTAAAAATGCGCGATTGTGAAAGGATAGACGAAAACAAATGTTGTATATTTGTGTAGGCTTCTGAAGGACAAGTTTTATGAGGTGAAATGTTTCCATTTTAAGAGGAATATTCACGAACGAAAGGCGACCGTTTACAATACTCGTGGGATTAGATGAACTGACTGACTTTCACTACAGTCGGCGCGTTTTCCACCTGGGTATCATTGCTCGTTCGTGATTTAAGTTTACTAGAATATCTTTCTTTAAAGAATTAGGTTATTGTTGAATATTTAATGTTTAATAGTCCTTATTTAAAATGAACATATTCCATATACATATACATATACGTATATATATATATATATATATATATATATATATATATATATATATCAATTGATAAATTCTAGGAGTTTTTTGGCTTTTATATGAAATATTTACAAATATCAAATTAGTATGTAATTGCAAAGTAAGTGAGGATGTAAACATTGCTGTCTACAAATTACAAAGCAAATCATACGAAATTTTGAATTGAAAAATATTGTCTACGTTGGGACTTGAACCTAAGTCTACGGTTTGCCGGACCGTTGCTTTACCACTTAAGCCACGATAGGCCTTGGTTCAAGCTATTTAGAAATGCATATATTATATTTATCAATTGATATATTTAATGAACGGCTAAGAAATTATCTAAATATATATATATATATATATATATATATATATATATATATATATATATATAAGTGATTAGATAATTTCTATATATATATATTTGAAAAAAATGTGTGAAAGCCGTATCCATCCGGGATGTGCAGACGTCGAAGTTTCATAGTTATTACTAATTGTCAATACACCTTACCCAGAAATAGATACGACTTTCATTTCTATACTGCGTGTATATATACTAATGATGTTAAACGTATTTCTGGGTAAGGTGTATTGACAATTAGTTATAACTATGAAACGTCGACGTTGCACATCCCGGATGGATACGGCTTTCACACATTTTTTCATTTTCCCGGACAACCTGGATGGTTGACGCCGTGACACGTTGCAGCTACATTCTTAGACCAAGGTGATTTTGTCATGTGTAGAAATTGATGCAACGAATTAGAGCGGCAATGGCATGTATGTGAGAATTCAATAATTATGAGTTCTCATTAGCATTACGTTTAACATCATTAGTATATACACACGCAGTTTAGAAAAGAAAGTCGTATCTATTTCTGGGTAAGGTGTATTGACAATTAGTAATAACTATGAAACGTCGACGTCTGCACATCCCGGATAGGTACGGCTTTCACACATTTTTTCATTTTCCCGGACAAACTGGACGGTTGACGCCGTGACACGTTGCAGCTACATTCTTAGACAAAGGTGATTTTGTCATGTGTAGAAATTGACGCAACGAATTAGAGCGGCAATGGCATGTATGTGAGAATTCAATAATTATGAGTTCTCATTAACATTACGTTTAACATCATTAGTATATATACACGCAGTATAAAAATGAAAGTCGTATCTATTTCTGGGTAAGGTGTATTGACAATTAGTAATAACTATGAAACGTCGACGTCTGCATATCCCGGTTGGATACGGCTTTCACACATTTTTTCATTTTCCCGGACAACCTGGACGGTTGACGCCGTGACACGTTGCAGCTACATTCTTAGACAAAGGTGATTTTGTCATGTGTAGAAATTGATGCAACGAATTAGAGCGGCAATGGCATGTATGTGAGAATTCAATAATTATGAGTTTTCATTAGCATTACGTTTAACATATTTATATATATATATATATATATATATATATATATATATATATAAGGTAAACTTAATAAGTCGGCGATTAAAGGTCTGGTTTACTTCAGAGTATATATATTTAAAACAACCCTACGTGTTTCGGCAATACGCCTTTGTCAAGAGAATACAAAATATAAATCATTTATATTTTCAAATAAATCAAATATCTCTTGCATATGTTAAAATTTAAAAATCGCATAGACATAATATTAGAAATAGCTCATCAATATAATGGAGGTTTATCCCATTATAATATATAGTAGATTAAATTAGTTGTCGATTTAAGGTCTGCTTTACTTTGATATGTATATATTTAAAATAATCTTACATGTTTCGATACATAGTCCCCTTTTCAAAGAAATTTTAAATATAAATACTATTAGTTCACAATAGAAAAAGAAAATAATTCAAAAACTAACTTCCTAGACTCACAAAAAAAAGATCTTAACAAAATTATACCACAAACCAACTACATCCGATCGTTTTCTGAATTTCAATTCATGCCAATCTATATCACACAAGAAGAATGTAGCAACAGGTTTAATTAATAGAGCGATTAAACTAACAAACCCAGACTTCAGACCAGAAATTTTGTTACAAACAAATGATTCTCTACAAAAACATACATAAAACGAAAATTATATCAACACTACAACACAAATAAAATAAATACCACAAAAACCAAGGCAAAAAACCCCCAAACTACTTATAAATATGTCCCACTACCTTATATAAACATCCTGTCAGAAGAAATAAACAAAAACTTGACACCATATAAAATAAAAGTAGCTCACAAAAATTCCAATAATCTCAACAACCTACACTCAAAATTAAAAGACAAAACACCTACATTAAAGAAAATACACGTGATTTATGAAATTCCATGCAATGACTGCGAAGGCGTATACATCGGCTAAACAACACATTATCTACAAGAACGTTTAAATGGACACAAATTTTCAAACAATAGCCCTTAAAAAACACATCAAACAAACAAAACACACTTTCAATTTCGATAAAACCTCAATAATTACATCTGAAATAAACAACAAAACAAGAAATATACTAGAAAGCATCCACATACAAAAAAACACAAATTCAATCAACGGCCGAATAAATCTTTCTTATAATTCTAAAAACCTGCCGCCTTAATTAATTTCGTGTCGATCAAAAATAACTCCTGTCAAAATCTTCTGTCACATTTTATACGCCACAATTATACTACGGCAATAATTTAGATAGAAATGCATAACAAATACGTCACAAATTTTTTTCACAAATAAATACTGATAGGCGGCACTTATTGTCTGTCAAATCATCTTCGTATATAAAAGTATTTAAATTATAAGAGAGAAGATAACATCTCCGAAAGTTGATTTATTTTTTATATATCATCGCATGAGATTGTTAGCGACATTTTATATGTATTACATATAAAATTCTAAGCCTAGAAATCGTGGATATTTTCAGAAAGTACAAAAAGCTCTACATTACTATTGTCTGGAAAATACACTCGAAGCTATTGTCAGCGGTTTACTTCTTAATGAGGAGCCCTACAGATCAATCCACGAACGTGCTTTCTATGTTATGTTCCTAATACTATTTTAAAGAAGTAAATCTTCATATCAGTATTTAAAAATTTGTATTAGACGGGCGGGTAGTTGTAATGAGAAATTAATATTTATAATGTCGTCTTAGATGTAGAATACGTTTAAAAAAAATAAAAATTAGTGGAAAATTAAATAGAACAGACCACTTTTTGGGCGAGCGAAAGGTTACAAAATTATAATCATTCTCAAGACAGGAAAATCAACAGGGGAAATAGTAGATAAGTTATGCCGGCTCTAGCCCATAATCCCATGTATTTTCTTATGGAGTTTCGTTTTGCTTTTTTTATGGTGAGCTGTAGTGGGGGAAAATAAGTTGGAGTGAGCTTGCAATTTCATATGGGGTGAGATATCAAATGTATAGGGGTGAGTTAGTTGATGGGAGACTCATGATGGGATGAAGTGCCAAGGAGCTGCAAGAGGATACCAAGCAAGGGTGTCAGGATCAGCGGGGTGTCTCTAAGAGGTCAGTCAGAGTTGCTGGGGTTCTGCTAGACGGGTTTTCCTAGGGGCTCTGCCGGGTGTCGAAAATAACGTCGATGTGATATTCAAACGTAAGTATGAGTACTTGCTGATGGAGACTAATTATATGGGGATGACTTAAGAGTTGCAGAGAACCTGAAGGTTGCCGTAAGCAACAGCTGTAATCCAAACGGCTTTAGCTGCTAGAAGTAGTGAAATTACTCTTAAGGTTGAAATGAGTCACCCTAGGGTTAGCGCTAGTGCCGAACAGATCGCCAAGCGCGCGTTCGTCGTTCACATCTATAAGCTGCTTATTTAGTAGAGATGGCATATCGATGCCATATACATAGCCGGAGATATTGCGGGTATTATCGGGTTTGATATCGGCAGCTAGCCGTGCCAATGAAAGGAACCTTGAATTGCAAATTAGTATGCCGTCGTGTCGTGTATAAATATGCCACGATCAGCGAGTTCGCTTAAGCGTCCAATGTGGAATACAGTACGTAAATTCATTGATAATTTCCCGGATTTAAAATACGATGGATGTAGAATAAAATGCACAGTGTGCAAAAAATATTTGATGTGTCGTAGTGTGATGTCAGACGTGATGTCTAACGAGTGCAGGATCGCCATGTGATGTGTCGATGCATTAAATAATAGACAAGTAACGTTGGGATAACAACATATAATTAGTTAACACTTATAACGATACAACGATAACAATATACATAATAACAAAATAGACAGTAGTCTAAAGGAGGTTTCTATCTTACACTCGCTATGTCATACTGTATATCTAACTATGTCTGTCTGTGTCTGACTGTGTCTGACTCTATATCTGACTGTCTCTTGAGATCTGATCGATCGTCTTATATACATCAGAGTGTGCTCCTTTTGACTAGTGTCCTTAGTTTAATATCAACAAGTGGTGAAAGCGTGTAACGTATATTGAGGACGCTTGCGTATGTAAATCGGATGGACCGAGGTCATGCTTTTATATACAATAGAAACAAGACCGGGGTCGCACCTTGACTAAGATCAGTAGTACAATACATTACTCAATTTGGTTACTACAGTAGGAGAAGAGATTGAGAAATACACGTAAACAGCATAACCCACGGCAATAAAAAAAGTGGTGTGCCAGAAAAATATAGATTTTATTTTGATTTATGTTTAACTCTTATTGCATGTAATATACCGTTTGTTGTACTAAACCGCTATGCATTTATCTCCTTTTGGAATAAATACGCAAAGTGCGAATTGCCACGTCGGATAACGTTGCGAAATTTTCTATTTTCTGCTGGCAAAGATATTGAAAAATAATTAAATCGGAATTGAAAGATAAAAACTGGTTGTGCGTGGATAAAACGATGGATCGAAAAAAATAATCAGTGATTAATGTTACGCTACGTATAATGGAATCACATCAACTGTCACCTGCTCTGCTATTTGCTTCCAGACGAGTTGAAAAGTATACTGTCAATGAGATTTTGGAGGTGGTGTTGAAGTCATTGGACAAAGTGGAAATTTCACCAAAGCAAATATTAATGTTTGTGAATGACGGTGCCGCAAACATGCTGTCTTTAGGTCGATCTCTCAAATAACATAGTGGCCAACCTCTGACATGTAACGTGCAAAATCCACGCTTTGAATCTTGTGGCACAAACGATTCGTGAATGCGCGAGTAAATGATTTAATAGCTAGTATAAAGGCAGTATTTCTAAAGGCGTATTCGACTATTTCACAGACTGTGTCCCGAAATACCTGAACCATCAGAGCCGATAATTGTGCGTTGAACGACGTGGTTGAAGGCAGCATTTTACTACCATTAATATTTTGATTATGTAAAGAAGGTAGTTTTAAAATTCAATCCGACAGAAGCTGCAGGTATCAAGAAAAGCCAGGAATTATTTAAAGATCCTCAGGTTAAAGTAGATTTACAAACTATATACAATTACTTCGGACTAGTCGAGGGAATAGAAAAATTATAAAATGTTTCGATGTCGTTTGTGGATTCTGTTCAAATTGTAAATGATGTCCACGCACAGCTATGCGATGTAGAAGGCGAAAGAAATAAGTGTTTTAGACAAAAAAACCGATTTTCACATACTAAAACTAATTTGTGAAGGTACGTCTAAAGAACCATTAAGTTATTTCCAAGGTTATTTTGAATATGCAAATATAACATTGCCTACAAGAAGCATTAGATGTGGAACCGACGTTTTCGGCATTAAATCACGTTTATTCCGCACGTCGCACTAGCTTAAGTGAAATAACTGTGGAGACATATCTGAAATATATTTGAAATTTCTTATCCAGATAATGAATTCACTAATAATTCATAATTCGGTAAGTGTTTGTGCACGTTTTATAATTTATTTCTTATAATTTAAACTAAAGGCAAAATTGCATGCGTACGCCGTTGGCATGTGTGTTGAATTTGCCATCTCTACTATTTAGACAGGCAAGTCTGTCTGTTTAAGCTGTCTGTTTAGACAGACGGGTCTTTTAAATTTTCGTGAAATATGTATTTTTTTCGTACTAACAAGCGATGAAAATTTCACCAAGATAAATTCGATTACTCAAGGAAGCATTGGTAATGAGAAAAAATACCTTTGTTTTTCTGCTGACATTATCTACATAAGACAGGTTTTATTTAGTTCTAGTAGAGCATAAAATAATGTCTCCTATTTCTCAACGTGCTAGTCCTCATCTATTAACTTTGAACGTGTTTGAACGTGGCAGGATAATCGGCTTACAAGAAGCATGCTTATCTAATCGTGATGTTGCTAATCATGTAAGACATACGGGCGCTACAATTGACCTCGGTTGGCGAAAAATACCTGAAAAGAGTCCGAGGAGTTACCAAACTAGATAAAATTAGAAACGTGAAAATAGGAGACGACCTAGAAATAAAATCAACACTCAAATTCATAGAAAAGAGACAGCTTGGTTGGTGGGGCCACTTGCAAAGAATGGAAGGAGTAAGACCAGCTAAAACAGCGCGGGAGGCAAAAATACTGAAAAACAAAAGAAGGGGTAAGCCAAAAACGCAATGGGATTGAGTAATAGCGAAAATACTAGAGAGAAAGGAAAGAACATGGACAGAAGTAAAAAAAAATGGCGGAATAAAGAAAAGGATGGAAAGAATTTGTAGACGCCTAGAATAAAAATACAATTTCATCCCGACACCATTATATGATAGAAGGGAATTTAGATTATATATATATATATATATATATATATATATATATATATATATATATATATGAAAAAAACCACATCCGTCCAGAAACGTGCATATATCGATATTTCACTGTCGTTACAGATCATCAGTACACGATATTCTAACATGGACATGATTTTATTTTTATACTTTCGTGTATATATACGAATTATATTGAATTTAATTGGAGTGAGAAATAGCAATTATTCAAATCTCCTCTCACATGTAATTGTCGCTAAATTTGTGCAATTGATTCTATAATCTGACAAGATTACTCCTGCCGAAGAATGTAGACGCAAACACGTCGCGACGTTAGCCGTCCACGCATCCACCCATCCATATATATATATATATATATATATATATATATATATATAAACAGTCACAAACACAGGAGCAGATGTGACATGAGCTTTAGTCAATTCGGCTTTGATCTCCTTCGGTGTTAATAAACGTTTTAAATAAAAGCGTTTAATCACCACACGAATCTCATGTTTTTCCATTTTTCTTGCTTCAATTGAGTATAAAAATGAGACCACGCAATGTATTTAGCTGAAACTTTGACAACAGTCTAACGACAAACGACGCCTACTAAATGCAAATTTTTGGTATATTACAAGCGCCATCTCTTGGATTTTCTAAGAAGTTATTGAACCACCCTCGTCTTTGATTGTTATTACTATTATCATCGTTGTTGGTTATTTTTATTTGACACACAAGGTTGATCAGAACATAGATTATATAATATTTAACTAATTTAACTGCTGAAAATAGAAATACACTATTATAAACAATATTTTTCAGATCCCACGCCTAGATGGAACGCGGTGAGGGATTCCCCCGAAAATCGTCCATATAATAGTCTGCCCAGAGGTCAAGATTTCTCAAATTATCCATCTTTAATTCCTCATCAAGTCAGCAAAGAGAAACAACAATCCCTGTCGCCTATCGCAAAAGTACCGCCACCTTCTCCAAGAAGACATTCTCCTGCAAAACGATCTCACAGCGAAGATGTATATGTCGATATAAAAACAGAAGAACTCACCGCCATAAAGGTTGAACAACCGCAGGCACCGCCGCTTGAACAGAACGAAATTAAATCTAAAGAAACACCTCCTGTCCGCGTCAATCCCTTAATAAAATTCGCAACGGAACGTCGCCAAAGTTCTCTAGGAGCTGAAGTTCCGAAGGCAAAAAAGCGACTTTAACCTCACAAAGCGCATTCTGAACCTGAAAAATCGCCCAAGTTGGACGATAGTAGGAAGAGTTTCGAGGATGTTTTGACGCCGGAGAAGAAGCAGCAAACGAATGTTGTACAAAAAAGGGTTAGTTTCGGCGATGATGAGAATAAGAAGAGTGTGGATGAAGAAATCAAACAAACGAAAATTGATATTAGTGCAATAACTCAAATGCAGGAAATTAGAAAAGAAACTAACGAAAACAGTAGTGGTGAGATTGGTGGAAATGAAGCTAGTTCTGATGGCTAAACCGTCAAAGAAGATGATCCTAACAACTATTTTCACTGTAAAGGCGTAGCCATTCGAGAGAAAGCGCTCATACTGGCGACTCTATCTTGCCCGTCGAATGTCATGAGACATCTCTTGTGAGTTGTCGGAATGGGGATGCCCTTTTATTGCGGGAGCGAATCTTAAGACATCACTTCGTGAATCTGCGAGATCACTATATCGAAACGCATGTGTCTGCAGTTGAAATGATCATTGGTTAAATACGTTGTGTATGGCTATGTGTACGGATACAGATATGTTTTAACATATTTGTATTAATTTGTATACACTTGATGTGTTTACATATTGATATGCTATCTTTTGGTACATATTTCTTGAAGACCTTGGTAAAAAATATATGAAAGTTTACTGCATGTCCATTTAATTATAGTTACTAAACCTTTACTGCTTAGTGATTGCAATACCGTCTTTTACAGAAGTGCTAAAAACAAAAGTATTGTTTAATAACAGGTGCGTTTAAGAATAATACATACTTATTATTAGGCATCTTTATATTGACCAATTTTATTACTTACTAAAGCAAGAATTTTATTTTGTTTTGAAAATAACGTGTATGCAATTGTAAGCGGAAGATATAAAGTGATTTATAATAAATATAATTCACTCCATCATCAATATAATAGAGTAATGGTGTTTTTGTCTGGATCAATCTATTTTGCTCAAAACTAAAAGAAAATCGGGAAAGACGTATACATCAATAAAACCACTGACGCACGCACACTTCGCCACAAAAGTATTTTTTTCTTTCATGTCTGTTGCTAAAAAGCTTTCCTTTTGTTAATGCACAGTTCATTATTGCTATTTTTTTTGCTTAGTAGAACGTTTACAAATTATTTGTTACATTTGCCAATTATAGATGACAGAAGGAATTATTTTATATTTTGTATTACTGTTAAATTCTTCTTATGTTCAGTGCATGTATGAACTAACATTTTCGTGTTATATGAAAACATCTAATTTACTTACGTATACAAGGGATGTCTCTTATGTTTTGCATACTGGGACATAGAGGGCGCCATTAATCAAATGTCAGTACTAAAAATTAATCTTCATCTTTAGTTAGCCTAAATCCAAAGTTTCAGTGCGATACGGGTAGTGTTATAGCTACAACGAATTGTCAAAGTTGACAAGTTAGTCATGCACTGCTAATCATTATTTCCAGATATTGAAAGCTGTCTACATGTTCAAATGGTTCATCCTCTAGTCGTATTTGTATCTGTTTCTTTTCGTCTGATATTACCATAATTTTAGTTTTAGATTTATTCACTTTCATCGCATATTTTCCTAGAGTTTCATTCTAGACGTTTAGATTCTCTTTTAGGTCTCTTTCGTTTGCAGCAAGTAATAGCTATATCATCTATAAGTCGCACTCCGAGATATTGAGATTTCCTGGTTTATATATCCAACATACAATGGCTTGATCCTTTGCCTAGTGCACTAATTAGTTGGCAACAGTATTACAATGACAGCAATGACAAACAGTAATGGACTTAAACTTCTTCCTTGTCTTACTCCCTGTCTAGTGTTAAATATTTCAGACTTCATATTTTTACTAATCACATAATTCCTGATTTCTTTGTAGGGTGGCGCAGGGGAACGGGGAATTTTGAACGTTACATTTGTCAGCACTGTAGAGCCGGCAGTTGTTCGTAACGTCGCACAATTGTTGTGAACGCATTGCCATTTAGTAATCATGGATCGTTGGACTGGTGCGGAACGTGCAGTAGCTGTGAGAGCGTTTTATAAAAATGGTGATAGTGCGACTGCCGCGCAGAGAATATTTCGACAGCATTACCAGCTTGGACGTCATGGACGTGTCCCATCTACGCATGCGATTACAACGTGGGTGCGTAATTTTGAAGAAACAGGATCTGCCTTGAAAAAGAAAGCTCCAGGTGGCATTCGAACGGTACGTACCCCAGAGAACATTGAAGCTGTTAGAGCTGCAATCGAGAGAAGTCCTCGCCGCTCCGTTCGACAGCATGCATCTACGCTAGGGATTAAGCGACGAAGCTTACAAAGAATACTGCACGAATTACATTTCCATCCCTATAAGTTGCAGATTGTGCAACAATTACATGAACGAGACCCAGCGTCACGTATGGAGTTTAGTAGGCAGATATTGGCTAAAATTAACGAGGACGCGAATTTCATTGGTAACATATGGATATCAGACGAAGCACATTTCCACCTAAACGGTATCGTAAACAAACAGAATTTTCGTTATTGGGCCCAGGACAATCCTTGTGAGTTACACCAGCGACCACTACATAGCGACAAGGTAACAATATGGTGTGCTGTATCATGTCATGGTGTTATCGGCCCTTATTTTTTTACAAGTGAGAATGGTAGTGCAGCGACAGTAACATCCGCTCGATATGTTGAAATGCTTCAAACATTCTTTACACCAATACTGTACGAGCTTAATCTTAACATCGAAAACATGTGGTTCCAGCAGGACGGAGCCACGTCACACACTGCTCGACATTCGATGGCAGCAGTTCGTCAATTGTTTGGAAGACGCATTATTTCACGTACCGGTGAGATTGAATGGCCTGCGAGATCCCCTGATCTTAGTGTGTGCGACTTCTTCCTGTGGGGGTATCTTAAAGGCGAGGTGTACCGTACACGTCCTGCAACAATCCATGAACTGAAAGAGAACATTCAACAAGAAATCACTGCCATTCCCCAAGATTTGCTACACCGCGCATTCCAGAGTTTTCATAACAGGCTGTTAGAGTGTGAACGCCGAATGGGAGGACATCTTTTCGATGTCATCTTTAAAAAGTAAAGAGACACTTTTGAACATTTTGATTGTAAAAACATAAATGGCATGCTGCATACATGCACTTTCGTTAATAAATTACTAGTTTTATGAATTTATTCGTGGACATGACGTTATTTCAAAATTTCCCGTTCCCCTGCGCCACCCTGTATAAGCATTTTAGAATTCTAATAAGCTTATTGTTTATGTTTCTTTTCTCTAGACATTACCATAATTTTTTTCTTGGTATTTGGTTGAAAACCTTTTCCCTAAAAAAGATAGATACGTTAATTTTGATATCGACAAAGTTCTGTTAAGTTTAATCTTAACATCGAAAACATGTGGTTCCAGCAGGACGGAGCCACGTCACACACTGCTCGACATTCGATGGCAGCAGTTCGTCAATTGTTTGGAAGACGCATTATTTCACGTACCGGTGAGATTGAATGGCCTGCGAGATCCCCTGATCTTAGTGTGTGCGACTTCTTTCTGTGGGGGTATCTTAAAGGCGAGGTGTACCGTACACGTCCTGCAACAATCCATGAACTGAAAGAGAACATTCAACAAGAAATCACTGCCATTCCCCAAGATTTGCTACACCGCGCATTCCAGAGTTTTCATAACAGGCTGTTAGAGTGTGAACGCCGAATGGGAGGACATCTTTTCGATGTCATCTTTAAAAAGTAAAGAGACACTTTTGAACATTTTGATTGTAAAAACATAAATGGCATGCTGCATACATGCACTTTCGTTAATAAATTACTAGTTTTATGAATTTATTCGTGGACATGACGTTATTTCAAAATTTCCCGTTCCCCTGCGCCACCCTGTATAAGCATTTTAGAATTCTAATAAGCTTATTGTTTATGTTTCTTTTCTCTAGACATTACCATAATTTTTTTCTTGGTATTTGGTTGAAAACCTTTTCCCTAAAAAAGATAGATACGTTAATTTTGATATCGACAAAGTTCTGTTTATAATTTCCTTAATTGTAAATACTACGGATGTCTTTTATATTTTGCATACTGGGACATAGAGGGCACCACTAATCAATTGTCGGTACTAAAAATTAACGTCCATCTTTAGTTAGCCTAAATCCAAAGTTTCAGTGCGAACGTGTAGTGTTGTAGCTACAACGAACTGTCAAAGTTGACAAGTTAGTCGAAAAATGGAATTAAACCGTGAAAATTTTCGCGCAATAATTTTTGTAATTTTCGATGACAATTATCTCAACAAGAATGCCTCGCTGAGTTGGTTTCTGTTTTCGGTAATGAAGCACCACATCAGTCAAAAATTTCTCGTTGGTGTGGGGAATTCAAACGTGGACGGATTAGTCTTAGCGACGATCCAAGAGCAGGTGCACCAAAAACGACAGTCACTCAGGAAAACGTCGATGCTGTGCGTAAACTCATCAACGAAGATCGCCAAGTGACACACCGCGAAATTGAGGCATCATTGGGGATTTCAAAGGTCTCAATCCGAAAAATTTTTCATGAAGAATTGTGTGTAAAAAAATTTTCCGTTGGATACCGCGTTTGTTGACCGAAGAACAGAAAACAGCTAGGGTGAATTGGTGTCAAAAAACTCTATACCGCTTCAACGCAGAAAACTCTAAAAACGTGTACATCATGAGTGGTGATAAATCTTGAATTTACTTATATGAGCCAGAGAATAAACTCTAGTTGTCTGTTTGGGTGTTCTAAGCTGAAGAAAAGCCGACAAAAGTAATCCGTTCTCGAAGTGTTTCCAAAAATATTGTCTCGAAAGCAGGTTATGTAGCAACAATTTCTCTACAAGATCAAAGAACTATTACTGCCGATTGGCATACAATCATTTGTTTGCCGCAAGTCATGGCTGAGCTTCGAGAAACCAACCCAGAACGACGAATTATCCTCTACCAAGACAATGCAAGTTCGCACACAGCTCGCAAGACAATTGAATTTCTTACGTAATAAATCGTCAAATTGTTAGATCATCCTCGTCACAATCCCGACCTAAGTCTCAACGATTTCTTTACCTTTCGGAAAATTAAGGATGGACTGCGTAGTCAAACTTACTTAACATCATGTGATTTCTTTTTATGGCCACATTTAAAGAATTCGATTTTCGAAATACTCCTTGTCGATGTTGACGATTTAAAACAGAGGATCACTGACATGATTGCAGAAATCAATAATACACCAGAAATTCTTCAAAACGTTCTTCGTTCGCGTAAAAAAAGAATTGCTCTCTGCAGAGATTTGGTTGGCGGTCATATAACACACATTTAATATCACATTTCCTTTTAATTTGTTATTCTATATTTCTTTGTTCAACATAATAATAAATCATATTTAGCATTAAAAATGTTTTTCTACGACTCTTTATAGAAATACATTTTTCGTCACCGAATACTGCAGCAAAAATTTGATTTCCGTCACTAGTGAGAGAAAATCCTATAGCGTTAACTATCGTCCCTAGTGACGAAAGTTACCTACTAAATTTCACCTGCGTCTAGTTGCCTGCTGTTACTATATAGTGTCATTTTTAAATCATGTCAGTTTGTGCTGTTTGTAGTTTTATCATGATTTGTAATTTAGAAAGTGATTTAGATATTTCCAATACGCCACTAGAAATAGTAAATCAAGGTTGGAAAATATATGCCGGCTTATTACGAGAAAAATCTAGAAAGAGGTATGAAGAAGTCTATGTAAAATTCATTGAATAGAGGGCTGATAATAGCATAAATTCATATTCGGAAATTGGGCTGCTTGTATACAGTGAAACTTCCCTTAACGGGCACTTCTATTACCCGGGCACTTCCCTTAAGCGGTCATTTTATCCAGTCCCGAAATTATAAATGGGAAATTCATAATAAATGGGTTTATCTTATGCGGACGCTCCCTTGAACGGGCTCGGACAGTTATTTAGCTGCTTTTTGACCACAAAGTTTCCATTAAACGGACGCGAAAATCGAGATGTAATAATTCTGGTCCGGGAAATCCCCTGCCTTCGTCGATGATATGATTTGAACAGTATAGATATGATACTTGTTAAGTTCGCAAGTCAACGTCGTCTGGGTAGGTTGTCTGTTGTTTTATTTTATGGCATAATTCATATCAACTATGTATGTATTTTAATTATTTTAGAAAACAATATCAATGAAAAGGAATTGCGATCATAGAATATAATCATAAAAACAAGTTTAATTCACGTGAATTAGCCAGAAGATTTACTACTGACAAAGCACAAGCCGCGCAAATAATAACAAAAAAAGGTTAATATCTAAAACAGTAACAAACAAATGACAATTGTGGAATTAAAAAGCGATTTTTTTAAACTGAAGGCCTCAAAATAGATCAGTTAACATATGAATGGGTTGTGCAAGCTATAAATAAGAATATGCTTATATCAGAGGTACTAATTATGCATAAAGCTAAGAAAAGTGCTGATTGTAATTTTTCCCCTACCAGTGGATGGCTAGATAAATTCAAAAAGCGGCATAATATTCGTTACCATATGATATCTGACATAGCCGCTAGCGCAAATCAAGAAGATGTCGAAGCTTTCATAAATAGGTTATCGTTAATAATTATAATTAAAGAGTACAAACCTTGCGATATATTTATAATTTGGACGAAACAGGGTTATTTTTTCGGGCACTGTCAACAAAGGCAATGGCATTAAGAGGCTAAAAATGTGTGGGCGGCAAGTTATCGAAAGAAAGATTAACAATAACGCACTGTGTGAATACGACAAGGGAGAAAGAAAAACTGTTGGTTAACGGAAAATCAGCATTTGAAAATCTTAACATTGTTCTTCGTCCGGTCCATTGGTATTCAAATAACAAGGCTTGGGTGACTAATTTTATGATGACAGAGTGGTTGCGTGAATTTGATTGGAAAATGATCGATCAAAACAGTTGTCTGTCAATTAAAAACTCATTTATTAATTATCCCTATATTTCGCAACAGCTTTGTTGCTTCTTCCGGAGATAAAAATGTAGAGTTCAAAAAAATAATAAAAGTGACGTACAAGGACAATAAAAAAAAATCAATCAAATCTAAACAATTTTATTGTCCTTGTACGTCACTTTTATTATTTTAAACTCTACATTTTTATCTCCGGAAGAAGCAACAAAGTTGTTGCGAAATATAGGGATAATTAATAAATGAGTTTTTAATTGACAGACCGCTTGCCCGATTTTAATTTATGTTATACATATCTATATAATCTTACATTGTTTTCAAATGAAAGTTTAACTTTGGGTTTTTACTTAATTTTTCTGCCTTCTGACAGACGGGCACTTCTCTTAACCGGGCAATATTGTCAGAACCAACGATGTCCGCCTATGGGAAGTTTCACTGTATTTTGAAAAATTGTGGGAAAATTGTGGGAAAATCGATCTTATGGTCTACATATTCTATGTAACAATGTTTAAATCATAACTAATTTAAATATGATCTATAGTTTTGTAGTTTTTAATTGCAAATAAAGTAAACAAATGCTTAATACAAATTATGTAATTTTTTAATGCCATAGGCGAGGTCGCAGAAAAAGTATAGTGTTTAACTCGTCGAAATCATTATTTTAAGCTCGCGAACATTACCAAACTCGGCTTCGCCTCGTTTAGCAAACTGTTCTCTCGCTTAAAAATATGTTACTTTAGTCGTTCGTTACACAATATACTATTATTATTTATTTTGTTATGAGAAATGTTACATTTGCTGATATAATTAAATTGAAAAATATATTTTTAAAATAGATTCTTTAGTTTGAACTATCATTAAATTAAACAAAGTGACAGGTAGCTATAAGTCGAATCAAATTAAGACAGAAGCAGGAACTGAAACCGAACCCGAATCTGTACCCAAACGGGTTCAGGTTCGCTGTTTATAAAGACTTTGAACCCGCATCCGTTGAACCCAAAAATTCAGCAAGGTTCGGGTTCAAAAATATAAAAAAATAGAGAAATATTTAATAGAAGAATAATAAAAAACATTACATTTCTTGCATGCCAAAAAAAAATTAAAAACAAAATCAAAATAAAATAACGACTAGTTGTAGCGAACAAGTAATCAGTAAGCTTCACACAAATTAGACTAAAATGGGAAATCCCCTTTTTCTGTTTGAGCTATGTACAAACATAATATTTGTGTTAAACAAATCAGTAGGCAAACATTTTCTTGTAACCAATGCAAATAGTAGCGACGCAAACCGTGTATTAGTATATTTTAACTTTCTTAAAGTAAACGTGGGTTGTTAAAATCAACTCTTAAATTGTTTTTAGTAAAGTGAGTACTCACATTCAAATTTAAAAATTTATATAAATTTTTTCATTTTTCTAACCCAGAGATGTCTACGACATTTACGAAAAATTTATTTGTTTATGATGCAGGAAAAGATGTATCTATATGCTCAGAAGGCAAATACGAAATGAAAGGTAAACATATGGCAAATCTTGGGCGGCATATACAACGGAAGCATCCTGAACTATTCAAGAAAACTCAAAATGAATCGTCAACATCTAAATTGAGTCAGATCACCAATAAAAGGGCAAGAGCGGAGGAAAATACCCTTGAACAGTATTTAAATATTATCAAGATAAAAACCTGCAAACAAAGTTTCATTGATTCATGGGTAAAATTAGTAACCGTTAATGGCCGTCCTTTCACAATCTTCGAAGATTCTGGCATGAAAGAAATAATCGATCCGATTATGAATGCACTAAAAGTATCAGTAGATAGTCATAATATAAGTGATCTTGTTAACAACAAAGCAACGGAAATAAAAAACAAAATTAAATTGGAAATATCAAACAAAATTATTTCAATTAAAATTGATTCTGCTTCTCGTCTTGGTAGATGTATTGTAGGGATAAATATTCAATATATTTTTGACAGAAAAATAAAACTACGAACTTTGGACATACATGAGGCTCAAAATCGTCAGACAGGAGCCTACATGAAAAATCTTATCAGCGTTCTTGATTGTTACGACATAAAACTGCAGCAAGTATATTCAATTACATCAGATAACGGAAAAAATATGATCAAAGCTGCTGAATTATTAAAAGACGAATATGAAAACTTTGACATGGAAGATGAATTTGATGCAGCTGAAGCAAATGCGCTTTCTTATATTGAACTGGAAGGAGCAGAAACATTAGCACATTCACACCCAAATATTATTCATTTCAGATGTGTTGCTCATAGTTTACAGTTGGCAGTGCTCGACACAACATCTAGTCCTCCTCTTAAGAAAATTCTTGATCAATGTAGAGCCATTTGCAAAAAATTGCGAACACCAAATATTTCTTCTTTAGCTAAGAAGCTAAACTTGAAAAAAGCCGTACTAGACTGTCAAACTAGATGGAATTCCAGTTATGACATGGTTCAAGCATTATTGGAATACAGAAGTTTTTTTTCGGAATTGCTGGATGCTGAATTAACTATGACTGATAGTACTTGGAATATTTGTGAAGAATTCGTAGAAGCTTTTGCACCTGTTAAAAAAATAACGCTGGAACTACAAGAAGAACAGATGAATTTAGGCGATTTTTATAGAATCTGGCTTACTTTTAAATTGGAGCTAACAAAAGCTGACAAAACAAAATCATTTTCAAAAGTATTATATTTAAATATTATAAAAAGAGAATACAACTTCATTAACAATCCACTTTTGATTGCAGCAGTATATCTAGATAGCAGATTTAAGGTCATTCTAAGTCCCGAAGATGTTGAAAATGCTAAAAAACATATTTTGAAAACAATAAAGATTTTGAAAAATTTACAAATGCAAAGAGAAAAAGAGAATTTTGTGAGAGAATCAATATCTTTTTCTTCAGATGATGATGAAGATATGCTCGAACAAGTTCTAAAAAAGAAGGAAAGGTTTTATAAATCAAATTCTTCAAATGTAAATGTCACCGCTTCGATTGATAAATTCGTTAAAAATGAATTCGATATATATGAAAAATATCCAAGACTGGGAAAAGAAAAAAACATTTTACTATTTTGGGAGCAACATAAAACGGAAACGCCATTATTGTATCAAGCGGCTCAGATTATATTCGCAGTACCTGCTACGCAAGTAAGCGTCGAGAGGGCCTTTTCAGCCTTGAAATTCATTTTAACCCCACAAAGAACAAATTTAAAACAAGAAAACTTGAAAAATATATTAATTGTAAAATTAAACGAAAATTTCTTTGAAAAATAAATTTTCTACTAATAAAACACATGTAGTTTTTTTAAACTTTGAACCCGAACCCTGAACCGAACCAGAACTTGAACTTTTTATTTTGATTAACCCGAACCCGAACCTGAACCCATTTTTTTCATGGTTTCAGTCCCTGGACAGAAGTGATTTTATTCATGTTATACTCTGCAAAACTTTTTTTTGGCTCACATATTACATTGTGTAGTAAAATATAAATATTTGAATTCTGGGAATAATAGAGGTGTTTGAAAATAAATGACTGTGTCAAACTAATTATAACTTGTATAGTGTGAAGGGATTCTCCTGTTGTAACTCACTTATGTGTATACATTGTTAGAACTACTACAGTCGCCTAGTAAATTTTGACGTGACATTGATGGTTAGTGCTTACATAGTATAAGCTTACCTACTATGTAATTAAACAAAGTTTCAGCTTGATAGAGGTATTGTGGCTGTCAATAATTTATATGATATATCAGAGTGTATACAAAGTGTGCCACGTAACAAGTGTATGTTTAATGAAAGGGACAGATTTTGCATTTAAATGTACGAAGTATGGTTATAAAATGAAGAGATTGATGCCGTAAAACTTTTTATTTTAAACTAGCTGTACCTGGCCACGCCTTGCTGTGACTGTCTGGTTAAATCGAAAAGAAAGAAAATTGAAAGCATACGTTTATAATATGTTTAGTTTCACAATGTTTGTGGGTATACAATATTTTTTGTTGTTCTGTTGTCTGTACAGATATAGAGACTCTAGACCACGCAACATATAATTCCATGTGAAAAGTAATCCGTGTGGAGATCTAAACCGCGCAATTCTAAAGATTGGCTCTGAGCTTTTTTGATGGTGATTGCAAACGCCAGTCGAATTTGGAATTGCAATGTCTGAAATTGAAATGGCATATCCGTTGGAATCATACGCATGTTTTTACCTACTGTCACAGGTGTGACATATATACAGTAGGTATGTAAAATCGCGCGCGTATTCGAATGCAACGTTGCGTTAAAATTTCAAAGCAATCGGTGAAGAACTTTCGAAGATTTAAGATTTTGAAGAAACGAATATTTAAATTTCTATTAGATAGATTTATACACATTTATTATTCAATATACACACCTCCTCTATCGATTCATTCGAATTTTCCATTGTGCAAAACAGTGCCGGTAGTCTTTTATAAGCTCGTTCATGGCGCCTCTTCTTTCAAAACTTCAACGGTCTGAAATCTTGTCCCTTTTAATACAGATTTGACCTTGAAGGACAGATAAAAGTCACATGGTGTCAGATAAGACGGATGGTCATACAGAGGGATGTTATACTTGGCTAGAAGCGTCTTGACATACATGCAGTGTGCGCCTGTCCTGATGGAGAACCCATGACTTTTTTCCACAATTCGGGTCTGTTGTTTCAGATTTTTAACGGAGTTGAGCAAGAACCTCAAGGTAGTAATACTGATTAACAGTTTTACCTTCAAGAACCCAGTTACAGTAGAAAATCTCATGGACATCAAAGAACAATTACTATTGCTTCGAATTTTGATTCACTCATTCGCACTTTTTTTAGCTCTCGCTGAAGTTGGGATCTTCCTATGCATTGATTGATGTTCAGTTTCTGGATAATAAGTGAAAAACCAAGATTCATCACATGTTGTCATTTTTCCATGAAGTTTTCGTAATTTCTAATGGCACTTAAATATCATTTTAAACTTTAATAACTAATTTTTGTAGTAGCTTATATTTAGTGTGCAGTGTGTGTGTCTGTCTGAACTGTCAGATGGTGATCACTGTAATTATTTATTTATTAAGTATAAAAGGGCAGCCGAACATAAAATTATGTATCAAGCGAGTCACAAAATTTGTATCCTAGATAGGCCATGAACGACTGAGATCGACATATAAGTCACGTCTGAGCTTAGAGAATTGATGAAGTGTCATTTGTAAATAATCATAAGTCAAATTGACAAGTTACGATTTAACCTATTACTAATAGTACGAAATGTAGGTTAGATCACTTAATCAATCTAAGACATTACTGATTTAATCCATGGCATACTCTGAAAACTTTTCTTGTGGCTCATTCAATATATAACTTGTACATAAATGGACTTTCTTGACCTCGATTCTACCAAGAAAGTTCTACTTTATGTACTTGTTACAGAAATAACTATTCCTTTATTCGAATATAAATAATTCCATACAAATAATTAAAAACCAGATGTCTATACCATTGGACACGCCATGGACACGCTACATAAAGCTTTCTGTTTTATAACCATTTTTGTTTTATTATAAACATAATAATTTTACTTTTAAAAGAAGTTTAATGTTCAAAGTATTTGATTTGAATAACATTTTAATTAATGAGACATAGAGGTTTGTCGACTTATTCGACGTAAAGGCTACTATTGATATCCACGAAAAAAAATATCGCCATAAGTGCGACCGAGTATGTTTTGGTAAGAAAACAACAACATTGACTATGTATGAATAGGAATTTATGTTAAAAGTTTCGTCATATTGGCATAATAATTTTATATTAAAAGAAGTTTAACATTCAAACTAGTTAACTGTAATTTCATTAGTTAAAATGCGCCAATAGGCCTGGGCATAGGATATATTCAACGTAAAGGTTGTTATTGATATCGACAAAAAAAAACATTGCAATAAAAACATTATATGTACGGGCATAAATGTTTTGATATGAATACATTAACATTTACTATTCTTGTGAATAGAAACTTATGTTAAACGCATCTAGGAATTTCATAGATTTTTTTGTAGGTCAATGAACTTGAATTACAGCTGTATTTTGCTAAATATAGAATAAACAAATATGTGGATCGATTTTAGCTACATTTTGGCCCTAAAATTTTGGAAATTTTTGATGAATACAACAATGAATGAAACAAATAAATTACTTTTTTGATTTTCAGTTAGACATTTATACGTATTCTTCAGATTCGCATAGCTTTGTCGGTACTCAGCGGTAACCCTGTATTTCTTTTAATAAAAGATCAGTCTTGGTAATGGTTTTTCTGAGTTTCATATGAAGTTTTATTCTTGATTCCTTGCTCTACTAAAGCACTTATTATTTTTTGTACTCGCTTATCAAAACCTGTCATTTCACGATTCGATTTGCGTGCGTAAAAAGTCACTTTAAACACGAGTGCATAAAAGTAAAGTTGGTACTTCCTGGAACTTGATTAATTTAGTGACATTTTAAAATCATAAATCCCTAACCTTAATAATATGCTACCCAGTTCGTTGCTTTTCTATGCAAATAGAAAGAAATGAAATAGAAATTGTTATATTTGGAAGGTATGTAATTCAATGTCAGAACAGCAACAAATATTATATAAATTACCATTATTCATTCTTTTCAGAAATTGAAACGGAACAATTATTAAAAATTTTGATTGGGCAATTTTGACAACCAGAGATTGATACCCCAGGGATTAACTGGTTTGTTTGAATTGATCTTGATTGCGAAGGTAGAGTAACGTTTATTGTATTATTACATATATCTTGTATTTCAGATGTCGAACAAGTTGCAGGCGGAGTCGATATCTCTAACGGGGTCATTGTTTTAGCTAATTGAATTCTACTATGCAGAGAATTTTCGATATATCCTTCTGCAACCGTAGATGATTTCCATCTACCATGCCTTTTAATTGAAAGCAAGTCACCTCCTTGGTTTCCCAACAATGTCGCTGAACTCCTTCGAAAACAGTGACCTGTGAAGTTACTTGCGCTATCAAGCTGAAGGTACTCAGCTATTCGCATTGGAATTTTGCCAATTGTATTAAGACCAACAGGTGAACAAACACACTTGCCATTGCGATATGTTAAAAAGAATCGCTGCTGGCTGTCCGGTCTTAAATTTGCATATTGCCGAATTAATGCAATCCATTCAGGCTTAATGATTGCAAATGTACGGCTGTTACCTGTTTTAGTTTCTGGAATTGTTACAATAATTAAATTCGATTTAAATTTTATGTCTCGCAATGACATTTTGCAAAGTTCTTCACGTCGACACGCTCCAGAAATACCCAATATTAATACAGCCTATAAATACATATAGTGTTGTATGGAATTTAAATATATGGAAATGACTTTACCTTCATTAATAGGAACAAAGAATTTGGTGCTTCAACAATAAATTTAGTAATTTGTTCTTCGGTTAATACTGCTGATTTTTTAGGCTGATGTTGCTTCGTTATCTGTTTTAAATACGCTATGAGTTTTGCATATTTAGATATATCCGTATTATCATATATTATTAAGCATGATTTTAACATAGAATAAGTGGACCATAATGATTTATTTGATTGTAAATTTTGAAAATAAACTAATAAACAATTTTCGGAGTATTTTTGTATATTTTTAGATCTAGCCCAAGTTACGAATTTAGTATAAGTGATTTTGTATATGTTTTTTGATTTTATGGGTAATAAATTATCCACTGCAATATTGGCAGCTTCGCGAATTTCAGGCGGTGTACATTGCATTTCATTATCAGAATTCATGTTGTTGGTGAGGTTTTTATTTTGTATGGAATTTTTTGAATTTGATAATTCTAAATGAAATGTCACTTCAAATAATCAATACTGCCAACTCAAATTTTTTTAATTAATATCAAGAGATTAGTAGTGTGTCATAAACGATAACGTATTTAACAATATGTATTATTATTATAGTTCTCGTACAAAAAATATTGTACAAACTTCGTGCGTGAAACATTTCGCGAATTCGTGTCCATAAAGCGCTCGCCTACGGCTCGCGCTTTAAACTATTTGCGACAAAACAAAGGCCATAGTCTGCCTATTATGCCAACAGACACGGGAGTGGTGGCAATCGAAAGAAAAGGGGTTTATGCTACACAGCTGTCTGTCGTACGGCTTTGGCGTATGCGCAGTTCGTCTGTTTAGCATGATTCTCGTTATTTTATAGTCACACCTCATATGCCAAGAGATACTTATTTTTACAGTTTTGCTATTAATTGATGCGTAGGTTCATGTCGTTGTTATTTATTAAAGGTATTTTTTCCCCATCATAGTTGTCATTTTGAGTAAAGTGTATTAATTAATACAATTAATATTGATGTTTTCGAGACAATTTAATTTTTTGGCAATTGTTACCTTTGAATTTTGTCAATCATATAATTTAAGATAAAGTAAATATTTGATATAACATAGAGAATACGAAACAATATTTCCAATAGGTATTACAAAATTAATACAATAGAAACGTAATTATGTCTACGATCAATAGAAAAATAAGAAGAGAAAAATATTTATCTGAAACATAGAATTTGGGGAAAGAAGATATAAAAAAATAATGAAAATAGCGAAAAAAATATTGCTCTCAATGAATAGGTCTCTTGGAGATAAATCAAATATAAATTTTGAATATACGAGGGTAATTAGAGTGATTTTTTTCCATGAAATACATATTTTAGGATAAATAATAGATTATATTTTTCAACATGATTCTCGTCCATTTCTATGCACTTAGTCCAGCGGCTTACTAATTTTTTTAAATCATCTAAAAGGTAATATTTCGGAAGCTCGTCAGAATAGGTATTCGTAGCGGTTATCACCTTCACATTTTTCTAGAATTTCTTTCCATTAGGCCATTTTTTTCAAGTTTGGGAACAAGACAAAAGAGAGAATACCATTTTTAAGACCAGAGATCACATAATCGAAGAGCTTCATAATACTATTGTGAATTCATGTGCTGACATAACCCAAGAAATCCTAATAAATTTCTCGATTTAACGATTACTAGAATTAACAACAAATGTAACTTTGTAATTTACCACAAACCGTCAAATACAGATATAACTATTCATACTTCTTGCCATCTGATACAACACAAATTAGCGACTTATCAGTCTTATACATAGATTAATCAATTGAACCATTGAACCAATTGAACCAAACAAATTTCGAGAAAGAGTTAAATTTAATTAAACAAATAGCTATCAACAATGGATATAAAAGTAATATAATAGATAACATTTTAAATAAAAAACTCCTTACAAAAGCCATATCACAAGTTTACCCAATATTAAATAATAATAACACTCAAAAATTTAAAATGATCACGTTTATAAGCTCTTCAAGCACAAAAATTTGTAAATATTTAAGAAATTTAGACATTAATACAGCGTACAGAACTAGCAACAATTTATCCAAATTTATAAAAAACAATAAAGATTTAATAAATAACAATAAAAAGTCAGAAGTCTATAAGTTAACTTGTGGTAGTTGCCCCATGACGTATATCGGACAGACAAGCAGATCATTTGAAATACGCATCAAAGAACATTTTTCTTTATTTAGAAATAATAAAAGTTCATATGCGTCTCATATTAATTTAACAAACCACAATTTTAACAAAGAATTTAAAATATTACACGTAGAAAAGAAGGGCAAAAAACTTAATTTATTAGAGTCACTTGAAATTCATAAATTAAAGAAAACTGACAAGATCCTCAATGATCAATTAGAAACTAATAATTCAGCCTTACTCAATTTATTTATTTGATATTCAGTCATATATTTAATTTTTCCATAGAACTTCTTTACCTCCCTTTAACATAATGTAGACCCTCAGTTTTATCACTCTAAGAACAGTATTGTATAAACCGTAGTGATAGTTTTGTGCATAGACGTTTAAGTAATAAAAAGTACCCATTCCTACAACTATTCAAAACAAAACATGTGTTTGTTACGGTACATTTGTGTAAAAAATTGATCGATGAGTTAGTTATATGTCTGATGAAGCTCAGGTTGGAGCGAAACGATAGTTACGGTGTAAAGTAAAAAGTGAAATTCATTAAAATTTGTTTTATTTTATCCCAATAATAGTCCTAATAAATGGCTTTGAAAGCATGAACCGTAGAGTTCAACTTTGTCTTCAAAATAATGGGTAACATTTCCAACCAACATCTGCTCTAGTATTATTTTCTTTTAATTTTGACTGTTGTAATAAAAATTTTTTGAAAAACTAAATTACTAATTATTGCACACATTTACATGACATAACAAAACTATCAAAATTATACGTATGTGACAGAATACGTGCACTGTCACCAACCATAAAAAAAAAGCAATGAGGAGCGTTTTTGAAGGCATTTTATTTGGTTAAACGCAAACTTTGTAAAATTGAAGTGTTTTCTTAAAAATATTTTACTTGTTTCCGCATACTCGTAAATATGTAATACTGACAGTTCATAAAGAATTACTGAAATAAGTTTTTCGTAGTTATTAGTTATTGAAGATTTCAAGAATTATAATTGCACTGCGAATACTTTCTGTATATCAGTGGCGGCTGGCGCATAAGCGCTGCAGTGCTGCAGAGCTCCCAAAAAATTGGGCGGGCGAACCTGTATTAGTTATAACTAGTTTTCTTTTACATAATTTTTCCGACATTTCTGATGTTTATAAAAGCGTAACATATTGTTGTGAAAATTCTCCCCCTGTATATAAAAAAATTTGCATATTTTTCTACATCACCTGTAGAGGACATCAAACCCTACAATTTGACACCTCAATCATCAAAATCCGATCAGTAGAAGCCGAGATATTCGCTTCCGACACACTAACGCCGGTTATATCGTATATACTATATTATCAAATATACAATAGGCGACCAGTGGAATAACCAACCTAATTCGCGCAATCGCTCACTTGTTCCTTATCTGGTCCACACGAACGTGCTCTGAGCGCTCTTTCCAACACCCGCGCGCACCCCCCCCCCCCCCTCCCGTGACTGTCTAAAACCAATGCATGATTTTACCAGGCAATATTCGCTGCACTCATTCCAGCGCAGAGGTCATATGAATCGGTTAGGTATTTAATATTTTCTTTTCGCGTGTTGTTTACTGTGCGGCGAGTGTAACGTAAAAACAATAATATTGTGCGCGTGCTTGTTTGTTTTTGTGTATTGTTGACAATTTATATAAACTCTGTGTATTATGGAGGTGGTCTTTAATTTAATTAATGAGAGATTCTTTAAATATTCATTCGAAGAAAAGATAAAATTAAAAGCAAGTGGTAGGCCATTAGTAGATATCACTATTGAAAAAACGTGTAAGTAGAGGGAAAAATTATACACGTAAATTTAGTAGCGATATTTATCCAAAAAACGAATGGATTTGTGGATGCAACAAAAAAAATGCTTTATATTGTTTTCCCTGTTTACTTTTTGGTAGCGATAAAGCTTGGACGGAAATAGGGGTCACGGATCTAGAGCACTTGAGTTTGAAAATAAAAAGACATGAGAATTCTAAAAGCCATCTTCATAATTGTATGGAATTTGCGTTACTAGGGTCAACTAATATTATGGCTCAACTAGATTCTGCTTATTGGGTAAATATACAGAGACATAATGAATAACTTTCCTGAGGACAAACTCACTTCCGCATGCTCCTATTATCCCACCCTTGATAAAGAAAGATTACGAACTGAATTGTCTGTTATTTACTCAAGAACTGATTGTAGATCTTTAAAAGGCGCACTACCTCTTCTAAAATTTTTAATAAAAAACAATCTGGGAGATACGTTGAAGGAGACTAGAAAATTATTAGAAATTGTAATAACAACTCCCATGACAACATCAGAGGCCGAACGATGCTTTTCAACACTAAATCGAATTAAGACGTTTCTCAGAAATTCAATGACCGAAGATCGTTTAAGATCTCTTTCCATGCTATCTATCGAAAAAAATTTATCTCCGAAATAGACAATTTTAATGACAAAGTGATAACAAAATTTGCAAATCGAAAAGAACGTAGAATAGATTTAATTTATAAGAAATAATTTGTTAGTAAAGTAGTGCTTAGTGACTCTTATTTTTTTGTGTGACAATTGACAATCGTTCCAGAAATCCATTACTTCAGTGCGGAAGGCGAAGAAAGCACGATAAGATCGATGGGAGACAACCTCTTACTGCCCGTGCAAGGTAAATTTTTTTGTAAAACTTGCAGAACACCTTAAAATTTTTAGCACGAGCCGCCACTGCTGTATATTAATATTATTTTGCAACACTGCATTTTTATCTGAGATTTAAACAAACTATAACTAACCTTATTAATTATCTAAGTACGAAATTATTGTAAATGTGGTGTTTATTCGCTTAAAATATTCATATAGGTACCTAATTTTGCACACTAAAAATAAATACTTGGTTACATAAGATGAATATTTCATCTACATTTTTGGAATTACCGTGGAACATGGAAATCAAGAGGAATTTCCCTTTAAAGGGTTTTACGCATATAAAAATTTGTTCTATGTTTACCTTAGGGTAAACCATTCAACCACAAATGATCCCTTGCTAATGAAAAATTTATGAAATGAGAAAATTCGGTTGAAGGTAGTAAATTGAAAACAAATTTATTCCACAATGTCTACCTCAATTGTGTTCAGTTTATATATGAAGTTAAATTTATATTTCTACTTTGTGTGTGTTATATCTATTTAGAATTTTTTGTAAATTAGCATTAATATATCTTAAAAATTAATTAATCAAAGAAAATCTCTACTTTTCAAAATATTCCAAATGTATACCAACTTGAAGATAATATTTGATAGTAATATAAATTTAGAAGCTCTGTATAGTGTATTAAAGTGTTAATCGACTATTTTTAAATTTGCCGATTTTTAAACATACTAAATTATTTTTACATTCTGTATTTGCAACAGTTAACATTAAATTGATAAAAAACGTGAAAAATACAGGACACGCCAAAATATACAGTACTGGAGCAATACATATATCACTTTTATTACATATACATTTTTATTTCTGTAGTATATATTGCTGTGAATTGTGATCTTGAAATTTGCTTATTCACAATTCACGACAAATATATCCAGCTAGGATACACAGTCGGTTTAATTTCAAAAAATGGGACTGCTTTCCTCTCAGGGTTCCAATCGGAAAAGTGGTTGTCTCTTCTACAAAATTTATAATGCGCCAGTAAAAGAGTATTGACAAATGTTATAATTATATTTCTTTAAGTTACTTGTAATCGCCTGCCTCAATTCTCCTCCTGATTTCATTATTCCTTCCATCTCTTCGTGCTCTGTTTTTTAACTTTCCAATACTGCTTTTATTGAAACGTTGGCCTTGCCAAAATTATATCTGCTTTTCTGTTCGCCCCACGCTTGGTTTAGCCAAAAATATGCTATGAATTGTGATTTTGAAATTTGCTTATTCACAATTCACGACAAATCTATCCAGCTAGGATAGTCAGTCGGTTTACTTTCAAAATGGGACTGCTTTCCTCCCAAGGTTCCAATCGGAAATGTGGACAAAAGATTAATTTAGTTGAGCGCCACTCAAAATTTGTTTGAGAAAAATTAAAATATCTTTAAGTTACTTGTTTTCTTGAAATAAGGTTAAATAATAATAAACACAATAAAATTTAAATGAAACTTTAATACAAAAATCAAAAAAAAGAAAAACAAAATTTATCTTTATAAAGTATAAAGATTAATATTGCCTCATTTAACAATATTATTAAGAATTAAGAAATACTGAAAAAATAAGCCTATCAACGCGAGGAAACGTACAGACGACCGTTTCGTTCTAATTGGAACTTCTCAATGTACGGCATTCCCTTTCGATGACGACCTTGCTTTTTCATTTCTATACTTTCTGTATATATAGTTAACATTTGGAATTTACTGCAAGTGAGAATTAATGAATATTAAATCACATTCTTACATGTAAATGTCGACTTATTTAATGCGTATAAATCTACAATCCGTCAAACTAAGTTTGTACTAGTATGCAGAACACACTTTTTCGCGACAACGAACTTCCTGGTAGTTAGGTTAATTAAGAATTAAGAAATACTGAAAAAATAAGCCTATCAACGCGAGGAAACGTACAGACGACCGTTTCGTTCTAATTGGAACTTCTCAATGTACGGCATTCCCTTTCGATGACGACCTTGCTTTTTCATTTCTATACTTTCTGTATATATAGTTAACATTTGGAATTTACTGCAAGTGAGAATTAATGAATATTAAATCACATTCTTACATGTAAATGTCGACTTATTTAATGCGTATAAATCTACAATCCGTCAAACTAAGTTTGTACTAGTATGCAGAACACACTTTTTCGCGACAACGAACTTCCTGGTAGTTAGGTTAATTAAGAATTAAGAAATACTGAAAAAATAAGCCTATCAACGCGAGGAAACGTACAGACGACCGTTTCGTTCTAATTGGAACTTCTCAATGTACGGCATTCCCTTTCGATGACGACCTTGCTTTTTCATTTCTATACTTTCTGTATATATAGTTAACATTTGGAATTTACTGCAAGTGAGAATTAATGAATATTAAATCACATTCTTACATGTAAATGTCGACTTATTTAATGCGTATAAATCTACAATCCGTCAAACTAAGTTTGTACTAGTATGCAGAACACACTTTTTCGCGACAACGAACTTCCTGGTAGTTAGGTTAATTAAGAATTAAGAAATACTGAAAAAATAAGCCTATCAACGCGAGGAAACGTACAGACGACCGTTTCGTTCTAATTGGAACTTCTCAATGTACGGCATTCCCTTTCGATGACGACCTTGCTTTTTCATTTCTATACTTTCTGTATATATAGTTAACATTTGGAATTTACTGCAAGTGAGAATTAATGAATATTAAATCACATTCTTACATGTAAATGTCGACTTATTTAATGCGTATAAATCTACAATCCGTCAAACTAAGTTTGTACTAGTATGCAGAACACACTTTTTCGCGACAACGAACTTCCTGGTAGTTAGGTTAATTAAGAATTAAGAAATACTGAAAAAATAAGCCTATCAACGCGAGGAAACGTACAGACGACCGTTTCGTTCTAATTGGAACTTCTCAATGTACGGCATTCCCTTTCGATGACGACCTTGCTTTTTCATTTCTATACTTTCTGTATATATAGTTAACATTTGGAATTTACTGCAAGTGAGAATTAATGAATATTAAATCACATTCTTACATGTAAATGTCGACTTATTTAATGCGTATAAATCTACAATCCGTCAAACTAAGTTTGTACTAGTATGCAGAACACACTTTTTCGCGACAACGAACTTCCTGGTAGTTAGGTTAATTAAGAATTAAGAAATACTGAAAAAATAAGCCTATCAACGCGAGGAAACGTACAGACGACCGTTTCGTTCTAATTGGAACTTCTCAATGTACGGCATTCCCTTTCGATGACGACCTTGCTTTTTCATTTCTATACTTTCTGTATATATAGTTAACATTTGGAATTTACTGCAAGTGAGAATTAATGAATATTAAATCACATTCTTACATGTAAATGTCGTTATTTATGTCGTAGATTTATACGCATTAAATAAGTCGACATTTACATGTAAGAATGTGATTTAATATTCATTAATTCTCACTTGCAGTAAATTCCAAATGTTAACTATATATACAGAAAGTATAGAAATGAAAAAGCAAGGTCGTCATCGAAAGGGAATGCCGTACATTGAGAAGTTCCAATTAGAACGAAACGGTCGTCTGTACGTTTCCTCGCGTTGATAGGCTTATTTTTTCAGTATTTCTTAATTCTTAATTAACCTAACTACCAGGAAGTTCGTTGTCGCGAAAAAGTGTGTTCTGCATACTAGTACAAACTTAGTTTGACGGATTGTAGATTTATACGCATTAAATAAGTCGACATTTACATGTAAGAATGTGATTTAATATTCATTAATTCTCACTTGCAGTAAATTCCAAATGTTAACTATATATACAGAAAGTATAGAAATGAAAAAGCAAGGTCGTCATCGAAAGGGAATGCCGTACATTGAGAAGTTCCAATTAGAACGAAACGGTCGTCTGTACGTTTCCTCGCGTTGATAGGCTTATTTTTTCAGTATTTCTTAATTCTTAATTAACCTAACTACCAGGAAGTTCGTTGTCGCGAAAAAGTGTGTTCTGCATACTAGTACAAACTTAGTTTGACGGATTGTAGATTTATACGCATTAAATAAGTCGACATTTACATGTAAGAATGTGATTTAATATTCATTAATTCTCACTTGCAGTAAATTCCAAATGTTAACTATATATACAGAAAGTATAGAAATGAAAAAGCAAGGTCGTCATCGAAAGGGAATGCCGTACATTGAGAAGTTCCAATTAGAACGAAACGGTCGTCTGTACGTTTCCTCGCGTTGATAGGCTTATTTTTTCAGTATTTCTTAATTCTTAATTAACCTAACTACCAGGAAGTTCGTTGTCGCGAAAAAGTGTGTTCTGCATACTAGTACAAACTTAGTTTGACGGATTGTAGATTTATACGCATTAAATAAGTCGACATTTACATGTAAGAATGTGATTTAATATTCATTAATTCTCACTTGCAGTAAATTCCAAATGTTAACTATATATACAGAAAGTATAGAAATGAAAAAGCAAGGTCGTCATCGAAAGGGAATGCCGTACATTGAGAAGTTCCAATTAGAACGAAACGGTCGTCTGTACGTTTCCTCGCGTTGATAGGCTTATTTTTTCAGTATTTCTTAATTCTTAATTAACCTAACTACCAGGAAGTTCGTTGTCGCGAAAAAGTGTGTTCTGCATACTAGTACAAACTTAGTTTGACGGATTGTAGATTTATACGCATTAAATAAGTCGACATTTACATGTAAGAATGTGATTTAATATTCATTAATTCTCACTTGCAGTAAATTCCAAATGTTAACTATATATACAGAAAGTATAGAAATGAAAAAGCAAGGTCGTCATCGAAAGGGAATGCCGTACATTGAGAAGTTCCAATTAGAACGAAACGGTCGTCTGTACGTTTCCTCGCGTTGATAGGCTTATTTTTTCAGTATTTCTTAATTCTTAATTAACCTAACTACCAGGAAGTTCGTTGTCGCGAAAAAGTGTGTTCTGCATACTAGTACAAACTTAGTTTGACGGATTGTAGATTTATACGCATTAAATAAGTCGACATTTACATGTAAGAATGTGATTTAATATTCATTAATTCTCACTTGCAGTAAATTCCAAATATTATTAAGGTAAAAATAACGCATGGAAGTGACCGCAGCATGCGATCAAAAACCTGACATCCGATCAAAATTAAAACTAATAAGTTACAAAGATGCTTTTTAATTTCTCCCGCAAGAAACAAAATCAAAATAAACTATTTGACAGACCAAACCAAACTCTAACGCATGTGCAACCACATGTAAAAAAATGCCCTTGATATCCCAAGCGTACTAAAATTTTACATTTACAGAGATGTTTTTTGTACTAGAAATTTTAAAAAACCTTCTTTGTCATTTATATCAAATAACTAACATTAAATTTCATAACGGTAATAATAATAATAATACAATAGAAAAATTACAATATTCAATTCATTCAATATAAAAATAAGATATCTTGTATAAAATATATTACTTAAGTAAAAAATATATATTCATATACTCGAGACACATGAGTAAGAAAGTGTTAAAAATCAATTACGAGATTCACAAACTCGTAAATAAATCGGTAATGATTTAAGCAAGCACAAAAACACAATTCAATCAAAAAATAAAAACCGAAATTACTAAAACAAAGATAAAGATTTATCTTTAAATAAACACACCTTTCTTACTTCACTGATCACTTGTGTCTGGATACAGCTAGCACGCAGGCTACGCTTAAAAAAAAACAGTTATAAAAATCGACCACATAAGATCAAACGGCATTCTCAAACTGCGCAAGTCATATCTACAAATATTCAAAATAATAATACACCCAAAAATAATTAAACTTTTCAAAATATTTGTGGGGAAAAGTTCATAGCAATATGTTACCACCATTATTTTGAAGAGAGAGTTGAACTCTAATCTTGGTCTTAAAAATAATAGTCAACATTTCCAACATTGGTTTTAGTATTATTTCGTTTTAATTTTTACTATTGTAATAAATATTTTTCTAACTAAATTAATAATTATTGCACACATTTACATGACATAACAAAACTATCAAAATTATACGTTTGTGACAGAATACATGCACTGTAACAAACCATTAAAAGAAAGCATGCCCGTCTCTAATGGGGAAAGCTTTTGAAAGCACGTTAGATATACCGTGTAGAAATGTGGTTACCGAACGACACTGCTGCGCAAGACGCGTCGCCGTCAATTTAACTTCCCCGATACGTTTATTCAATGTATAGTGTAGCATTTGATTGGATAAGTAGGTGTAGTTAACACATATATATTGCTTATGTACTCGTATTTTAACACAGACACGCCTATTGATAGGTCACAAGTAGGTGTGGTATACACATAAGTATTACATATATACTCGTATTTAAATACAGACTCGCCAGGCGCCTGGTGTACTGGTGTACTGGAGGGGTATCGTTTACCTCTCTACCGTTCTTCCACCACATTTCCATACGGCATAAAAATAAAGCAAAACAAATATTCTGATCAACGTGGTCTTAAAAATTAAAATTTTTTCCTATTTGTCTAATGGTGAAATAAGTAAAAATGACATCTAATTGCTATGAAGACTAGCAGCTGATTAATCTTCGATTCGAATATGAGCGACTTTAAATATACGAGGGATGTTTCCAAAGTTCTGGGAATTTAGCTATATTTTTTTTATTTTGTCAATTTTCGTCAATATTAAAATGTAGTTTTTCAACATAATCGCCATTTAATTTAAAACATTTATCCGAACGATAAATTAATTTTTTTAAGCCGTCCTCAAAGAATTTTTTCGGTGACTACTCAATGCACCTATTTATGACACGTTTTACGTCAGCTAAACTCTCAAAACGATCACACGTTGTCAAATCTGAAGAAGCAAATCTGGGGAAGCAATTCCCATCGTAAATCGTTCAAAACATCCTTTGTTTTCCTTGCGGTGAGCAGTCTTGCATTATTCTGTTGCAATAACGGACGCTTATGCAACTTCCCAGACCGTTTTTTGATAAGTGGCTATCGCAGTGGTCCGGATAACAAGTTCAAATAATATTCTGCGTTAATTGTAGTACCCTTCACCAGATAATCTATTAAAATAATCCTCTCGCAATCCCAGAATACACTGGAACTTCAGGTGCCTTAAGTGAAGGCCGTTCTTCGGGTTTACGTCGTTCTTTGGATTTACTTTAGGTCTCAGGATTGAAATAAGGCATCCATGTTTCGTCAGTGGTTATTATCCGTTGCCAAAATTCATCACCGTAACGGGCTAACAGCTCTTGAAGTTAAGTTTCAGACCTATTGAGTTTTTGTTCCGGTTCCAACAGCCTTGGCACCCGGCGGGCTGAAACCTTGGTTACGCCCAAACATTCATGTAAGATCTCATGAACTTGTCGTATACCTCTTCCCAGGTGTACACTAATTTGAGAAATAGTAATTCGTCTGTCCTTTTTCTGTAGGTTGTCCAAGGTAGTAGTGTTTCTTTCATTTACGTAACTACGGCGTGGATCGTCTTCTAATGATGTTCTATCACTTTTAAAATGATCGATCCACTGATATACAGTACTTTTAGATTCTGCAGACTCAACAAATACTCCTTGCAGACGTTTAATAATTTCTGAAGTTTTCACACCCTCTGTCCACAAAAAGAAAATTATTGCTTTTCGAGATTTAGTCGCGTCTTCCATGGTTACACAATCAGTGGTACGAAAATGCGTCTATATCGGTTGAACACCTGAATCAGTGCACTGGATACCTGCATAAACATGTCAAGATCTATCATCAATAATATTGCCTATAAGAGCACAATTCCCAGAACTTTGGAAACATCCCTCGTACATTTGATTCCGACCGTACACCTAAGTTATAATAATAATTATTATTCATGCCTTAGTATCTCTCAACAGCCTAACGCCAATTACAAAGGGCATTCGAAGGCCATAACTTATAACAATTCCAGCGCTTTGGAACGACTTAAGATATTTGGTTGTCGGAATTCATTTTAAACGAGAAGAAAAGCCAAGAAAACCTTTTCAGACAGCGAGGCCTCTGGCACGACAAGCCACAAACTTACCACTGTCGGTTGAGTTATCAAGCCTTCACACTAATTTTTTGCTAAAATTTTCATTCTATCAAATATCATTAAAAATAATAGTTATTTAAATAACTATTTACATTCCATTTTAAAGAAATGAAATTTGATAATATACACAAATAGATTTATTAAATGAAATTTAATACAAAGTAGGTTTAAAAATAGTATAAGAATGAGTTTCATATACTACGTTTGTAATTCTACATACAAAATTTGTTACATCATTTCAATTACTCACTCTATCTTCGAAAAATGTAACGGAACTCGGTAACATGGAATAATCCTCTTCGGCAATTTGAACGCTGGCACAAATTTCGTAATATTTTTCCATTCATACATAACGTTCGACAAACAAGCACGACTGATTAATAAACGAGAAACTATACATACTTCTGTTAGACACACATTGAACTGTTTAAAGTGAATAGAACAGATATTTAATCGTGGCAGTAGCAATTTCTCGTCTCTCCAATATCAAATATCATTTGATCTTGACCAAGTAGGTAAACATTTAGTTGTTTGTGCGTTGTGATAAGTCTGTAGTTTCAGTTGAGAGAATTATCGATTTTGTTAGCAGGATTTTCGGTTTCTAAAATTAGCGTTAAGTCTTGCGGACGAATCGCTTGGCTTAAACAACGTAAACGTAATGTTTACAAACTGTACGAGTGTCTTCGGCTTTTTGAAGCAGATAAGGCTGTTTATTTTGATAATGTTATCTTGCGTAGTAAACACATTCATATATAAATGTTTTTTAAACGCCAATTAAAATTCTTAAGACATATATATATATATATATATATATATATATATATATATATATAACGTAAACTTAATAAGTAATAATAAGTCGGCGATTAAAGGTCTGGTTTATTACTTCAAAGTATATATATTTAAAATAACTCTACATGTTTCGGCAATGATGCCTTTGTCAAGAGAATACAAAATATAAATCAATATAATATATATATATATATATAATATATATATATATATATATATATATATATATATATATATATATAATAAATATAATATTTTCGTGACCTTGGTATGATATGGTAAACTCAATCAGTCGGCGATTAAAGGTCTGTTTTACTTCAAAGTATATATATTTTAAAAAACCCTACATGTTTCGGCAATGATGCCTTTATCAAGGATATAAAATATAAATGACAGAATATAAATGTCAAATAATTGAGTTGCTATGGTTTAAATTATTCAAAGATACATTCCAATTGATAATAATAAATCATGCCTTAGTATTCCAAAAACAGATAGCAAGGTGTGAACATGTGTTGTTCGCTGCTAGCAGCTTGTGTCTCTTTCTGGGTATGAAACTTGTGTGTTGGTTGCTGCTGGCAGCTTGCGTCTCTCACTGGGTGTGTGGTTTTGTGTTTGTGTGAACGCGTAAGTGTAGGGTTTTGTATGTTGGCATGTTCGTGCGTGTGTTTAGTGACCGGTCGCGAAAAATTTAGAGAGATCGGATAACCAGCCGTTGCGTAGGGCCGCCAACCCTTTCCCGGCAACTTCTTTACTTTTCCGTGCAGTACTTCGACGGCCCGACCCCCGCGCCATCGAGGCAAGGCGCAGACCAGCGAAGCGCACCCTGCACGGGGTTGCTCATCGCCAACCGAGGGAACACTCTTAGTGGCTACTTCGGTCGACGACGGTCACACTTTGTGCCATCCTAACGTTTTCCGCCAAAGCGGGGGCATTGCACACACGTCGAACGTGTATGTGCTGTTAACGGCAGCCTAGCCAGGCTGCCGCCCAGGACCGGTCCTAGTGGTGTGTGCACTGCGCGGCGTCGTGATTTGATACGCGGCGCAAATCACGGCGCCGAATCCGAATATTTGTTTATTCTATGATATTCATGGTTCAGCACTTAAGAAATAGTTAGTAACCTTCTTTATCATAGACCAATTTCCAGTACTTTTTTTTGTAGATCTCCAAGAAATTACTGTATGCACTACGACACGTGTTTATTTATTTTAGGATAACATTTTATTATGCGACGTTAACAATCACAGACCTGTTATTGAATCGTATAACTTTTTTTAAATAAAATGAGTTTGTATTGACTTTAGGATTACATTTTTTTTTAAGATCTGACAATCACATTCATAGATCTGTAACTTTGAAACAAATAAAAATGGATATACAGGTATTGCGTTTTTGTTACTTGAAATGAAGTCTACTTTACACTCCTAAAATTTGAACATAACGATACGAGACAGCTTGTATATATATACATATATATATATATATATACATACATATATTAAAAAACATTTATATACAGTCTGAATTAGTTCGTGTGCATCATTAATATTAGTGGATACGTATTTCGACAACTAAGGTGTTATCATCAACAGTAGAAAAAGCATTATACTTCTGGGTATAATGCTAAAGTTTTCTAAATAAATGTTTCATTTTTGTACTACAGTACCAGTCTCGTTATTTTTCGATACTTCCTCTACTTGCAAAGTATATCACTATGCACCCGACGTGTATTAAATATTATTAATATGTCGGTTGAATAGTGAAGTGCTTTACTTTTGTAAAATACTTTCCATTCTGTGCAATACACTTGTCCCATTGTTTTGTCCACTTGTCAGATACATCTTAGAAACCATTTTTTAGTGTCTATTTAGTATACCCATTGTTGAGCTCTAAATCTCACTCAGTTTAAAAGAACAATGGTTTCGACTCGAAAGTAGTAACTAACTCAATTAAGAAACATAGGCTTAAAAAACTAATACGTGATACCACGAACTTACTACCTCAAAGAGATCATGGTGATAAGTTTGTCTGTTTACCGTATCACTCAGCCTCTAGAAATCTGAATGCTATCTTCAAAAATCATTCTCTTCAAATAGCGTTTAAATCATGAAACATATTAAAATCAATTTTCGATAACACCAAGGATAAAATTGAAGTAGGACAAAAATCTGAGATCAACATATTGCCCATTTTAGACTTAATAGACGAGAAAACTAGCATTGCCCGACATATTTGGGACACAGGTCATTCTATGCCTCCAAATAACATTTGATTAATTAAAAAAGTAAATAATTATAGAGAATTAGACAGCTATGAGAGTATAGTAAAATAATGAATTCTGACAATGGACCAATTCCCCAATCCAGATTATATGGTTTATTGTGACTATAGTATTATTTTACGCTTCTGTTCTTTCACGCTTCACGGTTGTTTAATTTTCACGATAGGTTTAAGTAGTATACAGTCTGTTTCCGGATTGAGTTCACAAGAGGTATAATGGACTAAAAATTTTCGAATTGGAATTTTATATTTTGGGATTCCGCCCTGCTTAGTCTGAAAGCTATTTTTAGTTTACTTTCGATTAAAATGAAGTAGGCCATTACAGTTGAACAAAAATGATTGTTGTTTCAGGTAAAGTACCTTTTCCGTTCACATTACCCCAAAGTATTGCTAACAATCACGTCGTAGTAAAGCAAGCAATTATCTGTCATTATCTTAGATAAACGTCAAAACTTCGAAGTATTTGGTCTAAATTGATTACTTATCTCAGTAATTTGTAATTTACTTCTTCTGCATAGTCTTTTGTATTAAAAATGTTGACTCTCGGACAGCACGTTTATCTAATACAATGTTACAGACTTGGGGAAGCATCTTATGTACCTACATGTTATTAATAAGTTTCACGAGCGATTTCCAATAGTGACAATTTCTGTCAATGGAGTAAAAATCTTATGAAAAAGTTTACAGAAACTGAAAGTGTGCAAAATTTGAAGAACAAAAGCTAGTTCATGATCATGAAGATGCTGTTACATTCTTGATGAGAGAATCCGTGAACACATAATAAATTATCATTGCGAAAGTGGTCTACTGAATTGTCAATAAGAATTCTTTGTATGTGCGATTTACATACAAAGAATTCTCAAAGAAAATAAAATTATACCATTTAAACCCACGTTCATTGTTAATTAAAAGCGGGAGACGATGGTCACCGATTGCTCTTTTGTTTATGGGCTGGAGAAAACATTGTGAACGACAGATATCTTTATAAAAAAATAATTTTTTCAGATGAGCCAACTTTTACAACTAAACACAATGTGTCTTCACAAAATTGGAGGTGTTGGTCTCGTGAAAATCCACATTTTCGTATAGTAACAAACAGTTAACGGTACAAGAAAGTAAAAAAGTAAATGTATGGTGTGCAATAAGATACGATAAAATTATTGGCCCATACTTTTTTGACACTAATTTAAACCAACATTCCTATTTGGATGTGCTTGAAAACTTTTTTTGATATGAATTTAAAAGATTTTCATTTTCAACACGATGGATCTCCAGCTCATACAACTCGTTTAATTACGAATTTTTTGAATCAGCACTTTCCTGAAAGGTGTATTGGACCATGTCGTCCACATGGTCCAATACATTAGCCAGCGAGATCGACGGATTTGACCCCTATGGATTTTTACTTATGGGGTTATTTCAAACCAAAAGTTTATTGATATGATCTTCATGATAACATCGATTTATTAACACAAAAAATTAGGAACGCTGTAAATGAAATTAACTCAATGACCATAGCGAAAATATACGATGATTTTAGAGTTAAGATAGAAAAATGTGCATGTGTTAGAGGAAGTCAATTAGAGTAATTGTAGTTTAATTTCTTTTTTTTTTTATAAACTGTAAAAATTTGAATTTGAAAATTTCTAATCACCCTGTTTTTTTTATCATGTAATCGTAAATATTAATAAAGAGATTTTTCTCCTGTTTTCAACTTATTTGATTAAAGTAGGCCGATCATTCTGAAAATTGAAAAACTCTGAAAAAATTCTGAAAAACAGTTGAAAAAAGCAAATAATTTGACAATAACAAGGTTTATACAGGAAGAACTGGCAACTTTCTTCTTACCGGAATCGATTCCAACAGAGAAAATTCTATTGTTTTTGACGGATGCTGCACCATACATGGTGAAGGCAGCTTTCAACTTGAAAATCTTTTACCCAAATTTAATTCATACAACTTGCTTGGCGCACGGACTAAATCGAGTTGCAGAAGAAATCAGAAACCATTTTCCCTTAGTAAATACTTTAATTAGTGGTGTTAAGAAAGTATTTTTAAAGGCCCCATTACGAGTACAGTTTTACAAACATACCGGGTAGATGTTTGTTCCGCTTCCTCCTCAACCAGTAATCACACGATGGGGAACGTGGTTGGAGGCTGCTATTTTTCATGAAAATCATTATGAAGGAATAAAGACAATTATTATGGATCTTGATAGGGAAGCACAATCTGTGACAGACGCCCAAAAGGTGTAATCGAGTAAAGAAATACCTCAACAGTTGGCGTTTATTAAAGTCAATTAGAGTTTTATTTCCACTTCTATATTGCAGTTGGAAAAACAAGTTATGTTGCTAATCGAGAGCGTTGAAATAATACAAGCGTGAATGTAGAACGAACCTTTTGAATATACATTGTGTGTTTGTGTGTTTGGGTTGGCCATTTAAGGTTGCGGTTTTTGAAGTCATATTAAACATACAAAACATTAATTTAAAAAAATGATTTATTTGTGCCATTAAACAACAAGATCTGCGGTTTAATAAATCAGGTTTTCGAAGTGAGAGCCTCGAGCAATGATAACATTTCGCAGCCTCTTCTCAAATTCTCCACAAACTGCCTGAAGTGTGGCGTACGGTATCGCTTCTATTCGCTGCCGTATTGCCATTTCAAGAGCATCCAGGGTATCTATACCATCGCGATATACCGTATCTTTTAATGATCCCCACAGGTAGAAATCGCAAGGATTGAGGTCTGGACTATATGCTGGCCATGTTATCCCTCCGCCTGTAAACTGTTGAGCGTCAAGACCAATGATTCTGTTACCGAAATGTTCTTCAAAAATGTTAAAAACTTCTTCCGTGCGATGCGGACGAGTCCCGTTTTGCATAAACCATGAATTCTCCACATTTAATCCATGCGCCATGGGAATAAAAGACTCATTAAGCATTTCACAATATTTTTGCGAAGTAACGGTTCCATTGACAATTAGGGGATCGATAATTCCTACCGACGAGATAGCACACCATACAGTCAACCGTCGAGGATGAAGAGGATGAACAATTGCTAGATGTGGATTTTCTGTCCCCCAATGTCTCCAATTTTGCTTATTCACATAACCGGATACATCGAAATGTGACTCATCCGACCACCACACTCGTTCCAATGACATGCTGCCATTTTCAATGCGTTCGATGATTTCGTTCGGAAAATTGTAGCGTCGCTCCATATCAAACGGTCTCAACGGCTGATCGATCTCGATTTTGTATGCTTTCATCTTTAGATCTTGCTTTAGGATCCGCCTTAGTGTTGTACGGGGTATTTCAAGTTCTTGAGATGCTCTTGAGGTCGATGTTGAAGGTTGAGCTGTAAAGTGCTCCCGTACTCGTTCTATGGTTTCCGGTACCCGGATGGTATTTTGACGTTCTCTAACAGTTGATATTTCGTCTGCCGCAGATGCTGTTGCTTCAAGTTTCACTACAATCCTAAGATATTGTCGGATTGGTAGACATGGAAACACGATAACGAATACTTTGTTACTTTTCTAAATTTATCTTTTTTTTCCTTACCTTTTTATAGTGTTTTCCGTTGGTGCGTTATTTCTCCCGAATAGAGTACGCAAGTGTCTTGCCGTAGCTGCAAAAGATTCCCCATTTCTATAATAATATTTTATTAATTCCACACGCACTTCCGTTGGATACGACGCCATCTTGAAAACTGACAAGGCAAATTTTTCATATATTTATTGTAAACCGCGCTTGGCCCTCTAGTGTAAAAAATGTATATTATATTAATTTCTATATATACAAGGGAATAGCGCGATTCTTAAAACCGCAACATTAAATGGCCAACCCGTTATAAATACATGATTTCAGGCAAGCGTCACAATTTTTCTGTTGGAAACTTTGAGAAATATGCGTTTGTAAATTGTTTTCATAGTTAATTATGTTGTAAAATGTTCTTGTAGTAAAATGAACTTGTAGTAAACATAATAGATTATTTTTTTATACAGTATTCCATTTTCTAACATAATTCGTATTCTTTTTAGCTACATATTTTTCATAAGGAAGTGCATATTTAGGCTAAAATATCTGCTTATTTATGCGCGTATTTTCAGTTTTTTTTTCATATAATCCGGATTTTACTTGTTAGTAACTTGGAAAGACTGGGCCTTAGTATAATTTCTTAATTAAAACCACTTATTCTTAATATTATTTTGTGTAATTTAATTTAAGCTAATAAATTAAGTTTTAAGAAAAAGACAAACTTTTATTAAACTACAAGAAAACAGGAAAACCCAATTACCTTTTCTTTCAACGAATAAATAAATCATTCTCATTCTTTTTATAAACTTCTTTTTCGATTGCTTATCGATTTCTTCCTTATCCTAATTCCCTGTCTTAATTTCGCGTGTTTCCATTTAGGCCAATTCATTTTTTTTTTAATTCATCGATAGAATTAACTTTCGCATTTTCGTTTTTTTGCAAATGAGGTTGTCAGAATGAGAACAAGTTAAGTCGATTCCTCCTGATGCTTCTCAAAATCAACAACTTTCCAATTTAACTTAATTATCATGACCTACTCTTATTCTTTCTTTTTAATATATTATATCAGTATTTGATTAACCCGTGTATAGGAATTAAGCCTAATTAAAAAAAAAAACTTTATCCATTAAATGGGTGAAAGAGGTAACTCTATTTGAAGGTTGTTGCTAAAGTTTTTAAAAATAGTATAAAAAAAACAAATTAGTAGGTTTAAATGGCTTTGTTTTTCAAAGTAAATCGCCAGATATATAATTTATATATACAAGGGTTGTTTGATAATTAACTTGGTCCGATATGAAAGATAACAATCTTTCAGTTTTTTATCTCACTTAATTCTTCAACAGGAGCCCTTGAAGGCCAACGCACTTAGTCCAGATTTTCTCTAAGGTCCCGATTCCGTCCCTAAAGTTGATTTCCTCAAGGGCCTCAGAATAGTTGTTAATCGCCTAGGCGATTTCTTCATTGCACTTAAATTTTTATGCAGCTAGGAAAGTTATAAGTTTCGGGAAAATATGGACGTCTGAAGAAGCTAAATCTAGTGAATAGGTTGGATTCGGAAACAGTTCAAGGCATATTTCGGTTAATTTTTAGTGAGCGGCACTTAAATGAATTGGTGCATTGTTGTGGTGGAACAAAATCCTTTTTTTTTGTCATTCCAGGACGCTTCCCCGCGATCGCTGTCTTAAATTTGTACGCAAGAGATATGTAGTAAGAGTTAGTGATGGTTTTTCTTCTTGCAGGAGTCATTCACAAAAATTCCCTTCATATAAAGAAAAACTAACGCCATTACCTTTTCTGCTGATGGAAAAAGGCGCATTTAACGTCTTCGGAGCCGCTTTTCCTCGCGTGGTCCATTGTTTTGGTCGTTGTTTGCAGCGTATAATAATGAATTTAATATTCGTCTAACGTACGGTCCCAAAGTTTTCGGAAAAATTTTAGATGTTGATAATTCTCTCAAAATTGTTTTGCTTTATAAACTATATATTTCAACAACTAACAATAAATATAGCAATAAATACTTAATTTTCAAATTATTGATAGTGGGTCGTTATTTTTGATGGTCCTCTATTTTCTTCTGACTTGTCCCATCACCCTCTGGACAACAGCAGGATCAATTACTCGCATTTTTTGAAAAATTCGACGTTGCAATTGGTCTCCATTTGAAGCTTCCTATCCATTTTCATACACTTTTCTGGTCAATATTGACCAGAATTCCTTCATTGGCCGAGCCCTAGGTGCAGTGCGAGGATTGTCTAATTTAGGAACAAAGTTTATGTTGTTTGCATTATACCAGTCTTTAGTAACTCTAGCATAATGGCACTAAGCTAGATCAGGCCAAAAAATGATAGTGTCTTTGCCCTGATGTGTGTTTAGAAACTGAAGCAGTTTAGGAAGGCATCTTTGAATGTAAAGTTGTGCAGTTAAGGCTTCTTCTCGAACACGACCAATATACGGCTATGAGATAAATCCGGCTTCAGAAATAGCACACAACACTAAAATGTTGTCGTCAAATTTGGATTTTGGACCTTTGAATTTGACATTGTCCTGTGTGTTTTCGATGTTGCCGGTATAAAAACCGTCGATTCCCTTCATCTCTGAATGGAACTAGGTAACATATTTTTCATCATCCATTAAAATCAGTTTATTGACAAAATGGATGCGCCTTAGCGCACGACAACACCTGGGTATTCTTTCTAACTGGGCCGCGGTATAATTTGGTGCTTACTTATTTTTCGCTGTGAAACTCCAACTTTGTCCTTAATGGCTTCAAGCATTCTTTGTTCCCTCACTTGGCTCAATATTTTTGGTCGACTAATTTTCGGCAAATTAAGCCTCTTCACACTCCTTTATGGTTGGATAAATTGTTGATAAATTGTTGTTCACGATAAATGGTAACAATATCATGGCTTGGGCTTTCACCAAACTAGATTGTAAATTCCTTTACAAATTTTAATATCTAACTTATAAGACATTTTTCTGAACCAGATCACAAAAACTAAACTATCATAATTAAAACAAGTGAATTATGACTAGAGAACGGACACGCTTACCACCCAGTGCAGTACTGGCGAAAGGCTGTATTTCTAAAATATTTAATTTTATTTATATAATTGGAAAACGAACGGGTAGTGATCTATAAAATTACGAAATACATATTTATTTGTTGAAAAGTTGTATTTATAAAGTTTTTAATTTTATTTATATAATTGGAAAACAAACGGGTGGTGATCTATAAAATTACGAAATACATATGTATTTGTTGAAAAGTTGTATTTTTAAAGTTTTTAATTTTATTTCTATAATTGGAACATTTTTATTTGTTCATTTTGTCGTTCAAGTTGAGTAAAGGAGTATTAATATTGACTAGCAATAGTTTCTCAAGGTTTTCTTCTGTCAATTTTGTTCTCTTTGAATTAAGTACATCCTTATAAATAGAAAACGTCCTTTCTACATCGCAACTGGTTATAGGTGCATACTGGAAATATTCTTTTATTTCTTCATATTTAGCCGTTAGATTTTGTGGAATTGTCTCCATACATAATTGCTGCAATGTAATTAAATCTGGATTTCTATTAAGAATTGCTTCAAACTTTTGCCAAAGGCCACATCCGAAGTCACTTGGAATACTTTTCAAATTATTAACAGTCACATCTAATGTGGTTAATCCGTCATTTAATTTGAGATTTCGATTTTCAAAATAAGTGATTAGTTTTGGCAATTTTCCAAAGTGTTCGTGAAGAAAGTACAACTGATTTTTTAAATTTGGGATTTGTGTGAGCTCCTTGCACTCACCAATACTTCTAGCATCCTCCTTAACAGTGTAACGAAATGTTTTAGACTATCGAAATTCTCAGCATAATAACTAGTAGCTTCCAGCCATGTTCCCCATCTAGTTATTACTGGAGTGGGAGGCAGTGACAGAGATGGAAATTTTTCCCTGAAAAGAGCTACTCTCAATAGCGCTTTTCTGAAAACTTTTTGAAAAGCTGATACAAGTCTAACAACTTCCGGAAAAGTGTCTCTGATATATTCACAGATTCTGTGGAGAGCATGTGCTACACAAGTAAGATGCAGCATATTAGGATATGTTTTCTTCAATAGTCTGCCTGTTTTTAACTTATACGCAGCACTATCACTGACAAATAAAAGTATTTTTTCTTTGTACGTGGCGTCAGAATGAAGCATTTTTTGCATATTCTCCTTAATGGTTTCAGCAACTGTTTCCGCATCAACTCTATTTATAACACTTGTTGCTATTACATATGAGTTATAGGGAATAGTTGGATGTAGTACACCAGCTACAACATTTACCACACAGCGTCCTAACATATCCACCGTTTCGTCGGCGCTTATCCATATGTATTAATTTCTCGTATAGCACCTAGAAACATAATATTTGCGTAAAGTTGATTCATCAGGAACATTTCGACCAGTATATTTTTTCAGAAATATTTTTAAAGTGGGATTGCTAAGTTTATTTAATGGAATATTAGCCGCCATAAAAGTTTTACAGAGTTCAGATGTGTTTGCGATCCTAAGTGACGAATTTTTGACGATATTTTACGGATTTTGTAATAAATTCGGAATCACTGACAATGGACATACAATCAGTATGACCGTCAATCCAACTCGCCATTGTTTTACAATGCCGTTCTCGACATTCTTCCATATCATGTCTGAAAAAGAAGCTTAAACAATGCTCTATATCTAAATAAATGAAAACTAAAAATGTGTGCCTAAGTTATTGAAACTGAACGAAATTCAATGCACACTCTTACGTCGAAATAATTGGTAGAAATAGATTCAATCAAACGATATTAAACAGGATCTATTACAAAAATTACGATGTAATTAACAGTTAAAACTATGAAAACAAGAAACTTACTCTTTATTTATATTACGAAATATAAACTAATAAATAAAATACATGATAAAAACCCCGCTTCTATCTACGCTCATGAAAACACTTTAAGAAGCACTATATTCTCCGAATAGAATAGCTGGCTTGTCCATTCTTATCGCGGCGAGACCAGGTGTCCGAGTAAGTCAAACAAATACTTCATTGAATTACGCCGGGATGTACTGAGCGACGTTATACACAATTCCAATTGCCGATTGCGTTTTATGGAAATTGCGTCCATTCTCTAATTATGACATATGACTTCAAGCGACTACTTAACGAAACGTCATTTAGTATAACTACAAATCATCTAAAATTTTTCCGAAAACTTTGAGACCATAAGTTATTGCTATAAAATGTCGCAAAAAATCCGTGGATTCTTCTTGAATAGTTTGAAACATTCAATAGATGTTCACGTGCAATTTTGTTTATGCCCCGGAATAAACTAACACGCATCTACCGTAAGGTTTTCTCATATGAAATTAATGAAAAATGAAATGTCCTTGGTTAATTGAGAAGCCTGTAGCCACTGCTAATTCATTTATTTTCACTCGTCTAGAGACTAAAATGATTTCATAGACTCTGTCAATGTTTTCTGGTATCACAGCAGATTTTCAAGCCTGAGAACATTATGTCTTCGATTCTTGTTCTATCTCGCTTGAATTCGTTGAACCAAAGTCTCACGATTTCATAGGAACGGGATAATTTTCTAGTTTATAAATAAATACTTGAATTGATTCGGAATTTACTTGATGAAGAACCATAATATTACGTTACAAACTCTGTAACGTACTCTTTAGATGTAAGTACCCGAGGAAGCCACTGTGCTGGCGAAACAATTGCCGTATTACGATTAAAGATTAAAAAGTGAAGATTAGAACCGTAGTTTGATTTCTATTTTAAATAAATACTTATTGTGTTACAATATAAACGTTTTATTTCGTTAGATGACTTTTGACTTTTGTATGAACAATAGTATATTCCATATTGAGGCGGAAAGTGGTTCATTACCATCGAGAGATTAGCTAGCAGCATCGAGACGGAAATGAATTTTTCTACCGAGGTTTGTATACTATTTTACTCACGATCGGTTAGTAATTAATTATTATATAAACTATTAAATCACTAAATTTCAAAAATATAATAGAATTAAATTTCATGACATTTTGATAAATGCTTTTGATAGGCACTGTTGCTAGGTAACGTAATAATTAATGATATTTTCTTGACAGATTACTAAATTATTATCCTACGATTTTACAAATATTTTTTCTCTAACAGTAAATAGTCATGGATATTCTAATGTAGTAATTAATATTAATTACAAAAGCGAATAAATTTTGTACTAAAACTTTAGCTTGTTATTTACTTAATGAAGATTTGTGAATAGTTTTATTATAATTTGATTTACTTATTTAAATGACACTGACGTTTCATAAATACAAATGGCATTACCTAGCCGGAAAAGTGACATAAGCTAGCCGGTAAAGTGCTATTACCTACCTCGTTATGTAATAGCGCATTTTATAATCGGTTTGAAGGTTAGAAATCTTCAGTTTACCAACCGATCGTGAGTAAAATTTATAAATTGACAATTATGTATCTTGGTACTACAAATGCGTATGTTAGAAAATACGTTTTTTCGCGTAAAACCTACTTCGACTCCGGATTTATTTGATCACTCGTTATGTAATACTGACAAGTTCACAAAAAATATTGAAAGAAGTTTTTCGTAGTTATTACTTATTGAAGATTTCAAGAATTATAATTGCACTGCAAATGCTTTCTGTATATAGGTCTTTCACGATAACAGACGGGACACGTAATAAACAGTTACTTCGGAACAAGTAACATTCAAATTACAATAATACCTAATAATCCTAGTATTTCTCTCTATTAAGTGAATATATTATGTTACCGTAACTGGGCATGGTTGCCGGCTTGAATCCCATCAAATGTCATTGAAATAAGTTGTTTACAATTTCATATTTAGAAGTTCCTACCTATTTCATTTTATTTATAAATCGATATTATATTTAAGATCAGTTATTTTCGCAACTAAATCATTCCTAGACCGTTAGGAAAACAAGCGAAAGAAATCATTCGATCGTTAATATTTCGAAATAGAACGCGATAATAATTAAGGGGCCATTACTCCCGCTCTTTGCTTGTGTCAAAAATGGGGGTTAAACCATCTAGTCCAAAGCGAAAATGGACTAAAGAAAAAGCCTGTCATAGATATTGATGATTTTAATCAATATGCAATTAGAAACACATGACATGTATAAAAACAGTAAGTTTAAAGTAATTTAGTACTTATACTTATAAAATAAATATTTCAATTAATTACAGAACAGCATATTACGATTTCATCTTTGAATACCCTCAACGAAAAGGAACTTTTTTCTGTTGATAATACATCTTTATGGAGAATATTGCATGGAAAGGTTTTCATTACAAGAAGGATGATCTAAATCGAGCATTAATGGAATTCTCACATATTGTATTAAAACGTGTTACGTTCTTGCAACAATATGTTCATATGAAACATGAGCATTTATTATTTGGTTTCTTCGATTAAACCTAGGTTTTCCAAGATGGAACTATTTGCAAATCTTTACAAAATGAGTTAATATAAACAGTCAAAGCTATAAAAGAGGGTGATAAAAGGTACAATCTATTACTAACAGAATATTATTAGTACGTAAAGTGTATTTATCTTAACTGAATTGATTCGGCTTTTACTTGATGTAGATCCAGAATTTAAAATAGAAATAAAACTACGGTTCAAATATTCAGTTTTTAATATATAATCATAACACAATTATTTCGCCAACACAGTGGCTTCCTCAGGTACTTACAGCTAAAGAGCACGTTACAAACTAAGCCACTGTGTTGGCGAAACAATTGTCGTGTTACGATTAAATATTAAAAAATGAAGATTTGAACCGTAGTTTTATTTCTATTTTGTATTTATCTTGTTATAGGTGCATTGTATTACATGCACGCAATTCTAATGGATTTATTCCTGAAGCTGATTTAATATTTACAACAAATAGACAGCATCTGGGCCACCACGGTGACAGGAACAGGAACAATTTCTTATACTGGTTTGAACATCAACTTCTTGTGAATTTAGAAGAACCCTCCACAATTGCTTTAGATAATGCCCGTTATCATAGTACTATTAAAAATAAAAGTGATATTCAATAAAAATTATATTCATTGGGTTTTGAAAGGCAAGACATATTGCCATTTATAATCAATGAAAGTAATTCTGATTCTGAAGACAGCATAAATGTTTAATAAAATTAGTATTTCATATTAATATTGTCTTCTTTTTATTTATATCATATCTTTATCACAATGTTACAAGCCCTTAATCTCTATGTATTTTGATTTTCTGTATATTATTTTTGTATATGTAGTCCAAAATAAATAAATTCACATATACATTTTTATTTTGTTTGTATATATAATAACAACATAAAGCATATTATAAGTTGTAAATATTTTAAAATGAGATAAACCTAACCTCATATATTATTTACTAACAACAGCTGACTCAAAGCAATGTAGATTTGTCAACCCTGTTTTGTAACTATTTATCAAGTGTCTCGTCTGTTATCGTAAAAGACCTATATTAATATTATATTGCAACACTGCATTTTTGTCAGAGTCTTAAACAGATTATAACTAATTTTATTAGTTTATTTAAGTACGAAATTCTTGTAAACGTAATGTTTATTCGCTTAAAATATAGGTACCTAATTTCGCACACTAAAAATAATTACTTGGTTACATAATATGAATATTTTATCTACATTTTTGGAATTACTCGTGAAACATCGAAATCAAGAGGAATTTCCTTTAAAGGGTTTTACGCATATAAAAATTTGTTCTATGTTTACCTTAGGGTAAACCATTCAACCACAAATGATCCCTCGCTAATGAAAAATTTATGAAATGAGGAAATTCAGTTGAAGGTAGTAAATTGAAAACAAATTTATTCCACAATGTCTAACGTAATTGTGTTCAAGTTTATATATGAAAATAAATTTACATTTCTACTTTCTTTGTGTTATATTAATTTATATATAATTAACGGCAGAGTAAATTAGCATTAATATATCTTAAAAATTTAATTAATCAAAGAGTCTTGACTTTTTAAAATATTCCAAATATATACCAACCTGAAGCTAATATTTGATAGTAATATAATATTAGAAGCTCTGTATAATTATGATTGACACGTATTAAAGTAATCACATATTTTAAAACACTCTAAATTTTAACTTAGATAAATAAACAACACTTGTTCAGTTATAAACGTTTATTAGATTCTATACGACCATTCTCTAAGAGTTTACTAAATTAAGGGACCAACTTCCAATATTTATACAGGGTGGCCCAAAATAACCGAAGGGGTTTGAGTTCATTATAACTTCTTATTTAAGACATAATTATTAAATTTTTTTAAATTTTAAACACAGTATATTAATGGAGAATATTTTTAATTTAATTATGAAAAATTGTATCTCGCAAGTGGTGGCCATTTTCTGCTTCGCATATTCGTGCTCTTTCCAAAACATTTTCCATAACCTTTTGCAAAACTTCAGGTGTTATGTTGTTTATTTCGTCACGTACATTATTTTTTAATTGCTGTATGGTTCGAGGCTTATTAATATAGACCTTTCCTTTCAAATAACCCCAAAGGACAGTCTGAAGCGGTTAAATCCGGTGAACGCGGAGGCCAATTAAAATCACTTGTACGGGAAATAATTCGTTCACCAAAGATGTCGCGTAAAAGAGCCATTGTGTACCTCGCAGTGTGCGCTGTGGCTCCATCCTGTTGGAACCATACTTGCGGATGGTTTTCCATGGCTGGCCTTAAAAAATTTTCCAACATTGTCCGATATCTAACACCAGTGATGGAAACGGCGACACCGTGTTCATTTTCCAAAAAATATGTGCCAATTATCCTTTCCGACGAAACACCGCACCAAACGGTACATTTAAGTGGGTGTAATTCTCGCTGTTGAACTACTCTTGGATTTTCCGTAGCCCATATCCTGCAGTTTTGCCTATTAACGAACCCATTTAATTGGAAATGGGCTTCGTCGCTCATAATTAAATTATGAATAAAATCATGATTTTCTTCTGCTTTTTGACGAAAATAAATTGCATAATCAAGTCGTTGCTGGTAATCTGTCGGTTTCAATTGTTGAACAAGCTGAATTTTGTATGGAAACATTCTTATTGTATGCAAAATTCTCTGCAGCGACCCTCTTGAGAGGCCAAGTTGTGTCGAACATCTCCTGGTTGATGTTACTCCATCTTCCCGAATACTCTCCTGTATCCGTTCAATATTGTCATCCGTGTGCACCGTTCGTCGTCTGCCGCCACCAGGAAGGTTCCTTACTGCCCCTTGTTCTCGAAAATTTGCATCCAGACGGTTTATTGTTGGCTCTGAGGGTCCAACCCGCATATTAAAATAACGACGATATGCACGCTGAGTCAAAACAATTCATCGTTGATTTGAGAAATAAAGTTCAACGATTTTGGCACGTTGTTCAATTGTGTACTGTTCCATTTTAAATTCCCCAAGTCTTCTTTACAAAATACTGAAAACAAAAAAAAAATTATAATAAAAAAGTTATAAGGAATTAATACCCCTTCGGTCATTTTGGGCCACCCTGTATATGAGTATCTATGCTTAGGGTTAGTCGTAATTATTATGTAATAATTAGGGACTGGACACGAGAGGTCCATGACTCATCGCCTACGGGCGTACTATTGAAAACTTGTGTTTTTTAAGAGGTTTTAATTTTATTTATATAATTGGAAAACAAACGGGTGGTGATCAATAAAATAGGAAATATATTTTTATTTGTTCATTTTGTGGTTCAAATTGTAAAGGAGTTTTAATATTAACTATCAATACTTTCTCAAGGTTCTCTTCTGTCAAATTTGTTCTCTTTGAATAAAATACATCCCTGTAGATAGAAAATGTCCTTTCTACATCGCAACTGGTTATAGGTGCATACTGGAAATATTCTTTTATTTCAGCGTATTTAGCAGTTAGATTTTGAGGCATTATCCCCATACATAATTGCCGCAATGTTATTAAATCTGGATTTCTATTAAAAACTGCGTCTAACTCTTATGTACATCGTATGCGATATATTTGTTACATTTGTGAATATTCGATCGTTGAGTTGCTGTTTTCTTTTTGTCTCGTGTTTACGATAAACTTGACGGTATGAATACAAGGTTGAAAGTACAGAGGGGCAAAATTGCAATTGGGAAGGATCATGGATCGGAAGAAAATAAATCTCTGAATAATAGTTATATAAGTATCCAACATGATAGCGTGATACACGAAAAGAAAAACGAGAAATCTGACCTTAGCAGCATAATTCTGGATTTGCGAAACAAACTTGCTGATATGGATAATGCTAGACAAGAACATATGGATGGAAAACAGGCTTTGGCGCAACAAATTAAAGTTCTAAAGGATCAGATAAGAAATCTAAAAATTATTATTACACAACGGGATGAAATTATTAGGAAACTGTCATGTAAACCAGTGTTTAATGAGCAGGCTACTCAAACGGAATATAACTGTTGTGATGATTGCACCCAGACAGAATATGTGGAGCAGAATTTTGTTGCAAATAGAAATCTTCATATGAAAAAAGTGTTGGACGTTAATATGGATAAGACCGTTGAACCAAAAGATAGTGAAGTTAATGACACTCAGGTTAAAGAAAATCGAGTTAATGAGGAAGCAAAGCTTTTGTTACTGAGTGATAGTCATGGAAGATCGTACAGCCAGCACATAAAAACTGGACTTAAAGCCGTCAAGTCCGTGATGGGATTCCTTAAACCTGGAGCAAAATTGCAGAGGGTTACAGAAAATTTAGAGAATGATATTAGTAACTATACAAAAACAGATTTTGTTCTAATAATGGCTGGGGCAAACAATGTGGAAGAATGTGTTGACAGTGTATCAATACAAAATCTATTAGGTATTTACGAGCATGTAATGGAAGTAACACGAGGGACTAATCTTATAATAAGCACTATTCCGTTTAGATTGGATAAGAAATACTTAAACAGAGTTATAGAACACATTAACCATCGCATTTATACAATGGCAGAACAATTCAGACATGTCGACGTGTTTTGTATAAATAATTTAATATATGTGGATGATTACAGTAGAGATGGTATTCATTTGAGGTCCGGGACGAGGAAGTATCTAAGTGGCCGAGTGATGGAACACATAGAAGAATGCATGAACGAGTCTACACATGAAAATATTAAAAGTAAAGAACCCATTTTTTTAGAAGAAAGAGCGATGAAGTAGCGTACAATTCGGTGAAGTTATCAGTGATTCACCAGAATGTTCAATCGATAAAAAATAAGACTGGCGAACTGGAGGTGTTTTTGGGGGATAGTTGTGATGTGTTTTGTGTGTCTGAACATTGGTGCTCACTTCAGGATATTAAAAGTGTTAGACTAAGTAATTTGTGCTTGGTTGATCATTTCTGTAGACAGAAACATATACATGGCGGTGTAGCGATATTTGTCCGAAACGATATGGTAAGATATAGTAGCGGAATGCAAGTAATTAATGAACTGTCCGTTGAGTTTGATTTTGAGTGTGTGGTGTGTAGAATTACGTCACCCAATATGAAGGTATTGGTTGCAGCAATATATAGGAATAATACGGGTAGTTTCACAATATTCCTAGAGAAACTCGATGAAGCATTAGAAATCTTACAAAAATATAAGGATTATTATATAATTGTTTGTGGGGATTTTAATATAAATTTCTTGTCTATCTCAACTGAAGTAAAACAATTTAAAGATCTAATAGCTTCTCATAACCTTATCTTAACTATAGATAAACCCACTAGACAGTTTAATTGCTTGGATAACATATGTGTTAGTGCTAGTTTTCCGGTGTTTGAGTCAGATGTTGTCCACAATGGTATATCGGACCACTCGGCACAGGTAATAGATTTGTCGTTGGGGTTCACTGGCGTTATTCCTGAAAGTGCTACAGTTTCTTATAGGCAATTAAATAATAAAGAAAATATAGATTTATTTAGAGCACTGTTGGATTTAGAGGATTGGAATGTTGATGTGAGTGCGAGCATTGATCAACAGTATGAAATTTTCATGGCAAAGGTAATCCCGACCTTTGAAACTGCCTTCCCATGCAAGCATCGCAAAAGTAGTAGCCACCCTAGAAATAGTTGGGTCACTGACGATATAAAAATTGCGTCGTTGCGGTTGAAAGAAATGTATAAGCTCTCATTAACTGGTAATAATGAAATTCTACACCAATATAAAAAATATAAACAAACATATAAGAAAATGATTGCAAATGCTAAGCTGATGTATAATAATCGTCTTATGTCTGTCTCGTCAAATAAAACTAAAGCGGCCTGGTCTATTATAAATAACAATACCAGTATTACGCAGACATGCAAAGATATTACACTAAGTATAGATGACGAAGTCATCAGTAATCAAAATTTAGTTGCAGAATGTTTCAATAAATATTATAATAAAATTGCGGATAACCTATTGCGATCAGATGATGAGTCTACCTATCAAATTAATAGTTCCTCACCTATCATGCTTTCATTCTTTTTTTATCCGGTTGATGAAACTGAAATTATGTATACTGTAAATAACCTTAAAAATACGTATTCGTACGGATATGACGAAATTAGTACTTGCTTATTGAAACGGTGCATTGGAGAGATTGTGTCTCCACTCACACAAATTATTAACAATTCGGTAGTACAGGGAAAATTTCCCAATGAATTAAAAATTTCGAAAATTAAACCTCTGTTTAAGAGCGGATCAAGGGAATCATTGGCAAATTACCGACCAATATCTTTATTGAGCTCGTTTTCCAAAATATTTGAAAAAATAATGGCAATAAGATTAATACAGTTTCTAGAAAGGAATAATATTTTAAATAGCAACCAATTCGGCTTTCGCACTGGTCGTAATACTTCAAGTGCCATAGTCTCATTTTTAAAGTATCTATATAACGATATTGATGAGGGCAAAACATGCATGGGTATATTCTTAGATTTAAGCAAAGCTTTCGACCTTGTCAATCATAAAATTCTGCTTGGGAAGTTATATCATTATGGAATAAGGGGTAACGTAATGGAATGGTTTGAGAGCTATCTCGAGGGGAGGACACACTATGTAAAAATAAATGAGTTTTGTTCTAGTAAATTGACATTGGAAAGAGGTGTACCACAGGGCAGTGTTCTTGGCCCTTTATTGTATATAATATATGTGAATGATATGCCTACTGAGAGGGCTGTTTTATTTGCTGATGACACGTCTGTGTTGGTAGGTGACCGAAATAAATTAAGTACTATTAATCAGGCTAGAGAAAGTTTAGTGACAATAAATAAATACTTGCAAAATAATGACTTAATGCTAAATAGTAAAAAGAGTGCGTTCATTGAATTTAAGCCGGTTTCATATGATAGGAAGGAGTCAAGTTTGGTAAGGTCGAATGGTCGTACTATTTGCCAAGTTGACAATGCAGAGTTTTTGGGGGTTACAATCGATTATAAGTGTGCATGGAACGTGCATATTGATGGTCTGTGTAAGAGACTGGCCCCTGTATGTTATGTACTTGCCCGACTCAGGTCAGAGGTTGCTTATGATGTATTGCTGATGTATTATTTTGGGTGCTTTCACTCGTTGTTTTCGTATGCGACTATTGCATGGGGATCATCGTCTGATTTGAACAGGGTTTTTGTGGTGCAAAAGCGCGCAATACGTATAATGAATGGCGTGGGTTGTCGAACTAGTTGTAGACCATACTTTACCTCAATGGGAATTTTACCACTACCATGTGTCTACATAATGCAGCTGATAATGTATGCAAAGGTAAACCTGAGAAGCATGCCAAAGATAAGCGGTTACCACGCATATGTGACAAGAAATAGTTCTGTGTTAGAAATACCTAAACACAGATTATCTTTTTATGAAAGAAATCCTTGGTATTTATCAATAAAAGCTTATAATAAGCTGCCAGAAAGCTTCAAAAATATAATACCCCACAATCGATTCAAATTTGAACTCAAACGATATTTACTACGGAAGTGCTACTATTCACTAACAGAGTTTTTGAATGATCAACTAAGCTAATTCATTATTTATTATTATTGTATTTTGTATTGTATGTTTTATATATTGTTGTTCTTGTGATTGATTTTGAGCAATGGTCTGTTTTATTTTATTTTCTATTGACATGCTTGATATATTAATACATGTATTATTTTATGCTGTGTAAATATTGGACTTGTCCCATACCACTATTGTGGTCGAGAGGATTAATAAAGATGAATATGAATATGAATATGAATATGAATATGTACACATACGTATTCCCTATGCCTAATGATATTTGACACATGCGGTATATACACTTTGTCCGTTTTCAGTTTGCAGTCACATGACTAACTATGTCATACTATCTCAGACACAGAATCTATATACTTTGTTTTTCAGATATATTGAGCTACAAATATTCAGAATTGAAACGTATGTCATTTGATACAAGACATACGTCTTTGAAATTTCTTCGTAGCAAAGACAAAGAAAAATAATATTAGCATGTCTTGTATAATATGAGATACCGACAACTGTTTTAGTCAAAAAAGAAAATACGTATTTATCGATATATACAGGTTATGTTTAGTGCGGTCTACTTCTTGTTTGTATTTTTCCGTTGATATTTTAAGATTTCTTATTTATCTGTTCTTCTTGCAACAATAATAGTCAGTTTCGAGTAATTAATCGTAAGTATTTAACGTAATATTTCTTAATTAAATTATTTTACTTTGGCACTGACAAATTACATTTTATGATAAATTGATATGCATATCGCAAAATGTAATTTTCACAATATGAAGTGATATAAAATTTCATGTTTGTGTTCTTTTTGTTGTAGAATATGCCAGGTAAACGTCTACTCACAGGCACAAAATCTAGTTGCCAACCTTCTTCATTATTTTGAAGAAGAGAAATATAATAGAGGTCCATTATTGTCTGTTGATTCAGTTTATGAGGTAAGATAACACCAAATTAATATCTTTAGATTAATGAGGAAAAATATTTTTAGAGAGTAGCAAGTGCTCTTAAGATCTCTGTCCGAACCGTTTACAATATCAAGAAACGTGGGACATCATCACCTGGAAAACAAATACCCCGACGTAAACCAAAAACCAAAGATTTGCCAGAAAGCTTGAAAATGGAAGTCCGAAATACTTTATACGACATGTTTCATCAAAGTATTCTAAGCAATTTTATTTTCATAAATGATTTATTTTTTAACGATATACTTTTTTAGAAAAACATGTTACATTGAAAACATTGAAGACTGAACTGGAAACTAAACAAATGGTGCAAATAGGAAAAACATCTCTTTCCATTTTACTCAAACATATCGGTTTCAAATATAAAAAAGATGATAATAGAAGAGCATTAATGGAAAAACTTGATGTTAGTGTAATGCGAAGTGTATTTTTAAGGAAGTACATTGAGAATACAAATTCAAGTTTGCGTCAAGTTGTCTTTTTAGATGAAACATGGATATTTTCCAAAGGATCGAAACCGTAAAGAGAAAGTTTATGAAATTGATGAACTGTTAAGAAATGCAGGACATGAAATTCTTAGACTGCCACCATACCACTGTGACTTCAATGCTATTGAGCTAATTTGGGCAAAAGCAAAAACATATTACAATGTGCACATCGGTAGGGCTGGTTACACCGACTAAAAGGTGAAAGAAATGTGGAAGGAGGCATTACATACATGTGATAGTAATACATGGAGTAACTGCATAAGGCATACTGATAATTTAATAAAACAATGGTATGAAAGAGAAAACTGCTTGGTAGACTTGGATATAGATCCAGTAATAATCAATGTTACAGAATCAAGTACAGAATCAGACTCTGATTCAGATTAATATATGTAATTGCAACTAAAGGTGTCATATTTTATGTTAGTACAAGACAACATTATTTTCTGTCTATGATAGTGTTTTTATGATTGTATTAGAAAGATTATATATTTAAGCTTCCATGTAAATATGTTTTATTCAAATAAATATTTCTTATTAGACCGATTATGAATTAGATGAATTATTTGCTATTTCTACATACTTCTATTTTCTAATATGCTCAGTTAATATATGAACAACTCAAGAGTTTGCAGATACAACCAACATAAATTGCGAAGATAAAGAAAATAGCTTTTGTCACATACTGCACTACTGTTGTTCATTGAGTTTAGTATGCTGTATGGCATTTTAAAATCAGGTTTTAATAGTCTTATGCAGAATAACATTAAAAAAAAATATCAGCGCTCACTTGTGCAGTCACATCCATATCTGTTAACACTAGAATAGAATAATACATAATACAATTTCGCTATTTTGTATTTATTCTATTGATTAAAGTATCTGCATTTTATTAAGTTGAATAGTTTTTATATGAGCAAGTTTAACAAACAGTTATGATAATTTTTTAACATACTGATTCCAAATGAAGTTATATCTTCAATGGTTTTACTTAGCGTAGCAATATAATAATTGAACTGTATAATTAATTTATACATAATACTAATAGTTCTCTATAGTTTTTGTAAACAAATGAATTATTCGTGTAATTATTATTAACCATTTTCTTGGAAATAATAATACCAATATAATCAAGGTGAGCTTTTATTTATTTAATTTCTAATGCAAAAAATTTGATTATACATATGAAACAATCAAAATTTAGCTTCCTATTTTCTTATTTCCCAACCTTTCTGTTCTACTTTTTGGTTATATTGAATTGCTTTGTAATTCATTTATGTTAGTGAATTTCTTCTCGTATGATTTCTGCAATTTCAAGATTATTTCTTATTCCAAATTTATTTAATGCGATTAATGCTAGAAGTGAAGCATCTGTTTACAATACATGAAAAGCTGCATTTTCTACATGTACCTTTGTCTTCTTTAAAGAATATTATTTTATATACGTATTTGAGATTTACAACTTCCAAAGTTACTGTGTTTATACTTCAAAAATTTTAGGTTATGTCATACGGCATCGTTCCAATTTCATTAATGATTACCATTACATTGGTCAATAACATCGATTGATTAAACAGGAAAAACATTTAGAAAATAAATAGAAAACATTATGTATTGAAATAACAATTTTATATTTATAAAATACTTAAACCTCTTTTGACTCAAAAGTACCGACTAGATTCATACTACTAAAAATAAATGAAAATTGATCATGTGACTGCAAACTGAAAACGAACAGAGTGTATATATATATATATATATATATATATATATATATATATATATATTATAATAAAAATATTAATTGAATATTTATTGAAAACACAAGCTTTAATTCGTTACATTTCTGTTATTGGAATTTCTTAGAAGGTTGGAAGTCTATTATATTTGTATTGTTTTTTTTTAATTTAGAGTGTCAAATCTATAATTAAATTTCAAAAGTATATGACTTTCTTACATTTACTAAAATTATAGAACTATGTAAATCTAGTTAATTTTGTGTACTTCAAAGGTTATGTGTGAAGGAAAATTTAATTGTAAACCAATAAGTTCATAATATTAATTAAGAATCAAAATTATTGTATAAATGTAAAATATTGTGGAAAATTCTATATAACTAAAGTTGACCAATGAGGTTCAAAAACAGAAAAAGCTGTTGGGTAGCCATAGTGAGTTATTGAAACAAGAGGAGAGAATAATTTTTGCACTTGAATTAATGGAATGTGTTTTGGATAAAACGAATTTTTTTGAAAAATATAAATAAATAAGCATAATTTATATTACATACCAAGATCTGAACTGTTTTCATTTTATACTCCACTATCAATTAATGAGCCACAAAAGACGTGTACCAGCTTTAGAAAAATATTGGGAAACACTACAAGGCCTTATATTACCAGGATTGTGACCGTTATTCCTGAAGTTAAAATATACCAGCCGTACGTCAGGGAGGCAAGACTTAATTCCAGTGACTAGACGGATAATTGTGATAGAATAGTGAGCTAAGTTTTAATTATTTGCATTTTTATTTTAAGTAAAAAGATACATTTACTTACCGAAGGTAGATAAAGATACCTTTAATGACCATTTTGATTAAAACATTGTAAGTAGGAAGGTTATATACAAATTTATTTATTCAGCAATTTGATTTATTTATTTACGTAGCCTAGCATGTGTCTCATTTTCGTAAATTCAATTTTTTAATCTATAAGAAATTCCACATAACCAATAAATTTTATAATTTTAATTTTCAATAAAATGAATTGTTAATCTATTGTTTATTCCGAATGTTTTGTTAAATGTACCTAATTAAATACATATTCACTTATCAAGATAAGATTTTCTTTTTAATAAACGGAATTTAAGAACCAAGACAAGTCGTTTGAATTCAATTAGTTTATCATAGTAATACTGAGCTAACATACCTTTTTAATTTCTTTGTCAGACAGAATCTTCACGACCCTGGAGATAATAGAGAACTCATGTTCGTTGTTTTTTTTTTCCAAATAGTAAATTTCAAACTTTCTTTAAGACCAAAACACTATTTGGTTGTACATGTTATGATTATTAACAGCAAACGTTTATATTCATTGCACCTGCGCAGAAGGGTATCAGAATGCGGGAGTAGAAATTAGAATTTTAAATTCATTTTCTGCTTTAAAGTTTAATATTTTGTCTTTGAAAACACTTTTTAGTAAACGTTTGACTTAAAGATTATTATATTTTGGCACTCCAACGTTTGGAGTCTCAAATATTAGTATATTTTGACGGTCCAACGTGAGCTGCCAAAGATTGCTACAATATATATATATATATATATATATATATATACATCTTTTGACCTTGTGAAAAGCGTTCAATATTGGTATTACACCCATTTAATAGATATTATACTTTGTAGGTACGTTCAATGTGAATATATGTCTTCATTATACGTACGCATTTTATTTACGACTTAACTTTTATCCACGGGAGAGCCCTTATTATCTATTGTTATTAGTTAGCCATTTATTAGAATTTCGAATAGAAGAACCTCACGCCTTCTCCACCTGCAGCTGAGCCCGGGCCTGGCTAAGTTAAATCGTCTATTTAACACCAACCCTCCCGCACAGGTAAGTATTTGTATTAACTCCGAAGTATTTCCGCATTCTATCTCAAAACATAATTAGCCAGTCTTGCAAGTTTCCTTTTGATACTTCCCGGCAGTGGCGGCTCGGGGTGGTTCACATAGGGAGTGCATAATTTCAAAATTAAAAAGTGTAATACGAAAGCGCTTACCCAATCCTTATAAATTTCACCGACGTACTGTTCCAGACAGGTACTGTTCATTGTAGAGTTTGTTTTGAGGGAATAGTAAATATTACACTACACAGTTTAATTACATCTGACGATAAACGAAGTCCATTTTACGTGTCTTTGACTTGCAGAACAGTTCTATCACTTTTCATTAAAGTTTGGGAAATCATTTATACATTCTTTTTCACAAGATAACATAGTAAGGGCATTTAATGTCTCTTCTTTTATTGTATTTCTCAGGAAAGTTTTTATTCTCTTCAACCGTGAAAACTGGCGTTCCGCTTCGGACGTTGTCATTTGGGATTGTTATGACAATTTTTAAAAGCGTAACAACTTCATTAAAGGTGTCGCTTAATTCATCCAGCAGAACACCTAGCAAACCTACAGCATCGACTTCTATATTTTGCCTAAATTATTCTCTAGAATATAGAACGCTTAATTCAGTTCGTAGTCTGCTTTCATTGAGGCATGGATAAAATTTTACTGCTTCTTTAAGACAATCTTCCTGAATTTTTTCTTGAAAAGAAACTGTTTAAAAGAAATTAAGTTTGGTAATATTAAGTGCCCTGTATACCGAAATCTAGTTTTTATTTCTAGGAAAATAATATCGCACACTTCAATAGTTTCCCTCCTTCTTTGGCTACCATCAGTTACTCTTCGCCGCTTTTATGGTTGAGGAGTCAGTTCTGGGTCATTTTGTTTAACCAACTGATTATCTGTGTCAGCGATTTCGGTTCGACTTTTTCCAATAGCACGTCCAAAATTATCTAAATTATTCTTGATTTTTAATGCATCTGTATTGACATTTTGTAATTGACTAAACAATATGAGGCATAATTTTATGAAAGAAACTTAACCAATAGATAAAATTTTCCTCCTCTAAAATTCGCAAATTGGCACTAGCTTGATGAATGGTAGTTTGTAAACTAGCTTCTCCCTCGATTTGTTCTAGAGCTTCAATTATTTCTTCTCGGTGCTCATATATTGTATTCACTGTCCTAGAATTGAAGTCCCATCTTATTTTTGAAGAACGAGGTAAGCTTTTTCTCTGAAGGAATTCTTCCAATCTTGCAGCTCGTTGTGGTGAAGTGGAGAAAAATGTACATAATTCCGTCAGATTGGCAAAAAAATTCTGCAATTACTACTGCTCGATGTAGCATGTGACATAATTAGATTTGTCTGATGTGCATAACAATGTACAAAATTGGGATACTGGTCTTGGGCATGTCTTTGCACGCCGTTAATAGCACCACTCATGACTGCTGTCCCATCATAGCTCTGTACAATCAGTTTTTCTGGGCCATCAACAAGCAAACTAATTTCGTTAAGGATGGAGGCAGATAAAGAATTAGCATCATGTCCACTAGGCAGAAGAAATTTCCAAAATCTTTCGACCGGTCTCGCGTTCACAATATATCTTAAAACAACCACCAACTGAAACTGATTGGACACATCTGTGGTTTCATCAGCTATCACAGATATCAAGTCGGTTGCTTTAATTTCACTGGCAACTTGTTCATGATACACGTTCAACATTGCATCAAGCAGCTCATTCTGTATCGTTTTTGATAATCCTTTAAAAACCGGCGCTGCTTCGATGTGATCTCTGAGCGATTTATCCAATTCTGCCGTAAAATTTATCAATTCCCGAGAAATGTCCTTGTTATTCGACGTTTGCTGTTCATCATGACCCCGAAGTGCCAGTTCAAACGCGCCACAAAATCTAATGCAATTTATTATTAAATTTAACACATACCTATTTTTTGTTACCTTTTCATTGTGTTGTTGAATTGCTTTTCTATATAATGAATCTAAAACATTCTGAATGTTATTTTTTCCTAACATTCTTAGACTAAAAATATTTTTCAAATGCCCTTCGGAATTTTCATGTTTACTAATTTTAGCACTAAGATGAATTAAGTCTCTTATTCCGTTCTTTGACCAAGACGGTTCACCACCAAACAAAAAACACAGAAAACAAAACAAAGTATTTTTAATTTCACACCCACAAATCCAGTAATTTTTCTGATAAATATTAATTTTGAATTTTCTTATAACGTCTTTACCTTTAACAGATTGTTTATTTTCTAAACATAATTGAGGCATCGGCCGTTTAAGATTTTTTTCTGCGATTTTTTCATTATACTTCAAACGCGAGAACGCGTTGTTTTCTAAAAAAGACACGGAGTTCATCGCAATAACGCCCGAGAGCAGTCTGGTTTAGTTGCTCCAACGCTATGTATTATACGACATTGAAGTACGGCAAAATACAGTTTTCCTCACCATCAATGTAATGTTAATGCCTTAACAGAGCAACGGTAGGACTTTGCTCAGTATATCTGTGACGACGCTCGGTGTATGTACGTTGTTAGCGTGCCACGTTCCTAGTCAATAACTATGAATACATAATATACATAATAAATAAATACTTTCACAGTTAGTCGCCGCTTGGTTTGTTTTGTTTCATAATTCCAGGGGGTGCAATTGCTCACTTGGTCTCATTAAAGAGTCGCCACTGCTGAGTTCCCGGTATCCATATATTGATCTAAAAGGTATCGAGAAAAAGAATTTATATTTTCTTCCTTAGCACTGGTATTTTTCATAGTTCATTTTAAATTATTAAAAGAAAAAACGTTTTAAGAAAGATACCATGTATTTTTAATACTGGAAACACTACAGATATTACAATTAAAACACAAAATATTTATAAATACTTAGTCTAGATAATAAATAAATAAACAAGTAAAATAAATAAATAATTATTGTTTGTACATCGTGAAAAATGTTTATATACAGTGCAGTTACATTATATTTATTCACAGCAATATATACTGTACAGAGATACAATTAAATGAAGTCTTAAGTGTCATATTAAATGAAATATTAAATGATAGTAATGGTAATATATACGGTATCAGATTCAAAAGTAAATACTTAGAATTAAGAAGTTTGACAGGAATTTTTGTTTAAATACTGTTGAGATCTAACACTAATAGGTCTAATTTTTCTAATTTTATTTTATTATAGCAGAAATATTTATAAAACTTTTGAATCATACACCGTATATCAATAATACATTACATATATATTTTGAAACGATCGTTTTATCCCTAACATTAAAATGTGTTGAATATTAATTTTATTTTGTACATTTTATTGAAATGGACGATCCCATTAAAAAAAACGAAGAGGACTTTTAATAACACGAGAAAAAAAGCGCGAAATTATATTTTAAGTTAATTTTGCTTTGTTTAATAATTATCAAAGTTTGATTAAAGCGAAATTTGATTATTCTCGTTAATGGGGGGAAAAAGTTTTGCAATTATCGGACGATTTTTTTCGGTTTTATTTGCGAATCAGAGGCTAATTTCGCCTTTTATTCTTTGTTTGGTAAGCCAAATTGGATTTGAAACACGGAATATTGATGGTAAATTAACGTGAAAACTTTTCAGTTATTTTTTTTTAGACGGCTCTGTTCCCGGTTGAAGATGAGTTGGTGTAGCTGGAATTTGAATTGTTTGGAAATTCTTCAGTTTAATTTACGTTACATAGGAAGTTTATAAAAGCAGATGTGCTATTATGGATTCTATTAAAGCAATATGCGGTTTTCTACATACAGAGAATGTAGCAAGAATAATTACACCATTTAATATGGTAGGTGCAAGTTAGGTGCAAGAATAATTACTCCATTTAATATGGTAGGTGCAAGTTCGGCTCACGCTGATTGCCCATTCATCCGTGTTTGCAACGCCTAGTTAAGTTGCAGATTATCAAGTAATAATGCCTTTTTCTTTTCATACGTCTACTTAGCGGCTAATTAGCGAAAACCCACAATAAGTATAGACAAGGCGAGATCTATGCCATGCGAAACGTTATTTAACGTTAAATTCTGTTTTAATTTGTATTCAGCGCAAAGTTAACAGATTTTGCATATCTACCGTTTGCTAATATGTGAATATGTTGTCTTGAGACATTGTCATATATTAAAAATTAAATTAAATGAAATATCAAATTAGTGTAGAATATATACAAGGTATATCCCGTATCGTTATGTTCAAATTTTAGGAGTGTAAAGTAGACTTCATTTCAAGTAACGAAAACGCAAAACTTGTATATCAATTTTTATTTGTTTCAAAGTTACGGATCTATAAATGTGATCGTCAGATCATGAAAAAAAAATGTACTCCAAAAGTCAATAAAAACTGATTTTATTTAAAAAAGTTCAATTAATAATATTTTCGAAATGCCCACCTCCTTGTTGAATGCAGGCCCGTAAGCCAACAGAAGAAGTACTTATCCGAATTTCATACTTGTATTGTCGGATTTTCTCGGCAGCCAGGTGAATACAATCCAACAACTCTTCTCTTGTGTTAGAAACTTACGCGTAGACTAAATTTTTCATGTAACCCCAAAATAAAAGTCAAGGGGAACAAGGGGATTAAGATCGGGTGATCTGGGTGGCCATGCAACAGGACCATCTCGACCAATCCATCTTGGATAATTGACGTTAACCCAATTTCGGACAGGAATTCCGAAATGTGGTGGTGCCCCATCCATGTGAAACCACATGTCTCGTCGAACATTCAGTGGGACATCCTCTAAAAGACCTGGCAGTTCGTCAATAAGAAATTGAAGGTAATTGTCCGCATTTAACCTACCATGAAGAACGACAGGACCAATCAAGAAGTCTTCGATTAGGGCCGCCCAAACGTTAATAGAAAATTCATGTTGAAATTTAGATGGCCGTATAGCTTTGGGATTTTCTGATGACCATTTGTGCAGGTGTCTCCGATTTGTAACACCACTTCTCGTGAACGTAGATTCATCTGTCCAGAGGACTGTTCTGCAGAAATTAAAATGAAGCCGTGACTGTCTTAACACGGTTTGCTTGAGACAGACCACTAGGTCTGTCTCAAGCAAACCGTGCCCCCTGCGATAGTGATACGGATATAAGCCTTCACGTTTTAAAATTCGCCAAACTGTTATTCGTGGCACTCTTAGTTGTCTAGCGATTCGACTCACACTGAGAGTTGGATCCCTTGTAACAAATTTACTCCTCGGTCGAAAAGATAATCACGCAGTCCACATTCCCGAAATTGTCTGTGTACTTCCAGAAACGTTCTGTAATGAGGAATGCGTCTATCGGGAAACCGATGTCGGTATTCAATAACTGCTTGTCGTACACTGCCGTTACAGAAGCCATTCACAAAATGCATGTCCGCATACTCTTGAGAAGAAAATCGGTAAGGCATTTTGAATAAAGAAAACATGTCCACTCACTAATAAGCTGTTGTATGAACTGAAACGTAATGTAATCCTTTATTAAAAAATGCAACGTTAACAGTCATCTGAATATTTGTTTATTCTATGATATTCATGGTTCAGCACTTAAGAAATAAGTAAGAACCTTCTTTATCATAAATCAATTTACAGTACTCTTTTTTGTAGATCTCCAAGAAATTACTGTATGCAGTACGACACGTGTTTATTTATTTTAGGATAACATTTTATTATGCGACGTTAACAATCACAGGCCTGGTATTGAATCGTATAACTGTTTAAATAAAATCAGTTTGTATTGACTTTAGAATTATATTTTTTTTCATGATCTGACAATAACATTCATAGATCTGTAACTTTGAACCAAATAAACATGGATATACAAGTTTTGCGTTTTTGTTACTTGAAATGAAGTCTACGTTACACTCCTAAAATTTGAACATAACGATACGGGACACCTTCTATAATATTAGAAATATAAAAAGTACTGAAAGTGAAAGCCTTTTGCCGAAAAGAAATAATATTAAGAATTGTTATGTGTAGAGAATGAAATAGGCGTGATGCTGTGACCGTTTAGGTATAAAGTGCTCTGCCGAACTCTTGTCCCTAGCGTCTAATAAAGTGAGTTACCTACTGCTATTCACTCAGCGTATCCTCATCCTAACGAGAAGCTCTCTCATCATTGCGAACATTCTAACTTGAAACTCGACATTAAAAGTGCCCTCTCTGAACAATACAAGAAGTGATTTTAAAATACCTGGCACCCTTAAGAATTGCACCTCTGCTGGGACCCTATTCTCGAAATCTATCGAATATTGGATGTGATCGCCTGTAGCCGTTTCGTTCGAATCGGTATTCTTGAACCGAAATAGTTCGATGTACTGGAACGCATGTGCGATAAACTATCGAACGATTGCATCGAATGGTCTTTTGCGAGTGATGTACGATGTGTTTATATGATTTTCGCACTATCCGTAGGATTGTTTTAAGGTTATAATTGTGAAAAAAACATTTTTGTTGAGTTATTGCGGTAGTGTTGCAGTATAGAGATTTATAGAGAGATAAGATTTCATTGAAACATTTAATATAATGTTTTATCGATGGTCCATTATCATATTGCTAATATATTGGTAAATGAAATACGATATATCATAGAAGAAGATGCACATGAAGAAGATCATGGTAGAGTATTTCATGAAAGAAAAGTTGCGTTTGAGTTATCTGGTCAATAATTCATTAAATTATTTCGTTTATCCAAGGAGTTAGCTACAAGTATTATAGAACTAATACGACAGCATAGTGCACCACCATCTCGCACTTCACGCAAAAATTAAACTATAAGTTTTAATGAAAATAAAACATTGAATTGAAATATATTATTTAACCCTAGGACTACCGAGCGGATCCAATGGACCAGAGACGATTTCTAACCATTGTTTTATTGTACTTATGGTTGGGCTAATTTACTGGTATTAATAGACTTTTTAAGTACGAGTTATAACTTTAAAATTTTGATAAAAAATTATTTTAGAAAGAATGGTTTTGGCAGTTTAAAAATACTTTCGCGATTTACCAACCATATGCCGTTAATTGTATAAATGTAGGTAAAGCGAGTGTGTTTTACAATGATAGTGGTTCGCTTATAAATTTCGGACTTCCCCGCTGCTGATAAACCTTTCTTGGCATTCCCAGATGTATACAGAAAGGGGAAATCCCTTTATCATGCGGATATTAGGGACTTTACGTGCTTCAGCATATTTATAGCCACACGTCGTGAACAATGCATTTGTGCTTGCCGAATCTGTGTAGTGTTACTTTGTTAAAGTGAATAAGACAAAATTTATATTTTGTTCAATTGTAATGTGTGATTTGATATTTTAGCATAATTTTTTATTAATTGTCAGGTAATTATTTCTGAATCTTTTATTGCGGCTATTTTCTACTTTGCATTTTACTCATTACGGAAAATGGATCGTAGAAATAAAAAATACCTTACACAACAACAGCTAGAGGCGATATTAGTCGAAATGAGTGACGTTGAATACAGTAGCGGATACGAAGCTTCAAACGACAATGGAGAGGTAAATGCAGTCGAAGGTCTCATCGATGGAGGTGATACAAGCACAGCAGAAGAATCAGATAGCGAAGAATCTGCTGAGGACCACAACAGAAATCCGGCTGGAACTAATTTTGTATATCAAAGAACAAACAAGTTGTTTGGCACAAAGATCCTATTTTACCTCATCACGGAAGACAACCATGACACAATATTTTACGAGAACGTTCAGGTCCAACACGTTTTGGAAATCGCGAGACCGATATATCTGCTTCTTCTTTTTTGATTTATTTTCGTAAACCTCTTCTTGAAATTATCCTAAAGTGGACGAATGAAGAAGGGAAGATTGTTTTCGGCAAAAATTGGATAAAAATGGATATCCAAGAATTGAAGAAATTTATTGGAGTTTTGATACTAATAGGTGTATACAAATCTTATAACGAGGACGTAACACAACTTTGGAGCAAAAACAATGCTTGAAAAATCTTTGGTACTATTTTCGCTCGAAATAGATTTCAAAATATACTTCGTGTACTTAGATTTGACGATGCAACGGAAAGACGCGGAAAAAGGAGTGGCGACAAAATAGCACCAATACGGGAATAGTTTGAGTTATGGAATACTTATTTGAGAGATGCGTACCAAATGGTGTATCAAATTGGTGTAGGACGGTTGATGAACAGCTTGTAACTTTCAGAGGCAGATGTCCCTTTAGACAATATATTCCATCAAAACCTGGACGATATGGAATAAAATTTTGGGCAATTTGTAATAGTGTAACAACCTATGCATGGAAACTGAAAATTTATCCTGGATAGCAGGGAGAGGAAAGAGACAAAAATCAAGGCGAAAAGGTTGTAAAACGTTTAGTAGAAGAAATTGAAAACCCTGGAAGGAATGTCACCTGCGACAATTTCTTTACTTTGTACAATCTTGCAAAGTATTTGTTATCAAGAAACCTAACATTAGTTGGCACGATCCGTAAAAATAAGCCTGAATTGCCATCTTCATTTGTTGATCCAAAAAATCGTCAAGTGTTTTCCACACAGTTTGGTTTTACAGACAATGCGATGATTATTTCGTATTGCCCAAAGAAACGCAAACTTGTAATGTTGCTGAGTACTCTGCACAGTGAGAAAAATGTTGATAATGGCCAAAAAAAGAAACCTCAGGTAATCCTGGACTACAATAAAGCAAAAGGTGGCGTAGACAACAGCTAATTCACCTTTTGATTTGTAAAAGAGAAGAAACTTTCTAATTGAGCTAGGAAAGGAGCTAGCAGAATACAAGGACCACGAAAAACCAGAAGCAGAAGAAGAAGCTGAAGCATCTACTAGTTCTGAGACTCCAAGAAAAAAGAACAATTTATGCACGTTGTAAAACCAATGTATGCGGTGAACACTCAGTAGTTATATGTAAGAAATGTTTTTAACCCAACTTTTACTTCTATACTCCAACAGGAAGAATTGAATATAATTTTATGTTTTCGAAGACAGCACAAGGTGAGTCGAAAAAATTGATGGACAGTAAATGGTTGACAAAAAATGATATGGATGAAAGTATTTGTTCGGTTAAATTATTAAAATTACTCTTAGAAAAAAGAAAAGAAAATATAACACTATTTTTAACTCCAAATCCCTTTTGGAACAAGACAAATTCTAATAATTGGTATAAAAATGTTCCAATAGGAATAAATATGATATCTACTTGGACCAAAAATTCTGCATCTAAAATTGGACTGGATATCACCAATATTAAAATTATTAATCATTCAAACCGTGCTAGTACTGTTTCCTACTTAGCCAAAGCAGGAGTAAGTGACCAACAATTAATAAAGATAACTGGACACTCTTCTTCATCATCAATTAAACATTATCTCCAAATTGACCCTGAACATCACGAAAATCTTGTCAGTAAATTACGCGAATCCGATAAAATAGGACAAAACAATTATTCAACGTGTGTAGAAAGCAACAAAGAACAATGAAATTTTTATAGGTACATACAACGTTGCTATAATACTTACTATTCTTATTTTTCGTGTGTTTATGCATATTACTTTAATAGCAGAAAACCAAATGTATATTTAATTATTTCTGATAGAATAAATGTCTCTACTTCTATACTTATATCGGTAAAAAGCTCATGTTGCGTCCCTATTCTATCGCATATTCTAATATATTACGAATTACACTCCTATACTGGCGCTCATGGCGCGCACGGAAATTGGTCTGCTCTAGTCATCAGTCACACAGCTTTTATTTGAAACATTTTTTATTTATACAATAATAACGATAAAAAGCCGTTGGTATAATGAATAATCTTGTTCAATACAAATAAATTATTGAAGCAAAAAAGGAAAAAGCCTGGTTTCAAAAATAATAATAAACCAATTAATTTGTTCAAATCTACAATTCGCCCCCAATAACAAAAAATAAATCAAGACGAAAATAAAAGATATCGATTTCAACTGAAATTTGGGATCTGACGTGCTTTCGTTTTTAATTGGACTGTATGTTGAATGAAAATTCAGTATTTTTTTTTTAATTAAGCTTCGTTAGTACTCGATATTTTTTGGAAAAATAATAAATCTTGTTCTTTTTTCGTTCTAGTTAATTATTGTCGAGATTTAAAAAAAAAAAATGACAAAACAAAGTACTTCGTGTTTGCGACAGATTGGAAATTAAATCTTAACTGGTCCTCGTCTTTTAAAGTGTGAAAATCCATTTCATTCGTTTTTTACTTAAACTACTATACAAAGCGTGAGTTTTCCCACATCATTTTAATGAATTATTATAGTAATACAGGAAAAATATCTGTTAAATAGGTGAGTAACAAATATAGATATATCACTTACTTGTATGTATCGTATAATGCATAAGATAACATGCAACACTGGTAATTCCATGAAGCAATCTTTACCGATGAGACTTTCATTTCGTCTGTTCGATGTTTAGATCAATGTTGTATTTAAGAGTATGAAATGTTTGGTAACATCTGCTCAATCGGAAGAGAGAGTATTAATGGTTAATAATTTTAATTATGTAATTTTTTTATACTAATATCAGGACCTGCATTATTTTTAGTATTTAAATCATATATTATTTTAATGTAATTATTTTCAGTCCAATTAGAAGTATGTACCTAATGATTTTAAGAGAACCTTAAAAAGGTGAATTTAAAAGCAAAGAAGAAAAGCCAAGTAGGCTTTCAAATTAGAATTTTTTAAATTATATGTATACTTGTAAAAAATAAAACAACCAAATAAATAAATAATAATAATAATAATAATAATAATAATAATATGTTTTGCATTTTTAGACATAGAGGGAGCCACTAAAATTATACTAGAATATCTGAAAAATGCGAAAATATGGAATTAGTAAAATTTTAAAAAATAGGAAAAAATCGCTAAAATATGAAAATCGTGCGGGAATTTTTGGAAGAGTTTGAAAAATTAAAAAATATTGAAACGGAAAAATTTGAAAATAATGCGATAAAATCGTTAAAATATGAAAATTATGCGAGAATTTCTGAAAGATGCAGAATTATGGAATTAGAAAAATTTGAAAATAATCGGATAAAATTACTAAAATATGAAAATTATGCGAGAATTTCTGAAAAATGCGGAAATATTAAATTGGAAAATATGTATTTGAAAATAATAGAAACAAATCGCAAAAATATGAAAATTTTACGAGAATAACTGAAAGATTCTGAAAAAATGGAAAATATGGAAACAGCAAAATTAGAAAATAATGGGACAAAATCGCTAAAATATGAAAATTATACTAGAATATCTGAAAAATGCGAATATATAGAATTAGAAAAATCTCTAAAATATGAAAATGATGGGAGAATTTCTGGAAGATACTGACAAATTGGAAAATATGGAAACAGCAAAATTTGAAAATAATGCGATAAAATTGTATAATATGAAATTTTGCGAGAATTTCTGAAAAATGCGGAAATGTTGAATAGGAACAAGTTGAAAAGAATAGGAGAAATTGCTGAAATATTAAAATTATACTAGAATATCTGAAAAAAGCGAAAATATAGAAATTAAAAAAATTTGAAAAAAATAGGTAAAAATCGCTAAAATATGAAAATTATGCGAAAATATCTGTAAAATTCTGAAAAATTGAAAAATATGTAGACGGCAAAATTTGAAAATAATGCGATAAAATCGTTAAAATATGAAAATTATGCGAGAATTTCTAAAAAATACAGAAATACGGAATTGGAAAAATTTGAAGATAATAGGAAAAATTAGCTAAAATTTGGAAATAATGTGATAAAATCGCTAAAATATGGAAATTATGCTAGAATTTCTGAAAAATAAGGAAAAACGGAATCGGAAAATTTTGAAAATAATAGGAAAAAATCGCTAAAATTAGAAAATTTTGCGAGAATTTCTGAAAGACGCGGAAATATGGAATTAGAAAAATTTAAAGATAATCCAATAAAATCGCAAAAATATGAAAAATATGCGAAAATTTCTGAAAAATTCGGAAATATTGAAAAGGAAAAATTTGAAAATAATAGGAGAAATCGCTGAAATATAAAAATTTTGAGAGAATTACTGAGATACTGAAAAATACAGAAATAGTAAATTTCGCTAAAATAATGTTAATTATTTAATGGGTTTATCACATAGCGAGGGTAATTATGGAAGCGACGTATTCCGGGGACTGTGTGTGAGATTACGTATTTTACAAGAGTATAGTGGTAGAGAGAGATAGAAGAAAAGAAGTGGGGACGGCACAGGAGATAAGAAAGTAAAACTAATATGTGGTGCGCTGTTCCACTTCATTCAAAGAGTGTAAAGGAAACTAACAATAAGATAAGTTTGAAAAAGTGTGTTCCAGTATGATGTCATGTCTTTTGCTATGCAAGTGCAATTTGGTAAGAAACAACAATATACTGACTATGATTATGATTTGGCTATGGATTTGGGCATATTTGAAAGAAAGGCAGAGTGTATTAAACACAAATTTGAAAAGTTCATGGAATTAGAACAGTTACTAAATATGAAAAAGAACTATGTGTTTGGAGAGATATGTTAAATGTATTGCAGATATTAGTCTCTGCGACTGCGGAAATGTGGAACACATAGTAAACGGCTGCCCCAGAAGAAGTTTACCTACTGACATCCACAAGTTGAGCAAGGCAACTTCTGCACCAATGGACTGGTTGAAAAATTTTTTTGACCTTTTTGTCATGAAAGTGATTTATACAATAAATATTTTTTTTAATATTTAATTATTTAGTTTCAGTATTTAATATTGAACAGTGCTTCTCATACGAAATAAATAAACAAATCAGAAAAAACATACATATTTGACTAAACAAGTGACAATATAGAAAGTTTGTTTGATTTTAAGCAAAAAAAATCGCAAAATTTAATCCACAACAAAATATATAACATTTTGTTCGATGCGAAAAACTAAAGCATAAAGAAAATGCATATTTCCAAAAATTAGATATATTTGCTGAATTATAGGAATATTTAATTGGAATGTTTGCATCCAATGCTTCCATAAATATTTTAAACAGCGTCTAGATTACTGTTTTGTGTTGAAAAGTCACCAAAGTATGTTTACTTATATTTCGCAATGAATTCATAAACTTAGATATTGTGTATTTGGAGAATTTATTATGGCTTAATCGTCTTACTACCTCTTGTGTAAACAACCTTTATAGTTCCATTTATACATGGTCGACTTCTCTGTGTATACCCGACAACAGTCCCAAAATTGAAAAATAAGATGGAATGTGTAAATTGCCTGAATCAGAAAGGTCCTCTACTAACAAACTCCCTGACAACTACGGATCGGCAGTGTTAGCTGAGGATTGTTCGGTTTCCCGTAATTCTGAAACGGACAGATAGGGCCTTTACCTAGTTTAAAACTTCAGATGGGATTCTTTTGATTTTATGAAAGTTTGTAAACTCTAAAGTAAACATAAATGCACTCGGAAATTGGTACTGCTCTAACTACTCTAAATTACTTGTGCATTCGCGAACACTAATTATAATTTCGACCTACTAAATTAGCATACTTATGTAAAGGGGTGCAAAGTTTATAAAGCAAAACGAAATTTAATTTATGAAATTTCAATATAGTCTATTTACGATTGCAGAATAGCCATGTCCCGGTCAGTAATATTAGTCGCAGTAACATAAAGGACACAAATTACTAACGTACGGGCCCTGTTATTCACGCATTTAAAATATGTTTTGTTACCTATCCTTCACAATGTTATCGGAGTGTTATATTACCCTAGACAAAAAGTAATGAGACTGATTAAATAAAACACACAGAACATATTTTATTCATTCAAATTTATTGTGTCTCCTTCAAAGTATTCCCAACCCATTTGAGTACACTTATTCCAACGTTTCTTCCAGTTTTCGAAACATTTATTATACCTAGCTTCCGGTCTAGCTTCTAAAGCAGCCAAAGAATTATCTTGGACTGTGATGTGAGTCATCCGTAATTACTTCAAGCAACGGTCTGGCGATGATGTTATCGGCCGAACATACCAGCCCGGAACATTTTAGAGCTTTGAATGAAATCCGGAATATTCCCGAATCTCGCAGTACTATATAACGTGTGTTCATTTGAAAAGTCAATCTAGGTTACTTTGAAATTTGGATAGAATAAGACGCAAATATATTAGTATGTGTTTGTTGTTCCGTGAACGTAAATCCAAATGACATTTGATAATGTCAATCACAAATATCAGTTATTGCATAAAATAATCGTGCGTCGATTATGGTTTAAATAAATTGCTTCTCAGTTTTAAAATGGCTTTCACTTTAGAACATAAAATTTTTTTAGTTCAGGCTTATTTTTGAAGTGTTAATAAAATTGATGGTTTATGGGTTTATTCAGTTCAAGATTTCATGGTAGAATTTCAAGTTGAGTTTCCACGTTTTGTAATAGATTATATACACTTTAAGAATACTTTGGATAGAACTTTAAAACTTTTTTCTGAAACTGGTAGTCTCTTAAGAAAATCAGGCAGCGGAGCAGTTAAGAAACGTACACCTCAAGTTGTCAATCGTGTTCAAGAAATAATGGAAAATGAACCACAAACATCTGTTCGACATTTGAGTCAACAAATAAACCTTTCTGTTGGTACAACTTACAAGTTATTAAAAAAAGATATGCAACTTTATCCATACCGTGTCACAGCAGTACAAGAATTGTTAGAAATTGATTACCCACGTAGACTACAGTTTTGTAATTGGTTTGTAAATATGAACAATAATGGAGAACTTTCGCTAAGAGTCATCTTTACTGATGAAGCATGGTTTTATAAAACGGGATAACTAAATTCACAAAATACAAGAATTTGGAGTAGTGAAAATCCACATGCTACATCCATATAAAATTGGTGTTTGGGCAGCGATAAGCCAAAGGCGAATCATTGGACCAATATTTTTTCAGGGGGGATGTAAACATTGCTGTCTACAAATTACAAAGCAAATCATACGAAATTTTTAAATTGAAAAGTATTGTCTACGTTGGGACTTGAACCCAAGTCTACGGTTTTCCGGACCGTTGCTTTACCACTTACTTTGCAATTACATACTAATTTGATATTTGTAAATATTTCATATAAAAGCCGAAAATCTCCAAGAATCTCCAGAACGAACATCTTCGGAACCATAATACCATAGCGGTTTGGTTGAGAAACCGCTTCCGGGAATGCAGTTGCCTCGGAAATCATAGAACCGCTTGAACAGAGATAAAACAGGCCATGCTATTAGCTATGATAAATTATTGGAGTTTTTCGGCTTTTATATGAAATATTTACAAATATAAAATTAGAATGTACGTAATTGCAGAGTAAGTGGGGATGTAAACATTGCTGTCTACAAATTACAAAGCAAATCATACGAAATTTTTAATTGAAAAATATTGTCTATGTTGGGACTCGAACCCAAGTCTACAGTTTGCCGGACTGTCGCTTTTACCACTTAGCCACAATAGACCAAGATTCAAGCTATTTAGAAATGCATTATAAAGTAACAGTGTTAATGAATCAAATGTTAGTTATTGAATGTAGATGTCAAGTTGAAAGCAGAAGTCAGTTCTGAGAGTTGAAGAACTGACAGGTGAAATTTTTTGAACCTTCACTTTGCCAATCGTTGGATCGGTAGAGATGGGCCACAAAACTGGCCACCGAGTTCACCAGATCTTAATCCTTTAGATTATTATTTGTGGGGCTGGATACGAGGGGCTGGCCACGAGGGAGGAACTATTGGATCGTATTTTTAATGCTGCAGCTACCATAAGAAATAATCGCCGATCAATTAAACACGCAACTCGGGCAATTAATAAACGAGCAAGAAAATGCATTGAATTTGTTGGCGGTATTTCAGAAAATAACCTCAGATTTATTATTATTTATTTTTAATAAATGTTCTATTTTAAATATTAATTTATTATTTATTTCTAGAATCGTTAAAAATCGGACTTAAATATATGGGTTTATTTTACTTATTTAGACCTTCTGAATATACTCTTGAGGTACTTCCTTTTCCTCTTGAAACAACTTGTATATATATATATATATATATAAATATAATATTTTCGTGACCTTGGTATGATATGGTAAATTCAATCAGCTGGCGATTAAAGGTCTGGCTTTACTTTAAAGTATATATATTTAAAACAACCCTACATGTTTATATATATATATATATATATATATATATATATATAATGGTCACCAGGGAGAATTTATTGAAGAAGTGAGGGCGCCATGTTAATAGTAGTTCTAAATAAATATTGTTATATAAATATGAAATAAATACTGTTATTAGTTTTACTATTAGTTTCGAAGTATTATTTAGTGTGTTTTATTATTAATATAGTGTTTTTAATTATCCTTAGCTTTATTTAAACGAACCCGAAAGACAATTTTGTCACAATACAATAAATATTACGTTATTATAAAGTCGGTTGCAAAACATTAGGTTTTTTAAAAACCACCACAGACTTTTACGAACTCGATACAAAATACGGTTCTATGAGATTCGTTCAGAGGCCTGTATCGAAATCTCGTGTAACAAACTTCGGTATTGTAACGAATAGAGCGAATTCGACACACATGCCAGTGGCGTACACATGCAATTTAATTTAAATTATAGGAAAAAAGTTATAAAACGTGCGCAAACACTTAGCGTATTATATACACGACGCGACTGCATACTAATTTGCAATTCAGGGTTATTTTCATTTCGCACAGTTAACTGCCGATATCAAGCACGATAACGGCCGAAATATCCCGGGCTATGTATACGCCATCTCTAGAAAGAATGACGTTACAGAATAGAGGTGTACAGTTGCGGCCCCTACAAACTAAGACAGTTTGATAAATAATAGATGTTCGCTTTGTAACATGGTCTTAATATTGAAGTTTATAAAATGTCACCTAACTGAAAGAAAGTCAGTGGCGTATAAAATAAAAAATTTGAAAAATGGAAAAAGTAAATACAAATAACGCTTTTGCAACAGTATATGCGGTTTTAAAATGAAAATGCATTCCAGTTTGTTTTTCTTGATGAAATCTGTATTTTTCAATATGGAAGCTCTTAAAAACCATGGCAAGATGGGATTTTAAATCTATAAAAGCAAAATAAGTAGGTGGCAGAAGGGATTAATTATTCAAAAAGTATTGGCATGGGCAATATGTCATTGACTTTTATCTTGTTTTTATCAACATTTATTTCATTTGCGATGTGCCTAATGCTCATGCCGTCATCTATCCTAGTTCTAATTATCGACTTTTGCAGTTCGTTTAATTGACTTCTAACTTACGAAAAACTGATACTAACATAACCATATCAGATAAAAGCCAAATTTACAAATCACGAATTTTTTTAATTTGACAGAATGTGTCCTTAGTTTGTAGCTGCCGCAGCTGTACGTATCTATCTTAAAAGACGTGTCAATAAACGTTTAAAATTATAACGCTAAGAAATAAGTAGTTCTTCTAGTTTCAAAAATTCTTTTATTGTAAATACCACTACAATATTGTTTCGCTATACAATGGCTTCATCAGGTGGATGAAATACTGAATATGTACAATACAAGTTTGAATATTTATGTGAAAATTATTGGGGAAATGGTGGTGGAAAAATATTTACAATCTTAAATTTAATAGAGGGAAGTTGTTTAAATCTAGTTGGTCATTTAAAGCTAATCCTAAACTATTGTATCTATTAATTTCTAAGTTTTCTAACAGGTTAAGTTTTTTACTTTTTTCTTGAATGTGCAAAATTTGGAAATCTATATTAAATCTATGATTGATATCTATACAATGACTTGCGAAAGTTGAATCTGTTTTCTAGATATCGATCATAGATTTAATATAGATTTCCAAATTTTACACATTCAAGAAAAAAGTAATAAACTTAACCTGTTAGAAAACTTAGAAATTAATAGATACAATAGTTTAGGATTAGCTTTAAATGACCAACTAGATTTAAACAACTCCCCTCTATTAAATTTAAGATTGTACAAATTTTTCCACCACCATTTCCCCAATAATTTTCACATAAATATTCAAACTTGTATTGTACATATTCAGTATTTCATCCACCTGATGAAGCCATTGTATGGCGAAACAATATTGTAGTGGTATTTACAATAAAAGAATTTTTGAAACTAGAAGTTTAATTACTTATTTCTTAGCGTTATAATGAAGTTTCAACAAGTATCTCCTTCGTCAATTAACTGTTTAAAATTATTCTGAAACCTAACAAATAAAACGTTTATCATAACACAAAAAGTTCCTTTCCTCTTCGGCGTAGCTTATTTGTTGTGAATATTCTCGCAATTTTGAACCTGATAACATTCACTCTATTTCAACACGAAATTGCTGTCATATTATAGATTTAGAAACGAACTTTTTTCATAAAAAACAACGAACAGGATCGAAACATACGCAAAGCATCCAATAACGCTATAATCAAGTTTACTATAACGCAGCTCTTTACGAGTCCAACACTTTCCAACGTTTTCACAAAAATAACTGTTCGTGTTTGATAAACAAAAAATACATTATTTTTGAGGTAGCTTCACGAGAATAAATTAAAGACTTTTTTGTAAAGGAAGAGTAGATATCGAAAAATTCGATTGTGCTTTTCTGTTTTTAAAATCGTTTTTTTTTATGATACGCTATCTGAATATTTCGAGAATTTAAATAAAATGTCGGTGTTAGTACAGACATGTATGTTAAGTAGTTCAGGGTGTATTTATACGAGTACTCATTATTTCCAATAAAGATATTTTTAATTGTTGAATGTATAACTTAAGTTATTAAAACATAAATTAAGTAAATATTAACAATCTCGGAAGTAGTTCATACGTAAAACCATAGATGTCACACGGACGAAATACAATTCAGAATGTGATATATGCGGCAATTTCATCATGACTACGATGCGGCACGGGCAACCTTTCTTGATCTGTCTGTAAAAGTCACCTATATTTATCGTTGTGGCATTATATATTTTAATGATATTTACAGTGATTTTCTTTTTATTCAAAAACGGACATTATTTAAAAAAATTAGCCGCCACGGGACGCATAGCAGAAGTGAAGCATCAAAATCGATTGTTATTTAAAGAAGGGAATATAAAGTAAAGTAAAGAGATATTTTGCGTTTATAAAAAAATATATTTTTCTTATTGTTATACAGGGTGTCGTGAGGAATCGACCAAACTGTAAGAGTGTATTCTACAGGTGAAAGTAATGTAAAAAAACTCAAATGTTGCTATCCGATTTTTATTTGTTGTCGAGTTATAGCGTAATTAAAAATAAACAAAATTTGATACATTGAAGTTTTTGTATTTTATTGGTATTATCGTTCTTTATAATATATTTTCAAAAATACCGCCATTCATTTCAAAACATTTTTTACATCGTCTACCAAGGGCGCTGGTTGCGTTCCTGATTGCGTCAGGTTGATGTTTGATATTGTCAGCAGCATTCATAATCCGTTGAATTAGTGCATCACGAGTGTCCACTTTTACTTGATACACTTCCTTTTTTAACCAGCCCCAAAAACAATAATCGAGTGGCGTGAGATCTGGAGACCTAGGAGGCCAACCAATATGACTACCACGTCCAATCCAACTCCCTGGAAACCTTTCAGCCAAATGTTGCCTGACTGCACGAGCGTAATGTGCAGGCGCTCCATCTTGCTGGTAGAAGATTTGGATTCTGATGTTTATGGGAACATCCTCTAGCAGTCCGTGCAGTTCATTTTCTAAAAAATGTAAATAGGTGTCTCCCGTGAGGCGATTCTCAAAAATGTAAGGACCAATTAAAAAACCATCGATCATACCACACCACACGTTTACCGAAAATTTATGTTGAAAGTTACTTTCGACTGTTGCGTGTGGATTTTCGTCTGACCATACATGCTGGTTATGACCATTATTAATACCGTCACGGGTGAATGTCGCTTCATCCGTAAACAGTATACGCGATACAAAACGAGGATTATCATTTATCCATCGACAAAATTCCATACATCTACGATTATCATCTCGTTGTAGGTGCTGTACTCTTTGTACATGGTACGGACGTAAGCTATGCTCTTGGAGTGTTTTTATCACCCTTGTTTGTGGAATGCCCAATTGAATACTAATTCTACGTGAGCTGGTAGTTGCGTCTTCTTCTACTACATCCAGAATATCTTCTACTTCTTATAATTGTTGTCGACCGCCTCGTTCAGATATTATGTTTACACTGGGAAGGTTTCCGGTCGCGCACAATGTGTTGAATACACTAATAAATACAGTTTTATTAGGATGTCTGTGATGTGGAAACCGTTGACGATATTCATTAGCAGCAGCTGTAGCATTCCCATCACAAAATCCATAAACAAACACCATATTAGCATATTCTAAATTAGAATAAGTGTGTGGCATTTTAGTTTGTTACACTATAGTCGTACAAACGTCAAGTCAATGTCACAATACCCGAACACAATGTTATAATTTACTCCAAGGTATAGGGAACATTTTTTATGATGGCAGCGCCCTCACTATATCAACGATGAACTAGAGGTAGTGACATTAGACGCATTAGGCATACAAACCACTCTACACTATTTCTCGACTGCTTTCAATGTCACTACCGCTAGTTCGGAAAACCACGAACAGGTAGCGCTTCAGCTAGGAAGACTTCCCTATAATGAATTGCTACCGGGGTTTCACTGTTTTTACGAATACATACATAAACATGGTATACTAAATCTACATTTTTAATTACGCTATAACTCAAAAACAAATAAAAATCGGATAACAACATTTGAGTTTTTTTACATTACTTTCACCGGTAGAATACACTCCTTGAGTTTGGTCGATTCCTCACGACTCACCCTGTATATTATAAAGGAAAAAATATAAAAAGTTGCAACGTATTCGGTTGGAAATACTTTATTATGCTCCGATTGAAATCAAAACTTCAGTAAAACACAAGTAAAGCGACTATAGCGCGCAACGATGTACACACACACGTAAAAGCGGCGAACGCCTAGTGTAAAGCTTGTAGGGATATAGGAGAGAAGGGACGCCAGCATAAACACGCGCTACAGAGAGAAGGGAGCGCCAGCAGTATGGCGAAGAAAGGACAGTGCTGACTGAGCGGTCGTCCCGTGATTCCGTAATGCATTCAAGGGCCGAGTTTATCCATGTGGCGCGCCATAAGATGTTTCATATCAAAAATATCCCTCGTTTGTTATATTTTAGTTTAATAAAACGTTATTAAAAAAGTATCGTTGAAATTCGAGTGACACTTGTACCTTTACCAATAAACAACGGAGAAGCGTCTTCGCCTCTACGAGGGATGCCTTTTATACTTCGGGAATAGGCGATCCTGATGCTGTCATCTGGCAACCGATGTATTTATCGTAAAGTACGACATTTTTGACAGAATACTCACTTAGAACGTTTTGACGTACAGGTGGTATTTGTGTTGTTTACAGTGACTTAAAAAATAATCTCGGCCTAAAAATAACACGTTTCAACTGTACCATTAGTGCAACGTCGGACGGTTAATTCTGAATGGTAGAGTGAAAACATTTAGAGAATAGCACATACGTCACAATGCGCTATGAACATATTAGGGTTGGGCGAGTTCATTATATCTCATCTGATCCAGTTTAGGGGTGTTTGTATAACAGTTGCGTGCCAATTCAAGTAATATAAAATTATAGGGTTTCAGACACCCACAAATGGACATGCTGCATTAGATGTTCTGTTATTTTTCTTAAATCTTTTGTAAAACTTCAAATTTAAAAAATAGAACAATTAATTATATTTTATAGCTCTCGTTACGTCTTTTCAAAAAGTTTTATTTTAATTTATTTAAAATTAAATCATTTAGTTTTGTTTAATATAATTTTATTATTAAAAAATAATACATAGTATGATATTGTTAAGAGCAGTACTGGATTACACGTTAAGCGTTATAATGAATTGTACTTAATGGTTAAGATTTGTAGCGTAATAATGAATAATATTGTGCTTACGTTTAGTTTTTAATACTTCGTGTCTTTATCTTAATTCTAGGTAACACTCGCGTTACGCCTACGTTGCATTTCACACGGTGCCTCTAATACACAAGGACGGCTCAAGGACAAATTCGTTACTTTTTTATACCACATATATAAACTGGTATTAACATACATGTATTACACTGTTTTTATTGCATACTGTCGTGTAGTACTTATAAATAAATAAATATATCAAATTTTACAGATTTGGATAGTAAAGATGTATGGTTTGTCATTTCGGTTGATCGTATTCTATTTATCACTTGACAATAAAATCGTGAATTTATGACATCTAATGTTATGCATTATAAATATAAATTGAAAGACAGGCAACTGTTGGTTTCAATCTTAAATTTAATAGTTAATGTAGTGTTGAAGCATTTATTGCAATAAGAAAATTAAAATTTAATTAATATTTTGTAACTGCACCTCCTGCATTAATAACACCGTCAATTCTACTAGGAATCGATGTAACATAGTTTCTATTCTTTGTTCTTTCGTCCTACGACTAGGATAATAGTAGTAATTATACTTAGAAATTGATTATCAGTAATTTGAGTAATCAAATTGTCATAGTCAACCTGAACCAATTTTTCTATTCAAAACGCCTTCTTCTCCTCATTTCATATAGATTCTACTCATGGTGGTCTTGCTAATGCCGAATTCTTCTGCGACACGTCTTTTCGACCAACCTTCCTCTACTTTCGTGCAGATCCTTGATTTGCCGATTAAACTTATAATAATCCTTACTAAAGTTATAAAAATTATATTACAACTTTGACAAAAATAGTACTAAAGCATAAGTTCGTTAATTTTGACAAAAACAATATTAAAAGCATACAATGACAGTTCACTGCTATAGTAATTTAAGAGGTTAAAGCAAGTACTAATTTATATATGTAAATTAAGCCAAAATCGCAATAAGACATGGCCCATTTTTTTTGAACACGACAGTATGTATTGTAATATTACTTAGCAAAAATAAAATTTTCTAAATAATTTCATCTTACAGATGTTAACTTGTATTAATTATAACAATATAATTTCGAGATAACATGAAATATTTATATGTATCTTTATTATAGCTTGGAATAAGCCAATATCTATTTCAAATTATAATAATTCTCATTTGACGCTGAGTTCAAAATAATTCTCTAAAATAAGAAAGTTTATGAAGCGAAATTTATTGAGTGAGTTAATTTTATTTAAATTATACTAGCAGCAATATTCATAACGAGGTAGATTTAAAGATTCACATTAATACTTCTGTAAATAATAATTTGCTTCCCCAATATCAATTAACTTTGTAATTTTATGAAAAAACATAATTTTCACAATTATAAAGTTTTTCAAAAATCACTCCTAATACCTCTGCCCTCGAAATCACCTACGCCCCTGGTATTTTTTGTTCGCGCAGATTTGTGATGACGTATGTGCTATTCTCTAAATGTTTTCACTCTGCACAAGCATTTGTTTGCCAGAAGTATTTGGAAAAATAAGAGAAACCAACCCCCGAAGACGGATCATTCTCTACCAGGACAATTCCACATCGTCTCAAACAAGAGAGTTTTGACAACCGAAAAAGTGGAATTGGTGGGATTTCCGCCGTACAGCCCTGATTTGGCACCAAATGACTTCTTTCTATTCCCGCAAATCAAAAATAAGTCAAGCGGTTGATGCTTTCAAAATGCAACTTTTGGAGGTACCTCAACCGGAGTGGAAAAAGTGCTTTGAAAATTAGTTCAAGCGCATGCAAAAGTGTATTGACCTTAATGGCGAATATTTTGAAAATTTAATTTAATTTTAATATATGTTCTCCATTCCCGAATGGTTGGTTCATACGCAATCAAAATCATATATTGAATAGGTATTGTACGGGTCTAAAAGTTGTTAGAGTATACTTGATGTTACGGGCAAATAAATATGATTTAATTTCTATTAATATTTTTTATGTTCCTTAGTTTAAGGTAATCTATTAAACTCTTCAATTTGAAAAGAATCTATAACATAATTTTCATTGAGTTATATAACTAAACTAACATTTCGTACTCTTAAATACCTTAAAAAATGCTGGTTATTTCGCTTTTATTTACAGTTTGAGAGATTTCTTATTTAAATGTTGACTGTATTTTCACGTCATATCTATTATGAATGGAGAATATCATCTATTAAACAAAGGTAACATAATTATGTACTTCTTATTTTCTTTTCTCTTTCTTACTTAAATATATGTTGAGTTTAGCGAGTACGATATAAAGTTTAAAACTTTTTCGTCTTAAAAATTAGGAAAAGCGCTTAAAAAAATTTTAATGTATCTCTTAAACAAGTTAGTTAATCACCTGCAAGTTTATTAAAACTTTTTTTTGTAATACAATATGTATTTTTATTACAATACCAATCCTCACGGTGCACAGTGCGAAATTTAGGAAGTTTAGCGGAACTTTATTCAATTTTTGAAATACGTAAAATGCATAAGATTACTTATTATTTTGTTAGGTAAATACCCCGCCTCTAAAACCTCATACTCAGTTTGGGGATTTACCCTGCGAAAGAACCGCAAAATGCACCTGAAATTCGCATTACTTATTCAATCATACTTTTTGCCTATAGAAAGTTATTCGATTTGTTAAAGTTAATAGAGTGGTACATAGAAATGGCAAATCAGTAGGCCATGATTTTTTCTTCATGTATTTTATTAGAAAATTGTCAATTATTGGCATTTAATTAATTGCAAAATCTTTCCTTGCTCGTGTGTGATTTGTTCGTGGAAAAAGTGATTTTTAAGAAGTAAGTTAAATTTACATTTTTAACTTTAGTGGAGATTTTAAAAAGTGATACCACATAATACCAGCTTGAAACGCACAACATTTTAAAGTTTTTTTTCCCTCTGTTGAAAGCTCAAAAGATCTTCTGCGATATTTTGCGATCTTCTTTTAAATGAAACATTTTCCAGAATGACTTTGCAAGTTACATATAAGTGTATATTCCAAAAGTGGAAGGAAGAACCGACATCGGATGCCATCATTGGTTTTGTTTTGGAAAAAATAGGCTCACCAATGTTAAGATCTGATGCTCTTTGCAGTTTAAAGGCAACTCTTCGCGCACTGGTTTGTAAAATACGAAAAAGGTGGAGGGAATCCAGTCGAAATTTAGCATCATTTCTGAATAAAAATGCTGTCTGGCTTGAAAATAATGTAAAGTTTTCAAATGCTGTAAGGGATGCATTGCCCAATGGATCGAGGACCAATGCAGGCAGACCTAAAAAATAATTTAGGTATTGTCATCCTAAAGTGCAAAACAGAAAAGTGCATCATATTTTGAAGTCCGGTAGTCAAGACGAGTTAGCCAAAGCAACCGTAACAAAGCTATACCAATCTGGAAAACGAAACTCGACAGCGATTGTCAAGGAACTCGCATCTGCTTCTCCAGAAAGGGGAAACAAAATCAAAAATGGCTCGCATGTCTTCTTCAAACAGCCCACGAAAATTAACTCCGGACCAGGCTCTGGCGCTACTTATTGATGCAAACTTATCGTCAAATCAATACAACATTGTTCGGGATCAAGCAAAACATCACGGTTGCACTTTGTATCCACCTTATTATGTTGTAAAGGAGGCAAAGAGGTTATGCTATCCAAAGGACATAATAATAACTGAAGTTTCAGCTGAAGTATCAGTTCAGTCGCTTATAAATCATACCATAGCAAGACTTTGTATAGGGCTAGAAGAGACTCTTAGAACTTTGCCAAACGTTAAAGAACTTAATGTTATCGTAAAGTGGGGTTGTAATCGGGCGGAACAAGTTAACTATCGACAAAAGTATATGGACAAACACAGCTCTGATGATAGTATGTTTAGTGTATCAATGGTACCAATCCAAATGTGCTCCGTAAATGATAATTGTGATAATCAGTCACTAATTTGGAAAAACCCTGCTTCTTCTTCCACACGGTACTGTCGCCCCATTAAGTTCGTTTTTACCAAAGAAACAGTCAGTGTAATTACCTCAGAAGTAAACAAAGTGAAAGAACAAATATCTCAACTTACTCCAACCACTATACTTGTAGATGGCAAGCACTTTCAGGTTACAGTAAATATGATCTTTTGTATGATTGACGGTAAAGTAGGCAATGCTGTATCATCCTGTGCATCATCACAAACATGCTACTTATGTGGGGCTAAACCTAGTGAAATGATCAAAATCTGCGATATACCTCAAAAAAATATAAACGAATCCTTTTTATCCCTTGGACTATCGCCCCACCATGCATGGATAAGGTTTTTGGAATGTATTTTACATATATCGTACAAACTTGATATTAAAGCATGGCAAGTTCGTGGAGCAGAAAATAAAAAAAAAAGTTGCAGAGAAGAAAAAATACAATCAACAAAAATTCAAAGAGGAGCTTGGCCTGCTTATAGATATGCCAAAACAGCAGACCGGGAACACAAACGATAGTAATACCGCGAGGAAATTCTTTAGAAATGCCGAAAAGTCTGCCGAAATAACTGGCGTTAACTTAGAATTGATCAAACGTTTTCATGTGCTGTTAGAGTGCCTAAATTGTGGTCTTAAAATTGATTCAGAAAAGTTCGGCGAATATGCAAGAGAAACTTTGGAATTGTATTTGAAAGAATATTTCTGGTACTCAATGCCCGTAAGTGTGCATAAAGTCCTTTGTCATGGAAAGGATATTATGGCCTCTTGCATTCTTCCGATCGGACAATTTTCTGAAGAAGCTCAGGAGACAAGAAACAAAGACTGCAGAAAATATCGCGAACTTTTTACTAGAAAAACGTCAAGAATAGACACAAATAGGGATTTATTTTATCGACTGCTTATTTCGTCGGATCCGTACATCGCTAGTCTTCGTAAAGCACCCAAAACCAAGCATAGTGAAGTTACGCCAGAAGTTTTAGTGTTGTTAGAAAGATTTGCAGGCCCGTATAATGATTGCGAGTCTTCAGACGATTGCAATGAGTCTAGTTCTGAATAGGTGTTCAAAATGTTGTTATAAAATGTATGTTTTTTTAAATGTTCTATAATAAAAAGCACAAATAAACTCAAAAACTTTAAATAAAACATATTAATTTTTATTAAAAATTTTAAAAACCAACAAATAGAACTGTTTTACTGTTTTAAATAATTAAGTTCCGGTAAACTCAAGAAATTTCGCACTGTGCCGGTGACAAGAACAGATTTGTACTTGTATTAACCAAAGGTAATGAATCAGCAATTGATTTTGAAATGATCCTTCCGTTTAGCCTTTGGACAATTCGTCGCGTTTTAATTGAAAATACATTTTAAGAGGATTTACCGGTTTAATTGAATTCTCTCAATTACTCGCGCCGAGTACCCTAGAAACAAACGTTTCAGATACCCACACCTTAACGTCGATCAGTTTACTCACGTCCGCTTATTAATTAGAATTCAAAATCGATCACTCCATTACATTTGATTTTCTATAATGGGTTGCGAATAATTGTAGTTTCTGTGAGGGGCCGAATGATTCGTTGTTGCGGTTATTGATGGTGCGTGGTTTGTGGTACGCATCATGGAGGCCGAACGTACAGGAACTTGATGTAAAGAGGTGGACGTCATCCTAGTAATCCCGTTCTGTCGTTTCATGCTGACGTAAGTTGTATAGGTGTTGTCTCGTTGGAGCAAAGTGGTGTCCGTTCCTTCTAAACCTGCAAGTAAATTAAAAGGATTTGATTTAATTTATTTATGTCGCAACGAATTCGAATTAATGAAAAATGCAACAAGTTTTATTGTATTAGGACCTGTACATGCAAATAACACAAAATATTTTCAAGTATTGATCGAGATGTACATATTCTGTGTTAAGGTAACATAGAATTATCATTATCGGATCAAGGTTGTAAATTTGTATACGTGAATTGCACGCCAAACCCCCAGGTCAATGTAATCCTACAGGTATTTTGCACTCCGGTTTCTTCATTGCCCATTAATCTGACCGGTAAATTGCACTCTAAACATGAATGAATTTTCTATCATATTTTATTCCTATACATATAGTTAAAAATCCAACATAAAAATACATATATAAAAATATAGTCACTAAATTTTACAGAAAAAAAAGGAATATAGTTTATTACAAAATACATACAATAGATGTGTGAAATACTATGATACATAGAAATGATCATGTAGTTATCCTTTGGGAGCACTATGGTAAGATATAACTTTTAAGAAGGTATGTCTCTGTATCTCTCCGCTTACGGATAATGAGTATGCAAATGATTAGAGTGCAAGAGTGCATTTTACATGTGGGATTAGGGCGCCGGATTTATAAGTAAAGCTCAAGCGGATTCAATAGCGTGCAAATTACCTGTGCCCTGGGAATTTACCAATACATCAAGGCATTATATTACCCTATTATACCTAAAGAAACACTAGCTTTTGATGACACTGGTTTACAATGTACCTTGGGTTTAAATAGAAGCCAGCGTTTCATACATGTTTACTGATTAGTAAATCGACGTCCGTTTGTTTCTATACAAAGTATTATCAAGATATGTGCAAATCTGTTCATAATTATAGTTTCAGCTACGGTTTACAAGTTTTATACCCCTGTACTCTTAATTGTATATTAAGTATTTGTCCCAAGTACAACAGTTAATACGCTGACTTGTTTGTAGAGTTTATTCAACCACAACGTGTTTACTTACAAGTGGTATACACGCAGCAAACACCGTCGTGAGCTCTTATTGTGTGTTAGTTTTTTTTTATTGTGGCAAGCAGAAAGTCTATATACAGTCCGGACATATTTTATTATACGAGGTAATATCAGAAAATAACGAGACTGGTGCTGTAGTACAAAAATCAAACATTTATTTAGAAAACTTCAACAACTATCCTTCAAAGAACCCTTCATTCTGTGCAATACACTTGTCTCATAGTTTTGTTCACTTGTCATAAACATGTGGTTAACCATTTTTGAGAGTCTATTTAGTATACCCATCACCTCTCTAAATTCAACTCAAATTTTCAACCTCTCAATTCTTTTTTGACAGAAAACAAATGGAAGTCACATGAGGTAAGGGCAGGTGAGAAGGGAGAGTGAACTATAATTTACATCCTCAATTCTTCAAGTGTTGCTTGATAAATCTCTGATCTGCGGCCCGGAGTATTGCCGTGTTACAGGATTCAACCGATGTCTTGATAAGGCGGCCGTTTTTTCTTTAATTTTGTCTTTAGGGTTCCTCGAAGTACATTCGAATTGTACTCTCTAGTTACCCTATGTTCTTTAGGTACTATGTGATCATAAATAATGCGCCATATATCAGGAAAAAAGAATTAAGTGTATGCGAATAACGAAAATGGTATGAATTTCAGGTCGGATATACAAAATTTAAACATAATTTATTCATACTTATTAGATCGGTAATTATATTTAAAAGTATTCTGCTTAGTTTTATAGTAGTCTAGTTATTTGTACCCACAATAGATGGCATTGCCAATTCTTTAGTATTAACGGGTAACTGTAAAATTTTTATCATTTTTTATTAGAATATTAGTGTAAACCACTGTCAAGATATTGTACTGATATCCCCAGATTTATTAGCTCTTTGATATGTTTTTGGAATTTTTAACTTAGACAAACTATGATGATGTGTTATTATGTTTAGTTGTGGTTAAGTGTGTGTTAAGTGGTAAAAGCGACAGTCCGGCAAACTGTAGACTTGGGTTCAAGTCCCAACGTAGACACTATTTTTCAATTAAAAATTTCGTATGATTTGCTTTGTAATTTGTAAACAGCAATGTTTACATCTCAACTTACTTTGCTATTACATACATACTAATTTGATATTTGTACATATTTCATATAAATGCCGATAAACTCCAATAATTTATCAATTTATATATATATATATATATATATATATATGAAAAACGCAATGTAAATGAGAATTAATAACTATTAAATTCCCACATTACATGCAATTGCCGCTATATTTGTTGTATTAATTTCTAGAAATGACAAAATCACATTTGCCTGAGAATGCAGACACAATACGTCGCGATGCCAACCGTCCAGGTTATCCGGGCAAATGAAAATGTGTGAAATATGTCATATGATTGAAGCCTGGACAACCTGGACGGTTGGCATCGCGACGTGTTGTGTCTGCATTCTGAGGCAAATGTGATTTTGTCATTTGTAGAAATTAATACAACAAATATAGCGGAAATTGCATGTAGTGTGGGAATTTAATAGTTATTAATTCTCATTTTCATTGCGTTTTTCATAATTCGTATATATACACGCAGTATAGAAATGAAAGTCATGTCTATTTCCGGATAATGTGTACTGATGATTAGTAAAAACTATGAAATACCGGTATCTGCACATTCCGAATGGATATGACTTTCGCACATTTTTCATATATATATATATATATATATATATATATATATATATATATATATTGATAAATTCATAAACGAACGGCTAAGAAAGGAGTAAAAATTTGCAATTTCAAACTTTCAAATTGACAACTGAATAACGTAATACATCGGTGGTTCAGTTGGTTAGAGCGACGGTCCGGCAAACCGTAAACTTGGGTCCAAGTCCGAACGCGGACAAAAATTTTTCAAATAAAATTTCGTATGATTTGCGTCGTAATTTGTAGACAACAATATTTCCATTCACATTTACTTCGCACAATAACATACTAATTTGAAAATATTTAATATACAAGCCGAAAACTCCAAGAATTTATCAAATAATATATTAAATGAACGGCTAAGAAATTATCTATAGAACATTATGTTTAATCTTTAATTTATGAAAAAATTACTACCATTATTGTAAATTAATTAACTTAAGTCTATTTCTTGGAAGCAACATCGAAGTCTTTGAAAATAGATTCGTAATCTATACTGGTTAGACTTAATTTAAATAATCTTTTCCAAGATCTCGATATTTTATTTGCTAAACTATTCGTACGTTTCATTTCAAAAACTAGATTAAAGAAAAGAAAACAGAGATATTACTGATGCACTGAAAATTCTGTTCTGAAATGTTCTGCAGATTAGCAAATTACATCTGTAGAATAGTAACCTACTTTTCTCCGCGTATAAGAAAATCGGAAATTTAATTTCGATATTTGATGAAATTTAGGAAATAGTGCAGAAAAGGGAAGATTTTATCTTCGAAAGTAAGTTGCAAGCAATTGCTTTCAATGATCTAATCTTTTTTAATAAATCAAGTTAATTAAATATTGTACTGAATCTACTGCTAAACTTTTAAATTTTATTTAATAGACTGCATATAGTAAAAAATGTGATGCTTCTGCTAATATTTATCAACAATTAATTATTTATTAATTAAAATAAAAATAAACTAGACTGGAATAGCTAGTTGTTATGTTTCTACCATCGATAAACAAAGAAATCATGAACGAGTCTGTATGAATATAAAATAAAAACTGGAATAAATCACCTAAAAATATGGAAATTTTTAGAAGAGCAAAGTTACTCGTACATTTCAACTTGCTATTTTGAACATAACCGAAATATTTGGAACAAATGCAAATTAAAGTTAAAAAATCTAATACGGATGTGATAAAGCTAACATCCAATTCCAAGAGTATTAAAGTATTTAATGTTGGATTATTGATTGGCAATGACGAATACCTTGACGAACAACTAACCTCAAGTCCTAAAAAAATAAATCTCGCTTGTAGGAATTGACGTAAGCCAGTCATGGACTCTAAACGTTTGCTAACAAATAACAAAAAGAGAAGCGGACCCAAGTTAGAACCCTGGGGAACTGCAGGATAAGAAATAAATTCAGAGGATTTAAATCCATTACAATGTATATAACATTGGTCAACACTGTTGGGTTTTCCTATACAGAAATACATGTAATTTATGTCTTCTGTTACGCTGATTCTGAAATTTTGCTCCGCCACTAGATATTTTCTTAAATAATTTTTTTTTTTTTTAAAACGCTTTTGTATAAGAAACATACTACTAAAAATATTGTTCTGGCCAATATTGAGTGGATATGTTTGAACATGTACTTACATGTTTTCTACGTCGAAGTACTTAAAACACGCCCATTTTTGCCCTGAATCCAATCAACTTAAGACTTGGTAGATATCTGGATATATAGGTATATAAAGAGCCACACCCGGCTCTTTCGATTCAATGTAAGTCGGTTTGTGATAGCTGAACGTCTTTTTATTTCATAATATGACGTACGTGTATAAATAATCCAAATATTTTTTGTTATGTATGTGGAGAATTCACTACTAACCAGCATAAGTGGAATATTGCACCTTTAATATTTTCACTATTTTGGCTTAACTATTGAACATCAAGACGAGCCATGGGCTTCAAGTATTTGCTGCGTACACTGTGCTATTACTCTGAGGGACTGCTCAAACTGCAAGAAAAGCGCTATGCCATTTGCGAGACCTATGATTTGGTCTTTCGACTGATTGCTACTTTTGCTGCACGAAAATTTTCGGGCTTTTCAACAAAAATAACAAAAATATTAGTTATGCTAGTCTGCCCTCTACTACTCGATCAATACTTCAGTCGGAAGCCTTGCCAGTACCAAGACCCAGAGATATTTCGAGTAAAGAATATAATTTTACAGAATTAGAAGAAGCAAATGTCAAGTTATCGACAAACGATGATGAATATTTTCCAACTAAAGAGGACGCACCACACCTATTAAATCAGGTAAGAATAGAATTTCTAGTGCACCAGTGATATCTCTGTTTTCTTTTCTTTAATCTAGTTTTTGAAATGAAACGTACGAATAGTTTAGCAAATAAAATATCAAAATCTTGTAAAAAATTATTTAAAGTAAATCTAACTAGTATAGAATTAAGAATCTATTTTCAAAGACTTGGATCTTGCTTTCAAGTAATAGAGTTAAATTAATTAATTTACAATAATGGTAGTATTTTTTCATGAATTAAAGATACACATAATGTTACACACACACACACATATATACATACAGGGTTTGTTAAAAGTATGGAGATGGCGATTTATTGTCGTTAATATTCATTTTAGGGATTTATGTTCAATATAAAAGTTTGTTAGGATATTTTGATCTACATTTGAGAATATTTGAATTTTTTTTTTCTTCAATTGTTCTTTAGTTACGCCTGTCCGCGCATTTTTTTAAAATGGGAACTAGTAAATTTTACTCTACCATTTAAAATTCATCTTAATAACTTTTTTATAAGAAAAAACCGGTTCATGTGTTTAACAGATGTTCGGTACATCGCAGATAGACAGAAGCGTAGCGATAAACAAACTTGAGCGACATAATTTTATCAGTGGTTATTGTGTACGTCAAATCTTTGACAGAAATAATTCATTTGTGCAATTTGTTGCTGTTAATATTAACAATGGCGAGTTTAAGTGAACATGAACGAATTGAAATACTTATGATGTTGGGTTATGGAGATAGACGCTAAAGTTTACAAGACGTTAGTAATTTATTTAATGATACGCATCCAAATAGAAATCCAATTTCTAAATCCGTTGTTGGTAAAACTTTAAGATGCTTTGAACAAACGGGTAGCGTTAAAGATTTTCCAAGGAGTGGTAGACCTAGAACAATAAAAAGCGATGATAACAAACTGGATATGTTATTGGCTGTATCTGAATATCCCCATTTATCAACCAATCAATTAGCGGCCAATTTCAATATTTCACAGTCATCGATCGTGTCGTTTTTAAAAAGTGAAAAGTATAAACCTTATAAGGTACACCTTGTACACGAGTTAACGGAAGATGACTTGGATAGGAGATTACAATTTTCTGAAGAAATGTTAAATATTTGCAATACTATGAAGATTTTGTCAACAATATTCTTTTCTCAGACGAAGCTACTTTTTGCCTTACCGGTGAAGTAAACAGACATAACTGCAGATACTGGTCATCGGAAAATCCCTCTTGGTTTTTGGAGCACCATACGCAGTACCCCAAAAAGGTTAATGTTTGGGTTGGCATTCTAGGCGGTCATATTATCGGTCCCTTTTTCATCAATGGCAATTTAACTTCGGCTCTGTATTTGCAGTTATTGCAAAATGAAATAATACCTGCTAGTGCTACGCTCTATCCTCATGAAAACAATGAACACCTGCCCAATGACAGTATCTGGTTCCAGCAAGTTGGCGCCCCACCACATTATGGTGTAAATGTTCGTCAATATCTGGATAATGTTTTTCCACACAGATGGATTGGAAGACGAGGTACCATTGAATGGCCAGTCCGTTTGCCAGATTTAAATCCTTTAGATTTTTTTCTTTGGGGATACGTAAAAAACAAAGTTTACAAAGATAAGCTCGATAACGTCGAAGATTTACAAATCCGAATTACCAGAACGATACAAGAAATTCCCCGAGATTTTTTACAGAACTCTGTTCGGGGTTTTGTAAATCGATTGGGTCATTGTCAAATTACTAATGGACGACAATTTGAACAATTACTTTAATTTACTTTGTTAATAATTTGTTTAATTTTTCTTGTAAAAAAGTTATCAAAATGAATTTTAAAAATACAAAAATATTATTGTAAGGAGAAAAAAATTCTCTGTCGAATGGTAGAGCAAAATTTACCAGTTCCCATTTAAAAAAAATGCGCGGACAGGCGTATCTAAAAAAACAAATGAAGAAAAAAAATTCAAATATTCTCAAATGTAGATCAAAATATCTTAACAAACTTTTATATTGAACAGAATTCCCTAAAATGAATATTAGCGACAATAAATCGCCGTCCCCATACTTTTAACTAACCCTGTATATATTTATATATACATATATGGTAAACCTAATCAGTAGGCGATTAAAGGTCTGTATATTACTTCAAAATATATGTATTTAAAAAACTCTACATGTTTCGGCAGTACGCCTTTATCAAGAGAATACAAAATATAAATGACAGGATATATTTTGTATTCTCTTGATAAAGGCGTACTGCCGAAACATGTAGAGTTTTTTAAATACATATATTTTGAAGTAATATACAGACCTTTAATCGCCTACTGATTAGGTTTACCATATCATACCAAGGTCACGAAGTTATTATATTTATATATATATATATATATATATGAACTTCGTGTGTAAGAGAATTAATAATTATTAAATCTCATTTTACATGCGATTGTCGCTATAATTTGTTGCATTCAATTCTACAATTCGGCAAATCACTTTTGCCCTAGATTGTAGACGCAACAAGCCGCGACGTCAACTGTACAAGTTGTCAGTACAAATGAAAAATTTGTGAAAAACTTATCCGCGCGGAATGTGCAAATATCGACATTTCACTGTTTTTACAGATCATCAGTGCACATTACCCGAGACAGACATGATATTCACTTCTATACTACGTGTATATATACGAACTGTAATGAACTTCATGTGTATGAGAATTAATAATTATTAAATCTCATTTTACATGAATGCAACAAATTATAGCGACATTCGCATGTAAAATGAGATTTAATAATTATTAATTCTCATACACATGAAGTTCATTACAGGTCGTATATATACACGTAGTATAGAAGTGAATATCATGTCTGTCTCGGATAATGTGCACTGATGATCTGTAAAAACAGTGAAATGTCGATATTTGCACATTCCGCGCGGATAAGTTTTTCACTAATTTTTCAATTGTACTGACAACTTGTACAGTTGACGTCGCGGCTTGTTGCGTCTATAATCTAGGGCAAAAGTGATTTGCCGAATTGTAGAATTGAATGCAACAAATTATAGCGACAATCGCATGTAAAATGAGATTTAATAATTATTAATTCTCATACACATGAAGTTCATTACAGTTCGTATATATATACGTAGTATAGAAGTGAATATCATGTCTGTCTCGGATAATGTGCACTGATGATCTGTAAAAACAGTGAAATGTCGATATTTGCACATTCCGCGCGGATAAGTTTTTCACAAATTTTTCATATATATATATATATATATATATATATATATATATATATATATATATATACACAGGTTAAAATAAATTCAAAACGGGCAAGCGGTCTGTGAATTAAAACTCATGTATTTATTATCTCTACATTTATATATATGGTAAATTGAATCAGTCGGCGACTAAAGGTCTGGTTTACCTCAAAGTACACACATTCAAAACAACCCTACATGTTTCAGCAATGATGCATTTATATTTTATATCCTTGATAAAGGCATCATTGCCGAAACATATAGGGTTGTTTTGAATGTGTGTACTTTGAGGTAAACCAGACCTATAGTCGCCGACTGATTGAATTTACCATATCATACCAAGGTCACGAAAATATTAAATATATATATATATATGAGTGTGTGTGTGTGTGTGTATACAGGTGACCGCTGTATAGCGCCTAAGCTATGCGAACCTGCAGAATACGTATAAATGTCAAAAAAGAAATTTCTTTCCAAAATGTTGTTAACGTCGGTCATACCTTTGTTTATTATAGACTACCTGACTCGGCGAACTTCGTACCGCCTAACAGTCAATAAATATCGTGTTAACTTTTAGCTAAAATTAATTTACGATTTTATTAACGTAATAAAATGAATACAAAATAGTTATTTACGATACAAGTGTTAAAAGTGCGATTTTATTTCACGAGTAAAAGTTTGCGACACGAGCGTTAGCGAGTGTCGCAATTTACGAGTGAAATAAAATAGCATTTTTAACATGTGTATCGTACAATATTTTTTCTACAAACACAATTTTTATTATAAAATATAATGAAACTCCACTGACCAAATTTGACAGCTCATGAACACGTTTTGACACAACTGGACGCAACCGTTAAATTACGTCAAATTAAGTTGTCACAATTCATACAAAAGATGAGTTCGTGTTTTAAAAAGAAAATGAAGTAATAGCGAGAATAATAATTCTGAAAGTACTGCAACACAGGAAATAAATATCTCGAATTATACAACTGTACATTTAATATTAATTATCCAAGAAATATGTAATTTTCATTTAGTAATAAAAATCACTTTAATATATGTTGTCATTTTTGACAAACTGTCATGTCAATTTACTTTTAACACTAGTGTTAAAAGTACTACTTTTAACATGCTACGCTATAAAATCGCATTTTTAATTAAAGTTAGCCGTGTCAAAATATCAACTTTTAACGGTGTTTGTAGAAAAAATTTATTAAGTTCAATAGTTTATTAGGATTGTTGGGGCAACTATTGGTATTTGGTCGTCGCTCCTATGTTGACTCACCACGCACGGGTTGTAAGGCCGTATACGCACTAATTTATTTAATCTTCGGTGACAGTTATTAATGAAATGCGGCACATCCAATTTAAAACCTTTATTTACATATATACATTAATTCATACATGAAATTGTTGATAAAGTAAGTTTGTTATCTTGAGCATTGTTCTTACGAGAATTGTAAGAACGTTGTTCTGTGGCAAAAATAACCACTCGAACTGTCTTAGTGACTTGCTTTATTGTAATGCTACTGTATTCATCGCGCGCAGACCTATTTAAAGACCTTTTAAACATGGTAAGCAAAATTTACCCTTTCCCTACCATTAACAAAATAGGCCACATGCGGCTAAAATGATCAACAAAGTTCGGCAAGTTACAAAGAACCGCTTGATTGTAAATTGTGCCTGCAATGCAAACGTTGCATCTAGTTTTTGAATCTATCTGTATACATGGCTTAGCACGTTCATTATAATAACATTCGTTCAACGTTCATATAATAACATAATTTGAAACGTATCAAATACTATAATTTAAAACGCATTTTGAGAAGGCGTTCAATAAATAACTGCCGGTAGAATAACATTGGTATACATGTGGAGGTACGTTAATCGATAATAACTTGAAACTTATTTACAAAAATGAAGCGATAAATAAGTTTCGGTGTAAACAACGGTTACAAATACGCGTGCGGCAGCTTATTAAACGCAGACATATACAAAATACAAATATGCGTGCTGCAGTTTATTGAACGCAGACATATACAAAATTGCCTGGCGTCACAATATCTGTTGACAAAAACGTAATACGCGGTATCATAGATTTATGAAACGTCTGCATCTTGATATAATAAGAAAAATATAATTACATATACAGAAGGTTTTAAGTTTGTTTCTGATTCTTATATTTAAATACTAAAATCTATGATTTTATCAAAAAATGAATAATACTTATATAATATATAATGTAAAATTAATAATATTTATGTTTAATATATCATATATAAATTAGTTTCGCTATAAGACGAAACATACTGCCCGCCTTGAAAGTATGCACTTTCAATAAAACAATGATCTGATATGAAACGGGCGACACTGCACTTGTTTTAATTGTCACTTGTCTCTAGCGGAAGTATATATAATTTGGCTGTGGGTCTCTTCAAAATGTTTTTGTGGAGGCGAACACTTGCCGTACGGATAACACCATCCTGCCCGGGATGCAGTTCCACGATGCGTCCGGTAATCCAATGCAGCGGGGGAACATTGTCTTCCTTGACAAGCACGAGTTGTCCTATGGAGAAAGCGTTTTCGAGGTTCTGCTTCCATTTCCCTCTCGGTTGAAGCTGACTTAAATATTCATTAACCCATCTCTTCCAGAAATGCTGTTTGATTTTTTGAATATGCTGCCAACATGACAAACGATTTAATTTTGTATGAGTTAAATCAGGTTCTGGTATCGCCATAAGAGAGTCTCCAATCAGGAAATGACTGGGAGTTAAGACAGATAAATCATTAGGATCGTTGGTTAGAGGAGTGAGAGGACGTGAGTTAAGAACTGATTCGATTTCGGTTAGCAAGGTATAAAACATTTCATACGTTAGGCATGCCTTACCTGCTGTTTTGATTAGGTGCTGTTTCATTGACTTTACTGCAGCCTCCCAAAGACCTCCAAAATGAGGAGCTCTTGGAGGAATGAAATGCCAACTTATACGTTCTTCGATCAGTAATTCAGATAATCGCTTGTTATTTTGCGATAATAATTTGCGCATGCCTTCCAGTTCCTTACTAGCGCCTACAAAGTTTGTCGCATTATCGGAGTATAAATTCTGAATTTTTCCTCTGCGTGCTACAAAACGTTTCAATGTATTTAGAAATGCTTCTGTAGATAAATCGCAGACGGGTTCTATATGAACTGCCTTTGTAGATAGGCATACAAATATAGCTACATACATTTTAATGTTTTTACTGTTTCTTCGCTTGCTTTCGCGAACTTGGAACGGTCCGCAATAGTCAACGCCACAGTTTGCAAATGGACGTGCAGGCTGTATACGGTGAGCTGGCAAATTTCCCATCAAATATTGATTTCCATATGGTTTTGCCTTAAAGCAACTAATGCATCGCCTCACAATTTGCCGTACGTTAGATTTTAACGATAGCGGCCAATATTCTGTTCTGATCGCTGCCATGGTTCCTTGTATCCCTGCGTGTAGCTGTTTTTTGTGGAAATATTCAATTACCAACTTTGTAAAAATGTGTTTTCCCGGAAGTAATATCGGATGTTGATGTGAGTATGCTAGTTTTGCGTTCTTGAGTCGACCTCCAACTCTGATAATGCCTTCGTCGTCGATAAAAGGATTTAAGCAAATAATGTGAGCCTTTGAGTTCACCGCGTTATTTTTTTGTAGTTGTTTTAATTCATTGCTGAAGCACTCAGTTTGAACTAACTTAACTATGCATTTCTGAGCGGCGGTAATTTCTGACGAGAGAAGTGAGCCTGTAAAGGCATATGTGCCGGTTTTTTGTCGGGACATAATATTACATTTAAAGCGCAGACAATACGCTACTACTCTTAAAAGTTTTGATAAACTTGAATACTTGACTAATATAGACTTGAATGATGCTACTGAATTTTGAGCGCAAATAAGAGTTGCTGACTTTTCTTCTGGAACGTTTACAATTTCTGGAATTTCAGAAGGAATGACACAATCTGTTTGTAGCCAGTTAGGACCATGCCACCATAAGTTATTATCGAATAAAGCATCTGGTAACATACCCCGTGATATGATATCGGCAGGGTTGTCGCTTGATTTTACATGATTCCAAGCAGCAACATTGGTTAATTCCCTGATTTCACTAACGCGATTAGCTACAAAGGTTTTCCATTTTTTGTTAGTTGCCTTGAGCCATGCTAAAACGATTGCTGAATCAGTCCAATAATGAATTGATTGAAATTCTCGATTGATTGTTTCAGTAACCTTATCAATTAGTTGAGCTAGTAATAAGGCTGCGCATAATTCAAGTCTTGGTAATGAGGTACTTTTTATAGGAGCCACCTTTGATTTGCCGCATAATAGATTACAAGAAATGTTTCCTTCGTAATCAATACCCTTGATGTAAATGCACGCCCCGTAAGCCACTTCACTAGCGTCACTGAAGCCATGCATTTCTAAAATAGATATGTTTTTTGTGTGTATTACCTTTCTAGAAATTGTTCTAGAGGATATGTGGTATATGTCTTTCTTGTATTGTTCGAATTGCACGTGTATGTCATGAGGAACGGATTCATCCCATGCAATTTTCAATTGCCACAGTTTTTGGATTAATATTTTACCTATGACAATAACAGGGCCGATTATTCCCAATGGATCAAATAAACTGGCGATAAAGGAAAGTATCGAGCGTTTTGTTATTTTTGTGTTTGAAATCGTATTTGGCAAATTATACATGAAATTATCTTGCTCTGAGTCCCATGAAAGGCCTAGTGTTTTACTGTTTTCCTTTTCTAATGACTGAAGGGGATTGTCAGTGGAATTTATTGATAAATCGTTGAAGATTTCAGGATAATTTGAACGCCATTTACGCAATTCAAAGCCACCTGTTTGAAGAAGAGCTGCTGTTTGCGTGATTGTGTTTTTTGCTTCCTCTGGTGTAAAATTTATTTTTTTTGAACATTCTTCTAACTTCCAGAATAACTTAAGCCTTTCATCTAATGACGTTTCCAGTGAAAGATTACAAAGTGACCCGGTTGACAGTGACATGTTACCAGTGAGAGAACCTGATACTATCCAACCAAAGTGCGTTTTTTGCAAACATGGATGTTTGTCGTTAGACTTGATTTGGCCTATACACAAGATTTTCCAGAACAAATCTGCTCCTAACAGCATATCAATAGGCCTTGAAATGTTAAAATCGGGATCTGCTAATCTAATATTTTTTGGAATATTAAATTTGTTACAATCAGTCGTTCTGATTGGAAGGTTTTCAGTAATTTTATTAATTACCAAGCATTTAATGTGGGATTGAAATGCATTGTATCTTGATTTGATTTTAACATGCACGGCACTATTTATTTGTGTAGGTGACTGATTTATACCAACAACTGGTATTTGATATGGATCGGGTTGTAATCCTAATCGATCAACGCATGATTTAGATATAAAGTTCGACTGCGAACCAGAATCTAGCAAGGCTCTGCATGACTGCAGAGTACGATTTTTGCCATATATGTGAATTATGGCTGTGGATAAAAATACCTCTGAAGCTACCTGTTCATTAGAGCAATGATTATTGATAGTTGCATTTGTAGCTTCTGATGATGTGGATGGTTGAGGTGGAGCATTTTCTTGTGTATAATGTAATAAAGTGTGGTGTCTTTTGTTGCATTTTTTACAAGACCTACATCTGCATTGTTGAACTGAATGATTTTCTCGCAAACAATTAATACAAATTCGTTTGCCTTTTATTTCTTTGAATCTTTGTTCTGGTTTCATTTTGAGAAATTTATCGCATTGATATATTAAGTGATTTCCAGAACAGACTTTACAAACTATATTAGTTGTAATATATGAAGTATGTTTATTGATTTTATTATCTTTTGATGATGAACTATTCACTTGTTGTGTGTACTGTCTTGATATCGACTCTAACGTTAAGCATTTTTTGTTTAGAAAATCAGTCAATTGTGCAAGTGTGGGAAGAATGTCTGATATTGGTAACTGATTTTCCCATTCTCTATTTGTAACCGAATCTAATTTAGTTGTGATAATATAAATTAGGAAATGATCACAGTTGTTTGTGGGAAGACCAAGTGACTCTAAGGCACGTGTATTTTTTAAAATACCGTCTTGTATTTGTCGCAATTGTCCTAGGTTTTCCCTTGACATTATGGGCAGATCAAAGATGGCTTTAATGTGTTTTTGAACAATGATTTTCTTATTATTATATCTACATTTTAACATGTCCCAAGCAATAGTGTAATTTTCATTAGAAATTGAAAGTGACTGTAGTATTTTACTAGCATCTCCTTTTAAGGCTGATTTTAGATAATGAAACTTTTGCACATTGTGTATTGAATCATTAAAATGTATTAATGATGAAAATGTGTCATGAAATGATGTCCATTCTTCATACAAACCGGTGAACTCAGGCAACGTAATTTGCGGTAACCGTACGCTATTCGTTTGATTGTTGTCTGTGTTAATTGAGTTAATTGTAGCATTCGGATTAATATTTGCATGATTTTCTAATAATTGGTCGACGCGACCTACCAGCTTGAAATATGTATTTTCAAAGTCATCTAAATCTGTTTCTTGCGTTTTAACATTTTCTAAACAGCTAATTTGAATTTGTAATTCGTGGAACTGATCAAAATAATTTTCTATTTTTTGATAACGCTTTTTCAGTTCAAATATATTAGTACTTTTGTTATCATTGAAACTGTCTAAGTAAGCTTCAAATTTGGTGAGAGCTGCTTTAATGACACCTCTTTTGCATTTTAACGCCTTTAATGTATCGGCATCTGACATTTTGAATAAGGATGGTTATATGTTTATGAAATAAAGGAATTGATTGGAGACCTACCTCTTTGTCTTCAATGATGATAACTCGATGCTATGTGTCGCTGTTATCCGGCTCGAAGGACCATATGTTGGGGCAACTATTGGTATTTGGTCGTCGCTCCTATGTTGACTCACCACGCACGGGTTGTAAGGCCGTATACGCACTAATTTATTTAATCTTCGGTGACAGTTATTAATGAAATGCGGCACATCCAATTTAAAACCTTTATTTACATATATACATTAATTCATACATGAAATTGTTGATAAAGTAAGTTTGTTATCTTGAGCATTGTTCTTACGAGAATTGTAAGAACGTTGTTCTGTGGCAAAAATAACCACTCGAACTGTCTTAGTGACTTGCTTTATTGTAATGCTACTGTATTCATCGCGCGCAGACCTATTTAAAGACCTTTTAAACATGGTAAGCAAAATTTACCCTTTCCCTACCATTAACAAAATAGGCCACATGCGGCTAAAATGATCAACAAAGTTCGGCAAGTTACAAAGAACCGCTTGATTGTAAATTGTGCCTGCAATGCAAACGTTGCATCTAGTTTTTGAATCTATCTGTATACATGGCTTAGCACGTTCATTATAATAACATTCGTTCAACGTTCATATAATAACATAATTTGAAACGTATCAAATACTATAATTTAAAACGCATTTTGAGAAGGCGTTCAATAAATAACTGCCGGTAGAATAACATTGGTATACATGTGGAGGTACGTTAATCGATAATAACTTGAAACTTATTTACAAAAATGAAGCGATAAATAAGTTTCGGTGTAAACAACGGTTACAAATACGCGTGCGGCAGCTTATTAAACGCAGACATATACAAAATACAAATATGCGTGCTGCAGTTTATTGAACGCAGACATATACAAAATTGCCTGGCGTCACAATATCTGTTGACAAAAACGTAATACGCGGTATCATAGATTTATGAAACGTCTGCATCTTGATATAATAAGAAAAATATAATTACATATACAGAAGGTTTTAAGTTTGTTTCTGATTCTTATATTTAAATACTAAAATCTATGATTTTATCAAAAAATGAATAATACTTATATAATATATAATGTAAAATTAATAATATTTATGTTTAATATATCATATATAAATTAGTTTCGCTATAAGACGAAACAAGGATAGTATATATAAAGAAAATAAAAATTCAACAAAAGTACAAACATCAAGTATTTCAATGGCGTATCAGCAAGATATTTGCTTTATTGAAGCTATGTTCTTCTGATATACGACATTCTTCATTTTGTTATCAGGCGCAAGAACAAATAAAGCGGCTGGTTTGCCGACACGTGAATATGCCACGTACAATAGACAATGAGAAAAATATGCATTTTCTAGGTTCAGACTACAAACACTCAAGGACTGGCTTTGTGATTTGTTAATCGTCATGGCGAATGCAAGACAAATCGGAAATTGAATTTGTTTAAACTCAAAGGGCATATCGGTTAGGATCAACGGAATCATCGGAATGAGAATTTCCTCACCTTTGAATTTTCCTGTGATTAGATTTCCTAATGATTAGATCTTCTGGGTCGCGGCAGCGTTAATAATAATACTCGCACAATAAGATTTATTAATGACACTCGCACAAAACAAATCACAAAACAAATCACAGACAACATGAAACAAAAAAAAAATTACACTTTTATGTCACTGATTTGCAACGGACATCAATTATTACAAATAAGCTATAAGCGTGCGTGACGTAAGCTGTCAATTGCGGAAGATGGCGGAGTTCCTACCCTAATTTATTTAAAAATAATTTTCTGTACAATTTCTTTTCCGTGAATTTTTCTGATATTTTAATAGTTATTCTGCTATACGGGACGAAGACGAATCCAACAAATCAGAGATCATTAAAATCGGTCCAGCCGTTCTTGAGTTTTAAATGGTGTAACTAACCCGACTTTGCTTTATGTATTAAGATTTATCAAAATCCAGCTGTAATTTCAAGTTAATCGATTTGCAAAAAAATCGATAAAATTCATAGACATTGTTAGACAATAATGTTTAAATATAAGTTCCTATTCATAAAAATAGTGAACATTGTTGCGTGGCTGAAAAAGTTATCATTTTAGGTAGAGTGTTTACATTGATGTGTTACAACGGTATTTGCACCTTTAATGAATAGTAAATGTATTTGCATCTGCAAGGGTTTAAATATAATTCAAATATATTGAAAATAGATAAACTAAAATCTATTATTACCATAGAGAAATTTAGATATCATTGTTTAATTAAAACTGTCATAAACATTTGAAATTAGTATGAATGTAAGGAATTTGTGACTAATATTTATGCTAACAAACACGCTAAATATAATACAAAGGTATTTTTAATAATATAAAATATTATTAAAAATCTGGTGTGAAGAACCATTTTTAATAATATTTTATATTATTCAAAATACCTTTGTACAGTATAACCTCCTTATAATGGACACTGACGGGGAATCCTAAAATGTCCAATATATGGAGGTGTCCAAAATGTGGAGGTGAAAAAAAAACGAAAAAAAATATTCATTCTCATATCAATTTAATCACACATAATAAGACGAAAGTCGAAAAAAATTTACAATACTTAATACATATACATACATACATATTTTATGCTAGATTTTACTTGAAATAATCATTAATTGTTGTTTGTCTTGCTTTTTTCATTTTATGTTTAAATATCTCAGATTCACATTCAAGAAGAGCTTGAGAAATATTGTTACTAGGTTTCATAGGAACAAATAGACAATTAAATTTATTATTTGATTATATAAATACATTGCATCAAAATATTAAGTTTACAATGGAACAGGAAACAAATAATAGTATTAACTTTCTCGATTTAACGATTACTAGAATTAACAATAAATGTAACTTTGCTATTTACCACAAACCGTCAACTACAGATATTACTATACATAACACTTCTTGCCATCCGATACAACACAAATTAGCGGCTTATCACAGTCTTATACATAGATTAATAAATACTCCGTTGAACCAAACAAATTTCGAGAAAGAGTTAAATTTAATTAGACAAATAGCTATCAACAACGGATATAAAAGTAATATAATAGATAACATTTTAAATAAAAAACTCCGTACAAAAGCCATATCACAAGTTTACCCAATATTAAATAATAACACCCAAAAATTTAAAATGATCACGTTTATAGGCTCTTCAAGCACAAAATTTGTAAATATTTAAGAAAGTTTGACATTAATACAGCGTTTAAAACTAATAACAATTTATCCAAATTTATAAAAAACAATAAGGATTTAACAAACAACAATAAAAAGTCAGGGGTCTATGAGTTAACCTGCGGTAGTTGCCCTATGACTTATATCGGACAGACAGGCAGATCGTTTGAAGTACGCGTCAAAGAACATTTTTCTTCATTTAGAAATAATAAAAGTGACTCTTCATATGCGTCTCATATCAATTCAACGAACCACATTTTTAACAAAGAATAAAATATTACATATAGAAAATAAGGGCAAAAAACTTAATTTATTAGAGTCACTGGAAATTAATAAAATAAAGAAAACTGACAAGATCTTAAATGATCAATTAGAAACAAATAATTCACCCTTACTTAATCTATTTATTTGATTTGCAGACAGTTACATAGTGTATAGTATTTTTGTATTTTTCCATAGAATTCTTTATCCCTGTAATATAATGTAAACCTTTAGTTTTATTACTTAAGAACAGTACATTTTTTTATAAACCGTAGCGAAAGTTTTGTATAGACATCCCGTAATAAAAAGCACCCATCCCTCTGACTATTTTTTAAAATAAAACATGTGTTTTTGCTTGTTACTGTTTACTTGTGTTTAATATAAAAAATATTTTGTAAATAAGTTAGTTATATGTCTGACGAAGCCCAGGTTGGTGCGAAACGACTCGTTACAGTGATAATTAAAAAGTGAAATTCATAAAATTTGTTTTATTTTATCTTAATAGTTTTTTCTTTCTTCATCTTGTTATCAACGTTCTTTAACCAAGCTGACATAATATCCAAAGTCATCCACGCTTTTTTGTTAGATATCCATCTTATCGGCAACTTATCCACATGAGCTCCTTTAAAACATCTAGGTTTCTTACTTTACCGATGACTAACGGCCTTTCCTTATCACCCTCCATATTTGAACACAACAATATAGTTAGTCGTTCTTTTGCAGATTTTCCTCCGGCACATTTATCACTTCTTAACGCAAATGTTTTTGTCGGAAGGGCGCGGAAAAATAAACCGGTTTCATCAGCATTAAAAATATCTTTCGGAGAGTAATCTTTGCATATTGATTGCAACTTGACTTTCCAATCGTCTACATTTTGCATATTTACATAGGCAGATTCACCACACACACTTTTAAATGATATTTTATGTCTTTGACAAAATTTCTCCAACCAACCATTAGACGCTTTGAATTCGGTGAGTTGTAAACTTTGTGCTACTTCCAGCGCCTTTTCTATGAGTAGGGGTCCTGACATGGGAATATTTTTGTTTCGCACCTTACAGAACCAGTTGAACACTGCTCCGTCGATTGCTAAACCACTAGTTTTTGGAAACTTCCTTTTTTGAGCTAGGTTTCCATTTTTCTCGAAAAGTTCTTTTATTTCACTTTTGTTTTTCACTATATCACTAATTTGCGACTTTCCGACACCAAACTTTTCCGCGAGCTTTCGGACACTTAAGCTTTGCTGTTCACTAACCGCAATAATATCAATTTTATCTTGGATTGTTAACCGCTTTCTTTTACTAGAATCCATGTTGACACTATCAAAGGCTAGTTCAAACTGATTCAAAATACATATCACTCCACTTATCACCTGACAAGTAGGCCAGTGGTAAACCGTCGTTCCTTTGTATTATGGGAAAAACCCGAGTAGATATACTTCCACGTGTGCACTTTGTACATACATATGTATTATGGGAAAAACCCGAGTAGATATACTTCCACGTGTGCAGCAATAAAAGTACATACATACATAATTGCAAAATTTTATTCGGCGCCGCCCGTCTTGTCTGTCCTTAATTAAGAGATATATTTACAGACGTTTTATTGCTTCTGTGAAATAAAGGGTGTCCGCGTCCGATTTATGGAGGGTCCAATATTAGGAGTGACTATTGTTAAGAAAACCCATTATAAAATTTCGTACCACAAAAAATGTCCATTTTTTAGAGGTGTCCGATTGTCGGAGGTGTCCATAATTAGTGGTTTTACTGTATTATACAAAACCGGTGGGGTTTACCTACTCATGTATGTTTCAATTATTCTGATACGCTAAATATAATCCCAATAGTATTCACATAAATAGGAATTAAATGATCTGAAGCATTTACAATTATTCTCCAATATTAAAATAAATTAATATTGAAACATACAGAGGGTATTATTATTATTATTATAAATATTGGAATAATACTCAAAATTAGTCTGGAATACGATAAAACTGGTAATTATTTACAAATGACAACATTTATTTTCTGAATACATTGCGTACATATTATGTTAGTACGAAAAGTATACATACATAAACTTACTTGTGAGGGGTAGAGTCGTTGAGGATTTGGGTCTTTTGGAAAGCAGTGACGTCAAACATCTTCTGCAGCACGGCATCGACACCAGAGTATGTAGGATACCTGCTCTAAACTTGCTGTTCATGTAGCAATAAATTATGGGATTATAGCAGGCGTGCGACATGGCCAGACCGTGGAATCCGAACCACAGATACACGAGTACAGTTTGGCTTATCCTTTCGTCCAATATCTGAAATTTATAAGGAAGACTCGATTTATTTCAATTTTATGTGACCATCGTGTTACGTTAAATTATGATTTTATGATCATTTTAGAATTTATTTAGTGTAATTTTCAACTATTAGGAGAATACGTAATATAGATAGGTATATAAATTAAAAATATATTCAGATTTTAAAGTTCTAATGAAAATTTGTGTTTGGTAATTTTTTTAATTCGTCCTTTAGTTTTATAAAAATTAATATGATTTACAGGCTTAATATGGCTTGAATATTCATTCATAAAAATATGGAATTTACAATGGAACAAGAAGTAAACAATAGTATTAATTTTTTGGATCTAACTATTAAAAAAATAAACAATAAATTAGATTTAAAAAGGTATATAACCCCTTACCACAATTATTAGTCGTATCCTAAATACGTATTTCGACAACTAAGTTGTCATCATCAGTAGGTAAAAACTACTAATTAAAAGTCACACATGGGGCACAGTAAGGTAAAATAAACGCTTCCGCACAACTACTATGCACTGCAACCCTGTAAAGACTAAATTTAACATGCCAATCTCAAACTACGAGACAAACACTTGCCTCCTACGAAAAGGTTTTAAACATGTGTTAAATTATCGAACAAAGGAACGGCAGAAATTCTTCTCTAAAGAAGGCGCCTACTAAAAACGATTTTTAAAGCTACGATGACCTACTATTAAACTAAATGAACCACCTTATATTTTCACAAAACACTAGTATATTTAACTATATGAATATTTCATGTGCATTGTACACATCAGTAGTTATATAAACGTATTATTTCGAGTACAAGTATAGTGACAAAATCTATATTGGGTAGGGTGTAAAAATTTTCCATTACAAATGGTTAAAAAATATGGTCGTATATTGTAAAAGCCGAACTCTCATTGCAAATTCTGAGAAAGACAAAATTAAGAAGGGGCGTTACATGTGAAGAAACAAGACATCCGACTGTGTAGTGTTATATAATAAATTAGAGTTTGAAATTTACCATAAAGAATCTCATACTGACATAACTATACATAATTCATCAACACATCCCATACAACACAAATTAGCGAGTTTCCATAGTTCTTTACATAGATTAATTAATTATCCACTATCTAAAGAAAATTATGAAAAAGAATTAAATTTAGTCAAACAAATAGCTATCAATAACGGCTACACAGATACTTTAATTGAAAATATGCTGACAAAAAAACTTTTCAAAAAAGCAATCTCTATGGTATACCCTGCAATAAAGGATAAAGAAAATTCAAAATTTAGATTACTTACGTACATTGGGACACCTAATAAGCATATTTCAAGTTATTTAAAAAAACTTAATATTAACACAGTTTTTAAAACTAATAATAAGTTATCCAAACACATCAAAAACAATAAAGATAAAACAGACAAAAATAAGAAATCCGGAGTCTATAAGTTAATGTGTGGATGCGGTAAGATATATGTCGGTCAAACAGGAAGATCGTTTGAAAAACGCATTGCCGAACATTGTTCTTCGTTTAAAAATAAAAAACAAGATTCTACTTTTGCGAATCATCTATTAGAAGAAAACCACCCTTTCGATAAAGATTTTCAAATTCTGCATTTAGAAAATAAAGGCAAGAAATTAAATTTACTGGAAAGTTTAGAAATAAATAAATTAAAACAGTCACAAATTTTATTAAATGATAAATTAGATTTAAATAACTCGCCTTTATTAAATTTATTTACTTAAAATCTGTTTAGACAATAATACAAATGTATATGTAGTTTATTAAACAAATTTATGCGTAAACACGTTTAGTACCTCATAATATACAGTTAGGGCCGACCAGATGCACATTTTTCAATACCGACAATACTTGTATAGATTTCTGTAAAAATATTTTAAATACCATCCTTTTTGATTTTATAGATATATTTTTTATTTTTTATTTAGTTTGTAGCGTACTGTTTAGAAGTAAACACCTGAGGAAGCCACTGTGCTGGCGAAACAATTGTCGTTTTACGAATAAAGAGTAAAAGTGAAGATTAAAACCGTAGTTTTATTTCTATTCTTGAATATTTTTCTGTTCTAATTTAAATTGAATAGAGTGCTTTATATTTTCTAAATATTTTAATTTTTTCAGGATAAATTGCTGTCAGTATTGGATGCTCGATGTTAGATACTACAAAAAATGTTTTATTTTCCTACACAATTGCCTTTCAACTCTATGCATTTAGAGAAGCGATAATCTAACTTTTTATGTTCTGGATTTTTTAAGCTTAAAGAAAGAGGTTTCTGATTCAGGTTCACCACTTAATTCGATCTAAATCTTCGAACGTTGAGACATTTCTTTATGTTTGAAAAAAAATTCAGAAATATAGATTGGGGACTAGACAGCAATTCGAAATATAATTCGACCAATTTAGTAGTTATAATTGCAGACAAATGAGCTAGGCCATTTTTATGGTAAAGAAAGAAAACTTAAAACAGACAAGAAAGTTATTGCAGAAGTAGAAAAGTATTTTGATGGTATTTTAATGGCACTTCAGCATTGCTGGTCCAAGTGTATTAATGTTGTTGAAAAATTAAAATAAATCGTTACCATAAGTGTTTTATTTAAAGTCTCATCTTCCGTCAAATTATTCTCGTATATACTAAGGTGGATCCCTTTGCTTCACTTCTGACCCGCTCATACACTACATATCTTACTTTTATTATTCAACAAAGTCTCCATTAAGGTTAACATATTTTTCCCATCGATGTTCTAGCATTTCTAATGCTTCACGAAAAAAAATTGATCAACCTCTGCAAACCACTAATTTACCGCACATATCACGTCATTATTTGACGAAAATCGTTTAACACGCAAGTGTTCCTTAACTTTTGGAAACAGTCGGTAATCGCTGTGGTCAAAATCTGGCGAATATGGCAGATGCTCTACTAATTCGAAGCCTGTTTGAACTATTGCAGTTGTTGCAATGGCGGATCTGTGACTGGTGCGTTATCCTAATGCAAGAGAACGCTTCCTCCGATGTTTTTCTTTTATCAAGTCACGTAATTTGGGAATTAAATTGGCATAATAAGCACCTGTAATTGTGCCCCCCTTCCATAGGAAACCTACTAAAATTACGCCTTCGGCAGCCCAAAATATGGATGAAGGTTGCATCTTGAACTTTTTCGATGTGGGTGAGCCCCGGTGTGTTTACTCCTTACTCTGTATTTTGGTCTCTACAATATAATGATGGATCCAGGACTCATCCACTGTCACTAATCTTGAATGAAAATTTTCTTTGTCACATCTATACCGCGTTCAAAGACGACTGCAAATGTCTTTTCAGGTTTGTTTGTGTGCATCTGTTAACATTCGTGGTACCGATCTTGTAGATAATTTTTTCATGTTCAATTCTCTGTAAATATGTTATATACTACATGGTATGAGTATCTTAAACTGTTTGTCTGATAGTCACACGTCGATCTTGCAGCACAAGATCATGGACTTTTTTAACAGTTTCTTGGGTAGTGACGGTTGCTGGTGCTCATATGTCTGCACTATCACATGTCATATGATACTGCAGATATCTCTAATGTATCCACCAAATCTTGATGAATTTCGAGTTGGGGTCATCTCTTTTAAACGTAAGTATTTTATCACCGCTCGTTGTTCGACATGATCCATTTTGATAGTGATATGTGACTCTCTCGACTTCTGGCGTTTGCTGTAGGCACGCAGACTTGTAAGTTTCTAGCGTTAGTCTATACATAGCAGGTTACAATGCGACGTTTATAAATGGGTCAGGGGCGGAGCAAAGCGATCAGACCTTGTATCTACTGAAAATAGTGTAATGTGAGTTATGCGACGGTGATCTAATCGATGACGTTACAGGCTGTGCACGTCAGCACGTCCTAGGATTTTCCTGAATAGACTAGACACGGAAGAGTCGAGAAAATAGCCGAAGCCTATATAAGCGCTCAAGAAAAAGGAAGCCCATTCAACCGGCAATCATCGTGTACTTAATATCGTAGTTATAAATATGTATATAAATAGATATAAAATAAAATAAAACAATAACTTTGTTATATATACCACTTTATTCACATATAATCGTGACCGCGGTTTCAACATACAATGTCATTATCAAACTGCAAAAGTTACAGGCCTACATAGAACTTATAAATGACACAAAAATATATGGGGGTGGTTTATGATGATATTTAAAATTACTACTATATACTTAACTATTATATACAACATTGGAAAAGAGGTGTATATATAAGATCCAACTGTTCGTTTAAAACGATATCTATTGTGTTGTTTCGGCTTTTAAAAAATTCTAGGGCCTCTAAAATATTTAATCTACGACCTTTCTCGGCCAAATGCAATATTTTACGGTGACCAAATGTATGCCTTTCTGTAATTAGATGGTTTGCGAATGTTGAATCTGTCTTCTTTAGTTTATATGACCTCATGTGTTCTTTTACCCGTATAATAAAACTTCGACCAGTCTGACCTATATATACACTTTCACAATCATTACAATATAATTTTTACACTCCTGATTTATTATTAATATCTGTTTTAGGTTTTGCGTTAAAAATGAAATTACTTATTTTTACATATGGTTTGTAAGCTATACTAACATTACTATTATTTTTTGAAATTATATTTCCAATTTGCTCGCTTATTTTACCGAAGTAAGTTAACGAGACAAATTGTTTTAAATTAGCACTATCTTTAGGATATACTAAACTAAGGGCCACTTGTAACTGTTTTTTCTTTAGTATACTGTCAATTATGCTACTTTTATAACTATTGTTTACCGCTATTTGTTTTATAGTATTGATTTCACGAACAAAAGATTCATTAGACAAAGGAATATTTAATGCTCTATGTATCATAGAATTAAAAAATGAATGTTTGTGTGTCTTAGGGTGTAGTGAATCTGTCAATTATGCTACTTTTATAACTATTGTTTACCGCTATTTGTTTTATAGTATTGATTTCACGAACAAAAGATTCATTAGACAAAGGAATATTTAATGCTCTATGTATCATAGAATTAAAAAATGAATGTTTGTGTGTCTTAGGGTGTAGTGAATCTTTGGGAATAATGCAATCAGTGAAAGTAGGTTTACGATATAGGTATATCAAATTTTAAGCTCTGATCTAATTTGTTTAACTTTAAATCCAGGAAGTTAATACTGTTATTCTCTTCTATTTCTACTGTAAAATTGATATTAGAATGGATTGAATTTATGTAGTTCAGAAATGTTTGTAGTTGTCTATGAGTACCCTTAAAGCAAGCTAGGATGTCGTCCACATACCAATACCAAAATTTAATATGTTTTTCATCACAACTAGGTAAAAAACATATTAAATTTTGGTCTCGGTATGTAGACGACATCCTAGCTTGCTTTAAGGGTACTCATAGACAACTACAAACATTTCTGAACTACATAAATTCAATCCATTCTAATATCAATTTTACAGTAGAAATAGAAGAGAATAACAGTATTAACTTCCTGGATTTAAAGTTAAACAAATTAGATCAGAGCTTAAAATTTGATATACCTATATCGTAAACCTACTTTCACTGATTGCATTATTCCCAAAGATTCACTACACCCTAAGACACACAAACATTCATTTTTTAATTCTATGATACATAGAGCATTAAATATTCCTTTGTCTAGTGAATCTTTTGTTCGTGAAATCAATACTATAAAACAAATAGCGGTAAACAATAATTATAAAAGTAGCATAATTGACAGTATACTAAAGAAAAAACAGTTACAAGTGGCACTTAGTTTAGTATATCCCAAAGATAGTGCTCCCAAAGATCCCAAAGATCCCAATCCCAAAAGATCCCAAAAGATCCCAATCCCAAAGATAGTGATTAAAACAATTTGTCTCGTTAACTTACTTCGGTAAAATAAGCGAGCAAATTGGAAATATAATTTCAAAAAATAATAGTAATGTTAGTATAGCTTACAAACCATATGTAAAAACAAGTAATTTCATTTTTAACGCAAAACCTAAAACATAAATTAATAATAAATCAGGAGTGTACAAATTATATTGCAATGATTGTAAAAGTGTATATATAGGTCAGACTGGTCGAAGTTTTACTATATGGGTAAAAGAACACATGAGGTCATATAAACTAAAGAAGACAAATTCAACATTCGCAAACCATCTTATTACAGAAAGGCATACATTCGGTCACCGTAAAATATTGCATTTGGCCGAGAAAGGTCGTAAATTAAATATATTAGAGGCCCTAAAAATTTTTAGAAGCCGAAACAACACAATAGATATCGTTTTAAACGATCAGTTGGATCTTGTATATACACCTCTTTTCCAATGTTGTATATAATAGTTAAGTATATAGTAGTAATTTTAAATAACATCATAAACCACCCCCATATATTTTTGTGTCATTTATAAGTTCTATGTAGGCCTGTAACTTTTGCAGTTTGAAAATGACATTGTATGACGAAACGGCGGTCACGATTATATGTGAATAAAGTGGTATATATAACAAAGTTATTGTTTTATTTTATTTTATTATTTTCAAAATGAATTACCACAAAGTTACGGCCACCAGTATTAATTTTCAGAAATAGATATAAATATTGTTATTATAGTTAGTTATTCTTAAGTATTATTTAGTGTACTTTTTCATTAATATAGTTATTCTTAACTACCCTTAGTTTTATTTAAACGAACCAAATAGAAGAATTATCACAATAGTAATTTCTGCAAGGATTGACACGATTTCTTTGTGCTTATTTAAAAGTCTTTTATAGGTAAGTGTTTCTAGTTTTATACTCTAATTTTGTTATATGTATATTGGATTGAATTTTGTTTAAAATTAAAACTCAATTATTGTTTTTAAATATTCCAAAAATATATACAAATATTAATATGGTGTTTATGTAATGTAAACTCAGAACATATTTGGCATATGCATACATTGCGTTTGGTTTAATGCATGTATAAGTTACACAATTTAAATACATTTTCAGTTCTTGTTAGGCAGAAACTGCATGCATCTGAGATTTAATCTGATTTTCTATGGTAAATTCACAATTTCGCAAATGTGGGCATCCACCTAGATAAATTTTCAACGTATTATTGGAAATTATGTTTTCTAAATTTAGTTACTGGATGATAAATTACTATAGTAAGAACCTTAGCGCTACATCAAATATTTTCGTAATTTATTTTTATTATTAGTTTGGTACATCTTTAATATCGGATTGGAGGAGTAAAAAAGCGATTTAGTTTCTATGAAATGAATTTCTATTAAACGAAATATGCGGATAAATAGCTCCGATATTTATGAAGTACAGTCTTCGCTAACTGGCATGACACATTTTGAATAGGTTGCTATGAAAAACCAAATAATGCAATGTCAGTTAGTTTGATATTAAACTTCATGCCTATATACATGCAATTTTGATTAGAATGGAGAAATTTCCACTAAACCAACGTATTTATGCAGAGAATGAGTTTGTTAGAGATGGATCCGTTATCCAAGCTCAAAGAAGTTTTCGGCGGGAATTTAATGTTGAAGACATGGGAGAATTCCATGCGGAAGACAATTTTAAGATGGGTGAATGATTTTAATGAAAGAGGCAGTGTTGTATCAACATTTAAAGGTGGCGTTACAACTGTGCAGACACCAGAAAACATTGAAAGGGTTCGTGTCACCGTCAACATAAGTCGGATGCGATCTATGAAAAAACATTAATTGGCCTTGAAAATCTCTGAAAGAAGTCTTCGTAAGATCTTAAAAAATAATTTGCGTTTTCACCCCTATAAAATTTAGATTCTGCAGTCGCTAGAGCAAGGCGATAGAGCATTTCGCATGACATTTTGCAGGGAATTCTAAGAAATCTTGAATGAAGATTGAGAGCTGTTGCGTTGTTTGTTAATAACGGATGAAGCTCACTTTCATTTAAGCGGTTTCGTAAATAAACAGAATTGTCGGTACTGGTCATCGGAAAATACTCAACAGTTTGTGTCACCGTTAATATAAGTCCGATGCGATCGACGAAAAAACATGGATCTCTCTAATGGTTCTAATGGAAGGCGATAGAGCACTTCGCATGGCATTTTGTAGAGAATTCTTAGAAATCTTGAGTGAAGATCAAGATGTGTTCCGTTGTTTGTTAATGATGGATGAAACTCATTTCCATTTAAGTGGTTTTATAAATAAACAGAATTGTCGGTACTGGTCATCGGAAAATCCTCAACAATTACATCAGAAACCTCTACTTGACCAGAAAGTGATAGTATGGTGTGGAGTATTAATTTTTGGAATCGTTGGACCATACTTTTTTGAGGAAAATAATTAAGCAGTCACCGTTAATTCCCATCGTTACATACACATGCTAAGTAATTTTTTGGGAGGAGAACTACGATGATTGTTGCAAGACAACGTATGGTTCCAGCATAATAGTGCGATAGCCCATACAGCGACTCAGACTTATTATATCAATCGTTTCTTAATAAAGTTATATCAAAAAATGGTAACTTAAATTGGTCGCCAAGATTTACTGGCTTCCTATTTCTTTTTATGGGGCTATTTAAAGGATAGGGTATACTGCATGCGTCAAATATCATTAGGCATAGGGAATACGTATGAGTACATAAGATGTATATGTATATGTAAAAGCCGATCCAATGCCGGCGAAGACCGCGACGGCCGGCAACGATTGTCTCCGATTGTTTCGCAAATACAAGTTAGCAGTAATCATTTGACCATCGACATAGGTACTTGTAATGCGTTCTAAAATAACATTTACGAATTTCAAGGGATTTGCTTTTCTTATTTCTTTCAGTAGATGCAGAAAATTTTTAAGTTGCGGTGCGTCGAATAAACAAAAGCGTAATTCTAATAAAATTAAAGAATAATCCTAATAAAATAAATAAAAAAGGATTCCAAAAATTATAATAAATTATACAAGAGGTTCAAAAATTCCTCCTTGCACAGCAAGACATTGTCCTAGGCGGTCGTAGAAATTAGCTCTTACATTTGCTAACATGTCGGCAGTTAATGAATTCGCAGCCTCAGTTATTTTTTCTCTCAAAGCAATTAGATTTTCTGCTCTACCAGCTTCATGAGTATAAACAATATTTTTTTGATATCCCCACAAAAAGAAATCATTTGGAGATAGTTCAGGAGATCGCGGGGGCCATTTAATGTTTCCTGTTCCAGTAATAAGACGGTCAGGAAAAGTATTTCCTAGAAATTCCTTTACTCTCACTGCATTATGTGCTGGACAGCCATCATGTTGAAACCAAACGATTTCCTAATTTATTCCAATGTTTTGAATGGCGGGAAGTATTTGATTTTTCAGTAATTCGAGATACTTGTCGGCATTTAATATACCATCAATAGGGGCCTATATAATGTTCACCTAAAATACTTGCCCAAACGTTTAGTTTTTTGGGGATACTGAGTGAAATTTGCAAAATGCCGGTGTTGATTTTCCGAAGCCCAATATCGAAGAATAGAGGGATTGTGCTTTCCGTGTAATGGAAAAGTTGATTCATCGATGAAGAGAATATTTTTAACGAAATTTTCATCTCGATGTATCTTTTCCATAACGTCTTGACAAAACTCCATTCTCCTGAAATTGTCCTCGGGAAATATTTCTTGAGTTTTCGAATATTTGAAACATTTTAAACCATTACGTTTCCAAATACGTGAAATAGTTGTGTTACTTGCACCCAATTCCTCGGCAGCACTTCTAGTAGATCTCGTGTTATCAATTTCCACAATATTACAAATTAATACATCCCGCCGTTCTCTTTCCTCAATTTTTTGTGGTGATACCTCTCTTGGTTTGCATTTCGTACAGTTATTGAGACAGAAACAAGTTTCAAATTTATTGATAATATTATAAATTGTTGTCTGCAAGGTACAGAACGGTTTGCAAAAGTCGGCGCAAAGAAATTCATGCACTCCATTGCAGACTTGCCAGCATAAAACCATTTTACCAACTGAAGCTTTTCAGTGTTTGTATAAAGAGCCATTATATATTCATTTTATTGTACGCTTTCAAACTGTAACGGCCGCAGCTAGACTGAATGCAAAATTTTCAGTCAATCGGTATTGGAGACAATTTGACTGGCTTTCTCATGTACGTATACATTGTATGTACTCATACGTTGATTTTCTATGCCTAATGATATTTAACACATATGGTACAAAACCCGACTACAAACTAGTCAGGTATTGAAAGACAACATTTTTCAAGAATATTAGGGTATTAATGCTCAACTCCTGCTCAGAGTTATGGAAAATTTTCAAAATAGGTTAAAATCTTGTTTAGAAGACAATGGTGGGGTGAGGTACTTAAAAGATATTATTTTCAAAATGTAAAATTGCACATATTAAAGTTGTTATATATCGCGAGTTGGTTTAATTTCGCCATTTTTCAACACTTTGACAGCTTTATGAAAATGTGAGGGTTTGGCAGCTGGTCCAAACCCTGTAGTAAATTGGTTTTGATGACTACGTATGGTGTATAGTTTCGCCGAATGTATTCAGATAAGTAATAAGTGATAAAAAACAAAGTTATCGTTTTTTTTGTATCTATACAGGTGTCCTTTAAATAAAAAGACTACGTATGAAAAGTCGAAAGATATGTAGAATATGGATCAATTACGATACGAACTCCAAAATTAAAACTGCCCTGAAAATTACATCATATTCGCCTATAAATTTGGAATGTGTATGAATAATAAATATGTACCTGTATTGAAGTTACACACACCTTATGTTTACATACGTAACAGCTGTAGATGTTATAAAAACCATAACATCCTGTATGCTAAGTGGATTATTAAAAATTAAGATGTGAAATTGTATAATCTGATCTAGATGAAAATACTAGGGTGAATAGGTGATTAGGTGTGTGTAGGCTGACGGTACAGTAATTTTTAACGAAATACTTATTTTATCCAAGTAGGTGGAGAATGTTGTTTGAAATCTGAAACAGACAGAAACAGGAAAAATCCTAAAACACAGTACAAAATAAACTCTAAATACGTATTTAGACAACTAAGTTGCCATCTTCAGTAGAACAATATGAAAAATAGTGTTAAACGTAGTGTCTTTAGCTAAGGTACAACTTTTGAAGATATGCTCTTCACCAAACCGCCAGTGGGATAATACGAAATTCCGAACATTAAAACAAACTCTTATATACTACTTAAACTTAGCGTAATAATTAAACTAACCATGAAGCGTGAAAAAAGTTATACTAAATAATTATTACGTTCACAATAAAACATACAAATACCCAGGGGAAATTCTCGGTGACAGTAGCGAGCATCATGCGAATTGCTCTGTGAATTGTGAAGAGATGGTGCCAAAAAAACAAGTTTGTGGCTTTTACTAACATGAGAAAATTAAATCATCTGGGTAGCGTAAGGCTGTTAGGACAAGAGTTAGAATTAACCAATGATGTGAAGTATCTAGACATTACATTTGATGCGAAACTGAATTGGAGCAGGCACCTAGTCAAAGTGGCGGACAAGGCAATGCAGCTCTTCTAGAGATGCAGAAGAGCTGTTAGTAGTGTGGTAAGACCTGGGGCCTAAAATCAAGTGTGGTACATTTGAGGGTTGCACAGTAGTGGTAACGATTACCTATGGGGTAGTTGTTTAGTGGAGGAGGACAGAAACACTTCGGAAGAGTTCTATTGGATCCTACGAGGATACTGAGAAGGATATTGGTTTTTATCGAGGACACAAGACTAACAGAGTGGAATTGAGACATGTGTTGATGGTGGTATAAAGAGCACTGTGCTCAAATGCTTGGACGTGCTAGCGCCAAACCCAAAAAATTACCATACAAATTGCACTGGGGAATAGGTCCATTGTCAGAATTCATTAAATTGCTCTTATTTCTGTGTATATAAATACTTTCGTAACTATCTAATTCTCTATAATTATTTATCTCTCATAGAGTGGTCTGACTACATCCCAGTGTTAGTCAACCAGCAAACAATTCTGCATGCCAACGAAGTAAAGTATCTGGGCATGACTTTGGAAGTCAAGCTAACATTAATTTACGAACCCATTTTAAAAATAATTTTTGAACTTTTAGAATTTCATGTGTATTACGAGCAAGTTTTGTTTATAAAAACTCTAGAAAATAACATTGTATCTAAGTTTTGTTATGGTAAGGGCTGGATAACCAGATACGAAAGTCAGCTGTTAAAAATTTATACTTCCTTGTCAATTTTTAAAGAAGATATATTAAAAGAACATGTAAGATGTGTGTTCTACGGGCATTTAACGTCCTATCTTTAATCGAAAAATTGTTTCGAACGTACGTAACGATCAAGAACTGAACGAAACTTAGACCGAGATAACAAAACAATTTTTTTGTTATTCCCGTTCAACTTTAAGGTATCGCCTTTTAGAATATAATCAATCGCAGAGTGGCGTGACAAAAATTATTTGTAATTTTTTTAGGGAATTTTGGGAAATATTTTCCCAAAATATATAAAATCTATATACTTTAAACTTTACATTTTGTCTTTTTATTGCTAGAACATCCATTATATGATTACGGCTTCCACAATCGTTTTTTAAAGCTTTGTAGTTTAAAAAAATCCAAGTGTATTTTTAACATTCACTCTTATTAAGCTTGCAAATAACTAGGTTAAAGAAACAAAATTCACTAAAATATCATGACTTGCTAGAGAAACTAATAATTATTACGCTTATGTATATAAAAAGTTGGATTTGATTAGTAAACTTTACTCTTGAGTATCATTTAAAGGCAGAATGAATGTACGATTATGTTACATTTTTACTTTGCATTTGTATGCGTTTTCGTATTTCGAGTGTCTTCAAACGTGAGTTTCATTGTTTCATGACATCGTAACTTATATTTATGACGATATTAAAAAGTTTTTATTATTCTTTTAGTCGGTTTACTTTTTATATGAATGAAATGAGGAAAATTCAGATATTTCAATTTGGTTTATTGTTTATGCAAAAGAGTAAAAGTTTTCCAGGTTTAAGTTCATTTTCAGACCGCTATATTAACGAAACAATTCAATACATTTCAAATGGATGAAATAAAGAGCCACCGAGCTATGGTCGTAATGAAATGAATTGAGTTAAGTATTAAAGTTGGAGAAACATTGCATGAAATATTACAGGAATGACAATAGTTCCGAAGTACTAAATGAATCATTTCCTTAATTCTAAATATCTGGTAAATTCATTTAGAAGGTTAATGGATAATACGATACTGAATAAAGCAGTCGTCTTTTGTGCTTTCTCTATTAAATTCAAATTTATATTTGGCAGGTTAATAATACTAAATGTATTATTATTATGTTTTATAAGTTTTGAAGAGAAGGATGTCGTTAAAACAAGAATAGAACCAGAATACAATATAAACAAAGCAAACTATTAATAGTAATAATGATTGTAATGACAATAGTAGTAAAGCGCTTTTCTTTGCATGATTACGAAAGTGTATATAGAAAAGTTAAATAAAAGTTTATGGATAACAAATATAATTCCAGAGATTTCTCGACAGAAATATGCGATATTTCGTGTATCACAGTAGTGTAGGCCCACATAATTACATATACGTTGGAACAATATCTTTATCAGTTCCTCACGTGACATTTTGCGTTACGTATATATATAGGTCTGATGAAGAAACAAAGTTGATAGGGCGTGATAGGCGTTGATAGGGGATTGAACGTGTGATAGGGCGAGGTGGTTCTTTTCTGTGAATGTGTCTGGAAATATCCTTTCTCCAGCAGGGGCGTACCGATGAGCTTCTAGAAACGCGAAATACGTATCTACGTCTCTGGGGATAGGATATATTCGGACACGTTCACAGAAAATATTAATAGTGAACCTGCATTTGTGTTCTTCACACCAGATTTTTAATAATATTTTATATTATTAAAAATACCTTTGTATTATACAAAACTGGTGGGGTTTACCTACTCATGTATGTTTCAATTATTCTGATACATTACACATGCGGTTAAGCCGTAGTATGAGTGAAGGCACAAACAAAATGCAGTTTTCTAGAGAGTTGGCTGTGCTAACCTTTGGAAGGGCGTCGTTACTTCACATTAATTATGTGGACGGTATGCGAGGTCCTTCGGCTGTCTGACAACAGGTAGCGCCGAATTTACTTCTGCGCTCGGTCTGGATAATTACGGTGATAGGGCGAGGTGGTTCTTTTCTGTGAATGTGTCTGGAAATATCCTTTCTCCAGCAGGGGCGTACCGATGAGCTTGTAGAAAAGCGAAATACGTATCTACGTCTCTGGGGATAGGATATATTCGGACACGTTCACAGAAAATATTAATAGTGAACCTGCATTTGTATTCTTCACACCAGATTTTTAATAATATTTTATGTTATTAAAAATACCTTTGTATTATACAAAACTGGTGGGGTTTACCTACTCATGTATGTTTCAATTATTCTGATACATTACACATGCGGTTAAGCTGTAGTATGAGTGAAGGCACAAACAAAATGCAGTTTTCTAGAGAGTTGGCTGTGCTAACCTTTGGAAGGGCGTCGTTACTTCACATTAATTATGTGGACGGTATCTTCTGCGCTCGGTCTGGATAATTACGGTGATAGGGCGAGGTGGTTCTTTTCTGTGAATGTGTCTGGAAATATCTTTTCTCCAGCAGGGGCGTACCGATGAGCTTGTAGAAAAGCGAAATACGTATCTACGTCTCTGGGGATAGGATATATTCGGACACGTTCACAGAAAATATTAATAGTGAACCTGCATTTGTGTTCTTCACACCAGATTTTTAATAATATTTTATATTATTAAAAATACCTTTGTATTTGTTATTTTTCTCAGATGTAATGACGGAAGTCTTAGAAATTGAACGTGTCTTTGATTTGTTTGATGTGTTTTTCTAGGGCTGTACTCTTGAAAATTTGTGTCCATTTAATTGTTCTAGTAAGCATTGTGTTGTTTGTCCGATGTATATATCCATTGCAGTCGCTGCATGGAATTTTATGTATAACGTATGTTTTCTTTAATGTATATTTTAATGTAAATATGTAAATATCAAATTTTAACTAGATTCAATAATTTATATCAAAATTTCAATTGTGTTCATTTAATCTATGAATATACTCAAATGTAGTAATAGCAAAGCATTATTGCTAGGTTCAGCAATTATATTATATTTATAAAATTTTATACATGTCAGGCGCGGCTCGTGATGACGTATTTGGGTGTGCAGTACAATGATCCGAGTGCTTCGTGTATTCTCGTGTATTAACTGTAACGTTTGCTTAGTAAACACCGAAAACACACGAGGCACTCGTATCATTGTACTGCAAACCAAAATACGTCATCACGAGCCGCGCCTGATACATGTATTTGTTATGGATCAGCATAATTTCCTAGAGTTCAGAATTTTTATAAAAATCAAATGCTCCGGTAATATGTTCCTTACTGAATTTTTGAAAGTTATCGCATGCTTTTAAATTTCTGTGTTCAAATATTAGTATAAAGTATTCGGGCAGAAACTAAATAACGTTAAATTATAATTTATTGCAAGGAAGTCTATTTTAAAACTCATTGTAAGTTAGAGAAGGTAACGTTGATTTCCAGTAACATTTCGTGACCACATGTGTACGAGTATAATACAAAAACTTACCCATAAAACATTGAAAGGCAGCCAGCATAGCGTGTATATGAAGACGACGGTAACCATCATTTTAACCATCTGAAAAAGAAAAATTTCTTTACTGTTTGTTATTTGCATGACACATAAGTTGCCACGTAGAAATTGCGTTTATTTTGCATATGAACGTGAGCGATAAATATGTCAGATAAAAATAACCTGTATAGTATAGTATATTTCCATATTACATTTATATTCTTATTTACTTATTGTCCTGAGTTTGAAAAATTTGTATATTTATATTTTTTATGGTTTTATTTATTACTCTCATACAATTTGTGGTTTTGACAACTTCATGCGTATGAGAATTTATAACTATTAAATCTCATTTTACATGTAATTGTCGCTATAATTTGCTAGATGATCAGATTTTGGTATGAAGCACGCAATCATTTGTTTACAAATGCTTCACGAGCGAACAACTTTTGTTAGCAGAAGTTCATTTTGAAACACTCAAACTGTCGATTGTTGCTTTGTTTCCATTTCATAAGAATACATCCATGGTTCGTCAGCTGTAATAATGTCATAGATATGTTTAGAAAATCTCTGAACTTTTTCAGCATTGTTTTGCCCCATTTTACGCGATCGCCTTTTTGAGTCGTGGCAGATTATGCAATAACTAGAGAACGGATGCAATTTCCATAAAACGCAATCGGCAATTGGAATTGTGTATAACGTCGCTCAGTACATCCCGGCGTAATTCAATGAAGTATTTGTTTGACTTACTCGGCCACCTGGTCTCGCAGCGATAACAATGGACAACCCAGCTATTGTATTCGGAGAATATAGTGTTTTCAGTGGTGTCGTGTACGTAGATAAAATAAATAAGTTTATCGTATTTCGTAAGAGAAATAGCACGTACATTCCTTTTCTTTTCATTTAAGCAACATCTTCCAATTATTTTCACGTAAGTGTGCATAAAATTTCGTTATTTAATTTCGTTTATTTGGATCTAGAATATTCTTACTGTGTGTGAAACGTTATTGAAAAATTGCAATAAATCAACCGTAAAACGACACGTAGGATCGTTAAAGCACGAAAAAAAATTGAACCCGTTGGAATCTGACAATTTTAACGAAGAACTCTGTGAAACTTTTATGGCAGCTACTATTCCATTATTTAAATTGAACAATCCAATTTTGAAGACATTTCTGAAAAAATATACTGGTCGAAATGTTCCTGATGAATCAACTTTACGCAAATATTATGTTTCTAGGTGCTATACGAGAACAGTAGAACGCATTAGAAGCCATTTTTAAATCAATACATATGGATAAGCGCCGACGAAACGGTGGATATGTTAGGACGCTGTGTGGTAAATGTTGTGGCTGGTGTACTACATCCAACTATTCCCTATAACTCATATGTAATAGCAACAAGTGTTATAAATAGAGTTGATGCGGAAACAGTTGCTGAAACCATTAAGGAGAATATGCAAAAAAATGCTTCATTCGGACGCCACGTACAAAGAAAAAATACTTTTATTTGTCAGTGATAGTGCTGCGTATATGTTAAAAACAGGCAGACTATTGAAGAAAACATATCCTAATATGCTGCATATTACTTGTGTAGCACATGTTGATAGACTTGTATCAGCTTTTAAAAAAGTTTTCAGAAAAGCACCATTGAGAGTAGCTCTTTTCAGGGAAAAATTTCCATCTCTGTCACTGCCTCCCACTCCAGTAATAACTAGATGGGGAACATGGCTGAAAGCTACTAGTTATTATGCTGAGAATATCGATAGTCTAAAACATTCGTAACACTGCTAAAGGAGGATGCTAGAAGTATTGGTGAGTGCAAGCTCACACAAATCCCAAATTTAAAAAATCAGTTGTACTTTCTTCACGAACACTTTGGAAAATTGCCAAAACTAGTCACTTATTTTGAAAATCGAAATCTCAAATTAAATGACGGATTAACCACATTAGATGTAGCTGTTAATAATTTGAAAATTATTCCAAATGACTTCGGATGTGGCCTTCGGCAAAAGTTTGAAGCAATTCTTAATAGAAATCCAGATTTAATTACATTGCAACAATTATGTATGGAGACAATTCCACAAAATCTAATGGCTAAATATGAAGAAATAAAAGAATATTTCCAGTATGCACCTATAACCAGTTGCGATGTAGAAAAGACGTTTTCTGTTTATAAGGATGTACTTAATTCAAAGAGAACAAAATTGACAGAAGAAAACCTTGAGAAACTATTGCTAGTCAATACTAATACTCCTTTACTCAAGTTGAACGACAAAATGAACAAATAAAAATTAGAAATTATAGAAATAAAATTAAAAACTTTAAAAATACAACTTTTTAACAAATACATATGTATGACGTAATTTTATAGATCACCACCCGTTTGTTTTCCAATTATATAAATAAAATTAATTAATAAATATGTATTTCGTAATTTTAGATAGATAGATCACCACCCGTATGTTTTCCAATTATATAAGTAAAATTAAAACTTTATAAATACAACTTTTCAAAAAATAAATATGTATTTCGTAATTTTATAGATCACCACCCTTTCGTTTTCCAATTATATAAATAAAATTAAATATTTTAGAAATACAGCCTTTCACCAGTACTGCACTTGACTTTGCGTCATGTGGTAAGCGTGTCCGTTCTCTAGCAATAACCAACGAGAGCAAAGTTTCCTCACGGCCAAGTGAGTATGCAAAATTATGTATCGAGGTCTTAGAAATGCGTAAGCATGCCGAAATCTCATCATACGTTACATCTATGGAAAACTGGCTCATCAGTACACAAACAATGAATCTATTCTGTTCAATATTGAAATCTTATATAATCAGGGACATTTAAAAAAAATTAAGAAGAAACACAACGTGGGACGCTAAAGATAATTGTAGCAAACTGTAACAAGTGAAGATAAAATGCCCGCGCGATTGATATTATTTAAGATAGGAGGGGGTATTGATATATTCTTCGCTTATTATTGAAACAATTTAAAGTTGGGACAACATGGTATCCTCTTAAATCAATACACTTAATATAGCGATCCTGCAACGCCTTTAACCCTACTAAAAGAAAAAGATTTTTCTTGGTCTGCAAACCAGCCCTCCACAGCTTATATTACCTCCTAGTTACACAAAAATTGACGTCCTTTTAAACTTTTTTTCAATCGAGGTAACAGATAATAATCTGAGGGTGCTAAGTCTGTGGGTGTTCTAGTAAGTCAAACTCTAGATTCCGGATTGTATTAATTCCAGATTTGTGTGCAGGAGCATTGTTCTGCAAAAACAACACACCTTTCGCTAACATGTCACGTCTTGTTTCCTTAATTTTCTCTCTCAGGGTTAGTAATTTAGAATAGAAATGTCCAGTGATGGTCTGACCCTTTTTAGATAATCGATTATAATTATTCCACGGATATCCCAAAAAAACTGAAGCAAGAACTTCTCCAGCGGATTTTTGAACTCGAAATTTCTTAGGCCTTGGAGAACCATGATGCTTCCACTCCATCAACTGCTGTTTTGTTTCTGGGTCGTAAAAATGGACTCACGTTTCATCCATAGTCACAAGTCGGTTCAAAAAATCTGGGTCTCCTTCAAAACGGGCACAGATTGACCGTGATGCTTTCACTCTTGCTCGTTTGTGTTCGGCGTTCAAGCATTAAGGAATCCATTTTGCAGAATATTTTCTCATATCTACATCGACTATATGATGGACGCGTTCATATGAAATCTTTAGTGCTTTAGCTGTTATGAACTGCGTCGATATTTTCGGGGGGGTGGACACCGAAATCGGTCATCCTGGTTGCTTCTCATCTTCGACGTAAAGTTTTCCCCTTTCGAATGACGTAATCCAATTTTTGACCGTCGCATATGACGGTCATTGATCGCCATGTGTGCTAAGCATATCTTAGCAAATTTTTTTGGCACTTAATCGCTCCAAAAACAAGTATATGATGCTTCGATACTCTAATTTATCGATTTTCACATTTGCATTCGACATCGTTTCTTTCAAAATTTGCTGCACATCAATACTTCAATTTCTTGATGTAAAATTTTACAGCGACCCCTTTAAAATATCATTTCTTGCGATTATAACGAGATTTTGTTTTATCAAAGGAAAATGGCCTTGGATAATTAGATATCAATACCCCCTAGTATAAAATATATTGCGAGGTGTGATCAAAAAATGCGGCGAATAATAGCTAGTGATGTACTTATACCAACGTTGATTCCATTATTCCAAGCGCTTCTCGAAGGCTTCTGTCGAAAAGACTTTCAGTTGCTTCGTAATGGCCCTCTCAATGTCGGCAATGGTGCCAAAGCAGACAAGAACTTTTCTTCAGCCAAACACCCGCGGATCAGAAGCGAGGTATGGCATGGCGCGTTGTCGTGATAAAGAACGAAGCCAATTTGATTTCTTTCTCCGTACATCGCTTCGCAATTATTACAGCACACTCTTGTAACCTTGGAATTAATTCCGATCGCAGTATACTTAACGTTCGCCTTTGACTGAGAGCCACTTTTTTTCCATTTGGAACACTGAATTTTTGTCTCAGGGTCATAGCCCACACAACTTTAATCTCCAGTTATAATTTTTGCCATGTAGTCCGAATCTGCATCAGGATGATCCTTCACTCGGTGCAAAATGACATTTGATGTTCCTGCTGTTCGTCAGTCAAAAATCTAGGAACAAATTTCGCACTGACTCGCCTCATTTGCAAATTATTGGTTAAAATGCTTTGCACGAACCTGGACGAGATGTTCAGTTCTTTGGAAAGCACTCAATCGCTTCTTTGAATGAACCTTTTTACAAATTTTTGCACGTTTTCATGTATTTTTGAGGTAGAAGGACGTCCCGACAGTTTATCGTCGTCAACCGACTCATTTCCGCTTTTAAATCGCTTATACCTCTTATAAACGGCCTTCAAGAGTCACTACATTGTCGACATACTCTGATTTTAACATTTTATGGGCTTCTTTTCCACTCTTTCTTTCAACTTAAAATAAAACTTAATGTTAACGCGTTGTTTGACATCCATAATGCGCAATAAACACTATAAATACGATCTTACTTCCGGCTCTGAAAACCGATTGACAAGTTATAACTTGTTCTAACGTGGCACTGATCGTGTCAGTGAATCAGGATTTCGGATTTATTATTTCAAATAAAGGTTGCTGCTATAAAAATTCATTTACTGTGTTTTTGATCACACCTCGTATTTACTACTAATACATTTGTAAATATTTGTAAGAGGAGTATCGGGGAATACTGTGTATTTCCGTGAGATATAATCAAGGGGATTCGAAGCAGTGCTTCCTGTGGGTTACATTATCACGTCTCTATTTTCAGTCTAATTATTTGTAAATGTTCCATGACAATAATCACTAACGAGTTGTGCATTACGCGGAGAAGCATCATCTGTGTACTAATCGCAAGTATACAATAACGTTTAGCAGCACGATCTCTAAATAACTTCGCAATAGATGTTTGAGTAAGTCGCTCTTTCAGTAATAAAATTTAAATGTATTCTCTAACAATAAAATTCGGCTACCTGTCTATTCAAATTAAATGATTGCTTTTCATGGTAATTTCGAGAACGAATTTCTGCGGATAAATAGCGTATACATATTGCTGGGTTTTACTCGGTTTGTTAAATATAAATGTTGTATGGGCTGCATACCTTTCTAGATTCTTTTGTTACGTGTATTTATCTCAGGAGTACTAACTAGATTCTTTTTAACTAGGCCTAGAATCCAATGAGCGAACTTCAGAAGAGTGATACAAAAGTCGATGTTTATTATTTAGAAAAAATTACATAATCCAATTAATAAGCTATTCATTCTTGTGTAATAAAGCTCATCTAATCTGTAGTAACATGCAAAACGACAATGCAGAATTAAGAGGAAATAACTTTACAAGTAAAGGTTTTATTCATCTTATAGTGACAATAGTATCTAGTTATCGCACTAGTTTAATATATTAACATTCAACAAATTATTGTAAGAAATGGCTTAAAATAATTTGAAACAAATAAATTGTTTGTAGAGTCCTTAGATTACAACCTTATAATAAATATCATAAATTGTAGTTGTATAAATTACCAACAATAATGACCATAATTATAAAAGATGTTGAAAATGTCCACCACCTTCTTCCAAGCATTTTACGCACCTCCTCCGAATGCTACTAAATACATTTTGCAGTATGGGACTATTTCTAATTTCACTAATTTTATTTATAATTCTGTATTGGAGATCTATATAATCTTGCACTGGTACTTGATAAATTGAATTTTTTAAAAAAGGCCATAAATAGTAATCACACGGTGTAAGATCACAAGATCTTGGAGGAAATTCATGGTCGCTGTTCAAACTAATTAAACGATTTCCAAACACTTCTTGTAACATATTCATTGTTTCCCCCGCTGTGTGAGCTCTAGCACCATCTTGTTGAAAGTATCCCAAAGCTAGTTCATCATCGCGAAGTTGATTAAAGAAAGGCAATAGTATTTCCTGTCAATATCTTTCTGCAGTCAAGGTACCATTAAAAAAATATGGACCAATAATCCTTCTTCTACTTATAGCGCACCAAACACCAACTTTCTGAGGATGTAAAGGAGCTTCAACATAAAAATTATTGGGCTTTGTATCACTCCACATTCTCATGTTTTGCAAGTTAACATATCCACTAACATGAAACCATGCTTCGTCTGAAAAAAAGTTTTGTCTAGGACATCATCATTAAAATTATTTGTAAACCATTCGCAAAATACTACTCGTCGCGGATAATCAATATCGAGGATTTCTTGCAAGCAAGTTATACGAAATGGGAATAACTGTAAATCTTCTTTTAAAACTTTATGGCAAGAACCAACTGAAAACCCGGTTTGTTGAGCAAGAGTTCTTACTAAAGTTTTAGGGGCATCAGTCATTATTTCTCTAACATTCCCAATCACTTCTTCTGTTCGGACTTTTGGTCGCCCACCACCCTCTTGACGTCCCACACCACCAGTTTGTCGAAAAACTGGAACAATTCTGATTAGTGTACACTGAAAAGTATTATAATCAAAAGCAAGGTTGGGAAATTCATCTCGAAATTCTTCCAAACAAGCTTGAATTGAATACTTCCACTGGCCATCGATCTTTTGACCATTTCGAAAATATGCTTCAACCATTAATGCTTTGTGTACGTTAGTAAATTCCATTTTCAAAATTAAAAAATATAAATTAGTATCTTCGATATTAGATTCTGACAATTTTTGAATTTTTGACAACAATTATTACAAATCAGATACTTAAGTAAAGATATACAATTTTTTGTTCAGAGCCCACTTGACTTCGAATGTTTCTGAACACCCGTTATATATATATATGTATATATATATATATAAGAGTAAATAAAATCAAAGGAAATATAAATACAATATTTTGAATAGTTTTAATATATAATTTTAAATATGTAATTAGTTGTAAGTATGCAATTACATACTTATATATTAATTCAAATTTATAAATTTCCGCATCATTTCCGTTGATTCTAAACAAACCAATGAGATGTTGTGGAGCAGATTTCAAGGGGACGTTATTTGTTTTTTTTATCGGCGTCTTTTCGAAGAGTGGTTGTCGATATCCCAGGCGAGACGGACGCCATTATCCATGATATAATTTTTCTTGGTCCGAAATTTCTAATATTAAAGATTTAAATCGACTTAAACGACTTAAATGTATTCAAAATATATCGAAAAGATAACTTAACGTTTATCCTATCATTTGAAAGTAATTTGAACGACGTATATCAAGTTTTTAAGTAATTATCATCAAAAGCATCATTTTCAAATTAAAAATTTAAAACGAGGATTAAAGTGGAAAGTGAAGAGAAACACTTTAACTGAAGAAATAATCATATTTTGTACCTGAATTATCATATCCTTGAATACCTGACTTTCTACACTCATTCCTGGACCAAATTTTAGAAAAAACGAGGTATTTTTCCAGTTTCCAACGACTTAAATGTATTCAAAATATATCGAAAAGATAGCTTAACGTTTATCCTATTATTTGAAAGTAATTTGAACGACGTATATCAAGTTTTTAAGTAATTATCATCAAAAGCATCATTTTCAAATTAAAAATTTAAAACGAGAATTAAAGTGGAAAGTGAAGAGAAACACTTTAACTGAAGAAATAATCATATTTTGTACCTGAATTATCATATCCTTGAATACCTGACTTTCTACACTCATTCCTGGACCAAATTTTAGAAAAAACGAGGTATTTTTCCAGTTTCCGGATATTTTAGCAGATAGACACCAAGAACCTTCCCTTATCCTGACTTAACTCCGTTTTCTGATTTATAAGGTACCTCAAATTACATTGACTAAAGAAAAATCATTTGTTAATTATTTTAAAATAAATCGATATACCTCGACAAATAATCGTAACTGTACGGTTCAAGTAAACTATTCAGGAAACGCCATTCTATAATTCAATTGTGTTGTTCAATGTATTAATTAGAGGTTTACAGTTCATTCAAGAACTTACTTCCGTTGATTTTGCTTCAATTTAGATTTGAATTACCTCATCTAGCTTCTTTCTCCGAACATATCGGTTATCAATACACCGTACTATTATCAAGTTTAGATTCATGCAATTAATGTTTTAATATTAATATTTCCTTTGAATAAGTAAACAACCAAACGATTTTCCGTTACATTTCCTACAAGAATAAATTAACTTATTTGTTAGGGTATTTCATATCCAACTCTTGTATTTGCCACCATTTCGTATTCCTTAATTTAAAATAAATGTTTTATGTTGTTTTTTTTTTTTTGTAAAAGAAGTGTTATTATTTCATATATTTCGTATGTATTTCATGATGGAAGGGTATTGTCAACCTGTTTAAAAAAAAGGAAACGATTTTGCTGATTTCAAAGAATTTTCAAAGATTTCTAAGAACTTACTGAAGTTCTTTCTACCCAGAGTTAAATGTCAGCATGTATTACAAAACGGCTTAAGTTATCGATATATATCCCTTTAAATTGATAAAATCAATAAAGGTTGTTTTTTTATATTTTGTTTACTTCCACAGCTTTTAAACGTAATCTACTGACTACTTCGCACACCTGAGATAAATAATTAATTTATAATGGTCTCATCATTATTCTAAACTGTAGTAAATTTCCACATTCTACAGGGTACAACATCTGTAGAGCTCAGAGACTAACGAGACGGGCAACATCATTGAAAATTTAATCCGATTTTCTATCCTTATCTTTGATTGAAAATATGTACTCTTTTCATCCTTATCGTTCAGTTGGGCAGTCATTTAAAGAGGGCGCTGTAATCGTACAACTTCGTGTCTAATCGCTATCAATCGTGTACGTTCGGAGTATAATTTTGAAATGTTCTATAATTTCAATTTTATTGGTTATGTTATTTTCGTGGATTATAGATACTTACAAGATGTTCCATATCGTTCTAAATATAATACAATATCGAAATTTGAATTGAGTTATTGAAATATTTGTTATACAACCAAGTATTGACAAGATCAGTTTTTATCTGGACTAGGTATAGTGTTTTTTTGCTGTTGAAAAAGTAAGTTGGATTTACAAGAAATTTCATCATACGCCACGCCATATTGTTTTACTCAAAAATGCTTTGTTTGCCCAAAATTAACAAGTTCTTAAAATAGTATATTAAAAAACAAGTTTCATAAGGCACCATTTTGCCGCACGAGATCAGTTTAGAAAACGAGCCGCGATAGCGGCCAGTTTTCTAAAGAGCGAGTGCGGCAAAAGGCCTTATGAAACGAGTTTTTTATACTATTTTTTCTATTTTGCATTTATTACATTAATAAATTGGAATTATTTAATTTGGAAGTTCAGAGTTTAACTTTTATATAAATCATGCAGTTGGTCACATTGATACTTGACATTGTGAAATTTAAATCTTGCTATCCTGGAAGTATATTATATTACATATTATTTATTAATTTTCGTTAATATTACTTGATATTTTATTTAAAAATATAAACATGAGTGACATAGAAACTAATATATCTTGTTGTCAATTGTATACAATATGCGTTGTTTGTGTAGAGTACGAACATATATCATATCTGTCAAATGTACATAAATTCTTAAAATCATATGACAGCAATGATATTTATTTCTGTGTTCGAACAACGCCAACATTGAAAAATGAAAAAAAGCGTATCGAAATGAAGCTCATTTCGATACTGTTTTGGGTTTCATAATGAGTTCATTTCGAACGCAAAATAGAAAAAAATATTTAATTACTCTCATTGACGCTTTTAATTATGCTACAAGTACTTTTTCCATTCAGCATATAAATTATTTGAAAATGGCTACAAAATTTTGTATATCGTTTGCAGCAAAGGAGATAATAGATATGGAAAAATTACATTACTTTCCACGAAATCCGTAAAAGCCAGTAATAATGAATATATAACAAAACAACTAATATTTAGGCGTCCATATTTTTGATCCAAGACTTGGTTTGGAAGTAATGGGTTTAAAATTTATCATAGGAAGTATTAGGAATTTAAGTTAAGAATATGTGTTACACATTTTACTCTGGAGCTGTACCATCCTTACATCTAGCACAAACAATCATGTCAATATCAAAATGTTCTGAATCTCAACTGTAAGAAGAAATATCTATTCCACAAAGATTACCATTGCAAGCAATAGAAAATACATAGGTAATTGATTGCAATTTACCTACAGTACCTATAGAACACCTATTTGCAATTCAGTTTGTCTCTTATTACCCATCAGCAAGCAAATATATCAACAGTAAAAAGAAAGAAAAAAGGAAAAGCATCTGTGAATGCAATAAAGAAAGAACATGCAGCGCATATGAAAACTAAAATTAATATGCACAAAAAAGAGGCTGTACCATCAAAAATATATCAAAATTAAACTTAAATGAGTCTTCAATTATCAAAGATATATTTAAAGGTAAATTATCCTTCCTCCTTTTTTTATCTGCCTAATTATTTTATTTATTCAACAGGAATATCATCAAGTGCACAATCATTACTGTTTCCTCAACTTCGTTGTGCGAAGCATCTTCCAAAGGTAAGGGAATGGACATTAAAAGACAAGGTAATGGCTTAATGATTGAATTAGATTTTTTGTGGTTGTCTTCCACACAGCATTATCATTTTATTTGATGCTCAATAATTCAATCAGACTTCCTTGGTTCTGCACAAGGTTAGTAAGGAATTTACGGAACGAAAATACTACAAGAAAATTAAAAACATTAAATCATCAATTATTTATTAAGAAAATATGTTTTTTTTATTGTACTTTTAAAATATGTCTATTTTATACCATTATTGATATTAAAGATATTAATTTTTGTAGGTCTATATTATTGTATATTATTTTAGTTATTTAGAATTGTATAGTAGTTATAATACTCGTAAAGTACATTTTATGTGAAGTATTCCAATTATTTCATTGAACATAGTAAAGTGTACCACTAAAGAAGAATACAAATGTTTGTACGATATGTTTATACATTTTCAGTTCTTTTTCTTTATATATTAAACATGAAGAAATTGCAGAAAATGTAAAGATAAACATTTCGTATGAACATAAAAAATAAATACGACAATAAACTAGAGATGCAAATTTGAATTTAAATTGACTACCCAATTAGTAATGATCTTCCATTTCACTAGGACAAATTTTTGCTATTAGTTGCCGGTCTCGTTGGTCTCTGGTAGAGCTGTAGTTTTGATTGGGTACGGTTTACTACATTTATGGCGGCCTAAACGTGGGACATTATCCTGTTATGGATTTATCTCTTCAACATTCCTGTCAGGGGCTACTACAACATATATATATATATATATATATATATATATATATATATATATATTACACTGGTCTTCCTCCACTTTGGTATAGGGCTGGTTCACTGGATAGGAAAGTATGCAGCAAGTCCCAGGGGTAGTACTAGTTTATAATAGGCTCGGAAATAATATGGAACAGATATCGTGAGACCTTTTCAGCTTTTGGATAAGTATTCTTATTGGGTATAAGTTTCCAGGCTTAAAAATAGCATTAGGAGCTTGGAAAATAGGTAATAGATTATTCAAGAGGTGTACAAATATTCAATCTTTGTAATGTTATAAATTTCAGGTTTCTACTCGCTTTAAATATGCACAAAAAGTAAAAACGCTTTGAACTTTGCTGAGCGCGACCTTTTCTTTTCACAAAAAAGATCAACTGCCAACAACGAAAAAAAAACCGTTCATCTTTTTTTAAAATATTTATAAACATAGAACATATGATGTTACTAATATATTTTATCGCGTCCCTTGAAAGTAAATAATCTACCGTTCCATAATAAAGCGGGATGTTTGAATGTGGATTAATTCACGCAAAAAGGAAATGCAAAAGGAACTAAAAAAATAGTTATAGCTATGAGGTTATTAGTTATTTGTAGTATTTTTACACGAAGACAGTTTATATTTAAGATGCAATTTATCAATCAGCTGATGTCCAAGTGTTGCGTAAATTTGCCTATAGATGGCGGTAGGAGAGCGTTTCGCTAAAACAGCGGAAATTATTTTGAGATAAACCGGGATAATATTTTTAAATTCAGCCAAAATCATTCTTAACTAGTTACAGATCTGTACTATAACAATATATATATATATAAATATATATATTTGTATATATATATATATATATATATAATAACTTCGTGACCTTGGTATGATATGGTAAACCTAATCAGTAGGCGATTAAAGGTCTGTATATTACTTCAAAATATATGTATTTAAAAAACTCTACATGTTTCGGCTGTATACGCCTTTTTCAAGAGAATACAAAATATTTTGTATTCTCTTGAAAAAGGCGTATACAGCCGAAACATGTAGAGTTTTTTAAATACATATATTTTGAAGTAATATACAGACCTTTAATCGCCTACTGATTAGGTTTACCATATATATATATATATATATATATATATATATATATATATATATATATATATATATATATATATATATATATATATATATATATATATAATATTTTCGTGACCATGGTATGATATGGTAAACTTAATAAATCGGCGATTAAAGGTCTGGTTTATTACTTCAAAGTATATATATTTAAAACAACCCTACATGTTTCGGCAATGATGCCTTTGTCAAGGATATAAAAAATATAAGTGACAGAATATAAAAAAATGAATATATAAAATTTTTTTTTGTATTCTGTCGCTTATATTTTTTATATCCTTGACAAAGGCATCATTGCCGAAACATGTAGGGTTGTTTGAAATATATATACTTTGAAGTAATAAACCAGACCTTTAATCGCCGACTTATTAAGTTTACTATATATATATATATATATATATATATATATATATATATATATATATAAGTGTTTAGATAATTTCTTAGCCGTTTAGTAAATATAACAATTGATAAATTATTGGAGTTTTACACTGTTACTTTATAATGCATTTCTAAATAGCTTGAACCTAGGTCTATTGTGGGTGAGTGGTAAAACCGACAGTTCGGCAAACTGTAGACTTGGGTTCGAGGCCCAACATAGACAATATTTTTCAATTAAAAAATTTCGTATGATTTGCTTTGTAATTTGTAGACAGCAATGTTTACATCCCCCCCTTACTTTGCAATTACATACATACTAACTAGATATTTGTAAATATTTCATATAAAACTCCAATAATTTATCAATTGTTTTATATATATATATATATATATAAATATGATTATAGAAAATTTCTTGACCATACTAATATAAATTCACTAATATTTGGGTTATCGGTCTGTTTACATCAAAACTCAAATGTTCTTACTCAATATTTCGTCGATATACTTAATTTCGGCAAAACTTTTAGGATATACGTTATTATAATGTACAAACTTTTTTAAATTTTATTTCCTTCTTTTATAATTATAACACGTTTTCCATATAAATACGCTTTGATTAATGACAAAATAAATTTCTTAACGCAATTTTTATATATCAGCATTGAATTATTCCTTAATCTCTCGTATGAAATCGAAAGGTTCTTCAAGTTTTTAACATTCGCGTTGATGTCTTTCAATTTTTCACTTCTTTTTCACGTCTTAATAACCAATTTTAAGATGTTTAGCTGTAGTTCGCGCACCCCCTTAAGCTTTGGTCTCCTTTATTTGTCACCCTTATCGTTGAGAAAGCGGTATTCGTTCGACACCCTAATCAATTCGTCGATATTCTAGCTCCCCTTTATCGCGATTTAATTTCCTGTTTTGTTAATCACGGCAGCTTCCTTTCTTTTTTTACTCTTTTTATAACGTTATCTGCTCTCGTGTATTCAAACGTTTTATTTAGTTTTAGTTACGCACTAGATTAATGAAGAGTTACTAATAATATTTTATTTTATTGACGCCTTTGATTTTATAATGCCTCTTAATCCATTTGTTACATACTGTAAAACTCACATTAGCATGTCCCTTTATTTTATTCTCCTCGTTAATAACACTGTTGAACATCTCGAAAGTTTTTTTTCCTTCCTGGAATACTTTTGGCTGTTTCTTACATATTTTGGTATGCTGAATCTAGCTCTGGTCTCAGAATTTCGATATTAGACTCCAATGATAAGGAAGGTAGAAATATTGTGATAAACATACCTAGAGTAGTCAAAATTAACTTCAATTCAAAGAAAGAAGAGATCGGGGTAGTATTTGTGAAGGTTGTGTACCATATGCAGCAAAGGGGTTGTAACACATTGGATCTGGCGATGGGAACGGTGAAAGTGTCTGACGATCGAGTTAAATGTCTTGGAATCCAAAAATCCAACTGTGACAGAAGAGTAATAAATTAACGAGAAATTTGGCACTAAGATGTTCTCTTCTATGACTAAGGGAATTCAAAGAATGGCCGTTCAGAAGAGACGTATTTTCAGTGCCTCTTTCCGGATATGAACCGCCACACTAGAAAGACAGATTCTACAAAAGTCACACTCTTAGAACACTCTTCACAGCCAGATGCAAATTCAAGTAATGGGGATTTCATATAGAAAATTGGATGCCGTATCTCAATTTACTTTTCACATAGGCATAATACTTTTTTTAATGTTAACGGATTACACAATCCCAAAGATGAATCCCAAAGATTTCATAGCGCAGTACATATATCGTGAATATGACTATTGAATCGTAATACAGAGTCAAATTAAACAACCAAATCCCTATCTTCATCGATTCTGGGAATGGCAATTATGGCCCAGAACATACGAGAATAGAATTGGACTCACAACACAAGATAATTACATAATTGTACATTTGTCAGCATTCAAAGCTATTCCATTAGGTCAACACCACTAATTAACCAAATGAAGATTACGTAACAGTTCCCGACAATCGTTCAATGACGAAACTCTAGAAAATATTTTAAGATCATCCGCGTAAGCTAGCACTTTACAATCTGATAGTATTATGAGATCATTAATAAAATATTAAATAATAAGGGTCCCAGAGTAGATCCTTGGGAAACGCCTGACGATGGAGTACTCTATCTGGATTTAAAACTATTGTAGTAGAGGTAACTAGATCTGTGACACAAATAAGAAGATATTAGTTGATCATACGAGAAACAAAAAGCATCCAACTTGGTTAACAGTAAGGAATGGCTAACAGAATCAAATGCTTTTGGAAAGTCAGTATAAATTACATCTACTTGTACGCGAGCATCTAAAACGTCACTAATATATTGGGCTATTTCGGCCAAATTCGTAATAGTGGATCTACCTTTAATGAAACTGTGTTGTTGTAACGCCGATACCAATTTACACTTGAAAATAATTTATTGATACATAAATTGCTAATAATGTTAACAGGGCTATAATTTATAAAGTTCGATCTCACACCCTTCTTGAAAACTGGAATAATTTTGCTAATTTTTCACACGCCAGAAAACGAGGATGACTTAATTATTAAATTAAAAATAACTGCTGTAAGGGCCCACACATCACTCCCGCACAATTTTTCACAAAAAAACTGGGTTATCCATCATGTCCCGAAGAAAAGCTGGATTTCAGATTCTTCATGCGCTTGAACGTTTCCTCTGAAGAAGAAGTTTGAATTGATATGCATAATGAATGGTAGTGAGTAGATATGGTATTCGTGAAATGAGGTACAAACTGAAAAACATTAGCAAAAACATCTACTATTTCCTGAGGATTTGAAACATTATCATCTTTAATTATCATACATGTTTCTCTTATTCGCCATAAAATTCCAAAAGAATTTCGGACTTCTCACGATTTCAATCTCCACACTCGATTGATATGTATTATACGCACCCACTACTTTACCATTTACCTGGGAATGTAATCTGCAAAATTCCGAACGATGACACTGGGATCTGGTTTCCTTAAATTTCCGGAAGTAATATTCCTTTTTTATCAATTTCTTTAAGTCAGTATTGAACTAGAGAGGAAATACATGTTTGGAAAACTATACTTTACTAACTGATCGATCAACTATGGAGTACAGCTTATTGTAAATTGCAGATGCTGCAATATTTGCATCCCTAAATGGAGATAAAAAATTCCAGTCGACATCCAACATATTATTGTAATCGGCGCTCTGAAAATTATATCTCAAGTTATTGAATTGAAAGTTATAATTGTTTATGTTACCGCCAAATTCAGGAGAATATTAGGACCTGCCTAGGTTGTCATATGTCTCTTTCCAATTTTCTGAGCTGCCTATGGGAACCTAATGATGTTTCATGCCATTAAAAGGTAAAACAGACTTCGAACTTAATTTAAAGGAGTCTATAAATAGCCGCCGTTTATCTGGTATATATGGTAAGCTAAGATTCGTCATTAAGCTGGGAATATCGTGACAAAACACCAATTCTCCTTACATTGCCAAAAATAGTTAAAGAGGTTTGTCTTTTCCTGTATATGGATAACTTAACTTCATTTCGTAAAAGGTTCCATTGCTGCAGACGGAATCTAAGAAGTTCTGCTTTATTCTTAGAAAGATCTGAGTCACGAAGAAGATTATTTAATTAAGCTTGAGTGATTAAGTGAGGTTTAGAACAAGAATCATTGTAGTTAGATCCAGCTTCTGGTGGAGATTCTTCAGATTCTGAATCCGAATTGAGAGTGTAACTTTCAGGGCGCTAGGGAGCCGGTAATGAGATATCATGGGGGGCTGGTCCGTTTGCCGAGAAAATAATAGGGTAATGAATGCTGCGCTTGGTTTTGCTAATAATTTCTTTGGCATTCGTCATGCAAGAATAACAGTCGTTCACGTGGTTTCGAGGTTCCCTCCAAACCATTGCAACTGCGAACAGCATAGATTTGTGAGTACCTTTCAACCAATCCTGTCAGTGTTCTGGAACACGAACTCCAACGAATTTTTGGAGCCCACAACTTGCCTTGATCACCAATTTTACATGCAAAGTAGAATTCATAAGACTTTTTAACGAGTGGAGAAATTGGCGCGGAGAAAAGTGGCGAAATTACTGCAAAAGCGCACCAAAAACCTTGCGCTCTTGCAGTAATTTCGCCACAAGTATAACAAAAGTTGTGTTTTATTCACGCAAACTCGCGAGCAGAGGCGTACCGATTCCTGTAGAAAGATGAAACACGTATCTACGTCTCTGAAGAGATGCCTTTACAAATGTATGAACTAGTATTGTGGACGCCGTGTAAAGTAGTTGCGCGTTTATGTGTTAACTTTACTGTGCCCCATGTGCGACACTTTGATTAGTGGTTTTACCTACTGATGAAGACAACCTAGTTATCGAAATACGTATTTAGGATACGATTATTAATTGTGGCAAGGGATTTTATATCTTTTTTGAGTTTGTATTGTGTTCTTCACGCAATTATGAATAATATTTTATATTAGTAAAAAGACTTTTTGTTTTATAAAAAATTGGTGTTTAAAGGAATTATTCTACAGGCGGCAAAAGCTGGATGCGGAGTAATAAGAACTGTAAATATAAGCACAAAGAAAAGCAAATGGTGGACACCAGATATTCAGCAAAAAGTAAAGGACAAGAAAAGAAAGTGGAAGATGTACATACAAACAAGATCAGAAGAGGATCATAATATATACAAGCAGTTAAGGGCTGAGGTAAATAAAATGGTTAAGCTTGCAAAGAGGCAGTAATGGGAAGAATTTGGTCACAAGATGAGGGAAAATTACGCAGAAAATCAGAAACTGTTCTATAGCATGTTGAAGAACCTACGACAAAAGAAACAAATAAAACTGAAAAATATAAAGGACAAGGATGGAAACATAATAACAGAGGAAAAACTAATAATGAGAAGATGGAGGGAGCACTTCAAAGAACTAACAGAAATAAATAGCGAAGCGCACGAGAAAGTAAAAAACAAACAAGTAGAATATAGTACAGAAACAAATATTCAGCCAATTATAATAGAAGAAGTAATAGAAGCCATTAATAAACCGAAATCGGGAAAGGCACCTGGGGAGGATAAAATAGCTGCAGATATGATAAAATATATGAGAGATAAAGCGACAACTGAATTTTGTAAGTTGCTGAACGATATATTAACAAAACAGGAAATACCGAAAGATTGGAACATGGCAATAATACTACCACTTTATAAGAAAGGAGACATGAGAGAATGCGCAAACTATCGGGGAATTGCATTAACTAGTATACCTGGAAAAGTACTAACAAGGATACTAGAAAAGAGACTAAGGGATATAATAGAACCAACACTAGAAGAAGAACAGCATGGATTTAGAAGAGGTAGAAGTGCACAAGATCTAATATTCATAGTTAGACAATTAGGAGAGAAATTTCTGAAAAAAGGAAAAGAAATACATATCTGCTTTATCGACCTACAAACGGCGTTTGATAGAATTAAAAGAGAAGACATCTGGAAAGCTGTAGAAAACAGGGGGATGGAAGGATATATTATCGATACAATAAAGGCCCTGTATAAAGGTAATAAAAATAAAGTTAGAACAAATAACGAAGAATCAACAGAATTTGAAACAAAAATAGGATTAAAACAGGGTTGTGTTCTTAGCCCTCTTCTATTCACGATATTAATAGACGATGTTATAAGAAATTGTAAACAGAGATGTGAGAAACTGATAGTGGGTAGCTGGAGAATGCACCAAAGTGCCCTACGCGAATTATTGTTCGCAGACGACATGATTGTACTAGCAGATTCAGAAAAGAATCTACAAGAGAATCTAAATATATACCAATCAGAATTCAGAAAAATAAACATGGAAATTAACATAAGCAAAACAAAAACGATGATAATGGCAGGAAAGGAAAAGATACACAAAATATGCTTAGGGGAAAGACAACTAGAACAAGTTAAAAGTTTCAACTATTTAGGCACAGTAATAGAAGAAAATGGAAGGATAGATAAAGCAATAGCAGAGAGAATAGGAAAGATAGGAATAATTTATAACATGCTTAAAGATACATTTTTTGGAAAAAAGGAAGTATCAAAGGAAATAAAAACAGAGATATATAAAAAAGTAGTAAGACCTTCACTAGTATACAGTTGTTAGTCTTGGACGATTTCAGATAGAAACAAAAGCAGAATAACAGCAGCAGAAATGAGATTCCTGAGAAAAATTGAAGGAATTACAAGGAAAGACAGAATTAGAAATGAGGTAATACTACAAAGAAGGAACCTGAAACCGGTTAAGAGAGTTATTGAAGAAAGACAGCTGGGTTGCTTAGGACACTTGCACCGGATGCACGAAAATAGACCATCCAAACAGGTGTATGAAGCCAGAGTACAGGGAAAGAACAGAATAGGAAGACCTAGAATACAATGGGAAGAACAAGTACGACAGGCAGCCGCAGAACGTGGTATACAATGGTGTGAAACGAGGAACTTGGCACAGAACAGAAACTTGTGGAGGGAAAGAATAAATGCAATAGTAACTTGAAATGTAGTAATAAAATCCGACACCTAACGGTATAAGGATGTATAGTTTAAATAAATAATAAATAAATAAATAAAAAGTTGGTGAGATTTTACTCACTCAAGTATGGGTCAAATTATTTTGTTAGATACGATACTTTTCTTAATATATTATTACAGTACACAAAATATGCGGAAAATGCGAATAGATGATTACTAAGCAACTGCACAGTAAGACTAAGGCAATATTGAAGGGATTGAGAACAAATTGCTCCCACTATTTCCAGGTATAACGTATTTCCATGAAATCTGAGGCTGATTTAGCAATTTGCAGGGCAAGCGTATATTAATTTAGGTCCTAATTTTAGACAATACTCATTTATTTTGTGGGGAGGACTTTTGTGTTGAAAAGTGTAATAGTTTCAAGTATTTACCACTTCCTTCGTAATATTTTAGATTTATTGTGTGAATTTCTATATTTATTTCGTCTATTTTTTACTATTTTATATGTTGAACGATATTAATACCGCTTCTTTAAATTTTATCTTTTCGAAAATGTTTTGTCCATTATTTATTTACTTTACCTCGTACATATTGCTCTCTGCCTTACCGCTTATCCACACTGTTCAATTTATCGCTTCAGTGAACCTTTCGGAAGGTTTAATACGTGTCACTAATTCTTGTATTTCGCTCGCTCGTGTTTTATTTTTGTTTTCCTTCCTTTCTTCGTTTTTGCCTTGATCGGGTTCTTTTTATCGTACATGTTTCTTTCATTTTAACCACATGTTTATAAATGCATCTGTACTATGTATTACATTTATTTATGTTGGACAGGCAATGTGTTCTAGTGAGAGTTTAAAAAGTTCTTTCTGTGCTTTAAAATATGATATTTAATATTACGAATATGTATCAGCGAGCATCCTATAGTCACCTATAGTACTCGGTAATATTAGGAAATAGACGGGCGTGATGTTGCGCTTACGGCTAGCACTAGCTGCTAAACATATTGCTGTGTAGTTTTACTCCAATAAGTCGTGTTCTAATTATATTCAATGTAAATCGTTACACACGCATATATAATGTTTGGCTCTTTAAATAAGTATAGCTCTCAGAGTTTGCTTTAGGGTTCTTTGTAACTTGGCCTAGCATTCAATGTAAAAGGTAAAGAAAATAAAACGACAAGATGTCAAACTAAATACATTTATTGTTCATACTTTCAATATACATTTATAAATCATGAACTCAATAAAGCATTATGAATCATTTATTAATCTAAATCAAATCATAATCATATAAAATTATGAGTATTGTCAAAAACATACACAAATAACCTTGAAGTCTCTTCTCAGATTTTATAAATCTTTCAATCGGCAAACTTGTATATTATATTTGCCTAGGGGATGTAAAATCCTCCAAATACTAAGCTATGACACAAGTTGTTTTGTTTAAAGCTTTATGGATTTTTGAATTTACTGATGTTGTTGTACTAAAAAAATGTGTGTTATTCAACTTCATTTAGTGGAAAATAATCCCTACCGAATGAAATATTTATCTCCGCACTATATAATTTTAAATCTGATTTCTAATACATGAATATTTTATTACAAATAAAACACATATATCATTGAATACTTTGTAAGACAAAAACCTCTTTGCGCTCACCAAGATATCTTGCGTTATTCTGTTATAGAACAGGAATTATAATGAATTGATTGCAAATTAACTATCCATGTACGCTTTTAAAAATATTTAATCTAGATTCATTAACTGCAATATTATCATGTATCAAGCTTCATACATACCTTTCTTCCTTATATACATTATCAAATTTTTCGTGATACACTGTCTTTACCTTTTAATATTTATAATAAATAAATCAATAATGTGAAGCCAAAATTTTTACGTTGAAAATACAGAAAATTAAATTATATCTACTTAATAAAATTAAACTAAAAAACGATTCAATACTTAGTAATGATTAGAAACCGGCACATCGGGTTGAAATGGCGTCGTCATTACGACGGACGATATAAATAGTCTACAACATCTGTAAGTACATCACGCAGTTATTGAATGCACTATTGATCTGGCTAGCCCGCACACCTGTTTTCATCGAGAATTGCGACGTTTTTTGTTGGATATTTACAGCTAAATTTCTGTTTTCATGAGCGTAGATAGAAGCGTGTGGGGTTTTAATAATTTATTCTACTTAGATTATATTTCGTAAGATAAATAAAGTGCTGTGAGTTAGTTTCTTGTTTTCATAGTCTTAACTATTAATTACATCAGAATTTTTGTGATAGATCCTGTTTAATATCGTTTTATTGCATCTACTTCTCCCAATTATTTCGACGTAAGTGTGCATTGAATTTCGTTCAGTTTCAATAACTTACGCATACATTTTTAGTTTTCATTTATTTAGATCTAGAGCATTGTTTAAGTTACTTTTTCAGATATGATATGGAAGAACGTCGAGAACGGTATCGTAAAACAATGGCGAGTTGGATTGGCGGTCATACTGATTATATGTCCATAGTCAGTGATTCCGAAATTTATTGCAAAATTTGCAAAATAACGTTAAAAAATTCCATGAAATCGCACGTACAACGTCACTTAGCATCGCAAACACATGCACAGAAATTGGAACCGTTGGAATCTGACAATTTTAAAGAAGAACTCTGTGAAACTTTTATGGCGGCTAATATTCCATTAAATTAACTTAACAACCCCACTTTAAAAATATTTCTCCAAATATATACTGGTCGAAATGTTCCTTATGAATCCACCTTACGAAAATATTATGTTTCTAAGTGCTACACTAAAGCAGTAGAACGCATTAGAAGCCATCTTTCAAATCAGTACTTCTGGATAAGTGTCGATGAAACTGTCGATATATTAAGACGCTGTGTGGTGGTGGTAGTGTACTACATTCAACTATTCCATATAACGCATATGTAATAGCAACAAATGTTATAAATATAGTTGATGCGGAAACAGTTGCTAAAACCATTAACGAGAATATTCAAAATATACTTCATTTGGACGACAGGCACAAAGAAAAAGTACTTTTATTTGTAAGTGACAGTGCTGCATATGTGTTAAAAACAGGCAGACTATTAAATGAAACCTATTCTAATATGCTGCGTATTACTTGTGTAGCACATGCTCTCCACAGAATCTGTGAATATATCAGAGACGCCTTTCCAGAAGTTGATAGACTTTTAACCGCTTTCAAAAAAGTTTTCAGAAAAGCACCATTGAGAGTAGCTCTTTACAGGGAAAAACTTCCATCTTTGTCACTGCTTCCCTCTCCAGTAATAACTAGATAGGGGACATGGTTGGAAGCTACTAGTTTTTATGTAGAGAATTTCGATAGTTTACAAAATTTCGTTGCATATTTAAATGACGATGCTCGGTGTATTTCTGAGTACAAAGAACTAACACAAATTCCACATTTAAAAAATCATTTGTATTTTCTTCAGGAACACTTCGGAAATTTGCCAATACTAATAACTTATTTTGAAAATCGAAATCTCAAGTTAAATGATGGTTTAACAACATTAGAAGTGGCTATTAATAATTTGAAAAGTATTCCAAGTGACTTCCGATACGGCAAAAGTTAGACGCCGTGTTTAATAGAAATCCAGATGTAATAACATTGCGGAAATTGTGTATGGGGACAATGCCACAACATCTAATTGCAAAATACACGGAAATAAAAGAATATTTCCAGTATGCACCTATAACCAGTTGCGATGTAAAAAGGTTTTCTATTTACAAGGGTGTATTTCATTCAAAGAGAGTAAATTTTACAGAAGAGGACCTTAAGAAAGTATTGCTAGTAAATATTAATACTCCTTTACTCAACTTGAACTACAAAATGAACAAATATAAACGTATTTCGTATTTTGCAGCTGTATATACTCGTATACCTGTTTTATTATTATAAATGATATACAAGTTATTTAACAAAGTAAAATTTTAACCAATACCTAAACGTTGCTTGCAATCTAATATATATATATATTATTCCTCCATAGCGTGCTTTTATAATCTTGTTAACGCCAAGACTTTTTCAGATGTAGAAAAATCTTCTAAAACGTTCTTTTTCACCAGCACATCTGCATTTAAAAAGTTGCGTTCCTATATTGAATTCACATTGTTTTATGGATTTTGTGACCAATTAAATTTCGTCATCAATGAAAAATTATGATATGGATATTTTCATTGGCTTTCATAACTTGTATGTTCAACAATTTTTTTTTGTAAACATTTGTCATCTTAAGTTTGAATAGCGTTTATTTTCTTGAGAAATTTTAATTATGAATAGAATTGTATTTACAATACATACCTAAAATGTTTTCTTTTTCCTATACATGAGTTAGAGTTTCTTTTTCCCCCTATATTATTCTGCTACTAAATTTCTCATCAAGTGTTTGATGTTACTTATCCAATTTCCGTAGCGACTCACAGTAATAATTTATTTTTTACCTAAAGGAAAGGTACCTGTGTTGCGCGCCAATTGGAGCTTCCCCCTGTTATTTGTACTTTTTATTTGCTCGGCAAATATACACATTAATCATCTTTTTACCGAGGGAAGGCGAACTTTCCATTATTTTTATATATTTTGATTGTAAGCTGTAGGCTTTTTTTGTGGAAAGTCGTAATGAAATATTTACTTGAATAAAGAGAGATCGGATCGTACATTAATAATTAGATAATTAGCTTCGAATCTCAGTAAAATTCAATATTTGTAGTTTATGTTTATCTTATAATCTAGTACCCTTGGAGAACCAAAGTATTTGTAATAAATTGCAAGAATGGCATTTTTGATATAAGAGATATCTGTAAATATTTGAATATCCAACTGGCAAATAAATTCGTTTTCAAGTTAACTTTGTGATGTGACATTTGCAAATAACTCAAGCTTTATTATAAGAAACGGTTAATATCAAACTATCTCTAAATGTTACACTTTAAAATGAAATTGAATAATGTATGGAAGCTATTTTAGATACATTTTACATTACATGGACTGTAAAATGAACGAATTTACGTAATAGTTGATAGAGATTTTCACTTAATGTTTAGTCGAATTAGTATATTGCCAAACATCTTAATGATTTCTTATTTTAAATATAGGTTCTCTAATTCGCAATTTTTCGTTTTAACTTTTGTCTTCCCTAGTTTATTTCTTTTTTAATTATACAATTTTAATGGTCTTTTTTATTCAGTTAAATTGTCTTTTATAAATACGTAAACTTTTAAAATTTTTGAATTATTTTTATATATCTTCTTATATTTATAGATTTACAACTATTGTCACATATATTTGACATATTTGACATAAAATAACTTATTTTTCATTAAAATTAAGTATTTTTTCTCATTAATAATATTTCTTTTATATGTTTATTTAAATCCATGTCATAACATATATGTATAATATTAGATTGTCTATATGTGCAAAGTTGTGATTTTTTTTGCTCCCCGTCCATTTTCGTAAAATTTAGGTAAAAAAATAAGATCTACAAAAAAAAATGGGAATGTGTGGGAGAAAAACCCAGCCGGTTTTCAATTAGAGTTTACAAAATAGACTTTAAAACGGTAGATCGCTTTAATTGTCCGTAACTCGTATAATATTGAATTTGGCGATAATGGTATAGTCAACTTTTATTCAGCATTACTAGACGAACATTTCGTTCTCTGAAAGTTTTGGCGGTGTTCTCGAATTGGGGACCACTACCTGAACAGACAAAATAAGTGCACCGAATTGCGGACCGTACTAAGGATTAAAATAGGTAATGAGGGTTCGGATTAAGATAGGTAATGAGGCTTGATTGCGTTAACGAGATTTTTATTAGGATAGGAAACTTTCTAAATTCTATATTTTCAGGTATAAGTAATGTTTGTTTTTACTATAGATTTAGTTTAATTTGAGGTGTCTTGTAAGTGAGTGAAAATGAGCGAAATTAAAATGATCTTAAAAAGTCGTTACTTGTGTTGGATGATTATAAGTATCGTGAAAAAAAGGTTAAAGCTAAGTTTGCTATTTCTTGGAGAAGTAATTCCCGGATATTAAATTGCTAAGGCTGGTGTTGTCAGTTAAGAGGACAAATGCGATATCTAAATGAAACAAACATTGCTTTGTCGTTTTCCGATGATGAAGTCAGCATTGAAATGAAAAATGGTAGAAAACTTAAATGTTGATGGGTACCCGGGCAAGCTACAAAGAATAAATTTGCCAGTAAACAAAATCATGTCATCAGATTCTTGCAATTTTGTTAGTAATAGTAATAATATATATCTTTTATATGATACGATACTAAATCTAGAAATCACCGATATAATCAAGAACTTTTTGACTTCCGATCCAGCAACATGGGAAAGCAATCATTAAAAATTAGTTAGTTAATAATCTAGCAGAACGTGGAGGAACTTTAATGACTCGATTTAATACTGTTCTAACTAAAACAGTTATCCTTCATGCGTTGGGCCAACATTACAAACCAATATCAATTCAAACCTATTCCAAAACAAAATTTATTGAATATTTGACTAAAAATTATGAAGAAGATGGAGGAAATAATTTAAAAAATGAATTTCATGACGTTTTAATTTTACATTTGCGTAAAAAATACTTTATAAAGCATAAAATATCGAAAAAAATATATACGATTTAAAATTATGTTTACCTAACAATAAAGTCAAAATTTAAAAAAAAAATTTTAAATAATTTCTTTTCCTAACTTTGAGAGACTGGACTACACACCTTAAAAATTAATGTTTCTAAATATTTTTTTTTAATAAATATGTATTATCTACAAGATAAGCTTTCCAGAATAAATTTTTCGGTTTTAGAATTTGTAAAAAATTATGTAAAAATTATAATAATTTAAAGAAAAAAACTCATGCAAATTTTCTTAAAAATATGCAGTTTTTGGCCAAAATAGCATTAAATTTCACCCGTACACCAAACCTCTCAGAGAATGAAATGTTCGTCTAGTTATGCTGAATAAAAGTTGACTCCAGACTATCAGCGACAAATTCAATATTATAGTTACGGACAGTTAAAGTGATCTACCGTTTTAAAGTCTATTTTGTAAACTTTAATCGACCTACACATTCCCGTTTTTTTGTAGATCTTATTTTTTTTGCCTGTATTTTACGAAAATGGACGGGGGGCAGAAAATCACAACTTTGCACTTTGCATATATCTTATGGGCCCCTCTAATGTATATAATAATTCTAATAATAATAATAATGATAATGCTTAATTTTAAAACAACATAGGTACAATAAATTGAAAAGAAAAATGCGACATATATGTTTGAAAAATGCCAAAAGAGTAAAATATTATATAAAATAATCATTAGGCTATAATAATTTGAAGAAGATAATTCCTCACTCAGTTTTTAAATAGGCCGAAGGTTTTTAAATTTCAAATATCATTCGGGAAATTATTGAAGAACTCACATCCATTATGATAAAACCCTTTTTGAAACATTGCAGTTTTATGAGGTGTCGGTAATAAATATTCGGTTGTACAAGTATTATACTCATGAGTAGAGTGGACCAATCCGGAGCGAAAGCAGAGGCGTGACTAACGAATTGGTTCACGATTACTTAGTATGTTGTTCACGGTCATCGTGTGTAGACGTATAATAGCAGCAGGAAAGTATATTCTGTGTATTTAATAATGTTGCACAGCTATGTTCGATAGAAGACGCAAGAAATGAATGTATTTTAAGTACATTTGAAAGTCACGCCTCTGCTTTCGCTCCGAATTGGTCCACTCTCATGAGTCATGAGTTTCTCTTAGGCTCAGGTAATAATTGGTGTTGTATTCGAAGTATTCTTGCCAAGCAGATAACGGGTGACATTTTACAGTAGACTCGTAATGTACATCGAAAGCATATAAATATGGTGTAATATAAAGTCAAACAGATATTAAAATCAAAACACTCTATCATATATTGGCTCTTAATTTCTCTAATATATTCACTGCAACAAAAGAATTCATAGATAAATCTATGATAAAAAGGTAAAAGTGCATTGGTAACTTATAAATCTAAAACCACTATTCGTGAATGATTTTTCAATATCAACCAGAATAATTCTTTACCCTTAAATACATTAATGAAGTAGGTATACGTTTTTCGAGATTTTATTTTTATTCTTGTTTACAAGAAAAATAATTATTTAATATGAGGAAATGCCGAAAAAGTTTAAGTTGCTCTAATTTGTAACAAACTCGAAGAGAGCAAGGGGCTCATCGGTTGAGCTTAAAGCATCATCTTTCTCTTCTTTTAAACTAATTATGAAAGGTACGATATCATTACGATCAAATCTTGCTTGCCTGTCCCACCATTTTTCAATCTCAGCTTCACTATTAGCCCACGCTTGGGCAGTTAGCTTAGTGATTATTGCCACAATCTTTTACAACCTTCATTAGTCCTACCATATTCACCTATATTACTAGAATAATATATTTTTGTAATTCCCCAAATTATTTCTACAGGGTTAAAAATACAATGATATCGAGAAAACCGAAGAACTGTGTGCCCACATTGCTCTGCTAATTCATCAACTTCATAAGTGGGTGACGGTTTATACCTTTAAATAAAAATTATTATCTATTTAAACTTAATTTAGTAATTAATTTATGTACTAATGATCTAGTCAACTCCTGTAACTGTATTTTTAAAGCTGTCTTATCAAAGTTGAATTTATTGTTAGTTAACCATTTCTGAATTTAGTATTTTGCTGAAGATGAAGTAGGAGATTTATTTATTATTATAGTATAATAGCTCGCATTAGCCGTTATAATAAAACTGAGGAAATCACTGCGATAAAATGAGTTTAAATAACATTATATGTTTAAAATGTATAGGAATATAAACAAAATGTATAAAATATAGGATTGTTACAGTCTTTACTTGATGAAATTCCATTATAACTATCGGGATAAAATAAAACAAATTTTAATGAATTTCACAACTTTTTACTTTACACAATGTATAAAGGTGTCTAGAATAATTACGTACAAAATAAATATAAAATTCATTAGCGTATTAGATTTATGGATGATATTTATATGTAAACAAAGTCAAGAAAATAATTTCGACGATTTTATTTAATTTCAATATTTTGATGACGCCACGTTTTGTCCCAGACTTTCATTTTGGGTATAATAATTTTATATCCCTGCCTTGCCCTTGTATCTGATCTCTCTTAGTTTACGATCCTCCGAAAGGACACCCTTATTTTTTCTTATGTATTTTGCTAGACATTGAGATAAATAGGTTATTTCTTCCTATCTCCTTTAACAAACCACGTTATTGAAAACAGTTGTAGTAATCATTTTTGAATACCGATTATTGTGAAATGAAGAAGGAAAACTGCAATTACGTGCTATAACCTCTTTGATACAGGTTTTCGAAATTAACGTTAAATGAAGCAGATTTTATATTTAGTTAAGATAATTTTACAATGATAATCCCTGAAGCTGTGTCCCCAAGATTAATTACGACAAACAGAGCATTTGATAAATTACACATGCATCAATTGTGTCTGCGGTAAGCTAATTATTCCCTTAACACAATGACTAACGGTAAATTTACAATGTTTCGAACAGCATCTACTTGCTACTGTTTCTAAATAAGTGCACCGTGTTGGATTAGAGTTTATAATAATCTATTTAAAGTCAGATGCACTTCGATATATTGTTTTCATATACCTATACTTGCTATATTCAAATCACCATGGTTTTCTATCTAATAAATGTACTGACTTGGCAATTTACAATTTTCTAAAGCAAATTTATAGCAGCGTAGATAGGGGTGAGTATTATATTGGATTATTTATTGATTTATTTAAAGCGTCTGACCTATTTAAGCACAAGATACTTTTACATAAATTGCAACACATGGAATCAACGGTGTAGCATTAAAATAGTTTCAATCGTATCTTTGTGGAAGAAAGCAATGCGTCTTTCTGGATAATACATACTAGAGTACTAAAGAAGTAGTTACTGGTGTACCCCAAGGCTTTGTCCTGGTACCCACATTGTTCTCGCTCTATATTAATGACTTATCTCACAACTTACCTGCAGCTGAGGTGGTTGTACTATATGTGGATGATATAAGTACATCACTTAGCGCAACAAGTTCTAGTTCTAATTGGGAATGTTATGGATACCATTAATAATTGGATGTGGAACAATCAATTAGTTATTAATGGTGAAAAGGCGAAATTTATTCACCTTCATAATAAATTAGAACTCGTTAAAGCTATATCGATTTCAAATAAGACTTATGCTTTAGATGCATCAGCTAAAGTTTTAGGACTAACTATTGATTCTCGCCTAAAATGGTGTTCACACATTGATCATTTGACGAATACTTTTGCTAGACTATGTTACGCTATAAAGAACTTGCAGAAAATGTGCAATCTCCAGGTTGTGAAAGTATTTTACCACAGTAATTTTGTGTCCTGTATGTGCTACCGAATTATCCACTGGGGCAAAACGGGTATTTTCAATGCAAAAATATGCAATTAGGTTAGTGTTTGGCATGGGATATAGGGATTCGTGTAGAGATTTTGTCAAAACTAACTCTTTGTTTACTTTTTATGTTTTGTATAAGTATGATTTGCTTTGCTTTGTATACAAAGTCAGTCAGAATTTATAAACGATAATATTAGTCATGAGTAGAGCAGGCCAATTTCCGTGCGCGCCATGAGCGCCGGTATAGGGACGCAACATGAGCTTGTTACCGATATAAGTATAGAAGTAGAGACATTTATTCTATCAGAAATAATTAAATATATATTTGGTTTTCTGCTATTAAAGTAATTTGCATAAACACACTAAAAATAAGAATAGTACATATTATTATATATTGTATAAACTGTTGTCGATTAATTTTGTTATTATTGTGCTTCGAACTGCTTACGTGTTCTTTACAATGTGTTTTTGACCAACACATTAGATATGTATTGCACACTAAACATTTAATTTTTGAGCCATCGTATATTAAGTTCGGGAAATCCATAATAATTCACTTCGTCTGACAACGGTCGTTTTCTCGATTTATGTGTCGACGACATTTTATTACGTATGCTTACACTTACATGCAGTCTAAGCAAGTACCAAACACATACTGAATGCATTTTATTAGTTCTGATGCAATACAATCATCCTCACATCGGCGCACATGGCGATTAGACTGCATGTAAGTGTAAGCATACGTAATAAAATGTCGTCGACACATAAATCGAGAAAACGACCGTTGTCAGACGAAGTGAATAAGTAAATTTATTATGGATTTCCCGGACTTAATATACGATGGCTCAAAAATTAAATGTTTAGTGTGCAATACATATCTAATGTGTTGGTCAAAAACACACTGTAAAGAACACTTAAGCAGTTCGAAGCATAATAATAATAAAATTAATCGACAACAGTTTATACATGAACTATGTGTAACTATGATTGTGTGTACACTGCCGTTTACCTTGTTAAGTAATGATATATTTATTTCATTTTGGAATAAATACGCGAATCAAACATTACCGAGCACGACAACGTTACGAAGGAATTTACCATCGGTGCGTAAACAGGTTGAAAATAAAATCAAAGCCGAACTGAAAAATAACAAACTGTGGTTGTGTGGACGAAACAACTGACAGCAAAAAACAATCTGTAGTTAATGTGATGGCGCGTAATATGGAACCACATCAACCAACGTCTTCAATTTTATTAGCATCCAGACGACTAGAACAATGTAATGCCGAAAAAATTTCTGAGGTGGTATTAGATACTTTGGAAAAATTTAAACTTTCGAAAGACCAAGTATTAATGTTTATGACCGATGGTGCCGCAACCATGTGTTCTGTAGGCCGGTCTCTTAGAAAATATTGTCCTAACTTGCTACATATTACTTGTAAACTCCATGCTCTACACCTTGTGGCAGAACAGGTTCGTAGATGTTATTCAGAGGTAGATGCTTTAATATCGAGCACAAAGGCAGTATTCCTGAAATCTCCAAAACGTATTCGGAAATTTCACGAATTGTGTCCCCATACCCCTGAGCCACCACAGCCGATTCTGACACGTTGGGGTACATGGTTACGGGCGGGGTTTCACTATCATGAACATTTTGAAAAAATTAAGGATGTGGTTTTATCATTCGATCCGAAAGAAACTGCAGCTATCAATACAAGCCAGAAAAATTTCAAGATGCCCAGATTAAAATGGATTTACAACGTATTCATGAGAATTACTTGGGACTAGAAGAAGCAATAAAAAAATTAGAAAATTCGTCGCTGTCGTTAGAGTAATCACTGCAAATCGTTAAAGATGTTCACGCACAACTGTGTGCTGTAGAAGACGCAAAAAGTGAAAGTGTTCTAATTAAATTTGAAAGTGTTTTAGACAGAAATGCAGATTTTGACACCTTAACACGTATTTGTGAGGGCACGTCTACAGATGCGTTAAGTTGCTTAAAATAGTATTTTGATTATGTGAATATAATATCACTAGATGTAGAATATAAACATATTTTTTCCTAACGGCGGACATGTTTTTCAGAAATAACCTTAGAAACGCACCTGATGTTGAAAATATACAATCAAGTTTCTCCAGTTTGTCAATCCTTGGAGGACGCTTAAAACGGTAAGTGTTTTTTTAAATCTTCTGTGGTGCACACGATCACTGATTTCATATATTTTCCATTTTATTTAGGTACATACAACGCTGCTGTAATATGTACTATTCTTATTTTTCGTGTGTTTATGCATATTACTTTAATAGCAGAAAACCAAATGTATATTTAATTATTTCTGATAGAATAAATGTCTCTACTTCTATACTTATATCGGTAACAAGCTCATGTTGCGTCCCTATTCTATCGCATATTCTAATATATTACGAATTACACTCCCATACCGGCGCTTATGGCACCCACGGAAATTGGTCTGCTGTACTCATGAGTGTAATGTAGTAAAAACTAGAAAATATAAAACCTTTATATTCTATTGTTTAGTTTTACGGATGCACTGCTATATTATATAATGATTATTAATATTGACTGTAATAAACTATTTCTATTCCTTCCGTTTTTTGACATTGTAAATTTTGCAAAATAAAAGAGCTAATACGATTGCCTTTATTAATTAATATGAACTATGTATTTTTTTTTAATATAGAGCGATAAAAATACAAAATTAACATTCTGAACAGTTTAAGGTATAACCTAAATGGTTACCATAAAAAAAAAGTTTTTTGAATTTTTTAAGTCAATTTTAATCTATAACCCAAATGACAATTATTAGCAAGATGTAAACAATAGATTTGTCAAAGTTGTGTGGCGCACATTGATGACTTGACTGATCTGTTATCAAAAAATAGTATAGGTATTTAATGTTATATTATATACTTGTACTATTGTCCCATCAATGTCTATATTTATCTTTTTCTCTCCAGCCACAATTAGTTTGGGTTAAATGTCTTATTATTTACAATTTGATTTGAATTCTTTGAGATTTAGTTCTATATTCATAGCCTTAGCGCGTTGTAAATTTTTTTCGTCAAAAATAGAAAATTTTTAACGATAACTTTTGTATAAGAGGTATTATTCAAAGACATCCCTTGGTAATTTGAGAAGTTTTAAACTTCTGAGTGACGCAAGACCATGAGCAAACGAGCTTAGAATAAGCTTGCCTATAAATTGTAAATCACGTTTTCAAGTGTCAATGTATTCATTTACTAAATCTTCTATTACGTATCTATTTATACAACAAAACAGATTCAAGGCTAATTTATATTCATTTTATGTACAAACTTTATATATATGTATATATATATATGTAGTTACATACAAAGTAAAGTTTCCATATTTCAGGTACTTACGTATTTGCGTTGTGTAATAATTATAATTAAGGAGGTTTATACGTGAGACACACACACACACTCACACACACACACACACACTCACACACACACACACACACACACACACACACACACACACACGCACACACACACATACTCATACACACACACACACACACACACACACACACACACACACATACCATGTGTCCCCGGATGGAGTTGACAAGAGAAAAAAAAAATTTATTATTGATTTGACGACAAAAAGTCATTCTTTATAAAAAGTTCTGCTTGTTGAGTAGATAAATTAACCATCGGAAAATCTAAGATTAAATGTACAGAATGTCCACAAATTAAGATAACATAAAAATGCTTCAACAGAAGAGTATCATTTATTGCATGTTTTGTAGTTTAAGTACAAAATTTCAATTAATTAAAGTCAACCAAAATTACTCTGCAAGGCCACCTCCAACTCCCACACATACCTCCGCCCTTTTAATAAATTCACCATAGACTTTGCGTATGGTTTGTGGTACATTTATCTCATTCACTGCATCCTGCATTCGTGCTTTTAGTATTTCCCGATCATGTGGCAGGTCATTTCCGTAAACTTTTTGCTTTAATGTACCCCACAAAAAAAAATCCAGTGGTGTCAGGTCAGGTGATCTAGCAGGAAAATTTATTGGTCCAAATCTACCCATCCATCTGTCTCCGAACTGATCTGTCAACCACTGCCGTACCAAAAGCGTCGCATGAGCAGGACATCCGTCTTGTTGCCAGAAAATGTTACGCTGGATTTCTGCGGTAAATTATGTAGAAATGGTAATAGATAAGTTTCTAAAAGACGCACATAAACGTGTTGATTCAAGTTCTCGTCAATAAAATATGGTCCAACGATTCGATCGTAAAAAATTCGGCACCAAACATTTACTTTTTTATAACGTTGACTTCGTTTTTGAATGACGTAGTTTGGATTATGAAAAGCCCAATAGCGACTGTTTTGTGATGAAACGTGACCATTGGTGCAGAAGGTTGCTTCATCAGTAAAAAATATCATTCTATGAAAACGTGTATCTACGAGGTATTTCTCACCAACCCATAAACAAAAATCCAATCGCTTCTCTTCATCTCCATTTTCAAGTGTATGTCGGAACTGTGATTTAAACGGTCGAACTTTGTTTTCTTTATAAATTCTCTGCAAATGAGATTTACTAATATTCAGTCTTTGTGATCGTTTCCGTAAGGATAATGTTGGTGTTTCTATCACTGAATCTACTGCCAAAAGTGTAGCCGTATCGTCTTCATTGTATTTTTTCCTGGGTTTCTTAACATTTACTACAGATCCAGTTAAATCAAATTTCTGCACAAGTTTGCGCAGTGCTTCGCGCGATACTGCCGTGTTTGGGAATTTTTCGTGAAACATGTCTATAGCGTATCGATAAGATACGTTTCCAATTCCATAACATTTAATCAAATAAATACGTTCTCTGATAGCTAACATTTTGCAAATCCAACGGATAATAACTGACGAATCTACAATTAATGACGTTTTACAGTACAATATTGTTATACGTTACAACAACCTTTGATCGCCAAAATTAAAGGACTTTTTCTATTGAAGCATTTTCATGTTATCTTAATTTGTGGACATTCTGTACATTTAATCTTAGATTTTCCGATGGTTAATTTATCTACTCAACAAGCAGAACTTTTTATAAAGAATGACTTTTTGTCGTAAAATCAATAATAAATTTTTTTTTCCTCTTGTCAACTCCATCCAGGGACACACAGTATATATATATATATATATATATATATATATATATATATAGATAAAATACATTAAAATCGGGTAAGCGGTCTGTCAATTAAAAAACTCCTTTATTAAATAACCCTATATTTCGCAACAAATTTGTTGCTTCTTCTGGGGATACTACAAGATTAATGAGAAAAATATCATAAAATAAATAAGAGTATAAAGCAGTAGTAAAAATACTTACAAAACGTAGAGTTGAAAAATAATAAAATTGACGTACAATAAAAAATAAAAATGATTAGATTTAAAACTGAAAGTAACTATAGAAACAAGCCTTTAAAACCTTTAAAAAACATGTATATGTAAAAGTTAAAACATGAAAAATAAAAAATATAATGCAATATTAATTTAACAATATATGGACCAAATAACAAAACAATTTTAAGATGCTCAATTAACCGTCAAACCGAGTATATTAAAATAAATTATACTTAGTCCATTAGTATCAGATCTATAATTTATGTTATTTGTGTCTCTGTTAATGTGGACCATTTCTAAAAAGGTTCTTTTTTTAAGGTTATTTTCAACGTCTAAGATCTTAACGTCAACAAAATTGAAAGTATGGTCACGATCAAGTGCATGGTCCACCAATGTACAAGATCTCTTTCCAATACGGACATCACTTTTATGCTGAGTGATGCGCTGTTTTAGCCACTGTGATGTCTGACCTATATAAACGCCTCAACAATCCGAACATGCTATCCTGTAGACAACATGACTATTTAAAAAGAAAGGTGTTATGGCTTTGATCTTACTATACACCTTCTTCAAGGTATAGGTGTTGTATTTAGCTATTTTAATGTTATTAAATTGTTTGAAATGTCATACAATTGTATGAGTAAGACCACCAATGTATGGGATTTTTTTGTAAATCACACTGTCTGCAGGAATGTCCTCAGTAGGGCCATCAAAAAAGTTTGAGCTATATATCAATTTATTAAGTATGTGCTTAGGATAGCCATGGTTGACGAAGATGTTGAAAAGTTCTTTAAGATTGTCATTAAGAAAGGCTCCATGACGAATATGTGCTATTCGGTTTCTCATACCTATAATGGTGTTATACTTCTGATTGAGAGGATGATGAGAGTGATAATTAATGAACCGATCAGATGAAGTTGGTTTTCTATACCAATTCAAAATGATACAATTATTATCGTCACGAGTTACTAAAACGTCCAAGAAGGGCACGCTATTGTTATTTTCTTTTTCCACAGTAAATTGTAAATGTTTGTTGTAGCTATTAAAAATTTTAATGTTAGATCTATTTTTTCTTGTGGCACAGAGCAATCTAAATCTAATCATTTTTATTTTTTATTGTACGTCAATTTTATTATTTTTCAACTCTACATTTTGTAAGTATTTTTACTACTGCTTTATACTCTTATTTATTTTATGTTATTTTTCTCATTAATCTTGTAGTATCCCCAGAAGAAGCAACAAATTTGTTGCGAAATATAGGGTTATTTAATAAAGGAGTTTTTTAATTGACAGACCGCTTACCGGATTTTAATTTATTTTATCAATATATTACGGTCGATAATGTCGTTTAAATTAATTATATATATATATATATATATATATATATATATAAATATAATATTTTCGTGACCTTGGTATGATATGGTAAACTTAATAAGTCGGCGACTAAAGGTCTGGTTTTTTACTTCAAAGTATATATATTTAAAACAACCCTACATGTTTCGGCAATGATGCCTTTGTCAAGGATATAAAAAATATAAATGACAGAATATAAATGTCAACTAATTTAGTTGCTATGGTTTAAATTATTCAAAGATACATTCCAATAATAATAATAAATCATGCCTTAGTATTCCAAAAAATAGATAGCAAGGTGTGAACATATGTGTTGTTCGCTGCTAGCAGCTTGTATTTCTTTCTGGGTATGAACTTGTGTGTTGGTTGCTGCTGGCAGCTTGCGTTTCTCTCTGGGTGTGTGGTTTTGTATTTGTGTGAGCGCGTAAGTGTAGGGTTTTGTATGTTGGTGCGCTCGTGCGTGTGTTATCCGATCTCTCTAAATTTACGCGACCGGTCAATAAACACATGCACGAGCGCACCAACATACAAAACCCTACACTTACGCGCTTACATAAATACAAAACCACACACCCAGAGAGAGACGCAAGCTGCCAGCAGCAACCAACACACAAGTTCATACCCAGAAAGAAACACAAGCTGCTAGCAGCGAACAACACATATGTTCACACCTTGCTATCTATTTTTTGGAATACTAAGGCATGATTTATTATTATTATTGGAATGTATCTTTGAATAATTTAAACCATAGCAACTAAATTATTTGACATTTATATTCAGTCATTTATATTTTTTATATCCTTGACAAAGGCATCATTGCCGAAACATGTAGGGTTGTTTTTAATATATATACTTTGAAGTAATAAACCAGACCTTTAATCGCCGACTTATTAAGTTTACCATATATATATATATATATATATATATATATATATACAGGCTGATTCATTTTCGGCCCTCACCATGGGGATTTCGCTTATTATTGGAGATAGGGTATAGGTTTCAATTTGGCAAAGTTGTTAAATTTTGTGTTTGTTATAAATCCGTTAAGAAAATAGACCTGTGAAAAATGACCTTCGTTATTAAGAAAAAAACGCGAAAACCCCATTTTCTTCTTTTACCTGTAGCACCGACATTTGGCCTTATAGAGAAAAAATAAAAACACATCCTTGTGGCCATTTCTAAACCTCTATCCAGTGGTGTACTCTAAATTTTTATACGACGTTTCGTTTCTTTCTGGCCATCCATCAACTATCTAATTTCTTATAGGCGCCATATTGGATTTAGACATCTTCGGAAAGAGTTTTTTTTCTGATTTCAACCATGTACCATATGCTGTCTAAAGTTTTTGACATTTTGTTTTATTTGAAAGAATAAATTATAAGATTTTCTATCCTTCCCATTAACCAATTACAATATTCTAGCCTTCTCAAATTATCTCCAGGCAGTAAAGAGTGACTAACATGGATCCTGTATGGTGTAAACCTACTTTTATGTAAAGTTCTCCAAACTCTGGACTGGCACAAATTTAATTCTGACGCTACTTCGCGTGTAGAAATTGATGGATTATTATTTATCTATAAAAATACAAGATTAACATGAAATTTGAAAACACGCTTTTAATTTACCATTTGTAAAATATCTTGTCGATTTTCACTTAAATTCCTGTTATCTTGACCATTACGCGGCTTAGTAAACGATCCATTCTCGACCAAATTTCTGTCGAGATTTAGAAAAATGGTACGCTGAGGCTGTTGTCGTTCTGGATATAATTGTAGATATCTTGTACTCGCTACTGTTGAATTTCGGTTCGAAGAATAAAAAATACTTATCATATCTCGTTTCTCTTCGTTAGTGTCTGACATTTTTGTATTATTAATGAACAATAAATGAAATGTTTGACAGATTGAAATTCCATGGCTACCTCATTTAATCTTATAATTTATACTTTAAAATAAAACCTAATGTAAAAAACTTCAGTCAGCATGTGGTACATGGTTGAAATCAGAAAAAAAAACTCTTTCTGAAGATGTCTAAATCCAATATGGCGCCTATAAGAAATTAGATAGTTGATGATGGCCAGAAAGAAACGAAACGTCGTATAAAAATTTAGAGTACACCACTGGATAGAGGTTTAGAAATGGCCACAAGGATCTGTTTTTATATTTTCTCTACAAGGCCAAATGTCGGTGATACAGGTAAAAGTAGAAAATGGGGTTTTCGCGTTTTTTTTTTTAAATAACGAAGGTCATTTGTCACAGGTCTATTTTCATTACGGATTTATAACAAACACAAAATTTAACAACTTTGCCAAATTTAAACCTATAGTCTATCTCCAATAATAAGAGAGATCCCCATGGTGAGGGCCGAAAATGAATCAGCCTGTATATATATATATATATATATATATGGTAAATCAATTTATTGGCAATTTAAGGTCTGGTTTTACTTCAAAATGTATATATTTCAAACAATACTACATGTTTCGGCAAATGATTTATATTTTATATTCCTTGAAAAAGGCATCATTTGCCGAAACATGTAGGATTGTTTGAAATATATACATTTTGAAGTAAAACCAGACCGTAAATCGCTAACAAATTGAATTTACCATATATATATGTATATATTGGTAAATATATATACATACATATATATATATATATATATATATATATATATATATATATATATATATATATATTCGATGTTAATTCCAGTAAAAAATAACTATGAAAAGAAAAAGAAAATAGTTTTTGACGTTTATAATTTTAAGATAGTTGAGTACATGGATTAACTAATAGAACAATTGTTTATATACACAAACTTGAAAAAGACTAAAAATTATTAAAAGTCAAAACGTCGTATTCATAAATATTTTTTTAATATCACTAAAGATCGGTAAAACAAAAAAAAAAAATTATATACATGTGTTTTCTTTTAGGTTTCTGCGGGTAGTAGTATGTGTTTTAACTGTATTCAGGGTTTTCTTCCGCGTTTCCACTGTTTGGTCTTCGTAAAGACCGGTGCTGGTTTCTGGACGACGTTTCGGTAAAATCACATTTGCCACCTTCAGATCTGCGATAACTGTCTGCTTCTGGTTACTCGTAAACTGTTTACTTCGACCACTTTAGAAAAATTACGAGCTGTGGATAGAGGGCGACAATTTCTAATTTTATTTCTATTACCGAGACAATTTCTAGGCAGTAGAAAGTTTCTTCTTCGACAAAATCAGGTTAAGGATATGTCTGGGTGATTCTACCAAAGGATAAAGATAATATTTATAATAAAGTCAGGAATTCCATTTTGACTCAAAGTCAGCTTGAAGCATATCAAAGTTGGTGAACTCTTTTAAAATAGGAGATGTGAAAATATTGTTGAAACTATTATCAGAAATATCAGCAATTTTTGCATGTATTGATGCAAAATAATCAGGAAACGCATTTCATATATCAGATAGTGAGAAACAAACAATTTTACCATATGGCATTTACTCCATTATTTTGAGAGTTAACGTGTTGTTACTCGACAATCGGTTACTCGACAATCATGCTATAATCTCCTTGTGGTGGAGAAGTTCCGTGGAACATTGTGTGTATTATTGATTTATTATCTTACAATTTATCAAATTTTCCACGTTGGCGAGGTTTAATATTAGGATTATATATGTTACTTCTAATTAGAGTGTGTGTATTTTCGACAATAAGTGGTGGTAGTGATACAACCTTGAGTATTATTTCGACTCTGTACGAGATTTGTTGTATATATCTTTATGCCGCCGTAAGTACTATTTCATAGTTCTACGTTTATTTTAAAAATATCGCAGTTACATACGTCGCGAAAACGACTAATGTCGGACACTGTTAAAAACTTTATAGTAGAAATGCCAGAATTATATTATAATGGCGTCAAAATTCAATACCTACCTTGTAATATTCCATTAAATTGTTGGTCCAAAAGAAATTGTCAACGTCACGTCAATAGCAAATATTATTCTTCTTCGATAAAATGTGGCAAACAACACTATATAAAATTTATATTTAATTTATGTGTTACATTTATTTGATGCAATCTATCGTTTCATTTACTGGACAATGAAGCATTTGTCTCCTTTTGGGACAAATATGCGGACTATAAATTACCAAGTCGGACATCGTTACGAAGTTTAGTAGCATTTGCTCGTGAACATATTGAAAAAATAATGAAATCTGAACTAAAAAATTAAAAATTGTGGTTACGTGTGAACCAACCAGCAGATCTTAAAAAAACATTCTGTGGTTAATGTAATGGTATGTGTATGGTACCACTTCAGTCATCATTTTCTATTCTGCTCGCCTTCAAAAGACTCGAAAATTGTACTGCCGATGAGATTTTAAAGGTGGTGTTGAACTCATCGTAGAAATTTGAACTTTCAATCAAGCAATTTATTGTTTATGAGTGATGGTGTCGCAAACATGCTTTCTTTAGCCGATCTCTTAAAAGACATAGTGGTAATCTCTTACATATAAAGTATAAAATCCATACTTCGAATCTGGTGGCACAAATAATTGGTACATGTTATCCACGAGTAAATGCATTAATTGCTAGTACAAAGGTAGTGTTTCTAATGTTCCTGAAACGTACTCCACAATTTCACAGACGGTACCCCGATATACCTGAGCTACTACAGCTGATTGTTACACGTTGGGGAACATGGTTACAGGCTGCGTCTTACTGCAATAAATATTTTTATGATGTAAAAAAGGTTGTTTTAAAATTCGATCCGAAAGAAGCTGCAGCTATCAAGAAAAGCTAGGTAATATTTCAAGATGCTCAGGTTAAAAGGTGATCTACGAAGTATTCACAACAATTACTTCGGACTAGCCGAGGTAACAGAAAAATTATAAAATGTTTCGAAGTCGCTAGAGGATCCCCTTTAAATTGTGGATGATGTTCAGGCACAGCTATGCACTGTAGAAGCCCAAAAAAGTGAGTGCGTAATAGAAAAATTTAAAAATGTTTTAGACCAAGATTTCAATTTTCTAATATTAAGACAAATTTGTGTAGGTACCTCTAAAGATTCATTAAGTTGTTTCACAGATTATTTGAAATATGCAAATATAACATCACTAGAGATAAAACGGTCGTTTTCGATATTAAGAAACATTTATTCCGTACGTCATACTATCTTGACTGAAAGAACTGTGGAAATATATCTAATAATTGAAATATTTAACAGATATTATCCACTTAGTAATTCCACGGAAGACTTGTTTTATAACAAAATAATTTGAAACATACATGAGTGGGTAAAAACCACACCTATTTGTATAATACAAAAGTATTTTTAATAATATAAAATATTATTAAAAATGGGGTGTGAAGAACACAATACAAGTTATATATTTTACCCACTCATGTATGTTTCAAATTATTTTGTTATATACGCAGTCGGTTCGCCCGACAATTAGTGAAGACACGATAATACAGTTTTTTATAGATATGGTTGTTACCGTCTATAGAAACACTTTGCTTAGTTCGGCAGTTATTATGTAGACAGCGCTGAATATTCTTTCACGCTCTGTCTTAATAATTTCTGGTTGATAGCAAGTTTGGTTGAATGTTTGGTTGAATGTATCTCTTCTCCAGCAGGGGCGTACCTCTGGAGAGGAGATACATTCAGAAATATATAACTTGTATTGTGTTCTTCACACCCCATTTTTAATAATATTTTATATTATTAAAAATACTTGTTTTATAATTTATTTCTCACCATTTATTTAATGTGTAAACTTTTATGCGGCCATCACTTGATATTGAAGCAAATTTGCCAGCCCTCCTTATAATCATAATTTACATTAAGTAACAGTTAACATATATTAGCAGCGAAATACGTATATTTTTAGGAAATAATTTACAACTTAACTCAAGCGTAAAAAAATATTTTTGTGGGAAAAGAAAACCCTTTTACATTCATCTAAATATTTGCGATTTATATATACGAAGAATGAGATTGTGTATTACATAAAATTTCACGCTCAAGTAGATTTTCATCCTAAAAATTTGATTTTTACAGCAATTCTCTATTACCATATTGAGATTGAATGCTTTTATTATATGGACGACGATGAAAAATCCATCGAAACAAGTCGACTGTCCGTAAAAAAGACGCTAAACGATGTTCCATCATAGATTCGAAAATCCGATTTCATATTTATTTTTTATTTTTCTTCTTTATCGCTTATAAAAAACGAACAGGAATTGCTTTTAAGACAATATTAAACTAAAAAGATGTTTATCTTCATTTTTGTTGGAAGAAGGGTAAACGTTTCCAACGATCTTGATGAAGTGCTAAATTGGTTTAGACGAGAAGCAGGTGCAGAGGTTCGTTAAATGTTTTCGGATAACATGTGTGTTAGAATTAGGAATATTTTTCGTTATGGATGGTGTTGTGCGAAAAAATGGTCGAATGAGTAATTCTTTAGATTAGAGAAAATATGTTGCTGTTTGTCATTTCAGTAGTTCACGCTGTAAGTTTTCTATTTCTTAAATTAATAGCAATTAATAAAATGATTATAATAATTGTTTATTTCAAACGGAGTATAGGAAAAATAAAATTACAATTATGTATTGAGATATAACGGGCGGTCAGAAAAATTCAGAGTCAAAGTAATACTTGAAAATTTTAACTCAGGAAGTCATGAGATACAGTTACGGTAGAATGATACATTTACTTAACACAATTTTATTATACAAAAAGGTTTTAAGTATATCAATACGTTATATGCACGTATTACGCATTTGTTACAAATGAAACAGACATGCAATATACATACCTGTAACTGTACACATGGACAATACACCTCGTATTTTCAGCATTTACTTCTGCTTAAGACACGTGTTTCTGCCATCTATAGGCGTCGTCAGTCAAGCTAGTGAAGCAATGTATACAAATGATACAAATCTTTTAAGAACAGATTTGTATCTGTATATACATTTAACTGAAATCGCCTACAAGATATAGCAAATTTCGTCCTATAAGGTGTCACTAATTTAATAAGTGACATCTGACGGACGAAAGAGACTATGCCGAAAAAGGCGACCTTTCGCTTGACTAGCTATGCTAGTACAAAAGCGAAAAAAATACGTGTAGTCCATTAACACGAGCCAGATGGCGGTAAATATACAAAAAGGTTTTAAGTATATTAATACGTTATATGCACGTATTACGCATTTGTTACAAATGAAACAGATATGCGATATACATATATGTAATTGTACACATGGACAATACACCTCGTATTTTCAGCATTTACTTCTGCTTAAGACACGTGTTTCTGACATCTATAGGCGTCGTTAGTCAAGCTAGTGAAGCAATGTATACAAATGATACAAATCTTTTAAGAACAGATTTGTATCTGTATATACATATCACTGAAATCGCCTACAAGATATAGCAAATTTCGTCCTATAAGGTGGCACTAATTTAATAAGTGACATCTGACGGACGAAAGAGACTATGCCGAAAAAGGCGACCCTTCGCTTGACTAGCTATGCTAGTACAAAAGCGAAAAAAATACGTGTAGTCCATTAACACGTATATTGCATGTCTGTTTCATTTGTAACAAATGCGTACTACGTGCATATAACGTATTGATATACTTAAAACCTTTTTGTATATTTACCGCCATCTGGCTCGTGTTAATGGACTACATATATTTTTTTCGCTTTTGTACTAGCATAGCTAGTCAAGCGAAAGGTCGCCTTTTTCGGCATAGTCTCTTTCGTCCGTCAGTTGTCACTTATTAAATTAGTGCCACCTTATAGGACGAAATTTGCTATATCTTGTAGGCGATTTCAGAAATGTATATACAGATACAAATCTGTTATTAAAAGATTTGTATCATTTGTATATATTGCTTCACTAGCTTGACTGACGACGCCTATAGATGGCAGAAACACGTGTTTTAAGCAGAAGTAAATGCTGAAAATACGAGGTGTATTGTCGATGTGTACAGTTACAGATATGTATATTGCATGTCTGTTTCATTTGTAACAATTTTATTAATTAACATATACGCAAATGTCAGTTTATGTCAAAAGATATTCCATTAAAATGACATATTAGTTAATAGAAATTAGTCAAGTAATCAATTTAGAAGGTAAGAATAATTAATTTGCAAATTCAAAATTAAGCGTTTTAATATTTTGGAGAATTCTTGCTGAACAATAACACCTCTTCGTGCGACACCTTACTTTGGAAGAAATTACATAATCCGATTCATATGAAGCTTGTCTATTCTGTGGTAAACTGGCGGACAAAAAAACTGTCCTACTCATTTTGACGTTTCACAACATTTTAACAAAATTAAAACGTTGTGAATCAGTTTTTAAGTTTTGAAGGTTATTGAGATGCAAAATGTCAATGTAGGTAGAGTATTGCCATATAGATCTATTTAAAAATTTTATTTATAACCTATAACAATTCATATGCTATTTTTGAGAGATCGATAACCCATTTTACAATGCAAAAAATTAGTCGGACAGTTTTTTTGTCCACCAGTTGGTTGCAAAAAAAAAAAACGGAAAATGTCATGGAATAAAAATGTCAGATTTTTATAATTTTCCATAAGTTGAAAATGGCTTATTTCTAAAAAAGTTATGTTAGAACTGACAATAAAATAAACTTGACAACTTGACGCAGGCATCAAACTATGTGAGCCGCTAGTTTTTTAAATGAAATCGTAAATATAATGTTAATCCTCGTCGCGTTGCCTAAAATCAAGAGCAAAATCACCCAGAGCATCTACTAACGTATATATAATAATACAAAGGTATTTTTAATAATATAAAATATTACTAAAAATCTGGTGTGAAGAACACAAATGCAGGTTCACTATTAATATTTTCTGTGAACGTGTCCGAATATATCCTATCCCCAGAGACGTATTTCGCTTTTCTACAAGCTCATCGGTACGCCCCTGCTGGAGAAAGGATATTTCCAGACACATTCACAGAAAAGAACCACCTCGTCCTATCACCGTAATTATCCAGACCGAGCGCAGAAGTAAATTCGGCGCTACCTGTTGTCAGACAGCCGAAGTACCTCGCATACCGTCCACATAATTAATGTGAAGTAACGACGCCCTTCCAAAGGTTAGCACAGCCAATCTCTCTAGAAAACTGCATTTTGTTTGTGCCTTCACTCATACTACGGCTTAACCGCATGTGTAATGTATAAGAATAATTGAAACATACATGAGTAGGTAAACCCCACCAGTTTTGTATATTACAAAGGTATTTTTAATAATATAAAATATTACTAAAAATCTGGTGTGAAGAACACAAATGCAGGTTCACTATTAATATTTTCTGTGAACGTGTCCGAATATATCCTATCCCCAGAGACGTAGATACGTATTTCGCTTTTCTACAAGCTCATCGGTACGCCCCTGTACCGATGAGCTTGTAGAAAAGCGAAATACGTATCTACGTCTCTGGGGATAGGATATATTCGGACACGTTCACAGAAAATATTAATAGTGAACCTGCATTTGTGTTCTTCAAACCAGATTTTTAGTAATATTTTATATTATTAAAAATACCTTTGTATTATACAAAACTGGTGGGGTTTACCTACTCATGTATGTTTCAATTATTCTGATATATATAATAAAGTCAATAATTTAAAAACAACTTAACAAATTAACGATTACCAATATTTGGTCATAGCTCCGTTTCTTTCAATAACCAAATGCAGACGTATAGTCATTGAATTAATTAGGCTTTGACAATATACCACTGTTAAATTATGCCACCCATCTATTATTGCATTTATCAGATCTTGACGATTTTGAGGAAAACAATTACTATTTTCCTCACCAGATTCACATAGATTTTATCTAAAATAGTCGACAAGAACCGCGTCTTCTTGCTTTGTAGAGACTTTAGGGCGAGCAGATTCTGCTTTCTTTTAATAGTCATATCTTGTTCCCAGTTTTTTTAATTCTAAAGACTGTTTTAAAACTTACGTTCATGTCTAAAGCTATTTGTGACCCTCTTCTATTTTGCAATTAATTTTCACCTTTTCATGCTCATTTAAATGGTGCAGCATTTTGATAAAACGCAGTTTAATGCAATTTATCTTTAACAGATAATTTCAATATAAAAAAAATGACAAATGTCATACCCAGTCCAGTTTAATATATAACAAATTTATTGTAGTCAATTTTATTACACAGAACTGTACATAGCATGTATGAAATTGAAAATAAAGTTGTCTTTTCAACTCAGAGTTGCTTAAGACGTAAATAAAGACGATTTTTATTACCTACCGCATTTTCAGGCTTTAAATTATGTAAATTATTACGTACATCGATGTTTCCGGTTTAACCGAATTTTCGCTTAACCGTAACCTACTTGGTTCCATCAAATTCAGTTAAACGGGACTCTAGTGCAAAATTCTCACAAATCTTCTCAATCACAAGCAAAATTCTTAGTACAGGGTTTTTCGGTTGCCTTTCACGATTTGTCATTTGTGATTCATTATTTATCAAATGACATTCACTCTTTTATTTGTCTTTCACCATTTGTCATTTGTATTTCACAATTATTCAAATGATATTCACATTTGTCAAATGAATTTCATCTTTTGTCAAAATAATTTCATGAACTGTCATTACTGTAACATGGAGCGTGTGAGAAGGCGAAATGCGAAAATTAGTAACGAAGTGCGCGCATTAATTATTAACTCCATGAATCAGGGAAAATCTTCTATTGATGTGGGAATACAGTTTAATGTGCTAATACAGTGCGTAAAATTTATGCAAAAACTGTGCAAACGGGACAGATACATACCTCCAGGTCACAGAAAGCAAAATCTTAATGAAGCTCAAAAGGAACGAATATGTGATTGGATTGACGAGGATTGTACTCTTACACTTAGTGATTTGCAAGCAAAAAGTCTTTGCCAATGGCCCGACATGCAAATATCTACATCAAGAATTAATAGGGCTTTAAAAGAATTCCATTATTCTATGAAAAGAGTGACGTGCATACCAGAAAGAAGAAATACACCAGCTATAATACGAAATCGTTTTGATTATGCAATTGAATACAACAGAATTATGCATGAGAGAGACAAAATTTTTTTCATTGATGAATTTGGTATAAATGTTTACTCAAGAGTGTCCTCTGGTAGATCTGCCAAAAATACTCCAGCATGTTTATGTAAAGCCCAAGTTAGAGGACGAAATTATTCAATTGTAGCTGGAATGAATTTTAAGTCGTTATATTTATTTCAAATACAGGATAGAACATACAACGCGGAACATTTTTCAGAGTATCTGTTAAATTTTATTAATCATTTTCGTGATGATAATATCGTAGGAGCTTATCTTATAATGGACAATGTTCGCTTTCACAAAAATGCTGAAGTACTAAATCTTATTCAAGCTCATGGCCACCATGCTGTATTTATTCCGGCGTATAGCCCATTCTTGAATCCAATTGAGGAATTATTTAGTCAATGGAAAAATTACATCAAGAGATCACAACCAAGAAATGCGGATGAGCTATATCAATCCATCCACAGAGTATCAGAAAATATCACTCACGAACACTGCCTTCACTACATACAACATATGGAGTCCTACTTAGGCGATTGTTTACGAAGAATCGAAATTCTTTCGTAAATTGTACTTGAATGTTTAAGAATTTCATTACTTATTGTCTATTTTACATAATAAGTTTCGTTGGTTCCTAATAAATATACATGATTTCGATTGCTTTCTATTATTTTATTTGCATAAGAACAGAGAAAATCATTTGACAAATAGTGAAACAGTTTTGATAAAAGGGAATTACAATTGACACAAATTTGACAGTTGGTAAAGTCATTTGATAAATAATGAACCACAAATGACAAATCGTGAAAGGCAACCGAAAAACCCTGTAACTTAGGATCACTTCAAACTTAGTTCTTCATCGTGTACGTTCGTCCTGCCTTCATCAATTTGTATACATCATCTTCTTATCATTTATTCATTAATTGCATTTTCGTCATAAACTTCGCAAATTTGTACGAAAAATTTCTGCAGACTTCGCATATCATACATTTAAAAACCGTAACTCACAACTAGATTTGTATAATTTTTATTCATATTAACACAACATGACGAGTCAAAATTAATGACATACTAACAATTTGACGTTGACAACCCTCCTATATAGTACTATATACTAACTAAGTTATTTAGAGCAGGACGAAGTTATTTAGAGCAGGTTTGCATCATTAGCGCAATTCTCTTAAAACATAGCCACGATCGAAACTTCGTTCGTGAATATACCTCGTATATCCGAATAAAAGTGGCACCTAAATGTACCTAAATTTTTGACATCATTATGTAAAAGTACTTCTAATAAGAAAATATAATTAATGGTGCGAGTTACTCTCACCAGATGATGTGAATATTGGAGGAACAACATGCCGCATTACAACGATGTCAGGCTGAGTAAGAAAGGCGATTACTGCCTTTATAAATCTCTAAAATTTATAATCCTATTAAAAGCGACCAAATTGTGGAGGAGTTTGACAGTGATATATATGAAAAGTTATCTCGAAACTACATCATAAAATTGTAGGTAGGCGAAGACGCAAAATATTATAAAAAAATTATTTTTTCACTTATAAACCCATTAACAATAATTTACCATGGTAATTAATATATATTAAAATTTCAAACGAGTTATAAATTAAGGAGTTTCTTCAGTTATTTAAAAAATTTTTAAATAAATCTTTTATTATTATTAACAATAAAAGGATAACAGTATTTATTCATGTTATACTGTGATTGAGTTTTTGTGCTCACATTTAAGTTTGTGTATTATTGTCCAGTAAGATCCTCAATTTTGTTATAACAAGTGTTCATTTGAAAAGTCAGTCTAGTAGCATGCGATTTACTGAGAATATTTTGAAGTATGTCGTAAATTAAAATTTACTACTTAACCTACGAAGTCGTATATTTTGACAGTTTCATACATACAAATAAATAACAAATAATAGGTATTTATTGAAAACTATAACAAATGTTGAAAATGTTGTCCTTCAAGATCAATGCATTTTAAAATCCTCCGTTCAAAATTTCTGATGATATTCTGCAACATCACTGGATTGTTATTAATTTCCATTCATTTCTGTTCGATTCTCTGTAGCATATCATTCAAATTCAATATAGGTGTTCGAAATATGTTATTTTTTAGATAAGGCCACAGAAAGAAGTCGCAAGGTGTTAAATCTCATGAACGTGCAGGCCAGGCAATTTCAGTATTTCGACTAATTATACGCTCATTAAAAAATTATCTTAAATAATCCAAAGATTCTGCAGTACAGCAACAAGGTGCTCCGTCTTGTTGGAAATATGCATTTTGTAGTTCATCATCATACAACTGATTGACAACTGGTTGTAAAATTTCCGTACGGTACATTTGAGCAGTTAACGTTCCCTGAAAAAATATTGGTCCAATGATTCGCCTTTGGGTTATCGCTGACCAAACACCAATTTTCTCTGGATGTAGCGATTCTTCATTAATTACATGTGGATTTTCACTACTCTAAATTCTTGTATTTTGTGAATTTAGGTATCCCGTTTTATAAAACCATGCTTCATCAGTAAAGATGACTCTTTGCGAAAGTTTTCCATTTTTGTTCATATTTACAAACCAATTACAAAACTGTAGTCTACCTAGGTAATCAATTTCTAACAATTCTTGTACTGCTGTTATACGGTATGGATAAAGTTGCACATCTTTTTTTAATAACTTGTGAGTTGTACCACCAGAAAGGTTTATTTGTTGACTCAAATGTCGAACAGATGTTTGTGGTTCATTTTCCATTATTTCTTCAACACGATTGACAACTTGAGGTGTACGTTTCTTAACTTGAAATTCTACCATGCAATCTTGAACTGAATAAACCCATAAACCATCAATTTTATTACCACTTCGAAAATAAGCCTGGACTAAAAAAATTTTATGTTCTAAAGTGAAAGCTATTTTAAAACTGAGAAGCAATTTATTTAAACCAGAATCGACGCACGATTATTTTATCCACTAACTGATATTTGTGATTGACATTATCAAATGTCATTTGGATTTACTAATATATACTAATATATATGCGTCTTATTCTATCAAAATTTCAAAGTAACCTAGATTGACTTTTCAAATGAACACACGTTAGACAATTTAAAGCGTTTTAGCAAAATGACTCTTTTCTCCTAATAAATCATGAAAAAGTAGATGTTCTTGCGTGAATATCTTGCTCAAGTCTTTACCCCATTTCAATCTACTACTATAGACATACAACTCTTCTTTGCGGTGTGTGTATAGCAGTCCTCAGGACTGTTTACAGTGCATATGTGTAACGTGTTCCATGGCTTTATCACTATACCTCCTTCGCAGTAAGAGGGTAGAAATGCTGTTTTGACTTTCCCTTCCTCGACATTTAATGGTAATCGAAGAGGATATCGGTCCCGAAAAAACGACGTTTCACATGCATTGAAATGGGCAGACATGTGCTCTTCCAAATTAAAACAGACCGAGATCCTTTAACATTATATTTTGCACATGATCACTGATGCATCATGGTTCATTAGAAATAACGAACTCGAATCTGACCTACTGTTGAACACACTCGAAGACCATATCAGGGGACTAGCGAGGGACACATGGAACGCCCTGGTCTCTCGGCTCCAAGGGATGAAGAAAGACGACAGAGACCGAAACTGGGTCCAACATCTATTGTGAAGATGGATGAGGATAGAGAATCCTAAACGAAATATTAGCTCGGCGAGCGGGTGCCACTAAAAAATCTGAATCTATATACAATCGTCTACATCTGAGAGTGCCCGAGGTTAAGTGAGATTAAGAGACTTAAGAACTATGTTTGCGCCCTGGAAGAAGAGAAAGACTTGATTTTAATGATTTACTTTTGTAGTCGATACAGACGCAAATCCACAAGACTCATTAGATGCTTAGACTTACTACAAGCTTGGTTAGATTCATGGGGAATATAAATGAACAGTACCCAAAGTATATTCACTACAAAATTACCCTTCTGATTATACGTTACCCTTAACACTAAACCTATACCAATTAAAAGGGTCTAGTAAATCCAAAAACATCAAAATCTTAGAGACATTTTAATTAAAAACATATACTAGAAAATAGCTCTTGGTTTATCATCCACCAGATTTTATAATAAGACTGGTATTTTATATATTAATCATGTGACCACGTTTAACTCAGAAAAAGTAGAGACTGTACTGAACGTTATAAAAGTACATTAGTTGTCAACCTGTAGATCTATCAGATAGTAAATAAAAGATTGAAAGGCAATGGCCAGAAGATCTCGTTAAGTTACTAGCGATCCAAAGGAGGATGCCCAGTTTAAATCACATATCAACGAAAACTTAACATTTACTTATTATCTTATTATAAACCTAAGTAGGTGGTAAATTTAGAAATTACAAAAAAATGTACTATACGAATTTTGAAGTTGGTTTTTACAGGTTTTTTGTTTTTTAAATTCGAATATGTTTTTCTATTGTAGACAGTAAATTGTATTTATTTTCAACTTAATTCTCAAAAAGTTCAACGAAGGTTTTTCGAGTTTCTCCCTTTTAAAGCAAATGGTTTATATCTTCGACTAAACTGGGATTACGATATTATATTGAAGGAACACGGCATAAATGCTTTGTGCGATCGACGCGGATTTATAAAGCATGTTTTATCTAGAAGATTATCAACGAAGTGATAGTGTTTAATTACTTATATTTCTATATATCGCAAATTATTTCCAAGTCCTCTCCTACAATTAGCGTACCAGTTTGCTTCGTAGATTTTAGTTATTTAATATGTGTCGAGCGGGCTATGTATGACATTATGCTGATGTTTTCAATAATTCTACTGATGACATCATTTTATTATATTTTGTATATTTGTTTGTACTACTTCCTTTCATTATAATATTTTGCAAATCTATGTACTATTTTATATGAGCTGCCCTAAACTCGTCCCTAAGCAGGTACTATCTAATGTCTGCTACATTATTTCGCCCCCATGCTAATTACGGTGTTTTAATCCTTTACCTTAATTTGTCCCCGGACAAGAGATTAAGAAATTTATACTTCCTAGGAAATATAAATACAAAGTTGTCCTGCAAATACAAATTAAATTCAAATTTACACAAATCTACCATATATACTATATACTTATAATTAGAGCAGACCAATTTCCGTGCGCGCCAAGTGCGCCGATGTGAGGATGATTGTATTGCATCAGAACTAATAAAAAGCATTCAGTATGTGTTTGGTACTTGTTTAGACTGCATGTAAGTGTAAGCATACGTAGTAAAATGTCGTCGACACATAAATCGAGAAAACGACCGTTGTCAGACGAAGTGAATAAGTTTATTATGGATTTCCCGGACTTAATATACGATGGTTCAAAAATTAAATGTTTAGTGAGCAATACATATCTAATGTGTTGGTCAAAAACACATTGTAAAGAACACGTAAGCAGTTCGAAGCATAATACTAACAAAATTAATCGACATCAGTTTATACATGAACTATGTGTAACTATGATTGTGTGTACATTGCCGTTTACCTTGTTAAGTGATGATTCATTTATTTCATTTTGGAATAAATACGCGAATCAAACATTACAGAGCACGACAACGTTACGAAGGAATTTACCATCGGTGTGTAAACAGGTTCAAAATAAAATCAAAGCCGAACTGAAAAATAAAAAACTGTGGTTATGTATGGACGAAACAACTGACAGCAAAAAACAATCTGTAGTTAATGTGATGGCGCGTAATATGGAACCACATCAACCAACGTCTTCAATTTTATTAGCATCCAGACGACTAGAACAATAAAGAAAATTTCAGAGGTGCTATTAGATACTTTGGAAAAATTTAAACTTTCGAAAGACCAAGTATTAATGTTTATGACCGATGGTGCCGCAACCATGAGTTCTGTAGGCGGGTCTCTTAGAAAATATTGTCCTAACTTGTTACATATTACTTGTAAACTCCATGGTCTACACCTGGTGGCAGAACAGGTTCGTAGATGTTATTCAGAGGTAGATGCTTTAATATCGAGTCCAAAGGCAGTATTCCTGAAATCTCCAAAACGTATTCGGAAATTTCACGAATTGTGTCCCCATACCCCTGAGCCACCACAGCCGATTCTGACACGTTGGGGTACATGGTTACGGGCGGGGTTTTACTATCATGAACATTTTGAAAAAATTAAGGGCGTGGTTTTATCATTCGATCCGAAAGAACGTGCAGCTATCAATACAAGCCAGAAAAAATTTCAAGATGCCCAGATTAAAATGGATTTACAAAGTATTCGTGAGAATTACTTGGGACTAGAAGAAGCAATAACAAAATTAGGAAATTCGTCGCTGTCGTTAGAGGAATCACTGCAAATCGTTAAAGATGTTCACGCACAACTGTGTGCTGTAGAAGACGCAAAAAGTGAAAGTGTTCTAATTAAATTTGAAAGTGTTTTAGACAGAAATGCAGATTTTGACACCTTAACACGTATTTGTGAGGGCACGTCTACAGATGCGTTAAGTTGCTTAAAAAAGTATTTTGATTATGCGAATATAACATCACTAGATGTAGAACGCTCGTTTTCCGAATATAAACATATTTTTTCCTCACGGCGGACATGTTTTTCAGAAATAACCTTAGAACGCACCTGATGTTGAACATATACAATCTAGTTTCTCCAGTTTGTCAATCCTTGGAAGACGCTTAAAACTGTAAGTGCTTTTTTAAATCCTCTGTCGTGCACACAAACACTGATTTCATACATTTTCCATTTTATTTATAGGTACATACAACGCTGCTATAATATGTACGATTCTTATTTTTCGTGTGTTTATGCATATTACGTTAATAGCAGAAAACCAAATGTATATTTAATTATTTCTGATAGAATAAATGTCTCTACTCCTATACTTATATCGATAACAAGCTCATGTTGCGTCCCTATTCTATCGCATATTCTAATATATTACGAATTACACTCCCATACCGGCGCTCATGGCGCGCACGGAAATTGGTCTGCTCTACTTATAATTCATCAGTCTGAAATAACATTCCTTGCTAAGAAGTGCTTTTTATTTGTGAGAAAGCATGGGAAGCTTCGTCAGTTTGAGTGAACGTGGAAATCAAGTGCTAATTGTAGATTCTGTAAAATTTACCAAACACAAATTCTTAAAAATTGGTGAAATATGTTGGCGATGTTCGAATCGCTCTTGTAAGGCAAAAGTTTATACTGTGGGTGCAGAAAATTTAATTGTGCGCAATGAAATAGAACATAATCATGAAAAGAATCTGAAGAAAGTAAACAGACAGATACTGAGTGCTAGTGTAAAGCAACCGATGATATTTGTAGGAAGCCTTTAAAAATAATACATTCAGTTCTAAAAGAAAATACTGGTCATTTCAGTACAATCTCCGTTCAAGACATTCATTACATTCGCAACAATCTATATAATAAAAGAAGCAAATCCCTTACAGAAAAATAGGGCAGAAGTTACTAAATGTGTTACAACATTGAATATTACGACACTGAAAAAAGAGAATTTTGTCTTTATCATCGACGAAGTTGAAGAAATTGTCGTATTCACGTGCCTAACAAATGTGACTGTTTTATGCAATAGTGAAAGAGTATATGTCGACGGTACATTCAGTTACTGTCCCGATCATTTTCTGCAGTTATTGACACTGAATATATTACAAATGGGTATTATATCCCACTAGCATTTTGCTTACTGCCCAATAAAAAGGAGTATTCTTATAAAATACTTTTTAATCTGTTGCGAAAAAAGTGTCATAGTTTGGGTTTAAATCTGAACTCAAAAGTCATCGTAGCGGTTTTGAAATTGCAACCACAATGCCATAAAAGCGGAGTTTCCAGATTCCAAAGTTATAGGCTGCAGATTCCATTTAGCACAGGCATGGTTCCGAAAAATTTAAAATATGAGTCTTGCTCCTTATTATAGGAACGAAACCAGTGAAATTGGAAAGTGGCTGGGCTATATATTTGGTTTGCCATTTTTAAATCCATGGGAAGTAGGCGATTGTTATGTTTTTGATTTTTCGGAAATACAACCTCAAGATGAACGTTTATCATGCTTTTCCGATTATTTGGTTGACATAAAATTATATAAAAATTCAAAGTTTATCTGAATGTGCAAGAATACGAGATCCAGTCGTGCGGAGACGTTACTAGAAAAATCGATAAAATATGTTTTGCGGCGCTTATTACTGAGTTTTTCATTTCTTGCATAAATAAATATTTTATCTATAGATTTTAAATAAGTATATGGGTGATTTATACTGCGATAAAGTCGTGGACGAATTCATGAAGCTATTTTTGTGGACCTACTCTTCTCGGGGACAAGTTTATGTATATTTTTTCAGGTACGAGTTTAACTAATTACTTAATTTTATTTCTGGGGACGAGTTTAGGTACGTCCATTTTATATAAATACTCAATTTGTTTTGCCCTATTATAGAAAAACTAGACAATAAATTATTATCCAATTTAGAAAATGAAATGATTTTTAACCATTTCAATATTAAATAGGGAGAATTAAGCGTTTTAAATAAATATATCCCAAAGAAGAAACTGTATGTATTTTATTTCCTCGCAAAAAAGTTTTATCTCTTCGTTAAACTTGCTTTCCTTTTTAATTTACTGACACTCGACTTTATATTTCGTTAACATTTAATTAATCTCTTGTTTACTTAGTGAAAACAATTTTACTATAACCTACTTGACTTAAACAGCTTTATAATTGCCCCTCATAAATGCGGTATTATTTTTGCAAATATTACCTACCATCTCGTTATAAAACGTTCTTTCAAGTGTTGTTTTAATGTTCAACATAGTCTCTCAGTATCGTGTTTGGTTAGACCTTACTTGTCAATGTTTATCTTCATGACCTTCTTAAACGAGATCTCGAAAGAATTTGTTTTAGATGTTTTTTCACTTTTTCTCTTCTCTTATTTTATGTTGATATTTGGCGGCTACTTTACGTCTCTCCTTGTTATACAGGGTCTTTGAAAGTAAAAGATATATATAAATGTATAAAAAATTGATATTTCGATATCTTTCAGCAGTTATGGTTTGATTTAAAAATATAGACCCAATAATTCGTCTTCTTGAAACTGCTAGTCAGACGCCTATTTTTTGTGGATGTAGCGTAGTTTTCACACATTTATAAGGGTTTCCTGAAGACCAAATTCTCATATTTTGCTTGTTTAAATATCCTGAAAGATGGAACCAAGGCTCAACCGAAAAGAAGCATATACGAGGATGTCATTATTATTTATGTGATTCAAACACCATAGACAATTCTGTGTTCTCGTAACAAAATCAAGCTGTTGGCGATTCGAAACTGCATGAATTTTATATGGAAACAACTTTAAGTCCTTTTTAAAAATAATATGACATGTTCTCACTGGCCAACGAACTTGTGATAGTTTTGCGATTGATTTTGTGGGTTAGTTAATGAGTTGTCCATACGACGTCGAATATCCTGTATGCAATTTGCTGTTCGTTCTTTAGGTGCTCCACCGCCAGGTTTACGAGTTATTGCCAATGCTTCGCCAAATTTAATAGCACAAGCTTGAATATGTTTTTGCAGTTGTGGGCAGATTAGCGGAAATCCTGTAAGCCCTGATAAATGGAATAAACTCAACGTTCATTTTCTAATTTTTATCCAGTTCTACAGTAACTTTGAATAATACATATTTTATGTTGTAACTCTAACATTATAATAAAATAATTTGAAAAATGTAAGAGTTATAATTTGAATTTATGTATGACAACTGTCAAAATTAAACATTTTCTAAAGTGTGGCATGTGCACCAATCTTATGTTACTTAATTACTTAAAAACACCCTACTATAACGAGGAAGGTTTTTGAAGGAACGTTATTATCCTGAAATTAGCACCTAATATCTATTATACATCTATTCAGCTGCTATATTGAATTTCAGTCACTCAATTATTGATGGTTTTGATCCTTGAAAAACAAAGGAAGCATTTTTTCTAAAAATATTTGAAAAATTAGTCTTCATTTCTGTCTTATTGAAAACACACAGTGAAAAGACAATCAGCGAAGGCCAGTTTGCCAGGTGCAACATTTTTTCACTGCTCTCTTCTCTCTGGTATCACAAACTTCATAAAAGTCTAATCTCTTTGTTTATTACAGTTATTACTACTTTTATCATCTTTACTTCCCATTGCTTACGCTGTGGTATTTGTAAAAATTTAAAAAAAAACTATTTCAATTTGTTTGTACACTATTAATATAAAAACAATAATAATGATATATTCAGGGACTTTGGATGGTATTGCTAATAACACAGGCTTGCATAAAATTTGTGATGACGTGATTTTTGTTTGTTAAGCTCAGTTTTTATATAGCAATAACTAATTAAAATACAGTTGGTCTCTACTACCCACAGATTTTTGTTTGCACAAAAGAAAAAGAAAAAAGTATAAAAAAAAACTTATAATAGGCGTTTTAATACATTTTAAAATGAATGTACTACCTCAAATTCTAGGTATTAACCCAAAAATGATTTTCTGTTGTGGTTTTAAAGAAATTTGTTAAGTAGGCTCTCATTACCTGATGTAAATCTTTTATTACATGTATTAATTTTGGACAAGATTTCCGGGAATTTTTACCTGCTAAATCCTATTTATTATGCTTTCACTTTATTAGTACTGCGAAGAAGGATTTAAAGTTTATCACTCCAAACAAAATGTATGTTTTAATGTCATTTACTTCATTATAGCTTTGAGTGTCGATCAGTAAACAAGTAAAATTAATTTGTCTTTAGTGTTGTTCGTGGTATTTGATACATTAACATTGCTTAAAAATATGTCTAGCCGGTGTTGCAAATACAAGACAGATGATTTCTGTTATATTTGTGGATATTTCGTCTTGAAAAAGTTTAAGAGACCAATTTGTGAATTTGTGAAAAATGCATATTATGCTTATTTCAAAATCAAATTAGGAGTTCAAGATAAAGATTGGGCACCGCACGTTGGTTGTAAGGTATGTGAAGAAGGTTTAAGACATTGGACCAAAGGGAATAGAAAAAGCCTTCCTTTTGGAATACCGATGGTTTGGAGAGAACCGCAAAATCATCATGAAGATTGCTACTTTTGTCTTTGTGATATTAAGGGGCATAATAGAAAAACTTTAAAAAACATATTTTGTACCCAAACAATATTAAATCAGCTACCAGACCAGTTCCTCACAGTGATCATGTACCTATACCTATACCCCCCAAAGTACTACAAGAAGATATTGAAACCTCTTCAACTTCCGGCTCCGTACAGATGGATAGTGATTTTGAACCATCAACCTCAGGTCAAAACCAACCTCAGCTATTTTCACAAGCCGAACTGAATGATTTAGTAAGAGATTTGCGACTTTCAAAAGATCTTTCTGAAGTACTGGGGTCTAGGTTGAAACAAAAAAAATTGCTTGCCCCAGAAACTACCTTCTCTTGGTATAGAAATCGTGAGGTTGGATTTGTAAAATATTTTGCACAAAACGGACCACTCGTGTACTGCCGCAATTGCTGATCTACTTACTTTCTTCGGAGCTCCTGAGTACACACCTTCTGACTGGAGACTTTTCATCGACGAAAAAGGAGCCTTAAAGCTGTTCTTTTACATAATGGCAATGTTTTTGCTTCTGTTCCGGTCGGCCATTCTGTTCATTTAAAGGAAAACTATGCAAATTTACACGAATTACTTTTAAGAATACAATATGAAAATCACAACTGGGAAGTCTGTGGAGATTTAAAAATTTTAGGCCTTCTCTTGGGTCAGCAGTCTGGATATACTAAATTTCCATGTTTCATGTGCGAGTGGGATAGCAGAAATCGAGAACAGCATTGGATAAAAAGAGACTGACCACAAAGGGTGACTTTAACACCTGGAACCAAAAATGTAATTCGCCAAAGTCTTATTGACCCTCAAAAAGTGTTACTTCCACCGCTTCACATAAAACTTGGACTTATGAAACAATTTGTTAAGGCATTAAACAAAGAAGGAAATTGTTTTAAATATTTGTGTAAAACATTTCCGACTCTGTCAGAGGCAAAATTAAAGGAGGGAATCTTTGTAGGCCCGCAGATTAGGAGCTTGGTGAAAGATCAAGAATTTGAAAATGTGATCGAAGATAAGGAAAAACATGCATGGCATGCTTTTAACGAAGTTGTACATAAATTTCTACGGAATTATAAAGACACAAACTATGTTAAGATCGTTTAAAATATGCTGGAAAAATTCAGGATTCTTGGTTGCAATATGAGCACAAAAATTCACTTTTTTACATTCCCATTTGGACTATTTCCCAGAAAACCTTGGGGACGTGAGTGAAGAGCAAGGAGAAAGATTTCACCAGGATATTAAAGAGATGGAAAAAATATACCAAGGGCGCTGGGTCGCAAAAATGATGGCCGATTACTGTTGGACATTGAGAAGAGATCTTCCTTTAGCTGAATATGATAGAAAAACAACCAAACGAAGCTTTTCTGAAAAACGAAAACGTTTTTTTCAGAAGCATAAAGAATAAATAACTATTTCTAATAGTTTCTATGTGTATATTTTTGTATTTTTTTTAATATAATATAAAACTAGCTTATAAATGAAATAAATCGTGTTTTTTCTATATTTTTTTATTTTACTAAAAATAAAAGCAGATTTGAAATCAGCGCTACCCAATTACTAGAAAACAGTTAAAATTTTTAAATCAACTTTCAAAGTGTTGAAAAATGCAGGCCTGTGTAATTAGGGATTATGAGAGCTAATACAGTAAGACTCCGCTAACTAATATAATAATAATTAGTATTATTGCTATAATTACTCTTTCATAGTGCAAATTGTAGTCTATTACTAGAACATTTTTTATAAATAGGAAATTTTAAAAAGCAAACTGGTTATTAAATCCTTAAAACGACTGTATATGTCGTTAAAAGAAAATAAAAAAAGAATCGAATTACCATGCATCAGAATGCGTTTACAGGAAAAAATACTATAACATGTAAACACACATATCGTATGAATTAATCTAAAGTGGTTCAGTTATGTTATTAATCGATGAATATATATTTATTTAATATGTTAGTAATGGAAATATTTTGTATGGATACTTGTTGGGTTCGTGTCTGAATATTACTCGCGTTGTTACACACACAGATGTACAGATGTATAATATTGATTCATTCTTGGGAATTTATAGATATTAATGTAGAATAGAATGCACATATAAAATAATACCTTAACGTGTTATGCATATGTTTTCTAAGCATTTTGTCTGTTTTAATTTCTTATTTATTTACCTTACTTTAAATTTTAAGAGCTTGAAAAAATAATCAATTTATTAAGACGCAAAATATTGATTCTTTTTCGAAAGAGAGTTTATCAAAGTATTTTTAATTCGGGTCATAATAAGTATAGTTCTGCGCAGTAAATTCGCGTACACTGAATATACGATAATTTAAATCAGGATTTTGGTTTCCATAATTACGAGATAAATATAAATGTATATAGGCTTTGACACTTCCATTTATCATATCGCGTCAAATCAATTTGTCATACTTGACTGCAGGCGCGGCTCGTGATGACGTATTTTGGTTTGCAGTACAATGATACGAGTGCCTCGTGTGTTTTCGGTGTTTACTAAGCAAACGTTACATTTAGTACACGAGAATACACGAAGCACTCGGATCATTGTACTGCAAACCAAAATACGTCATCACGAGCCGCGCCTGCTTGACTGACAGATATACATCGAAATATGCCCGCGCATTTAGATTTGTTACGTAAGGCTCGCATTATAGGGAAATTTTAAGATAACTGGTGAATTAGAGCAGCAGCACAGCAATTTGGCATTAATAAATTTACTGTGCTAAAAATTAAGAAACGATGGGAGGAGGAATTAACAGTTTCGAGAAGACGTGGTTCTGCTCGTCCACGAATATCGACACACGATGAAGACGCGCTGCTTTTGCGGTATTTGAGGGAAAACCCTTTTAATACCGTTAATAATGCTAAAATTGCAGTAAATCTTCCTGGATCACGATCCACAGCTATTCGGAGAATTAAAGAATCAGACTTGACAAGTTGTGTGGTGGTTAAAAAATTATTGCTGACAGAAGTTCACAAACAAGCTCGATTATTATTTTCCTTACGTCATGTTTATAGGGAATTGCCTTTTTGGCAAAGTATCATGTTCACCGATGAAAAACTATTTCAATCTACGTGTAATGGTCGTATACGTGTGTATAGATCGCCGCATGCACAATTTAATGAACAGTATATATATATATATATACAACGTGTCCACTTAAGTATGAGACAAATGGGAAATATTTTTATTTTTGATTTCACAGAAAATTTTATAGAAAAGAAAAGTTCGTGCATCCTAATAAACTTGATATTTTGTATTCAGGGTTGCGTTGTATTACTTGGTTAGAGGAAAAATTAAAAAACATTGAAGTTGCCGTAAGAGTACGCTGCACTTATTTTTAAAGATATCAAAAATATTCATTAAAAAATGTTGTTTCAAATTTCAAAATATGCTCAAATACGAATTGTTATTTAAAATTTCGAAAAAATAAAAATTAAATTATCGAGTAATAATAATAGCAAATACGCAATAGTTTTTAACATCCATCTATGTGACAGTAGTTCTATGGTTGTCATTTGTATTGTCACTTTAGTAATAAATTTTATGTGATTGTCAGATCCGCAGTCACTTTAATAATTAAGTAATTTTAAGACAATTCATTAAGTTATTACCTACCAACTATGGCTGAACGGTTAACTATGCAAGAGCGAGCTGAATTAATTCTTATTTGCGGAGATAACTACAAAACATGTAGAGACGCAGCTGATATTTTTAATGAAAGACATCCCAACAAATTTATTAGTTTCCAAAGCGTCTCAAAAATTTTAAATCAGTTTAAAGCAACTGGTAGTTTAGAAATGCGTTACAAAAAAAGTAGGGAAAAGCAAGTGAGACATTTCGAAAATTCTTTACGTGTTATGCAAAGTGTAATTGAAAATCCCAAAATTTCTGTCAGAAAAATTGCAAGCAATTTGGATATTAAAAAATCATCAGTAAGCAACATTTTGATTAACAATAGATATCACCCCTATAAGCCAAGATATATTCAAACTTTGCAGGAACGGGACTACAACAATAGATTTGAATTTTCTTTGGATATTCAAGGTACATTAGAAACGCAGAAAACGTTTTTCAAAAGCATTTTGTTTACTGATGAAGCAACCTTTACGACTAATGGTGTTGTGTGTGCACAAAATTGTCGTTGGTGGTCGTCTGACAACCCACATTTTAGAATTCCCTGCAAGAATCATTATTCGCAAAAGGTAAACGTTTGGTGTGGAATTTTAAACAGAAACATTTTTGGTCCGTATTTTTTTCAATCGTCATTAAATTCACAACGATATTTGGAATTTATACAAACATACCTCGATAACGAATTAGACGAATTGCCACTAAATATTATAAGAACCCTTTGGTTTATGCATGATGGAGCACCTGCACATAGTGCACCAATAGTTGTAGACTATTTAAATGAAAAATTTGGAGAAAGATGGATTGGACGAAATGGACCTTTTCCATGGCCAGCGCACTCGCCCGACTTAAACCCCATGGATTACTTTATCTGGGGATGGCTAAAGAATAAAGTATATTCAGAAAGGCCGTTTCAGAATTTAGAAGAATTGAAAAACAAAATAGGAGATGCGGTACTGTTCTTAAAAAATAATCCTATTCTGTTACAACATGCATGCGAGGATTTCAACAGGCGTACAAACATATGCATTCAACGAGAGGGGCATCATTTTGAATAGCTTTTTTTTTGTTTGTATTTCTGAACTTGTTGTTTTTGTTAATTTCATATTTATTTTGTAATATAAAAATGTATTTTCATAAAGTTATATGCAAATAATTTTTGTATCATTCTATTGCATTTCAGCGATAAAAAATTGATATTGAATGTAAATGATTTCACGTGCAATTACATAAAATTTATTATTAAAGTAACAATACAAATGACAACCATAGAACTACTGTCACATAGATGGATGTTAAAAACTATTGCGTATTTGCTATTATTATTGCTCCATAATTTAATTTTTATTTTTTCGAAATTTTAAATAACAATTCGTATTTGAGTATATTTTGAAATTTGAAACAACATTTTTAAATGAATATTTTTGATATCTTTAAAAATAAGTTTAGCGTACTCTTACGGCAACTTCAATGTTTTTTAATTTTTCCTCTAACCAAGTAATACAACGCAACCCTGAATACAAAATATCAAGTTTCTTAGGATGCACGAACTTTTCTTTTCTATAAAGTTTTCTGTGAAATCAAAAATAAAAATATTTCCTATTTGTCTCATACTTAAGTGGACACGTTGTATATATATATATATATATATATATATATATATATATATATATATATATATAACAATTGATAAATTATTGGAGTTTTTCGGCTTTTATATGAAATATTTACAAATATCAAATTAGTATGTATGTAATTGCAAAGTAAGTGGGGATGTAAACATTGCTGTCTACAAATTACAAAGCAAATCATACGAAGTTTTTAATTGAAAAATATTGTCTATGTTGGGATTCGAACCCAAGTCTACAGTTTGCCGGACTGTCGCTTTTACCACTTAGCCACAATAGACCTAGATTCAAGCTATTTAGAAATGCATTATCAAGTAACAGTGTTAATGAATCAGATGTCAGTTATTGAATGTAGATGTCAAGTTGAAAGCAGAAGTGAGTTTTGAAAGCTGATGTCAATTTTGATAGCAGATGTCAGTTAGTGAAAGCAAATGTCAGTTATTGAAAGCAGATGTCTGTTTTGAAAGTAGGTGTCAGTTATGAAATCAAACGTCAGATTTGAAAGCAGATGCCTATTTTGAAAGTAGATGTCAGTTATTGAAAGCAGATGTCAGTATTTTGAGAGCAGATGTCAGATTTGAATATTTGAAAATTCTAATTATTACTAGAGCTGAGGATGTTTGCGGTATAACCATGGTTATATCATATAACCATAGTAATTTACTATGGTTACATGATATAACCATGGTTATACCGCAAACATCCTCAGCTCTAATTATTACTCATATAAAAGCCGAAAAACTCCAATAATTTATCAATTGTTATATATAATAAACGGCTAAGAAATTATCTAAACACTTATATATATATATATCCAGTACAAAGGAGTGGACGGTTCAACGTAAATGTATGGGGTTAGTTTGTTACAAAGTAGACGGGCGGTTCAATGCTGGCAACTATAGCTATATATTAGAAAATGTAATGGTACCGTCTGTTCGACAATTACATCTGGAAAATTTTATTTACCAACATAATAATTGTCCTGTACATGCTGCTTGTTTTAAATATATACATTTTGAAGTAAAACCAGATCTTAAATCGCCAACAAATTGAATTATATATAAATATATATATATACATATATTTAAAACAATCCTACATGTTTCGGCAAATGATGCCTTTTTCAAGAAATATAAAATATAAATGACAGTATATTAATGTCATACTTATACATTTGTAGTTGCCATGGATAAAATTATTCAAAGATACATTCCAGTTTAATAATAATAAATTATGCTGTAGTATTCTAATACGATAGACAACAAAAACAAGACATGAGTTATTATTATGTATGCGCCCGTCAAGCGACTTAAGATGTTAAGCTGTCGGCATTCGCCTTAAACGAGAAGGCAAACCACGAAAACCTACTCGGACAGCCAGTCAAGGGTCAAAACATGTAGGATTGTTTTAAATATATACATTTTGAAGTAAAACCAGACCTTAAATCGCCAACAAATTGAATTTACCATATATATATATATATATATATATATATATATATATATATATATATATTATATATATTATATATATATATAGTTATGGTTTTGGCCATCCTCAGTATTTTTTCTATATCTAAATAATAGGAATAGGAATTAAGACATGATATTTATTATGGAAATGTTTTATTTAAGTTGTATTCGTACATTAATTTTAGTTAGCCCTTATATAATCAATTGTAAAAATCAAATTAGTTGTATTAATATTTTAATATAGGGATGATATTTTTATGATAAAACAGTACCACATGTTTAGCGAGAGTAAAATACTGGGTTATGCCAATTTATAATGTAATTAATATTTGAAAATAAGGAGAAAGTATATTAGAATTAAGTTAAGTAATTTTAGAACAATTAAGAACATTAATACAAGATAAAATAAATCAACTAATAAATACAGGGGAAATTCAAACTAATTTGGAAAAGTAAAGAAGAGACCCTGGAAAGATAAAAATAATTAACTGTTGCGTCCTTTTGCGCAAAGCGTTTGAACCAGTATATTTTGCTGCTCCAAGCTAATAATTTATAAAAAGAGTAATATAAGCTTTCCAAACAGAAAACCCATCAAAATCAATTAGAAGCTTGGCCCCACTCAAGAGCTTCAGTCCTGTTATCTAGCTATTTCTGATACCTGACCTGCTAATAGAGAAGAATCGCAGATTAAACCTGTCTACCCACCGGTCATTTTTATGTTACGATAAGGTACTTTATACATATATTAAATTAACTATTCAAAAGCTCATGTCATAACAAACAAACTTAGCAATACATACAGCAAAGTTCTTACCTTTCTTATAATTCATCTGAGAAAGTTTAATAATGTGTTTTTCTGCAATATTCACTAGTATGTCATTTAACTAAATTAATAATACTTTTCTTATAGTGACCTGGTTCAAGCATTTTAAGATAAGCGAATTGCGAATTCATATAAATATTTTTTTTATTTCGTGTACTTTCAGTTGCCTAAAAATTCAGTTTATTCGTTTAAAATATACTGTTTTACATCTTTTACAAACTCGATATTTTCTTTTATTATATATACATTAAAATTATATTATCAATCAGCTTATGAATCCACTTTCATCCTAAGATTCCCATGCTTATTAATAAAAGATATAAGTCCTTATGAAGTAAGTAACCATTTACTTTATTTTTATTCAAACATATATATTTATTAATAGCACAAAGGGCATTACTATATTTGAGTAAATGAATATTAATATACAATAAAACTTCATTTTTCATTTACCTTGAAATATTTGTTAATTTAATACTAGGTCAAATAAAGAGAACTCAATTAACTCCTGAGATTTGTAAGCATTTTAAGAAAGGGTCAAGGTAGAAAAGGCTATTGCAGAAAAGAAAAACAACTTAAAAGATTCTTTTAAAAATATACTCAAGTCAAAGTAAACAGCAACATATTACGGATTTTATATTTTGAAATGAAAGAAAATATATTTAAAGAACAGTATAGAAATGAGTTAATGTGACTAGTGAATGGTACCATTACATAGACGAATGTTATGAACACTACAGCAAAAACTTAGAAAGCTTTCTGTGCAGTTGCGGGCTTATTGTTTGACGGGCTGCTCTATGAAGTAAAAACGGCTACATAATATTAGAGTGGTAGATGAATGAGAATACGATGTGGTTTTGACGTATGTTATTACAAAATGAAAATAGAATTAAACATATTTTGTACAAAGTTTTATTAAAACAAATGCACGGATGGCATTTCTTACTAAAATTTGAAACTAATTTTTTGTTATTATGTTATTTGAACGGTGTTTATTAATAATTTCAATATTTTCCGTATGTAAAGCTAATTGTTTTTGTGAGAAATAAAATTAGATAAAGGTTCGATAGTCTAATATACAAGTGTCCCGGTATCGTTATGTTCAAATTTTAGGAGTGTAAAGTAGACTTCATTTCAAGTAATAAAAACGCAAAACTTGTATATTCATTTTTATTTGTTTCAAAGTTATAGATATATGAATGTGATTGTCAGATCATGAAAAAATGTAATCCTAAGTCAATATTTATTTAAAAAAAAAGTTATACGATTCAATAACAGGCCTGTTATTGTTAATGTTGCATAATAAAATGTTATCCTAAAATAAATAAACACGTGTCGTAGTGGATACAGTAATTTCTTGGAGATCTATAAAAAAGAGTACTGGAAATTGATTTATGATAAAGAAGGTTCTTACTTATTTCGTAAGTGCTGAACCATGAATATTATAGAATAAACAAATGTTCAGATGACTATTAACGTTGCGTTTTTTAATAAAGGATTACATTACGTTTCAGTTCATACACGAGTGGATACGTTTTCTTTATTCAAAATGCCTTACCGATTTTCTTCTCAAGAGTATGCAGACATGCATTATGTGTATTTCTACTGTAACGGCAGTGCACGTCAAGCAGTTATTGAATACCGACCTCGGTTTCCCGATAGACGCATTCCTCATTACAGAACATTTCTGGAAGTACACAGACAATTTCGGGAATGCGGACTGCGTGATTATCTTTTCGACCGAGGAGAAAATTTGCCGGCAGACTTAGAGAAAGAAGCAGTAGCTATTGTTATAAGGGATCCAACTCTCAGTGTACGTCGAATCGCTATACAACTAGGAGTGCCACGAACGACAGTTTGGCGAATTTTAAAACGTGAGGGCTTATATCCATGTGAGCTCTAGCACCATCTTGTTGAAGGTGTCCCAAAGCTAGTTCATCATCGCGAAGTTGATTAAAGAAAGGCAATAGTATTTCCTGTCGATATCTTTCTGCAGTCAAGGTACCATTAAAAAAAAATTGGACCAATAATCCTTCTTCTACTTATAGCGCACCAAACACCAACTTTCTGAGGATGTAAAGGAGCTTTAACATAAAAATTATTGGGCTTTGTATCACTCCACATTCTCATGTTTTCTGAGTTAACATATCCACTAACATGAAACCATGCTTCGTCTGATATGAAAGTTTTGTCTAGGACATCATCATTAAAATTATTTGTAAACCATTGGCAAAATACTACTCGTCGCGGATAATCAATATCGAGGATTTCTTGCAAACAAGTTATACGATATGGGAATAACTGTAAATCTTCTTTTAAAACTTTATGGCAAGAACCAACTGACAACCCGGTTTGTTGAGCAAGAGTTCTTACTGAAGTTTTAGGGCATCAGTCATTATTTCTCTAACATTCCCAATCACTTCTTCTGTCCGGACTTTTGGTCGCCCACCACCCTCTTGGCGTCCCACACTACCAGTTTGTCGAAAAACTGGAACAATTCTGATTAGTGTACACTGAAAAGTATTATAATCAAAAGCAAGGTTGGGAAATTCATCTCGAAATTCTTCCAAACAAGCTTAAATTGCATAATTTCCACTGGCCATCGATCTTTTGACCATTTCGAAAATATGCTTCAACCATGAATGCTTTGTGTACGTTAGTAAATACCATTTTCAAATTTAAAAAATATTAATTAATATCTTCGATATTAGATTCTGACAATTTTTGACAGACAACAGTTGACATTTAATAATTATTACAAATCAGATACTTAAGTAAAGATATACGATTTTTTGTTCAGAGCCCACTTGACTTCGAATGTTTCTGAATACCCGTTACATAAAATGCAACTAATTACCATAACCTAAAATTTATTTTATTTGTGACTTATGTGTAGAGCTGAGGATGTTTGCGGTATAACCATGGTTATATCATGTAACCATAGTAAATTACTATGGTTATATGATATAACCATGGTTATACCGCAAACATCCTCAGCTCTACTTATGTGTACTTCAACGTACCGAAGTAAATAATTCTATAAATGGTTTTTACACTTCATGGCTATCGCGATTCAAAGACTTTTTGATCATATGTTATAACCAATTGGACAAAAAGTATTTAGTTTTAGTACCATGTAGATTGTTTCATTGAAAACAGGCTGCTCACGTCACTTTGTGATAGTATCAAACTAATAGATTGTTACTCTTATGTAGATTTCTAAATAAAGAGAGTTAAAAAAGGCGAAGTGAAAGTGTTTGGTGAAAAGTGATCAGGTTAACCAGTTCCAATAACGCATGAGAAGAATCAAAGACAAATGAATGCACCGATTGAAGGAAGTCGCCGAATTACACAAAAGCATATTTCTCGGCAATTAGGCATTAGTCAAGAAAGAGTCCAGTACGTTTTTGTACGACATTGAAATACAGAAAAGTGTGCGCCAGATGTGTTCCACAACAATTAACGCATGCTATAGAAGAACAAAGAGAAAACATTTGTCAGCAACTTCTTAACCAGTATCGACGTGACGAAGATGATTTTCTCGTGAACATCACCAGCGGGAACGAATCTTGGGTTGGGTCATTACGATTCCGAAAACAAGCGATAGTCAATAGAATATCGTCGTCCTGGTTCTCGACGTGTACGAAAATTCAAAAGAGCTTCATCAGCGTGAAAAGTCATGCTCACACATAGCTCATGATAAATTACACAACATAGAAAAGTCAGCATTAGCTCTACATCATACAAATCCAGGTCACAACTTCAATTTAGAAAATGTTAGTTTCGTTAAAAAAAGCAGTAATCGAAATTTATGCATTTGGGAAGCCAAAACACAAAAAATATCTTCTAAATAATGATATTTCACCCCTCAATAATAAACTGTTAGCATGTATACCAACATCATTAAATACTTAAGACATCTTGTAAACAGGTACTAAATTCTTCATTCACATTAATAATTTATGTTGTAATCCCTAATCCTTTTGCCGTCAGTCCAACCCGATGCCCCCCCTTTGTTTCATAGATATTTGGTATTTCCCCATGAACTCATTCTGAGAAATTGTATTAGTTTTAAGATTCATTGTAATTTTTCATTAATTTGTTTTCATCCTACCTCTAATTTTTCTGTATATGATGTATTTTCATATTATATATTGCCTCGTAGATATCATGTTTAACCAGTACTACTGATGATGTGTGAAGAGCATACGAAATGTACATTTAGTTTATTAAAACTATTTTTGTTTTATTTCGTTATTTCAATATTTCTGTGCAAAGTGCTCAACATAAATACTATTATTATATAATGTTTTGCATCATAATTCTTATGAATGGACATTGTTCACAAACAATACATAATCATGAAACCCTAGATAGAGTAGTGTCAATTTGGGAAGACACTGTCGCAGAAACCAATTTGGAACTTATAAAGAAAAGTGTGCCCCAAACGAGAGAGAAAGACATAGTTCTTGCATGTATAGACAGGCCGAATAACATTGACTGTAATATTCTCCAGTTGTGTTCTAGCGTCCGTAAGGTGTCGATCGTGTTTCTTGAGTTAATTTTATTACAAAATCAGTTGTTTAAGTTTATTTTATTACAAAATCAGTTGCTTTCACAACTTTTTGGAATATAAGGCCATTATATCTGTAGGTATTACATTATTTTTCATGAATTTTTAATAGAATTTGTTGAAACATGTACTTTATTTGTTATAGATTATTATGTCTAGTTTACCGTCCACATCTGGATGTCGTGATCCAGCAGATGTTGAAATACCAGTGAAAAAAAGACAAATAATACCAGAACAATCACAGGAAATCATTCATAACGTGTACAATTTTATCAAAAAGAGAAATATGAATGGTAAATTATGTTTTACTCTTTAAACTGTCATAGTCATAATGTAATTTTTGTCGTATATTGCAAGCAATGATAAACGCTAGCAAGAAACTTATTTAACTTATTTATATGTGTAGTTATCTTTGTATTTATGTCATTAGTAACTAAGGGTATTTATGTATAATTATGTAGTAATAAAAGACGACGTGTAAACAACAAATTATTTTTACTCCGAATGAATATTCATAAATTTACAAAATAATGAATAAAATCTTGGTAAAAGAAGAAAAACTGTGATATATGTAAACGCTTAAATTATAATGAAAATAAATAATTGAACCAGAAATTGTTGGTTGTATCTCTGTTAAAAATCCCACTTGAAAATAAATAAAATAATAACGCTTTATTATTCATTCAGACAATAGAATGTGTTTATGAAATTATGTTTCATGGCAAACGAACATAATAAATGAAATATGTTGTTTCCGCTGCACACGAAATAAAAATACAAAACGTTTTACCTAAAATTCGAATTTTAAATTGCGCGCTAATTTAGACCCAGCCCGACCTATGTTTTTGAGGGCGTTAATACTCAGGTTGCGCGATTCGCTCGCGCAGATTGGTGTCTTCCCAAAGCGATTTTACTCTAGCATATAAATCAACACAGGAACTCACTCACGGAATAATATTCGTGTATTATGTGGTAGCGTTTTCAATGCACTTGAATCAAGTGTACTATTAGGTTACCTAAAGCGAAAACCAATGCAGTTTTAAAGTCAGAGGTGTATATTATATGTAACTTTTAGCAAAGTTTATAATGATGTTTAAATTAGTTCTTGCTTATCTTTATTTTTAGATACACCTAAAATTCGAATAATTTATGATATTGGTTATATTTGTTTTCTTTTTTGTCTTTCTGTATATGTATACGATTGATCAAAATGATCAATATTCATTTAATTTGTTTTTGTTTTTTTATGTTTAAGTACTATTTTGTACATATTATGTAATGTTAATCTACACCACAAATTATTTAATAATGTATTGTCCTGTTAGTAGCAACCGCTGTTGGACGAATAAAGATTATTAATATTAGCGTCTGCATATGCAGCTGGTAATTTAGTTATTTTACTTTCTTTGAATATTTTCGCTAAGGCTTTGGGAGTTTTATTCTGATAAATATTTCATTGTCCATCTACTTAATATATTATATAAAATTAGGAATAATTAAATTAACAATTAAAAAATATTAATGATTAATAATTAAAAGCAAACTTTATAAAAACAAGAGAAAAACTAAAGTTGCTTATTTTAATGATTTTTCTCTCTTTCTAACTTCCAATAGACGCAAAAGAAGAGTCACTATGCAATGTACCGCCTAACTTCATTTATTAGTTTAATGTCTAGTGGAAAAAGTATGAGATATTTCAATACTTCTTCCGTACTCACATCAAGCGAAGTATGTATTGGAAAAGTGGAAGCAATTACAAATATGTAGACGCAGTGAAGTCGATAAAATACTTTGATAGAAACGAAAGTTCCCGTATTTTCTTCTTATGATATAATAGTTCGTGCAGCACAACAACAGTCAGAGGTTATTGCGGAACATGTGGGTTGTGTAGGGTTTCTATAAAGGGAAACTACGACGTTGAAATGTAAATTGCACCGCAAAGGACCCTGTTTGTTTTCGATGAAAAGTAAATACGTACAAATACATATACATGCAATACATATCTATATTTTATTTTTCCAGTCGAAAGAATGAATTGTATTTCGCTTTCCAGCAGGCGCATTGGAAATTGTTTAGATGTTAAACTCTAGTATACCAGGTCCGTCTAAATTCAATCGACAAAATTTCTGTGGTGATGGAGAGTAATAAATAGAAGAATTTTTTTAGTATCCATTTGTTTCCCCTTGCGTTAGATAGAGGTGAGATGGGTGACTTGTTTGAAGCCACTGGTTCTATGTTGGACTGGATCAATAGCCTTCATTTTTGAATTTAACTCTGTTCTGTGTAGATGCATATTTTCAATACATGTTAGCGTCAAAGCGCATTTATTAAATTTGATGACAGTTCGTTCGGTGACTTCGTTGTAACTTCAAATAGTATATTGAAACACAAGTGTCATAAGGCACCATTTTGTTACTTGAGTTTTCTAAAGAACGATTGCGATAAAAGGCCTTATGAAACGACTTTTTTATACAATTTTTTCTATTTTGCATATTTTACATTAATATATTGGAAATAATTTAATTTGAAAGTTTAGAGTTTTATTTTTATATAAAGCATGCAGTTGGTCACATTGATACTTGACATTTTCAAATTTAAATGTTGCTCTCTGCGAAATAATATTTATTAATTTTTGTTAACATTACTTGATATTTTATTTAAAAATACAAAAATGAGTGACATAGAAACTAATATATCTTTGTGTCAAATGAATACAATATATGTTGTTTGTATAGCATTTTCCTTTTCTGTGTATATTATTTCTGTCAAATATAGTTAAATTCTTAAAATATAGTATATTAAAAAACAAGGTTCATAAGACAGGTTTTAAAGCACGAAATCAAGTTTAAAAAACGAGTTTTTAAATGAATGAGTGTTTTAATGTTTTCCGAAACGTCTTTTTTATGCAATTTTTTTTACAATTAGCTTTGTTAATGTATTTCTTTTTAAATTGACAATTTAGGGAAATTCTAAGGCAGTTGGTAATATATTTAGTTGGCGTATATTTAGAATAAAATTCAAATTTTTGAATTTAGTTGCTTTAAATTGACTTAAATTAACTAAAATCAAAGAACGTTGGTTTCTCTTCATAATAAAATATTAAATATATAAACTGAAGCCGCTAAATGTTCCATGCTTTAATGATTTATAAAAGTACGTATTCTGAGTGCTTTAATAGGTCTCTTAGCAACCCTAATTGCAAAATAGCTATTTATGTAACCAGTTATGAAATGGGTTATTTTGTGTAACGAAATGGAATGTTTGCAGGACGAGCGAGCGTAGCGAGCGAGATCCTGCAAAATGACATGAGTTACACAAACAAAATAACATTTCATAACGTGTTTCATACAAGATTTTATCTAATTTTGACCAAAACATAGATTTATAATTTTTCAGTTGATCTGACATTAAACGTCATAAGTAGAGCTGAGGATGTTTGCGGTATAACCATGGTTATATCATGTAACCATAGTAAATTACTATGGTTATATGATATAACCATGGTTATACCGCAAACATCCTCAGCTCTAGTCATAAGTCGTATTAAATAATTAGTGACAGTTTTCATGCTATTGATAATAATTCATTTGACTTGACAGGTGTTTGTTAATTTAAGTATAAGTATTTACTTTTATTAGCTAAATATTTCGGTGCATTGTACGAGTAAAAATGTCGGATTCAGATTCAGGTGGACTACCAAGCGATATAGAAGAGGCTGCACAAAGTGCATTATCGACTGTGATTCCACAAAAGTCGAAAGCCCAGTACGATTTGGCTTATGAAAAATTTTGGAAGTGGCTTAAAGACAAAAAAATTAAATGTGTTAATGAGAAGGTTTTATTAGCCTATTTCGAGGGAAGAAAGAATCAAAAAGCTTCAACACTCTGGGCTCTTTATTCCATGTTACGAAGTGAATTGTCTTTGAAGAAGAATATTGATATTGCAAAATATGCCAGGTTACATGCATTTCTAAAGAGGCAGTCAGAGGGATACCATGCAAAAAAGTCTAATATTTTGTCAAAGGAAAACGTCTCCCGGTTTATGACAGAAGCTGAGGATAAAAAATATTTAATGACAAAGGTCGCATTGATCGTTGGAATAGCTGGTGCTTGTCGAAAAAGTGAGCTAACTTTTCTACGTGTGGGGGATATTTTAGACGAGTTTTCTCATTTTGTAATAAAAATCCCTAATACAAAGACAAAAGTAACGCGCGAGTTTGTGATCACAGAAGGAAATATTGAAGGGCAAAATTTTCTTGATCTTATTAGAAAATATATTTCTTTGCGTCCACAAAACGTTAATCACAATAGGTTTTTCGTCAAATATAATAATGGTAAATGCGGGGCACAGCCAGTTGGCATTAATACAATCGGTAATCTACCGAAAAGAATTGCTCAGTTTTTGAAACTACCAAATCCCTTCTTATTTACCGGACACTGCTTCAGAAGGTCATAGGCTACCTTTTTGGCAGATTCTGGTGCGGATATTTTTAAGGTTAAACGACATGGAGGCTGGAAGTCCAATACTGTAGCTGAGGGCTATGTAGAGAATTCTATAAAAAATAAGAAAAGGATTGCCAATGATATTCTTGGTGAATCAAGCTCAAATGCACATTCCGTCTTGCATCATAACATCAAAGTACCTGCCATGAATTCTACGTGTGCAGGAATTAACCTCACCAATTGTTCACATTGTATCATAAATGTTTATAATGCATAAAATAAAAGTTTAACCAGTTTGTGTCATTTAACGTTCCCCTTTATTAACTTGAGATGAAATGATTTTTTCAAAATATTTCGTAACTAGTGATGAAATGAACTTTTCAACACTAGTTACGAAATATTTTACTTTTCGTAACTAGTTACGAAAAGTAAACCGTTTCCTAACGTCATACAGTTTTGAAAAGTGTCACTTTATGTGTCAAAATTAGATAATAGTATATTAAAAAACGAGTTCCATAAGGCACCATTTTGCCGCACGACATCAGTTTAGAAAACTAGCCGCTTGCGGCGAGTTTTCTAAAGAGGGAGTGCGGCAAAAGGCCTTATGAAACGAGTTTTTTATACTATTTTTCTATTTTGCGTTTTTTACATTAATAAATTGCTTAAATTGGAATTATTTAATTTGAAAGTTCAGAGTTTAATTTTTATATAAAGCATGCAGTTGGTCACATTGATACTTGACATTTTCAAATTTAAATCTTGCTATCCGCGAAGTATATTATATTACATATTATTTACTAATTTTCGTTAACATTACTTGATACTTCATTTAAAAATATAAACATGAGGGACATAGAAACATATATATGTTGTTGTCAATTGTATACAACATATGTTGTTTGTGTAAAATACGGATCATATATGTCAAATGTACATAAATTCTTAAAATCAAATGACAGCAATGCTATTTATTTATGTATTCGAATAACGCCAACATTGAAAAATGAAAAAAAGCGTATCGAAATGTAGCTCATTTCGATACTGTTTTGGGTTTCATAATGAGTTCATTTCGAACGCAAAATAGAAAAAGATATTTTTCTATTTTGCGTTCGAAATGAACTCATTATGAAACCCAAAACAGTATCGAAATGAGCTCCATTTCGATACGTTTTTTTTCATTTTTCAATGTTGGCGTTGTTCGAACACAGAAATAAATATCATTGCTGTCATTTGATTTTAAGAATTTAAGTACATTTGACAGATATGATATATGTTCGTACTCTACACAAACAACGTATATTGTATACAATTGACAACAAGATATATTAGTTTCAAAGTCACTAATGTTTATATTTTTAAATAAAATATCAAGTAATGTTAACGAAAATTAATAAATAATATGTAATATAATATAACGTGTGTTAATTTGAAAAGTCAATCTAGGTTACTTTGAAATTTTGATAGAATAAGACGCATATATATAGTATGTGTTTGTTGTTCCGTAAACGTGAATCCAAATGACATTTGATAATGTCAATCACAAATATCAGTTAGTGCATAAAATAATCGTGCGTCGATTCTGGTTTAAATAAATTGCTTCTCAGTTTTAAAATGGCTTTCACCATTTCAACATTTTTAAAATTTTTTAATCCAGGCTTATTTTCGAAGTGGTAATAAAATTGATGGTTTATGGGTTTATTCAGTTCAAGATTGCATGGTAGAATTTCAAGTTGAGTTTCCACATTTTGTAATAGATTATATACAATTTAAGAATACTTTGGATAGAACTTTAAAACTTTTTTCTGAAACTGGTAGTCTCTTAAGAAAATCAGGTAGAGGAGCAGTTAAGAAACGTACACCTCAAGTTGTCAATCGTGTTGAAGAAATAATGGAAAATGAACCACAAACATCTGTTCGACATTTGAGTCAACAAATAAACCATTCTCTTGGTACAACTCACAAGTTATTAAAAAAAGATATGCAACTTTATCCATACCGTGTCACAGCAGTACAAGAATTGTTAGAAATTGATTACCCACGTAGACTACAGTTTTGTAATTGGTTTGTAAATACGAACAATAATGGAGAACTTTCGCAAAGAGTCATCTTTACTGATGAAGCATGGTTTTATAAAACGGGATTCTTAAATTCACAAAATACAAGAATTTGGAGTAGTGAAAATCCACATGTAATTATGCTCAAAGGTACCGTACGGAAATTTTACAACCATTTGCCAATCAGTTGCATGATGATGAACTACAAAATGCATATTTCCAACAAGACGCCACCTTGTCACTGTACTGCAGAATTTTTGGATTATTTAAGAGAATTTTTTGATGAGCGTATAATTAGTCGAAATACTGAAATTTTGAACGGAGGATTTTAAAGTGCAATGATCTTGAAGGACAACATTTTCAACATTTGTTATAGTTTTCAATAAATACCTATTATTTGTTACTTATTTGTATGCATGAAACTGTCAAAATATACGACTTCGTAGGTTAAGTAGTAAATTTTAATTTACGACATACTTCAAAATGTTCTCAGTAAATCACATGCTACTAGATTGACTTTTCAAATGAACACTTGTTACTTCACGGATAGCAAGATTTAAATTTGACAATGTCAAGTATCAATGTGACCAACTGCATGCTTTATATAAAAATTAAACTCTGAACTTCCAAATTAAATAATTCCAATTTATTAATGTAAAAAATGCAAAATAGAAAAAATAGTATAAAAAACTCGTTTCATAAGGCCTTTTGCCGCACTCGCTCTTTAGAAAACTCGCCGCTATCGCGGCTCGTTTTCTAAACTGATCTCGTGCGGCAAAATGGTGCCTTATGAAACTTGTTTTTTAATATACTATTTTCTATTTTGTGTTCGTAATGAACTCATTATGACAACCAAAACAGTATCGAAATGAGCTTAATTTCGATACGCTTTTTTTCATTTTGAATTGGTGTTATTTGATTTCAAGAATTTAAATACATTTAACAGAATGATATACGTAGAAAAGAACGTATACACAAACAACGCATATTGAATACAATTGACAACAAGGTATATTAGTTTCTATGTCACTTATGTTTATATTTTTAAATAAAGTTTTAAAAAATATTTCGCGGATAGCAAGATTTAAATTTCAAGTGCCAATGTGACCAACTGCATACTTTATATAAAAATAAAAGAATAAAAAATATAGCGGTTGTATAAAGCAGTCGTATGACATATAATTTTAAAGTATATTTTGCATATAATCTCTTAATGATCTTGAAGATTATATTATAACTAGAGCTGAGGATGTTTGCGGTATAACCATGGTTATATCATATAACCATAGTAATTTACTATGGTTACATGATATAACCATGGTTATACCGCAAACATCCTCAGCTCAAATTATAACTCTCAATAATGTTAGCATAACTTTAATATAACGTAATATGCTTATGTTTTTTGGCTACGAAATTAACTTGATTTTATAAAGTTCTTTTTCATTTCCTTGTTATCATTAGTAATTTTTAAATGTACTACGAAACTTTGTTTGACATTATACTTTGTTCAAAACTTTTCATTTCTTCCTTTTTTGCTGAAATAAAAGCTCTTGAGCGTCTCTAATACGAAAAAAAAAGTTTTATACAAGCAATGTTATAAAGTCAAAGTGTGGAGTTGACGAATTCATGTCGTAAAGAGAATATTATATGCAAAATTACGGAACACTAAAAATGTCGAAAATTTATGCTTGCACTCTTGGATGTAAGTTACGCGTTTAATGTGGCGTATAGTTGAGGTTGGCCACTGTGTTTACACTAACATAGGCGAGTTATTTCTCTGTACCGGCATTACTTCTAGTATTGATTTCTTGGATTCAGTTTTCTCGTCCTTTAACTAAACAAATATATTTTATAATTGTAAGAAAATACAAGAATCAACTCGAAATAAGGCAAAGAATTTATTCAGTAAATAAAAGTTTTTTGGAATTATATATTTTAATTATTAATTCGTGGTGAACATTACTTAAATTTATAGATAGTAAAAGCTTTAAATCCTTTCATAATATTATCTATGCATTCAACGTGTAAATTGATTCTTCTACAGTTATCGTGTTGAATATTTCCTGTAATTTTGTGTAAGTATTACTTAGTCATCTTTTGCTGAGATGAATTTGCTGATTTTTATTATTATTAAGATTTTTGGCAGCAATTTTTAAGCGTATTTTATTAATTATTTCGAATTCTGTTGAAGAAATTACACGAATGCTTATGCACAGTATTTCACATTTTTTTCTTCTGAAATAAATTGTATGGAATTTTACAAACAATTTCATTATCATCATTATAGCTTAGATTTGGTTTTGTTTATTTTTATTTATTTATTATTTCGATTACAATTGAAGGAAAGATCTTCTGATGGAAGAACGTTAGTAGGGTTTAGTTTAAGGCAAAAGTCAAAATATATTTTCTGAAGCAATTGATAAATTAATTAAATCGAAGATGTGTAAGACTAGGAAATTCGTTATTTTTTGTTAAATGCTGAGGCATCCTGAAAATAAAGAATGATAACTTATAATATTTTTTTAATAAGTAACCAATATGTTCAAGGGCCATTCTAAATTTACGATTTACGCATCTATGTGTGTGATATTTAAAGGAATTAAAAAAGTTTTTCGATTTTTATAAGTGAAGGTAACGGAATAAAATTAATACGTAAATTATAAGTGTAGTTCAGTATTTATATAATAACTAGAGACCGGACACGAGAGGTAGATGATTCATCGCCCAAGAGCGTACTATTGAAAATTTGTATTTTTAAAGTTTTTAATTTCATTTATATAATTATACTTATAATAATAAAACGGGTATATATACGGCTACAAAATACGAAATACATTTTGATTTGTTCATTTTGTAGTTCAAGTTGAGTAAAGGGGTATTAATATTTACTAGCAATACTTTCTCAAGGATCTCTCTTGTAAAATTTGTTCTCTTTGAATGAAATACAATCCTTGTAAATAGAAAATGTCCTTTCTACATCGAAACTGGTTATAGGTGTATACTGGAAATATTCTTTTATTTCCGCGTATTTTGCAGTTAGATGTTGTGGCATTGTCCCCATACACAATTGCCGCAATATTATTAAATCTGGATTTCTATTAAATACTGCGTCTGGTCTGCGTCACTTGGTATACTTTTCAAATTATTAATAGCCACATCTAATGCCGTTAAACGATCATTTAATTTGAGATTTCGATTTTCAAAATATGTGATTAGTTTTGGCAAATTTCCAAAATGTTCCTGAAGAAAGTACAATTGATTTTTTAAATGTGGAATTTGTTAGTTCCTTGCATTCAGAAATACTCCGAGCATCGTCATTTAAACATGCAACGAAATTTTGTAAACTATCGAAATTCTCTGCATAAAAACTAGAAGCTTCCAACCAACTTTTTTAAAAGCGGATACAAGTCTATCAACTTCTGGAAAGGTGTATCTGATATATTCACAGATTCTGTGGAGAGCATGTGCTACACAAGTAATATGCGGCATATTAGGATATGTTTCCTTTAACAGTCTGCTTGTTTTTAACATATATGCAGCACTGTCACTTACAAATAGAAGTACTTTTCTTTGTACCTGGCGTCCGAATGAAGTATATTTTGAATATTCTCGTTAATGGTTTTAGCAACTGTTTCCGTATCAACTGTATTTATAACTTTTGTTGCTATTACATATACGTTATATGGAATAGTTGAATGTAGTACACCAGCTACAACATTTACGACACAGCGTCCTAATATATCGACAGTTTCGTCGGCACTTATCCCGAGGTACTGATTTGAAAGATGGCTTCTAATGCGTTCTACTGCTTTCGTGTAGCACTTAGAAACATAGTATTTGCATAAGGTGGATTCATCAGGAACACTTCGACCAGTATATTTTGGGGAAATATTTAAAGTGGGATTGTTAAGTTTATTTAATGGAATATTAGCCGCTATAAAAGTTTCACAGAGTTCTTCGTTAAAATTGTCAGATTCCACCGGTTCCAATTTCTGTGCATGTGTTTGCGATGCTAAGTGACGTTGTACGTGCGATTTCATGGAATTTTTTAACGATATTTTACAGATTTTGCAATCAATTTCGGAATCACTGACAATGGACATACAATCAGTATGACCGTCAATCCAACTCGCAATTGTTTTACGATGCCGTTCTCGACGTTCTCTAGATCTATATAAATGAAAACTAAAAATGTGTGCGGAAGTTATTGAAACTGAACGAAATTCAATGCACACTTACGTCGAAATAATTGGGAGAAATAAATTCAATCAAACGATATTAAACAGGATCTATGACAAAAATTCTGATGTAATTAACAGTTAAAACTATGAAAACAAGAAACTAACTCACAGCGCTTTATTTATCTTATGAAATATAATCTAAATAGACTAAATTATTAAAACTCCACACGCTTCTATCTACGCCCATGAAAACAGAAATTTAACTATAAATATTCAACAAAAAACGTTCCAATTCTCGATGAAAACAGATGTGTGCGCTATCCAGATCAATAGTGCATTCAATAACTGCGTGATGTACTTACAGATGTTCTTCTTCTTCTTCTCTGTTTTGGGGTGGACGCTACCACGTCCAGGCACTTGAGCACACTGCTCTTTGTACTATCCCCAATAGATCTCTCAATTCCACTCTGTTAGTCTTGTGTCCTCGATAAAAGCCACTATCCTCCTCAGGGGAAGTTTGAGTACACTCGAAGGATCCAATAGACCTCTCCCGAAATATTTCTGTCTGAGTTCCTTCAGTTCCTCACACGTGCATATTACATGAAGGCTAGTTTCCTCCTGTTTTTCACATCTCCTACACCAGGGCTCGCTAACCAAGCCCATGGTGTACAAATGCTTCCTTAAAGGACAATGTCCGGTTATTAACCCGGTAATTATTTTAATTTCTTTTTTGCTACTACGAATTAGGTTGGCTGAAAACTTCCCGTCCAGCCTCCTTAGTAGTGTTTTGGTATGGAGTTGACCTTCCGTTAACCTCCATTTATTTTTATGTTCTTTTTCTAGCCATAACCAGATCTCCCTTTTAGCGGAATCCTTAGTGATTCCACATACAGGTTCTGGTCCTATGAAGTTCCTATTAGTACCTTCTTTGGCCAGTTTGTCGGCTATGTCATTGCCTTTAATTTCCTCATGTCCTGGCACCCATATCAGCGACACTGTATTGTCTTGTGCCAGGTTTTTGGAGGACCTGTTTACAATATTTCACCAGCTTAGACCTGGTAGATGGGTTCATAATGTCTTTAATAGCCGCCTGACTATCAGTCATTATGTTAATTTTTTTGCTTGCGCAGCCGGCTTCCCGAATTTCATCGGCGCAGGCTGCGACTGCTAACAATTCGGCCTGGAAAATCGTAGCATGTTTCCCCAGACATATCGATATCTTCCTTCCAGGACACATTCCGTATATGCCTGCACCTGCCTCCTGACTAGATTGTGATCCATCAGTGTACCAGGTACCGGCACCACAATCGATCGAGCGACTTTTTGCCTGTTCCCTGGTCGGTATAAGTATGTTCAGCTTAGCTGTAAACATAATTTCAGGTGCCATACTGTCCACCGGCATTTGAAATATCGGCTCTTCCAGTATAGTTCCTGTGATATCTGTATGTCTCCCTACAACCTACTTACAGATGTTGTAGACTATTTATATCGTCCATCGTAATGACGACATCATTTCAACCCGATATGTCCGGTCTCTGAATAATAGCGTTTGATCAAAAAGTCTCTGGATCGCGATAGCCATGAAGTGTAAAAGCCATCTATAGAATTACTTTCTTCTGTAGTTCTTTACTTTGAAGTACACATAAGCCACAAATCAAATATATTTGAGGTTATGGTAATTAGTTGCATTTTATGTATATTTTATGACATTTATAGAGAATTCAGAAAGTATTTATTACTAAACAACGCTTTAATAGCTAATACATCTGCATTTGATAAGGAAACATGTTCAAGTCATGTTTAACAATGGTTGGACACGTCCCATAACTTAAATTGGTTTCTTGTTTCAATCTACGCAAGGATAGTTGGTTCTTCCTGCATACGTTGCCTAACCTGATCAATAATATTATCATTTCTAATCCGTCTTCTTCCAGATCGAACACTGTCACTTAAATTACCAGTTTCTTCATATTTGTCCACAGTTCGCTGAGGTTGCCGAAAAAATCTCGTTCGATTATGGCGAAGTTGGGCAATCTCTCACGGAACTCATTCAAACATAAACGAGGCGAATAAACCCAATTAGCATTTTCACCTAGATTTCCATTACTGTAGTATGACTTAATAATAAAAATTTTAAGTTCTGTTTGAAACATTTTGGATTATAACCAGCTGACTTGAAAGTTGTCGAGCAAATGTCAAAATTAATTGAAATAAATAATTTCATAGATATCTCCAAAATTCCATGGCAATAACGATCCAAAGACTTTTTGATCATACGATATATTCAAACACAAGTTTCATAAGGCACCGTTTTGCCGCACGAGTTTTCTAAAGAATGAGTGCGACAAAAGGCTTTATTAAACGAGTTTTTTATAGTATTTTTTCTATTTTCAATTTTTTGTATGAATAAATTGAAATTATTTAAATTGAATGTTCAGTTTTATTTTTATATAAAGTATGCTGTTGGTCACGTGGATATTTGATATCTTCAAATTTAATTATTGCTACCTGCGAAATATTATTTATTAATTTTCGTTAACATTACTTGATATTTTATTTAAAAATATAAACATGACTGACATAGAAACTTAATATATGTACCTTGTTGTTAATTTTATACAATATAAGCATTTTTCTTTTCTATGTAAGCATATCGTTTCTGTTAAGTATAATTAAGTTCTTAAAATCAAATGACAGCAATAATATAGTAATTTTTGTATTCGAACACTACCAACATCGAAAATGAATCGGTTTCATAATGAGTTCCTTACGAACGCAAAATAGAAAAAAGTTTTTTGTTTTCGTAAAGAGAAATATGTACTTAAAAAAGAAACGTATATTTTATAAATGCCTATATGTTTGTTGGTTCTATAAACACAATAAAGGCACCAAAAAGCCAATAAACCCGTGTGAAATTTGATCTTGTTGAAATTCAGGTTAACATTATCGATTCGCTGTATAAAGTCATAGATTTTCTTTTTTCATTTGATTTTCAAATGTTCGAATGTTATTCTCACATTTTACTATAGATATTTTTAATAGTTACTGAAATATATAATATCGATACAGGTTATTAAATTTTATGTTTTATGGTATTATGTACTAGTGAAGTAAAATCCAAAATCATCAAGAATAATATACGCTATACAGGGTTAGTTAAAAGTATGGAGACGGCGATTTATTGTCGTTAATATTCATTTTAGGGAATTATGTTCAATATTTAAGTTTGTTAAGATATTTTGATCTACATTTGTGATTATTTGTTTGATTTTTTTTCAATTGTTTTTTTAGATACGCCTGTTCGCGTATTTTTTTTTAAATGGGAACTGGTAAATTTTGCTCTTCCATTCGATAGAGGTTTTTTTTCTCTTTACAATAATATTTTTTTTTTAAATTCATTTTAATAACTTTTTTACAAGAAAAATTAAACAAATTAATAACAAAGTAAATTAAAGTAAGTGTTCAAATTGTCGTCCATTAGTAATTTGACAATGACCCAATCGATTTACAAAACCCCGAACAGAGTTCTGTAAAAATCTCGGGGAATTTCTTGTATCGTTCTGGTAATTCGGATTTGTAAATCTTCGATGTTATCAGGCTTTTCTTTGTAAACTTTGTTTCTTACTTATCCCCAAAGAAAAAAATCTAAAGGATTTAAATCTGGCGAACGGGCTGACCATTCAATGGTTCCTCGTCTTACAATCCATCTGTAGGGAAAAACGTTGTCCAGATATTGACAAACATTTACACCATAATGTGGTGGGGCGCCATCTTGCTGGAACCTGATACTGTCATTGGGCAGGTGTTCATTGTTTTCATGAGGATAGAGCGTAGCACTAGCAGGTATTATTTCATTTTGCAATAACTGCAAATACAGAGCCGAAGTTAAAATGCCATTGATGAAAAAGGGACCGATAATATGACCGCCTAGAATGCCAACCCAAACATTAACCTTTTGGGGGTACTGCGTATGATGCTCCAAAAACCAAGAGGGATTTTCCGATGACCAGTATCTGCAGTTATGTCTGTTTACTTCACCGGTAAGGCAAAAAGTAGCTTCGTCTGAGAAAAGAATATTGTTGACAAAATTTTCATTATTATTGCAAATATTTAACATTTCTTCAGAAAATTGTAATCTCCTATCAAAATCATCTTCCGTTAACTCGTGTACAAATTGAACCTGATAAGGTTTATATTTTTCACTTTTAAAAAACGACACGATCGATAACTGTGAAATATTGAAATTGGCCGATAATTGGTTGATAAATGGGGATATTCAGATACAGCCAATAAAATATCCAGTTTATTATCATCGCTTTTTGCTGTTCTAGGTCTACCATTCCTTGGCAAATCTTTAACGCTACCCGTTTGTTCAAAGCGTCTTAAAGTTTTACCAACAACGGATTTAGAAATTGGATTACTATTTGGATGCGTATCATTAAATAAATTACTAACGTCTTGTAAACTTCTGCGTCTATCTCCATAACCCAACATCATAAGTATTTCAATACGTTCATGTTCACTTAAACTCGCCATTGTTAATATTAACAGCAACAAATTGCACAAACGAATTATTTCTGTCAAAGATTTGACGTACACAATAACCACTGATAAAATTATGTCGCTCAAGTTTGTTTATCGCTACGCTTCTGCCTATCTGCGATGTACCGAACATCTGTTAAACACATGAGCCGGGTTTTTTTTATAAAAAAGTTATTAAAATGAATTTTAAAAAAACAAAAAAAAAATTGTAAAGAGAAAAAAAAGCTCTATCGAATGGTAGCGTAAAATTTACTAGTTCCCATTTAAAAAAAATGCGCGGACAGGCGTAACTAAAAAACAATTGAAGAAAAAAAAATTCAAATATTCTCAAATGTAGATCAAAATATCCTAACAAACTTTTATATTGAACATAATTCCCTAAAATGAATATTAACGACAATAAATCGCCGTCTCCATACTTTTAACTAACCCTCTGTATATGTTTCATTAGAGAAATAAGTAATTTTTCTCGATATTACTGCAACTTTGAACTATAATAATAATAATAATAAAGAACAGATAGGTGTCTCATCTGATGTCCCTTACCGTTGGCCGTCAGATATCTAGAGAACCTCTCTCATGATATGTGACGTACAAGATTAAGGTATTGGCGCGATTCTCCACGTAAATTAGTTAAAAAAAGAGTCCAGTACATTGTTCGGACGTTGAATTATAGAAGAACTTGCACCAAATGGTTCCTGCGACAATTAAGCGACAACACATTTCGTTGTGACTGTAAGTTAATTTTTTTGTGTTTCTACAAGTATCATTATCATTTTTGCTTAATTTTAGGGTTAGGTCCATTAGATTTCTACCAACTTTGCCATTTAAATATCACAGTGTTTAAGACTCCACTTCATACGTTACTAGAACTACAAGATGCTATTACAAATGCTGTTAACAGTATAACAGAAGAAGTATTTTAAAAGTGTAAAATATTTTCAATTGTTGAATGTATTTCTTCACTTATTAACACAAATTAAGTAAATATTAACAATCTAGGAAGTAGTTCATACGTAGAATTATAGATGTCGCATGGACGAAATATAATTCAGAATGTGACATATGCGGCAATTCCACCATGACTATGAAGCCACACGGTCAACCTATTTTGATCTCTTTGAAACTGTAACACTACATGTATCGCACTGAAACTTTTGATTTAGGCTAACTAATGACGGAGGTTAATTTTTAGTATTGAGATTTGATTAGTGGCGCCCTCTATGTCCTAGCATGCAAAATATTAAAGACATCCTTCGTACAATAAATGTACTTCATTTTGTGATTGGTTTCCGTAATGCGTTTTTTGTCATTGTTATTAGACCTTATATGTATGTCAATCCGTCTTCATATTATCCTGTAATAACTACTTCTTTTCTAATATATCATACTAAATATCTATTATTGTAATTATATTGAACAAAAATATATTTAATATTAGACATCTGCTATTAACAAACTAACATTATCTTAAAATAGAAATAAAACTACGGTTTTAATCTCCACTTTTAATCTTTAATCGTAACATGACAATTGTTTCGCCAGCACAGTGGCTTCCTCAGGTGCTTACATCTAAAGAGTACGTTACGTAACGTACTCTTTAGATGTAAGCACCTGAGGAAGCCACTGTGCTGGCGAAACAATTGTCGTGTTACGATTAAAGATTAAAAGTGAAGATTAGAACCGTAGTTTTATTTCTATTTTAAATTATTGATCTTCCTCAAGTAAATGCCGAATCAATTCAATTAACATTATCTTATATTATAGCCACAAATCTATATTCTGTCGAATACTAAATTGTAAGAAGTGAAAATTCTAGTGATAACCATATTTATAAGCTCGTGCCACCTAACGATTAAAAAACTTCACGATAACTTACCTGGATTTAATTAAATTTTAATTCAGTTCGTATTTTGTGCATTGTCGAATCCTGCAGAGAATTCAGAAATTAGCAATAACAGAGTTCGGTAAGCAGTATTTTTTTCTATTTAGATTCTGTCGTGAGAGAATAACGGCTGGATCCACGAGACGATTTCCCTTAATTCAGGGTCGAACTTAATCGCAAACTTGAATATTAAGTGTCCTGTTTCATTATTCATGCGAAATGGTCGAAAAAGCAAAAGATTATCGAGCCATCGACCTCTTCCTCACACTTAATTCGCCGTCCATATTATCGAGAAGTAAAATGGAAAACATTTTAGGAATCTCTAATAATAATAAGCTTGGAATTAATCTGGATTTTACACCTACCTATTCGGATTGTCGCTGAGAGCTGACAATAAATCTCGATTTAACTTGGATAATTAGTCAATAGTAATCGAATTTCCATTTATGTTCGCAGAATTAGTGAGAAGGTAGGGGATGTAATATTAGAGAGAAATTATATATGATATTTGGTTATAGATTGTTGCATGTAGTATTTTTACGAAAACAGAGCAGTCACGTTATCAATGTGCGTCACACAACGTTGACTAATTTGTTATTTAAACTTTGCAAATAATTGCTATTTGGGTTATAGGTACAAGTTCAGTTAAAACTTTAAAAATCTTCTTTTTACAGGTGCCACTTAGGTTAAAAAATAAGCTGTTTAGAACACTAATATTGTATATCCATCACTCTATATTTAGAAAAATACATAGTTTATGATAATTAATAAACGCAATTGTATTAGTACTTTCATTTTGAAAAATTTATAAATATAATATCAATGTTTTAGAATAAAAAAACAGAAGAAATGGAAATAGTTTATTACAGTCAATATTAATAATCATGATATAATATAGCAGTACATACGTTAAACTAAACAACAGAATATAGGCTTTTAGGCATAGGTAATAATTAGTGTTGTACTCGAAGTACTCTTGCCAAGTAAATGCTATAAGACATTCATTAAACAGTGCTTCTCAAAAGTCCCCTCCCCCCCCCCCCTCTTATCTTTGGAACGATTATACATACACATGTGAAATTTGGAAACTGAATATTATAGGTTATAAACTTCCCTACTAGTGATGATAGATGATGAAATCGTCATAGATGACGTCACAAGGCCATTGTGACCAATACTTTTAAATGGAACGCTACGGCAAGCGACACCTCTTTTAAAAGGTATCGAAAAAACCTATTCAATGATAATAATTTTGTTTGTGTTTGAGGCAGTTTTAATGGCTCATTAGTAAACATGAAAATTTAAATTCCATTCAGTATGATATTAAATACAGATTTAAGAAACAGTATGTACTTAAATAAATTGCTCGAAGTGACCTCCATTTACTTCCTGACAGTAAAATATCCTATTTTTAAACTCTTCTCGTACTTCTTCAAATGTGTCTGCGGAAAAAGCCTCACATTCTGCAACAATACGTTGTTTTAAAACGTCAATATTGTCAAGTTCAGTGGCGTAAACCTTCGATTTAAGGTACCCCCACAGAAAAAAATCCAAAGGTGTGAGGTCCGGTGATCGAGGTGGCCATTCCGTTGAACCTCGTCGTCCAATCCATCTACCAGGATACTCCTCATGCAAATACCGTCTTACTGCACCGTAATAGTGTGGAGGAGCACCATCCTGTTGGAATGTTATTTCCAAATTGCCGAATTCATCTGGATTATCTTCCAAAATTTCAAGGATTAACGGTTCTATTGCGTTTTGCAACATCTCCAGATAAACCTCACCAGTTAAATTAGTATTTAAAAAAATAGGCCCAAAGATGTGGTTTCCCAGGATACCTGCCCAAACATTCACCTTCTGTGGAAATTCGGTATGTGTTTCACGAAACAGGTGAGGATTTGCGTCACTCCAATACCTCACATTCTATGTATTTACATTTCCATTTAGATAGAAAGTACTTTCGTCACTAAAACAAATTGTTTTGACGTAGTCCGGCTGTTGGTTAATTTTAGTTGCCATATTTTCACAAAATTCTAGTCTTCGGTCTGGGTCGTCGTCTGAGAGTTGACGAACCATTTTTAATTTGTATGGATGAAATTTGTATTTTTTCAACACCCTGTGTACTGTACTTCGACTAACTTCACAGGTAGATGCAACTTGAGTTGTTGAAGAAGTGGGATTAACTCTTACTTCTGCCAGTATATCAATTTTTTTCTCATCAGAAATTTGTGGCCTGCCAGATCGTTTCGCATCATTAATACTACCCGTTGCTTCAAATTTACGAAGAAGCTCCCTTAAATAAGTCCTCGAAATGGGGCGATCGGTAAACCTCTCATTAAAAATGCGTTCTACTGCATGAATATTTTGTCTAGTTTCACCAAGAATTAGGACCGCTGTTACTTTATCACCTAAAGCACGTACCATTTCGCTTCTTAAAGAACTTAAACTTTCGACTCACAACAGTTTAACAAATTATTAAAATGTACAAAAATATTAAAAGTACCATAAGCTGTAAAAACAGTGAGACGTTCGATCAACAATACACAAATTATTAAATGTACAAAAACTTGGACAATTACAAAAACGTCGAATATTGGACACTAACAAAAACGTCAGATTATTTGACAACTAACCATAGGCGGAGCTTGAATTTGGAATTTTAGTATTAACTTGACAATTTGACGTTTTAAAACAACGTATTGTTGCAGAATGTGAGGCTGTTTCCGCAGACACATTTGAATAAGTACGAGAAGAGTTTAAAAATAGGATATTTTACTGTCAGGATGTAAATGGAGGTCACTTCGAGCAATTTGTTTAAGTACATACTGTTTCTTAAATCTGTATTTAATATCATACTGAATGGAATTTAAATTTTCATGTTTACTAATGAGCCATTAAAACTGCCTCAAACACAAACAAAATTATTATCATTGAATAGGTTTTTTCGATACCTTTTAAAAGAGGTGTCGCTTGCCGTAGCGTTCCATTTAAAATTATTGGTCACAATGGCCTTGTGACGTCATCTATGACGATTTCGTCATCTATCATCACTAGTAGGGAAGTTTATAACCTATAATATTCAGTTTCCAAATTTCACATGTGTATGTATAATCGTTCCAAAGATAAGAGGGGGGGAGGGGACTTTTGAGAAGCACTGTATATGGTGTAATATAAAGTCAAACAAATATTAAAATCAAAACACTAGACTATGTATTAGCTCTTCATTTCACCAATATTTTCACTAGAACAAAAGAAAAAAAATGGTACAAGTGCAATCTAACTTATAAATCTAAAACCACTATTCGTATGTTACGAATGTTCAATATCAACCAGAACAGCTTTTACCTCTAAGTACATTAATGAAGTATACCTTATTCTAGATTAGATTTAGTTTTTTTTTTGTTTGCTAAAGATTTATTTCTTATGTGTAAATGCCAAAAAAGTTTTGAATTGGTCAAATTTGTCAACAAAAACTCAAGGAGACCAAAAGGGTTAATCGCTTGAGCTTAAAAGATCATCTTCCTATTCTTCTAAACTAATTATGAAAGGTGTGATATCATTGTGATCAAATCCTATTTCCCTGTCCAATCATTTTTAAATCTCAGCTCCACTGTGTGTGTGTGACACTGTTAGCTCACGCTTCAGCAGTTATTTACCTTAGTGCTTCTTACCACAACCTTTTACAGCCTTCATTACTTCATATATTAGTAGTCTATATAACGCCGGTTTCAGACCACATAATTTTGAACGAACAAATTTAGAGATATTTATCGATTTTACAGTACATTTTACTATAAATTCTACTCATCATTGTCATTATTTTAACACATTTATATCAAAAACCATGTTTTTTATCAATTTTTGCTCGTACAAACCAAAAATCAACATAAAAATCCAATTTTATGAGTAACCACTAAATTGTGAATCACTATAAATATCCATATTTTCTAAATTTGGTGTTGTTTATATTTATTTTTAACACATTTACCTCAAAATTACATGAAAAATTCAATTTTTAAATACCACGAAATCGTGAACCCTATTCAGAAATCTAGCCTAGAATACTTACTTTAGAAAATAAAAAAGAAGAGCAAAACAAAGGTTACTTTATTGTATACGATATTAAAATGACAAATATTATCTGTATCTTTCCTACTCCACATCCAACCCTTCTATTTCTTCTACTTCCTCTACCTAACCGGCAGTAGCAATTCTTCCGTAATTCGTAATTGCATCTCTTAGTAAAACTACATCTTCCTGACACTATAAATTAAACAATTACAATAAATGAAAAAGGTAGCCATTGATAACACGTACCTTGTTATAATCTTCTTCGTCTTGCAAACTATCTGCTTCAAGTTCCGCTATAGTCATTTTGTCTACATCAAGGATTTCTTCTTCATCTTGTAACTCCTGGAATTCTCTTTCTAACTCCTGGAATTTTCTTTTTAACTCCTCTCTTTTTCTTCTTAATTGATTCTCCTTTTGGTTTACGTCTACTTTATATTGTTGTAGATTATTATCAATTTCCATGATTTTTTGATCGAGATTTGCAGTTTTAGTTAATACATTTGAAAGATGTTCACGATAATGAGATAATATATCTCCTTTTATTTTGTTTTTACAGTGATTACACGTTTGTTGCTGATCCCTTTGAGTAAAAGAGGTAGAAGCTGTAATAAAAAAAGAACCCAGTATACTTTGAAATAGTGATTGTATCTCCATAGTTTAATAACATTTAATATTATACAGTAAAATTTTTTGTTCTGATTTGCATGCATCTGTAAATTATTAGAATGTAACTTACCCTCTGCCTGCATTGCAAAATTGGATAGTTAACAAATCACACAAGGCAATACAAAATGGAGATATGCACGCCAGTACGCCGCACCAGAGATAACATATACAACACCAATGACTGATGAACGATGAACCAGATACCAGATCAACCAGAGATCTATACTATCTACCGCTGTGTGGTTACGGACTGTCAATAAGATAGTAAGCTATCATAAAATCCTATGAGCTATTACAACTTAGTTTCGCCATTGGTGAAAAGATGGCATAAAATTGGTGTTGTTTATATTTATTTTTAACACATTTTGAAAATTAATTTTTGTGTCGACATTTGTCATTTTGCGACTAGCAATATAATAAATAATGTTTGTTTGTCTAACTTTAAGGGGGCCCCATTTTGTGACTCCCCTATATTATTATAATTTTTAATATCATCTTTATCAACATGAAAATATTTTATCATCCATATCAACATGTCTTTGTGAACGTAAGCTTATATAAAACGTAACGTCAATTGTAAAGGTACTGAACGTAACGTAAAACGTAAACATTGAATGTAATATAAACGTAATAATTCAAGTAACATAATGTCCACTATCAAAATTATAAATGTGTTAATAATTTTTTTGCTAAAAAATTCAACACTAAAAAAATAAATTAGTTACATAATTATTTTAAATATAAATAAATTGGAATGGATTCTGATAAAAGTTATTTGAAGGAAATTAATTCGCTTAATAATGATCCGATGAAGTACATAAATTCATACAATTCACTACCTAAGCTACCAATAAATAAAATTCTGCTCATTACAAATATTTCAAAATTCGAGAACATTCTAACAAATTCATTTGACTATATAGTATTTGTAAAAAATAAGAAATATAGAATAAATAAGAATTATATAGATAAAATAAATGTCATGTTTAATTACATAATTAGTTATCAAATTATGAAAAAAGAGAAATTCTTTCCAATAAAAGTTATTGTTAATAAAAATTATAGATTTACACAAATACAATAAAAATATTAATTTGAATGTACCTACATACATTTTTGAACAAATAATTTTCAAAAATAAAATAAAATTTATCAATTTTGAATAAGTATAAATATTTCTAAAATTTATAGCTTGAGGTAATCATAAATTTATTAAAGATACAAAGATAGTTTGTACCACAAATTTTTTGTATAATAAATGAAGTTTGCAGAATTACGAAAATATTGCATTCTAAACAAAATACCATATCAAGGTTTACGAAAACATGAATTAGAGAAAAATATAAAAGATTATTTGTTCAAACAACAGTTTATTAATGAATTTAATTTTGATGATGATATAATTCAGAAACCAAGACAAAGAAAACAAGGAATACAAAATAAAAGGAAAGATTTAGATGAATTACCAAAAATACATGAAAGTGATGAAGATAATGTTAGAGTTGTTAGAGCTCGTGGTTCATGGGGAGAAATGATTGTTGATTATTCATTTTATTGTGATAGTGCACAACATGATTTATATACTTATTTATATAAAATATCAGATTATATTATTGAAAAAATTAAAAATGGATTAAATAGACATGAATCTTTACGTATTCAATTAGTTTTAACTGTTCAATATGAAGAATATGATTTATCTGGTAACGTTATTGATTTATATAAGCGATATTTTTCATCAAATATACATAATATTACAGGGTATAGTATATCAGGACCAGGTACAAAATTTATGATTATTGAAAGACTAGTTGGTCCAGTTGTAACAGAAATGAAAAACAATTTAATTAGAAAATTTGAGATATTTAATGCAAAAAATACAAAACTTAGATTTGATCGTGTTATAAATGTTGATTTACAATCAAGTAAGTATACTCCTCTTCGTGGCGGCACTTACAAACAATTACCAAGTTTTATAAGTACTAAAAGGTGTTGTATTAATGTCAAAAATAACAAAACTAATCAGTTCAAATGTAATAAGGCAGAAAATTTTCGATGCTTTGAATATGCACTAGAAAGTATTCTAAATCCTGCTAAAGATCATAGTGACAGACCATCAAAGTATAATATATCAAAATATGAACGTCTTAATATGAAATATCCATTAGAATTAACATCAGAAAATGTATCAAAATATGAAGAATTCTTAAATATTAATATTAATATTAATATATATAAAGTACGAGATGATAGAGTTGATTTATTTATATTAAGTAATAAAATTGGAAAAACTGAAAAACATGTAAACATCTTGGAATATGATGAACATTGTGTTGGAATTAAAAATTTAAGTGCATTATTAAACGGTCAAATTCATAAAAGAGATAAACGCATGAATATATGTTTAAAATGTCATGATAAATTTGAAAATAAGCAAAAGTTTGAAGAACATATTGATGTATGTATAAAAGGAAAAACTAATATTGAAATGCCAGGAAATAATAACATTAGATCATATAAAACTTGTGGAGCTGAATTATATCATCCATATACAATTACACTTGACTTTGAGTGTTTATTAAAAAAAATTAAAAAAGAAGTTGGTAAAAAATCAGAATATATTCATGAACATATTCCAAACAGTTTCTGTTTTAATACAATAGACGGAACAAAATTAATAAGAAGTGATAACATAGAGGAATTAATGAAATTATTTAACAATTCACTAATTGAATTTGGTAAAAGATATAATGAGATTAGAAGAATTAATAAAGAAATAATATGGACACCGGAAATAATGAAAAAATTTACAGAATCTAATAACTGTTATATTTGTAATAAAAAATTTACAGATAATTTATATAAAGTAAGAGATCATAATCATATTACTGGTGAATTTAGAGGTGCTGCTTGCAATTCGTGTAATTTGAATTTAAAACTTCCAAAATTCATACCAATAGAAATTCAAAATTTAAAATATGATTCAATGATATTTCTAACTTGGATTCTAAAATTATCTGAACATTATTCAGATATAAATTTCATTCCAAATTCAAAAGAAGATTATATACAATTCTCAAAGAAAGTGATTGTTGATCAATATAAACAATCTTGTGATATATCTAAATGTACAGTATGTAAAAAGAAATATTATAATGAAATAATTGAAAAATGTAAAAAATGTAAAAGTAAAACAAAATTAATTAAGAAAGGTGATATACAAAATGTTGTAATTGAATTTAGATTTATTGATACATTTAGATTTATTAATACATCACTTGATAAGGCAGTTAAAAATGTAGCACAACTGAACAATTGTTATTGCGCACATTGTAAATCAATAAAAGAAATTAATAATATAAAATATCAACCAATTACAGAAAACAATATTTTAAAAATAATTGCAAATTGTAAGATGTGTAATAACAAGATAACAAAACCAGTTGATTACTCAAGATTTGAAAATATTTTAAAAGAATTTAAAAAAGAAGATTTACATTTAGTATTACAGAAGGGAGTATATCCATATGAGTGGGTTGATTCATACCAAAAATTTAGTGAACAATTACCATTAGAGAAGAAAGATTGGTACACCTTATTAGGAGATAAAAATATAGGTGATCATGATCTAAACTTTGCAATAAAAGTTTATAAACATTTTAATTGTAAAAATTTTGGTGAATATCATGATTTATACTTAAAATTAGATACAATTCTTTTAAAAGATGTGTTTGATAACTTTAGAAAAACATGTTATAAAAATTATAAATTAGATCCAGTTTATTACATAAGTACACCAAATTTATCAGATGCAGCTTCATTAAAAATAACAAGTCAAAAATTAGAATTAACTAATAATCAAGACTTATATGAATTGTACGAAAATGGAATTAGAGGTGGAATATCAATGATTCCACATAGACATGCAATAGCAAACAATTGTTACTTTTATGATGAAAAGACAAATAAAACTGTGAAATTAACAAAAGAACAAGCAGAAAAAAAAGGGATATACAATAGTAAGAAACATGTTAGTTATATAATGTACTTAGATTGTAACAATCTATATGGACACGCCTTAAGTCAACCTCTTCCAATAGGCGATTTCAGAGAAGAAGATTCTCAAAATTTTACAAAAGAGAAAATATTAAATTTATCTGACGATGGAGATAGAGGATACACATTTGTAGTTGATTTAGAAATTCCAAATGAATTACATGATAAATTTAAAGATTATCCATTATTACCAGAACACTATTCTCCATCAATTGATGAATGATCAAATTATCAAAAAAAATTAATTGATAAAAAAATTGGAAATATCAATGGAACAAAATTAATAAATACACTGAAATCCAAAACAGATTATATTATTGATTTTTCTTACGTGTAGACTTAATTGTTGGAACTGTTTTATATTCTTACACTTATTTATATAAGACTAATTGTACAAATATATATATCTTTATTAAACATTAATATACCGATAGAATTACGTGGTTATGGGCAGCGCTGTGCTTGTAGATGTGTTCAGTACGTAGGTGGGGATATATTCGTTTACTGCTACTCACTCGTCCCTTAGCTACGGAGATCTTACTTCTCACTCCTTAGTTCAAACACGCACACATAGACAATATATGTGTATTCTAACTGACTATAGGGACGTGATTAAATCAGTATATATTTAACAACGTGTTACAACCATGATATTTTTTTATTAACTTGTTTCTGACTGCTTGTGTTCTGCATGACGGAGCCATCTATGATACACAACAGGGCCCTTATTCTAATTCATTTCGACCAAAATCGGTCGAAATTGTATGACGTCAGAGAGAGTCGAAATGTGGTTATTTTAATAATTTCGATACTAGTGATATATAGGGGAAACGATGGCAATGCAGTTAGATGGTAGTTGGTAGTCTGGATAAAAAGTAACGTCCAATAACCGGTTTGTATTGCCGATCTCATTAATCGATTTCGTGTTTGACGTTTGATCATTGCAGCTTGTGTTTAAAAGGGTTTAAAGTTATATTTGGTTATATTATAGTTTATGTTTATCGTTTTGGACTCTGAAATTGATTGCTGTTGAGGATATAACTTTCTAAAATATTATTATAGCCGGTATTTAATCATAAGTTAGTGAATTTGTCCTAAAATATAAATATAAAAGTTTCCAGGTTACATTCAAGTAAATACTTCCTAATTTAGAAGGGTGTTTCTCTGATTGCCAAATAATTAAGGTAATATTATTAAAAAAAAGATTTTGTATAAAATACTATTACTGTTATTAGATCTGCAGTGAAGTAAAAATGGAAACAAAAATAACAAATGAACAAAAGGAAGTACTGCTGTCGTTCATGGAGGACCATATTAATTTTGGTAAAGGAAAATTAATGGGGGTTGAGGGAAAGAAGTTAAGAAGCAATTTATGGGAAGTTTTGGCTACACAGTTGAACAATTGTAGTGGCCCTACCAAAAGTGTGGAGAAATGGCAACGTGTTTGTATAAAAAGTAATATTCTCTGCATGAAAACTAAATTAAAATTTCAGGTATGGGTTGACTTGAAAAATAAAGTAAAGAAGAAAGCTGGTGATATTAAAAAAAACAAGTCACAAACAGGTGGTGGTCCAGAGACAACTATCAAATTAACAGAAGTTGAACTGAGAGTTATAAGCTTTCTGTCAGAGGAGGCCATTCATGGCTTAGATGACAGATGGTAGTGTATTTGATAGTGCCGAACCAGGACCATCTACCTGCAGCAGTGCTTCGTCTTCAGGCCCAATTGCCAATGCGATAGGGAGTAAATTATTGCAAAGTCCAGAACCTGTGCCATGTGCTTCAACTATGCAGCCCATACATATATTTCATGACCATAATTATTTAAATCTAAATGAGGTAAGCACTTATATACACTGTCTATAATTCAGCACACTTAAAATAACTTTTAAATTTCAGACATTACCAACTGATGATACGAATGAGAATTTCTCAACACCATCTATGTATATATAATTATGTGCACCAGAAATGTGACTTTTTAATTTTTGCAGCTAGAGGACGTAAAAGAAAAAATTCAGTTCGTGACAATCAGAAACTCGCAGCAGATTTCGTGTCCAATGCTGAAAGACAAACTGCTGCCATGGAAAATATTTCCAATAAAATGGATAAGATGGTAAAGGAAATGAAAACAACAAATATTCTTTTTAAAGATTTTATAGATGTACTTAAAAAAAATAACAAATTTATAAATATATTTTAATAGTAAAAATGTTTTTTGTTTTAATTACCAACAGGGCCCCCGCTACCATATGTGCAAAGTGTGCAATGCACATGGGCGCCATCCTTTAGGGGCGCCAAAACCCAGGGTCCAAAAAAAAATTGCAAAAAAAATTAAAAATTAATCTTTTTCAAAGTTAAAAATCATTAAAAATTATTTAAGATCGACAATGCTTCAAAAAAGATTGTCTGGGCTAGCAATATTAGCAATTGAACAAGAAATTTTTGATGGTATAAATTTTAGCGATATAATTAATGAATTTGCAACAGCAAAGTCTCGGAAAATATCGCTACTACAATAGCTATTTTTTATTTTTCTATTGTACCTAGCTATCATTTTTTATTTTATAACGAAGTTACCTAGGTATTTGTTATCAGAAGTATCTGCATATTTTTTAAAATATCTAAGTATAAGTAGAAAGTAGTACTTATATATATATATATATATATATGTAGACATTAGGCAATATTTATGTTATTTGTTCCTAAAAAAATGTGATTTTTAGTTTTGGGTTATTTTCTAGTATTTATAAACAACGTGTCTGTACCCCATTAGTTAAGTAAATGCTTTAAAATGGGTGTGAACAAGAATTTATTTTGTTATGATTTTATTCTGTTTGTTTCATTTTGATATTTTAGTCTACAAATAAATATGACTTCTAAAGTTCAGTTTTTGCTTTATTTCAAGCACCTACCTACCTTAAAAAAAATTAATGAAAAAACATGATCCAAAATGCCTTAAGGGGCGCCAAAATCCTTTTTTGCACACAGGCGCCAGTAGCCCTTACGGGGGCCCTGATTACCAAAGATATAATATTACCTAAGTGATATGATTGAAAGTGTAAAAAATCCTCATGGGAAATTTATTGGTGAAATCAAAAAAGAATAATAAAATTAGATCAACAGAATTAATAAAATTGTGAAACAAAGAAATTTTCTTCTATCAATGTAATACAACATAAATTCTTGAAAATGCTCTATTTTTAAATATTTACCAATACCATAATAAATTGGGATATTATCTTTACTAGGAAAAATTATTCTATGCCGGAAATAAACTGTTACACGTGCTATAACACAAAATAAAAATAAAAGTGAATTTTGTTACATACCAGTTTAAACGTTTTTGCTAACTTCACTTTGAAGAATTTCGAGTCGAAATTAAGATTTCAACATCTTTTTCCTAGTCGAAAACAATTTCAACGAGTCGAAATGTTATGACGTCATGAACGTATCACGTGACTCTTTTACCACAATAATTTCGACCTAAGATGGCGGATTCGAGTCGAAATTTGCAATTAGAATAGGGGCCCAGGAACAGCATTACAATTTAAAGAATTTTTAAGATGAGTTCGAAATTGTGAATTCTCAAAATGATAGCTGAATAAACCTTTCCGACTTTTAATATTTCTTATGTGCTTCTAAGTTCAACCCCATAAATTCAATCCAAACTTGACATCTGTAATATTAGGCAATCCAATTACCTGTCAGATGTAAAATCCAATATGGCGATGTGGTACAATCACTATAGAAACAATATGTAAACATGCTATGGATTGCCTACTACTTGGTTTATTAATTAAATTAAAATATAAATATGATTAATGAATGTTATGTTTATGAGTTTAAAAGCCTCTCTAATCGTAATCATACAAATTACACTACCTGCTTACTACATACACTACAATGAATCGAATGGAAATTACAAATAAAATGATAATATTTATTACTGACAAGAAAATAAAACATATTATGCACCTATATACGAACATGTAATACAATATTAATGCTCACATGTGCATGTTAACACATTATATAAAAATGTAATTGATCCATTTTCATTAAGCCTAACATTGTAGCACAGTACATTGAGGGGGGCTTTAATTTGAAACATTGCAGCATTTTGATTTTCCTTTTGTAATGGTCTATAAGTGTTCCTATAATCGACGTGGTATTGACATTTACCATTAATAGATATAAAATATCGAACGGACTGGACATCAAACGTGTCTGGTGTAAATTTTCGAAATATTTGTTCAACGTCACTTCTATTGCTCTTTGGAAGACAATTTACTTCTAAAGGTATATCTAGAACAAACAAGCATGCTTTCAATATTTATTCACACGGATTGTTAACAACAGTTAACATACCTTCTCGCCTAATATTTGAATAACCTGGCATACTCATAGTATATTCTCTATTATACACAATTATACACGTTGATTGTTATCTTGTGTTATTTTTTGTTTGTAACGATCATAGAGCACACGAGGCACGACTGGGCACAACCAATAACAACTGATAACAACACTTGCAACTTCTACAATATCACAATAAATACTGGTTTTACCGACATCTATCAATGGAATGAGCAACTAATAAACTATAAAATCGGTTTCTTCACATTATATTTCTTATTTTTTACAAATACTATATAATCAAATGAATTTGTTATAATGTTCTCAAACTTTGAAAGGTTTGTAATGAATAATATTTTATTTATTGGTAGCTTAGGTAGTGAATTGTATGAATTTATGTACTTCATCGGATCATTATTAAGCGAATTAATTTCCTTCAAATAACTTTTATCAAAGTCCATTCCAATTTATTTATATTTAAAATAATTATGTAACTAATTTATTTTCTATCGTTGAATTTTTTAGCAAAAAGGTTATTAATACACTTATTTTCTTTGACGTTGGATATTATGTTACTAGAACTATTACGTTTACATTACGTTCAATGTTTACGTTTTATGTTACGTTCGCTACAGGATGAGGGCGAAACACCTCTCGATACCTCTCAATCATTCATATGTTTTAACGTTATGTTTTATATACATACATGCCTACGTTAACAAAGACATGTTGATGATGATAAAGTAAGTTTTGAATATTTGAAGGGGTCTATAGCAGATACCCTCATAGACTTGAGAGCTACCCTCTGGTAAACAATATTAATGATTTTTCATAAATAAATTAGTGATAGAAATTAGTAAAAACAGCAGTAAAACTAAAAAATATAATTATTTTTAGAGATTCACGATTTCAAAAATTGAATTTTTATGTAATTTTGAGGTTTGAATGAGTGAAAATGAGCGTTTTTAGGTAAATGTGTTAAAAATAAATATAAACAACACCAAATTTAGAAAATATGGATATTTATAGTGATTCACAATTTAGTGGTTACTCATAAAATTGGATTTTTATGTTGATTTTTGGTTTGTACGAGCAAAAATTGATAAAAAACATGGTTTTTGATATAAATGTGTTAAAATAATGACAATGATGAGTAGAATTTATAGTAAAATGTACTGTAAAATCGATAAATATCTCTAAATTTGTTCGTTCAAAATTATGTGGTCTGAAACCGGCGTTATATAGACTACTTATATTACTAGAGCAATAACTTTTTGCAATTCCCAAATTAATTCTATACGGTTAAAAATGCAATGATATGGAAGAACACGAAGAACTGTCTTGCCATATTGCTCTGTTAATTTATCAGCTTCATAAATAGGTAACGGTTTATACCTTTAAAAAAAAAATATTATCTATTTGTACTTAATTTAGTAATTATTTTATCTACGAACTCGAAGTTGATTATATTGTTGGTTAACCATTCCTGAATTTAGTATTTTGTTGAAGATGAAGTAGGAGATTTATTTATTATTATAGCTATGATAGCTCACATTATCCATAATAATAACTGAAGAGCTTTTTAAATTTTTAAGCAGCTAATTTTTGAACCATTATAGAAAATTTTCTCAATTCATGTCACCGTAGTAATCCTTACTTTACAGGAATGAAACCATTATTGATACCAGTATGTAACAAGTGTTCATTTGAAAAGTCAATCTAGTAGCATGTGATTTACTGAGAACATTTTGAAGTATGTCGTAAATTAAAATTTACTACTTAACCGTAAAAGTCGTATATTTTGACAGTTTCATACATACGAATAAATAACAAATGTGATTGACATTATCAAATGTCATTTGGATTTACGTTTACGGAACAAAAAACACATACTAATATATATGCGTCTTATTCTATCAAAATTTCAAAGTAACCTAGATTGACTTATCAAAAGAACACACGTTATGTAATAACGACTGACAGATGACAAGTGGATATCATACGCTGATCACACCTGACAACAATGTGCGCAATAGGTAACAGTGAAAATACAAATTTCATAAAATGTTGGAGAAGTTGTATCTACCACATTAGTAAATTGAATCACTTAGGTTTTTATACCTGATATTACCGGTTATGACGTGACTGCTCTATTATCGTAAAAATACTATACGCGCAGTTTAATTGCAAACTCTAGATGGCTGCTAAAAAATTTAAAATTATAGTTTTTATAACAAAAGAATAACGTGAGAGCTATATATCCTAATGTTGTTAATGTATTTATAGACTTTATAAGACTTCATTATGTTCATTTAGATACGAGAGAGCTTTCGTATAGATATGTATATCATGGCAAATCATGAAGAGCTTATTTATTATTTCAATACAGCTTATTGAAAAATTACTGTTACCGAATGAGAGGCAAATCGTTAGATTGCCTTCAAAGTTATTTGGATAAATGAAGTCAATGTGCAAATATCGTGCAGTCAAAATAAATTGCCCCTAGTGAGCCGTGATTTCTAAGTAATAACAAAAAGCATGTCGTAACTTTACTAATATGAATTTCTTAAATGACATTTACATCTAAATGACAAACGACTTGAGAAAATTGAAAGGTTAGAAAATTGCAAGGTTAATTGTTAGGTTACAATCTTCCTGTCACGAATAAATAAAATTCCGTGTTATCGTTTTTATTAGATGACACTAATGACGTTTAACATTTGACAATTCAGAACGGCGCGGTTAAGTTACGACATACCTAAAAATTTCATGGCCAAATCTGAAGCTGTTTTTTTTTTTTTAACGCATGATACATAACGTCAAATGGAGTAAATGCGTTATAAAAAGTGATGCATCTCAGGGAACTCTGTTGGGTCTTATATTGTACATTATTTATGTAAATGATAGTCCAGCTGGCGATTTGGCAATGTTTGCTGATACTTTACATTTAGTCATTTAGTATGTACAAAGTATTTTAGAAATATAAGTTCAAATAGGTCCATTAGTTTAAATGCTTTAAATGATTATTTAATGAATAATAAGCCAATATTATGTAATGGCATATTTTGGAAGCAACGTGCAGAATGATAATTTGATATATTCCAAGTTGCAGTTTATATACTAAAGATTTGGAGAGAGTGGTTTTCAAATTTATTTTTTGATGTCGCGTGAAATTTTAGAAAGTAGGTATTGAGGTAAGGAAAAGTCCAAGATCAAATAAGCAGTGTGCGACGACAACTTTTTTCAACATATGCGACGTTATCAATTGTCACTTTTAAAATTTTTACATTGGGTTTGGTTGCTACACTATAGGTCCAATGGTGAAACCGGATCAGTTTTGACCAATTTATCGAAATGTATCCAGAAGAACAAATTGACTTGAATTTCGTTACTTTTCTTAATGATCCTACGATTCCTAAACACTGGTAATGTGGCTAAAGGTATATCTACTAGTCGTTTCACTGTTGTTACACCCAATATCTTTGAAAATATGAATCAAATTGTTGAACAAAATCCTAATATTTCTGTATGTCGTCTATTTCAGCTATTGATAAGCTCCAATTAACAATGTGTTATTTTAACCTTTCCTACATCCATTCTAGAACTTTCATGTGAATCCTTTCCAATTTTATCAGTGTTATAATGATTATATCTGCATAATAACATTGACCGGCCAAATAATATGGTTTCACGTGTCTGGTTATGTCAATTCGCAGAATTATAGAACTTGGTCAGCAGATAATTCGCATAATTTCATCCAAAATTTAATAGTGTTATAAGTACTTTGTTTTGCTTCTATATTCTCCTAAATTGTCGACCTAATGGTAAGTATTTAATAATTTTGTCTGTTTATTTATTACTATAAATATGTTCTTTCTGAAATATTTTTATGTGTTTACGAGCAAATTAGTCAATACATTAGTGTCGTTGATATTATTTTTATTTTTATAAATTTATAATGCAAGAAATTCTTAGGTAATTATTACAGATATTACAGACTGTTTCGATATACGTTTTGAGCACAATACTAGTTTTTTTTATTATTATAGCGGTCGTTAATACATTAATAATTTAATAATATTAAAATTATTATATAAAATAGAGGGAGATATTGAACTTTAACAAAATAAAGTTAGAAGTTAGTGAAGAAAGCATATATCTCAGCCTTCGTGAAAATCTATCAACTTCAGGTGAATCTCATAAACTTTGCATTTGCTCAAGTTTTAAAGTTATCCCGAGACGAGACTTAGGTGAAACTTTTTCGAAACTGCTTCCGCGGATAACAATTTTGCAAATATTTAACGAAAAATCTATTACGGAAGGTTACAGGCAGTTGCGTTTGCAAAAATTACTCTCTGTCTCTCTCTCTTCCTTTCACGTTTTGTTTAAAAACTGTTTCGTTTTACGCAGTACAAAGAATAATAAAAAATAATCGACATTTACGGTGAGTCGTCGTTCCGACAATATTTACAAAGCTTATCATCTGAAACCCAACTGAGGATTTCTAATGTTATTTGTTTTTCCAAGGAGTCGACGTCAATAAGCACTTCTTTATAAAAGACATACATTGAATGATTTCAAAGAAAAAGGTTTAAAAATCGCTTCAAAAAATCTTTTTGTAATTAAATTATGTTTTTCTCCGGTTTTGCTTGATGATGTTATAGGACAACGATTTTCAACCTTCTTAGCTCCACGACCCCCCCCCCCCCCCCAAATAGTAAATGTAAATAAAATTAATGTTTCTATTTCGTGACATCCCCCCACCCCTAAAGAAATGATAACATTAAACCTTACTATTACTAATTTAATTTTGACTATAATTATGAATGTAAAAAATTATTTAATATTATATAATCACATTGCACTAATTTTATACATTAAGAAAATACCGACAGTATAAAAAATTTAATACGACTATTCCTATTATTCTATGTCGTTGTGTTTATAGCGACGGGTACGAACATGCATGTATGACATAATACATACATGGGTAATTTACAAGTTCCAACTTCATGTGTACGTGTTCTTTCTAATTTGGTCTTCTTCTATAATACTCGCTGTGAGACCATGTTTATATAAGTCGTGCTGTCACCAGTATAAAAGAGACGCTTGCGATGGCACAACTTCAGTTAAGTTACGAATGCGAAGTGTGCTTTTATTTTACTGTGCTGTCAATCGTGAAACTGAATTGCCTTTTTTAAAATTTCTTATGCGAAATTGATAAATTTGTGAAAAAAACAAGTGAGTCATTTACATCCAGTGAATCGGTTGATAACAAGACAAGGTTTTGTACATTATCAGTTATGACTAGACGAAGAGAAAGCAGAGATATTTGCTTACTACTTGGCAAATACTTTCCAGCCTCATCCGATGACTGGCTTGGTAGAAATACCACAGGTCACCAATAAAGATTAAGTCAATTACACATGCTGAAATTGCCAACACCATCAAAAACAATTTCAGAACAAAGAAAGATCCAGGTTATGACCTAATAACCTCACAAATATTCAAGGAGTTGTCCCGTAAGGGCATAATGAAACTAACGCATCTATTCAATGCAGCATTAAGACTCCAATACGTGCCAAGACAATGGAAGATTGCTGAGGTGATAATGATCCCTAAACCTGGCAAATCACCTGAAAATAGAACATCATACCGCCCCATTTCCTTGTTGCCGATCACATGTTAATTGTTTGAAAAGCCCCTTTTGCAGAGACTCAAACCAATTATTTGAGGAAAAGCAGCTTATTCCGTCTCATCAGTTTGGTTTTCGTAACATGTATTCAATCATCGATCAAGTGCATCGCATCACTGATGTAATTGAAATATCACTTGAAGAGAAAAAAATCTGTGCAACAATATTCCTTGATGTGGCCCAAGTATTCGACAGAGTGTGGCACTAGGGCCCGCGATACAAGCTAGAACAATATTAGCCACGACAAATGAGTCAAATTCTTCGATCATATATCTCTGACCGACACTTCAGAGCAAATAATATTCAAAAATTAAGAACATCTCTGCTGGAGTACTACAGGGCAGTGTTCTTGTACCTTTACTTTACCTGTTGTACACCAACGACATCCCGTAGACAGAGGGAGTAGTTACGGCAACATTTGCCGATGACACTGCTCTGCTCGCTACTGACAAAGATATTCAGTCAGCCACAAATAAACTACAAACAGTTGTCAACGATGTCATCAATTGGACAAGGAAATGGCGCATCAAGTTAAACGAGGCGAAGTCGATACACGTCAATTTCACCAATAAGAAACACGACTACATCCCAGTGTTAGGTAACCAGCAAACAATCCCGCATGCCAACGAAGCGAAGTATCTGGGTATGACTTTGGATGTCAAGCTACGTTGGAAAACACATGTGAAGAAGAAACGTGATCAACTGAACCTCAAATTCAGACAAATGTATTGGCTCCTCGGACGTCATTCCGAGTTGTCAGTTCACAACAAACTGCTCCTTTACAAGCAAATACTAAAGCCTGTATGGACTTATGGCATCCAACTCTGGGGATGCACCAAAAAATCAAACATGAAACTCATTCGGACGCTCCAGAATAAAGTACTCCGAAGCATCGTCAATGCACCGTGGTACATCGAAATGAAGACATCCATCTCGACCTGAAGATGACCAAGGTTGAAGACTAGATCAAGAGGTTTGTAGGCAAACACCAGAAAAGGTTGGAAAACCACGAAAATGTCGACGTGATCTCGCTACTCGACAACAACGGACTTGTTCGTCGGGTTAAGAGACTAAAACCGTTCGAACTAGTGTAGTGCCAGTGCAGTGCCTAGAAATAGTGTGTTAGAAGTGTATTAAAATCAAGTGAAGAAAGTTATCAGGGTAACGTGGAGTGAGTCGCTGGACGCTCATCTACTGAACAGATATGCTAGATATCAGGAAAAAATTGTTGGATAGACTCAGCGCCCTTTTGGGCTTTTAAATTAAAAAAAAATTAGCAGTTATTTAGATTATGGTTTTACCTCATTAGATGGGTGCGTCGTTTGCTTTCATGTAGGGACACATCAATCAAAGAAAATACGTTGTTTCGCCAAACAGTACTAGGTCATGCAACAGGATGTCTTTTTGATGTTTTTTATGAAGCTACTAGAAACTATACTAACATAGATTGCACAAAATGTGGAGAAAGAACGGTACTATTCATAGACATAACTGTCGGTATCAGATATAAGAGGCCCATGCGCAACACTCTAGGAAGCTTAACGTTTGGGCTGGTATTTGTAGAAACAGAACTCTAAATGGCCAAACATATTTAGAACTTTTAAAAAATTAGATAATTCCTGCATTGGAGGAAAATGAGCAACTTCCAAAAAACATCTGGTCCCTTCGCTATTTAGTTGTCATTCGAGCTAGATTAGATCGAACTTTTGCCAATAGATGGATTGGAAAGTGAGGCGAAATTGAATGGCCCCTCACGTTCTTCCGATCTCAATCCCCATCTGTCTAAAACGGAAAGTGTATCTTACCCGACCTAGAAATTTGCATGATTTGGCTGAAAGAATTAATGAAGAGATACGAAGCATTTCACCAGACATCATAGCGAGGATTACAAGAGAATTTACAAACAGATTGTCATACTGTCAGGAAATAGGTGGCGCCCATTTTGGAAATCTTTTAAATTAAGTTTAACTTTGTTTGTAGGACCAGTTTATTTTCTTTTCCGTACCAATTAATAAATAAAAAATACTTTAGACCCAAAGTGATATAGTTTGTTGAAATCGTGTTATTGAGGACAATCCCAAATTGTAAAATAGTACAGGGCGTTCAATTAAAAAAAGCATAACTTTAATACGTTACATTCTCTTCGAATACTCTCTATATTTAAGAAGTACTTCAAATAATGGCTCATCATCCCTAATTTTCGTGTCTAAAATTTTATTACAATATCTTTTTCAATTTAACAGATATTTACATGGTTCCACGCATTTGCCCATCACTGTATACATATTTACCTTCAAGATGTCACATTTGAATCGCGAATTCATTTTAATAAAGACGACGAAGTGAAAAGACTATATTATGAAATGTATAAGACGTACCGTGAAATTTTATATCTCGCATTAAGTAGACTAAAAGTCACGTAATCTATAAAATTCCAGTCATTTAAACAAAGCCACTGGGGGCTGCAATAAAGGAGACGCTTAATATTTTAAATATGAAACCGAACCGTTGACGATTTTCTTTGCTTTCACGATGATGAAATAAAAATATCGTAAAATTAAATTCCTCCTTTTGCCTCTTTGCCATAATCCTTGAAGAAGAGGATTTATTCTTAGAAGTATATAGGGGAACGCTTTATTCTAGTACAGTTTCGAATTTACTGCGTAAGTGGTGAATGTGATTTAGTGTACTCGACGCATAAATATACGCACAATACACAAACATCAGCACGCACTCAGCCATACACAGACATATACATACGTAAAGAGTACTAGATTGTCTTTTGCTCATTTTGCAGTTCATCTTTGTATACTACCGTTGTAATTTATTTTAGGAGGATGTCGGGTACATCAATAATTCGGGAAATTCTAATTAAAATATAATTACTTCGTTACAAATATCATTACAGATATTTGTAAATGAGATATCAAGTTTCTGCATCCTTATGCATTTACGTGGATTTGATATTTGTTAGGTTCCATGTAAGATCCCTGATTTTAATTCAAACAAATCCAATGCTTTGTGCAACATTGCGTTACTAACGCATTCTGGGTAATCAAATAGAAGCATGCTTCTATAGTTCGAATTAAATACGTCTCCATTTACATGTGCACACAGCACGATCTAATTTAGAATTAAATTATAATAACCAACAGCAACGCGCAGAAGTAATTCTTTGAATAGAATAATACTAATGCTAACGTATTGCTGTGAAATTTCCTTTTTTGGTAGAAATTAAATAAAATTTAATGATGTATAAATTAATAAAACGTAGCATGAATATCATAAACAAAATAAAAAGATATCGATAGAGGTTATGTCTTTTAAAATGCACCTCGTATATAACATGAAAATTTTGAATTAAGTACGATATGTAGATAGTTAAAATGTTATATAGTCTATTTTTAAAGTAGAGAGACGAATTTCTGAACGTACGCCTGGCCCAAAGTACATGCACGAAAATCTTGAAAACAATTTGTACGCGGCAAAATTCAAATAATTTTTGCATTTGTGACACGCATATATTAAGTATAGACCTATGCAGAAATCAACAACAGGAATTTATCTAGGATGACAGAAGAGGAAAGAAATTAAGTAAATATTAGAAAGTGTAAACGGAGAATAGATAAGATACATAACATTTATTTATTATAATACAAAATATACATTAATAATACATTTATTGTAAACTTACTGGTTCAGCAAAAATTACATTCAAATATTTATTTACAGAAATGCAAATGTAATAAAAATATTTATCATAAACTTATGAGCTGTTCATAACTATTAGAAGTAAATTAATATATCTCTAAATTATGATGATGATATCGAACTACAATCAAAATCTTCACTGTCACTATCCTCTTCAACTCTAATGATGAATGGTTCTACTACTTCGTCAATTATTGCATCAAGATCTTTCATACGGGATTCTTCTTTTATAACATGGTTTATGCATTTTAGCCAAGTAGTAGCTGTTACATTTCCCAAGGCGTCAAGTAATAATTGTCTCACTTCAGATAATTTAAAGGTTTTGTTTTTGGCAGCCACTTCATTCTTTATTTGGGCCCAAACAAGCTCGATAGGGTTCAGTTCGCAGTGGTAAGGAGGTAATCGTAACACAGTTTTATTTTATGATTTTGCTAGTTCATCAATAACATAGGAATTATAAATATTCTTATGAATTTTAACCAAGCTTAACAGTTCAGCTCTGACCATATCCTCATCATATTGTATTTCCTTACTTGTTAGCCAATTTTGAATATCCACCTTTCTCCATGATGATGATGGTGGCTTTTCTATTTTACGACTATGATATGATGCATTATCTATAACTATAACAGCATTGTCAGGTAAATAGTTTAATATTCGAGAGAACCATTCTTCAAAAACAGTGGCATTCATTTCATCGTGGTAATCAGTGGTTTTCTTTCCTTCAAATAATAATAAGCCATCTTTTACAAAGCCATTACAACTTCCAATGTGCAACAAAATAAGACGACGTCCCTTTCCTGCTGGATTTTTTAATCCAGTTGTAAGCCCTTCGATAAAGGCTTGCCTACGACTGTGAATACTTGTGTCAGTCCACACTTTCTGTACTGTATGACCCTCATTCACCCAAGTTTCATCCAAATAGAAAATTGATCTGTCCTGAGCTCTATATTGTGAAATATCTCTGAGATATTGTCGCCTCCATCTTACAATGTCATCTCTTTCGGTCAAAATACTATTTCTGCTCCTTTTTAAGTATCTAGAGGACATCGCACAATTATGTACATGTATTTCTATATAATAAATATTTCTTACTTAAAATTCATTTGCTTTATTAGCAAATACAATGTTGATCGACTCATGTTTGGCAAATCTTCGTCATTTCTTACTTGCGCCAGCACCTTATCTAATGTCGGAGGTTCATTTTGTCGAAACATATTGTGAACTTAACATTTGGAATTTACTGCAAGTGAGAATTAATGAATATTAAATCACATTCTTACATGTAAACGACATGTCGACATTTACATGTAAGAATGTGATTTAATATTCATTAATTCTCACTTGCAGTAAATTCCAAATGTTAACTATATATACAGAAAGTATAGAAATGAAAAAGCAAGGTCGTCATCGAAAGGGAATGCCGTACATTGAGAAGTTCCAATTAGAACGAAACGGTCGTCTGTACGTTTCCTCGCGTTGATAGGCTTGTTTTTTCAGTATTTCTTAATTCTTAATTAACCTAACTACCAGGAAGTTCGTTGTCGCGAAAGAGTGTGTTCTGCATACTAGTACAAACTTAGTTTGACGGATTGTAGATTTATACGCATTAAATAAGTCGACATTTACATGTAAGAATGTGATTTAATATTCATTAATTCTCACTTGCAGTAAATTCCAAATGTTAACTATATATACAGAAAGTATAGAAATGAAAAAGCAAGGTCGTCATCGAAAGGGAATGCCGTACATTGAGAAGTTCCAATTAGAACGAAACGGTCGTCTGTACGTTTCCTCGCGTTGATAGGCTTGTTTTTTCAGTATTTCTTAATTCTTAATTAACCTAACTACCAGGAAGTTCGTTGTCGCGAAAGAGTGTGTTCTGCATACTAGTACAAACTTAGTTTGACGGATTGTAGATTTATACGCATTAAATAAGTCGACATTTACATGTAAGAATGTGATTTAATATTCATTAATTCTCACTTGCAGTAAATTCCAAATGTTAACTATATATACAGAAAGTATAGAAATGAAAAAGCAAGGTCGTCATCGAAAGGGAATGCCGTACATTGAGAAGTTCCAATTAGAACGAAACGGTCGTCTGTACGTTTCCTCGCGTTGATAGGCTTGTTTTTTCAGTATTTCTTAATTCTTAATTAACCTAACTACCAGGAAGTTCGTTGTCGCGAAAGAGTGTGTTCTGCATACTAGTACAAACTTAGTTTGACGGATTGTAGATTTATACGCATTAAATAAGTCGACATTTACATGTAAGAATGTGATTTAATATTCATTAATTCTCACTTGCAGTAAATTCCAAATGTTAACTATATATACAGAAAGTATAGAAATGAAAAAGCAAGGTCGTCATCGAAAGGGAATGCCGTACATTGAGAAGTTCCAATTAGAACGAAACGGTCGTCTGTACGTTTCCTCGCGTTGATAGGCTTGTTTTTTCAGTATTTCTTAATTCATATTGTGAACTATTTGGCGTATAGCAGTTTTCACAGTCTCATCAAAGGATTTCAGTAAAGAAGGCCTACGACTAATCTTTTTAGGATCTGCACATTTTCCAGAGGCTTTATACTCCTTAACCACCCGATACACTGTTGCTCTTGAAATTCCTGTAAGCATACTCTGTAAAATATAGATCATATGTAATAAATTGTGTTCACTTGCCTACTACGTCAGAAATTTGTTTTATCATGTCAAGTTTCTTGATATTGGGTGTATCGGCTATAATTTTCTTGTAAGCATTGATCAGGGCCTGCTTTTCGGTACTACGCAAATGATTCGTATTTTCACGCTTTTTCGGAGGAGAACAAGCATGTTCACGGCCAGCGGCACTTGTACTTGGTTGTGCATCCATATTGGAGACCAACTATAAAACTCTTTTAATTGTATTTATTTCAATATATTGCTTATAAATTACTTACGAGTGTATCTGATAACTATTACTGTCGAACTCCGAAAAGAACTGGTAAAGTATATAATGAAATAACGGAGAAATAATAGAAACAAGGCTTAATTATAAACAATGTCAGTTGATCAGAATCTGAGCAAGATTTGTACGGTGTCATTTGGCCTTGCTTTCAACCAATGAGATTTCACTGTCAAAGTGGTCTGTTCAGAAATTCGTCTCTCTACTTTAAAAATAGAGTATAGTTAGGTTCGACAATAATTAGAATCTAATTAGATAGGAAAAGCATGCTTTATGTATAAAAACAGTAGAAAAGGATAGAAAATAAGCTTTTCTTTATGTGTTAATCATATTAATAGTAATATTTAGCTCAGATATGTTGATATTGTACAAAATGTATCCATAGTTATATAGATATTAGTAACTTCATATTCATTTAGAAATTAGAGTAACCATTTTTGCACGCTCCAAATGTTTAATCTTGATCATCTTCTGTCACTACTCTATCATCACAGAAAAAAAAATTTCATTTACTAAAATCTTCTTTCATAGATAATACCGAATTAGTAAAATATGTAAGTGCAGAGCCACCTGAAATCCCTATTTTGAAAATATTTTTTTCTTCAAAAGATTCCCTGCTAAAACGTTCTACAATATTTTTTAAATTCGATTCAATTTCTTGTACTCCATTTGCAATTATTATAGCCATAATCTTCCACCAGCTTTTTAACAAACTGCAACTGAGATACCGATTGGAGTGGTCATCTAACATTAACAACATTACCATTGCAACATAACATTAACAGAAGCAGTGTAATTTGAAGAATGACAAATTATAACAAATGAGAGTAAAAATATTCGTTATATTAACAATAACAATTGAAAATACTTTCGTTCAAAAAGGTAAACAACAAAACATCAAAAGGCAAAGTGCGCAGGAATGTACATGCGTACAACGTTAAATACATACAATTTAAAGGACCAAATAATTTAAAGATGAGAATATAACAAATGCGAAAGGACCATGGCGATGACAAGGAGAAAAAATCACGACAGGTATCTAATGAAAATACGAATAATTCTTTGCAAGTTGGAACACGAAAACTAGGTCAAAATAGAAAATTCCTGGAAGTTAAAACGGATATAAACTTACTTTAGTAATTAAAAACGTAAAACATAAATTACCAAACATGAGAATTTATATAAACAAAACAACTTCAGACAATGAAAGAAAAGGCAAATTTGCATATAATAGGTGAATAGATACAAGAGTTGAAACGAAAGAAAATAAGTAACAAAATAGAATTCAAAATCAAATAGGTGAAATGGGAAAATGGTTTCAGAGAAGAAAAAATAAGGCGATATAAAAGGAGAAACCGCGGCTGAAGACATTCATTCAATCATTCACCCATTTTTTCAAATTCAAGATTCAACATTTATTTAGATTTAATGGTTTGAATAGATTTAGAATTTTATTAAGAATGCCTATCCATAATTTGTTATACAGGGTGGGGCATAGGAACCAAGTGTTTTTGGTTTGGGTAGTACTCGGCCATTAGAAAAGGGAGGGGCGCGCGGTTTATTACAATCCATTCCTCGACTCAAAGCATTTCACTTTCTCAGTTGCCACTTGCCATCATGGAGAGGTGGACGCTAGAGCAACGCGTGTTCGCGTATGATTGTTTTGTTCGAAGTGGCGAGTCGGTGACTGCAGTACAGCGTGAATTTCGCAGAAGATTTAATATCCATCGTAATGACTCTGTTCCTGCCCGAGACACCATCTTACGCTGGGTCAATAACCTTCGAACAGTAGGTTCAATAATGAAAAGAAAGCCGCCCGGTCGTCAACGTACTGTGCGTACTCCTGAGAATATTGAAAGGGCGAGACAAGCATTACTGCGAAGTCCACGCCGCTCTGCACGTCGACATTCAGCTGCACTTCAAATCAGCAATCGCACTGTACGGCGGATTTTGCATGGTGACTTACATTTTCACCCATACAAAATACTGGTTGCCCAACAATTAAATGTAAGAGATTACGCCCAACGCTTGAGTTTCGCACAACAAATGCTTGAACTTGTTCAGGAGAATGAAAACATGTTGTTACTCATGAGTGATGAAGCTAATTTCCATCTTACGGGGGCCGTCAATAAACAAAATTGCCGGTACTGGGCTGACGAGAATCCACGACAGTTACATGAGATGCCATTGCATAGTCCTAAGGTAACAGTTTTATGTGCGGTGGGAAAATTTGGCATCATTGGCCCATATTTTTTTGAAGAAAATGGGGTCACCGCTACAGTAGCATCTGCGCGTTACATTCATATGGTGAATAACTTTTTCATACCTGAATTATTAAGAAGAGGTGTGGATATTCAAGATTTGTGGTTACAGCAAGATGGGGCCACGGCACACACCGCCAGAGCATCTATGGCTGTTCTCCGCCGTTTCCAAATCGTCTAATTTCGAGATTTGGTGACGTTTTGTGGCCTCCTCGGTCTCCCGACTTATCGATTTGTGATTTTTATCTATGGGGGTACCTCAACTCACGTTTTTACGAGGCCAAACCCCGTACGTTAGACGCATTAAAGGAATCGATTCGTTATGAAATCTCCCTAATCGACAGAGACATGCTGGAAAGAGTGGAGGCCAATTTTCGTCAACGGCTGCAACAGTGTATCAATGAAAACGGACATCATATGCCAGATGTAATTTTCTGTACTTGAATATTTCAAAATGCTTTATTATTAGCTATGTTGTACTACCAATAAATTTTTTTTAGATTAAAAACTAATAATTTTATTATTATTTCAAAAACACTTGATTCCTATGCCCCACCCTGTATATTACGCTAAAAATTTAGAAACAGGATGATTTATAATTATAAATATTGTATTAAATACTTTCATTATATACTTTAGTTTATAATTGTATTGAAACTCTATTTAAGTAAAAGTATTACGAAGAATAGGGGCAAAATTTGAGTATGTAAATAGAGCACAATATTAATTGGAGTCTACAAAACTAAAATAAAAATATTTTAATGTATATGGATTATTAAATTTAATTAATTAATAATAAATGCTCTACTGTGTTCTATATTCTATATAAATGTTCTAATACTATATAAATAGTATTAGAAGGAATTTCTTACTTTCTTGGCCGTAATTGTAATACAAGATAAAATTAATATTTTTGTAGCGGCTGCGTAATTAAAACAATATTTCCATGCTATATATAGTACCCTTTTCAAAAATCTAAAAATTTATTTAATTTTAAACATGGTAAAAGGAATAATATTATAATAAATGTACCTACATGAAATTTTTGTGGTATTAACATATTGCTTCGGACATCTGCCCGTAAAATTAAACACATATCCGAAAAAACGGTCTATCTGCAATACAAAAGTTTTAGTCTTACTTAGAAATGTGTTACAAATAATCACAATATGTTAGTACCACAAAAATATCATGTAACTAGATTTATTATAATATTATTTCTTTTACTATGTTTGACATTAAATAAATTTTTAGACTTTTGAAAAAGGTACTATATATAGCACCAAAACGTCAAATTAAATATTGCTTTAATTACCCGGCCGCTAGTCTCAAAAAATTTAATTCGATCTTGTATATATATATATATACATATATATATATATATATATATATATATATATATATATATATAAATATAATATCTTCGTGACCTTGGTATGATAAGGTAAACTTAATAAGTCGGCGATTAAAGGTCTGGTTTACTTCAAAGTATATATATTTAAAACAACCCTACATGTTTCGGCAGTTCGCCTTTGTCAAGGGAATACAAAATATAAATGATTCTGTCATTTATATTTTGTATTCCCTTGACAAAGGCGAACTGCCGAAACATGTAGGGTTGTTTTAAATATATATATACTTTGAAGTAAACTAGACCTTTAATCGCCGACTTATTAAGTTTACCCTATATATATATATATATATATATATATATATATATGTATATATATATATATATAATTTATTATAATTTAATTTAAAAGAAATTATCGACCGTACTATATTGACGTACACGGACATTAAAATTGCAATTTTAATGTCCGTGTACGTCACTTTTATTTTTTAAACTCTACATTTTTATCTCCCGAAGAAACAATAAACTCGTTGCGCAATATAGAGGTAATTAGTAAATGAGTTTTAATTGACAGACTGCTTGCCTGTTTTTAATTTATTTTAACCTATATATATATATATATATATATATATATATATATATTGATGTAGGTCAAGCCTACACCTAAGAATGCCTCAGTTAGCAAAAGATAGAATTTTAATGTATATATGTAATCTTTAGAATAAAAAAAATATTGAAACTGAATTCTTCTTATGTAATATCAATAAAGTTGATTTCGCGTTTTTAATTGTTTAAAATTCATTCTCATATTTGTTTATTTTTATCTTTTCTTTTGCCTTAGTCATTTTATTTATATATCATGTATTACCGAAAACATTTCAACTTAATTGATCGATTATCGATGACATATACTTTAGAGAAAGCTGTACATTTTCAAATTAATAACCGCGGGAAATATCTCGACTATAAATCAGCATATAAATAAGACTTTTATGTACAAATAACTATTATTTATTCACTAGAACAATGTATATAATTTTTGTAAAGTAGCCATTTGGTTAAAATAATTAAATTGTCATTTTCATTAAAAAAAGTAGCGAGATTAAATTAATAAATACAGTTGGACGAATAAGAAGCCGAGATACAAAACAAATGAAAGTTGGCGTCATGTTGTAAAAAAATGTCCGAAAACCACGCCGACGTTTTTAAGTGCTCCATCTGAAAACAGAAAAAAAGTATTAAATTATATAGAAAACTATACAACACACATATTAAAATATTACCAGAATATCCAGCAACATTTTAACGCCTTTTGGGAATCTATACTCCAACCAGTTCCTGACAAAACGGAAATTTCATTTTACCGGGGACCGCATCTTACGAAACCCGAACCATAGAGGGAACGCCATTCAACCACACACAAAACTTGTATCCTGCATTTTTGGAAACGAGAAGACTCTTGAAGAAAAAGCCTCGTCTATTTGTCACTTAAGTATTTTGAAATCTCCTCTGAAATTTTGAAAATATTATATTAATTAATTTCACGTAGTAAAACTTTTATTAACGTTTTTTTAAATAAATATACCGAATGGGTACTTTTAGTTTTAAGTATTACGTAATTTAAGTTACGAAGAATACAGTTTCCTGTTAAATTATTAAATTTAATAATAGAATTCTTTTATGCATTTAGCTTCATTCATGTCACGTTCATTTAGTTGTGTTTTTAACCTAGATTTTATTGTTGTTTATTTTATCACGTGACATGATACATTTTAAATATTCACAATCAAATTAATTTATTCACTTACCTGTTTTTTTTCTCTATAACGTCATTAAAGTCTTTTATTTTAGTCCCAATCTCAGTCGTTTTATTTCGTAGTTTTGAATATAGAAATACCATTATTTATTGCATTGGCATCAGCTGATTTTGTAAGTGTTCTATTGCAGTCACCGAACCCACCATTTAAAGGGTATTTTTTTTTATGCCCACACAAGAGTCTATTTGTTCTTCAAAGCCGGAAACGTAACACAAGTTTTAGCCCACCCGAATATACTTATAAGAAGTTATATACTGGTACAGCTGTTTAGGTTAAGTATACTTCGTTATTAACGATAATGTATCTTTGCATCATACGCAAATAACAGATCTAATGTTATACAACCCCATCTATGTGTAACATTTGATAGCATATTTAATATAGAGATTTATAACTCACATTTTAAAAATTTTTCTTACCAGTTTATTTAAACATTAAATTTTGTATGTATATTTCATTAAGCCCTTTCGGCTCCATATTAATATATATATATATACATATATATATATATATATATATATATATATATATATATATATAGAATAGTTTTTTGTGACTTTATATTTCAATAATACTTCCGCAGGTTTTCTTTGTGCTTTATAGATCTAATGAAAAAAGGAAAATGATTTCCGAAACATGTTTGGTAAAGATAAATAAACACACCTGTAATTTTGAAACATCAATTGTTTTATTAGACCTACGAAGCGCAAAAAAAAACCTATGGAAGTATTATATATATTAGGCACAACCCTTTCAAAACATTAAAGGAAGCTATAAGAACAACACAATTTCCTGTCTCATCTTGTAACACAATGGTTACAAGAGAATTAAATTTAAACGTGAGATATCCAGCCCTACAGTCCTTATCTAAATCCCATTGAAAATGTATGGGGATTAATGAGATAGAGCTTCTACCCAGGAAGAATTTTTGGAGATTGTTCATAATGTTTGGCATCAAATTTCTACAAATTTTGTACAAAATATTGTCGCTTCAATGTCTACAAGATTAGATGCTGTTAATAATAACGGTGGAATGGCGAAATACTAATTATTTTAATGTAATAATTATTTTAATTTAATAAATAATCTTTCGCTATTGTTTTTAGTAATTTTTATTTACGTTTATTAAAAAAATGTTTAATAAATGTCATTTTTGACAATTCCTGACTTACTATTATGAGTAAAGATAGCCACTTAAGTAGTCACAATTTAAACCCACGCAGAAACAGTGTCCCGTTTCTTTTGCTCACGACAGTATATGTGTAAGATTTGGAAGTGTAGTTACTCAGAAAAATACATAACTTTAAAAAATGTAATATGAAATAACAAAGCCCTTATATTGACAAGTAAAGTCACCAGTGCCCAAAAAGGAAAAAAAAAATAAAGAAAAACACAATTTAAGATTACATTTTCTTTCGCTTCAAATAGACCTGCACAGTACAGTAAAGTTAAATAAAAGTTAGGAAGCTAGAATTGAATCACCTATTATAAGTGGACACACATGTATATCTGAAACAAAAATAAACACGACAATAGACTTAAATAAATGTATAACAAAATACAAGCACAAAATGGGCAATCGGGAAAATGCAAATATAAACAGCGGAAGTGTGGTTAAGCAGTAAATTGGAGGTCGTAAAACTAAATTACGGTCACTTTACTACCAACTACCCTCAACTCAATTTACTTACTCGATATTACCAGTATTTTGGAAACGTCAAATCCAAATGCCAGTGTCACACATTTATTTGTCAAGAATGTATCTTTTCACATGCCCTGGCGTTAAATCTTTATTTCTCCATCGGTTCCCTTTAACGTACAACATTCGATTATTAGGCTATCAGCACAAAGTGAACGATTTAGAAAAGAAATTTCTGGTGTGGACGGGAAAGTTTCGGAAGGTCGAGGATGTACCGCGGTTACTTCCTGCGTCTGTTGTTGAAAGGGCCCGGAATAGAATGAGAATACGGGTGGCGAACATAATGATGCTGTGCACTGTCTTAGCCGCTCTCATTGTCTCTAAAATGGGGAAAGCTGCTCATGATCGCGGTGAATCTTTACAAAAGCAAAATTTGGAATGGCACCGGAAAATTAGAGAACAGAGTGACTTCAAAAGACCCTAATAACCATAGGATTTTTTTTATTTGAACGCTTTTTTTTTAGCAAGGTGACATTTATCTTAATATTCATGAGGGTGTATATAACAAAAACTGTAAGTGAGAAGATTGAATAAAATTTAATTTAAAGAAACTTGTATTCCGATACTTATGCATTCACCTACGTATATTAATTAAAAATAAATTTTTCGTAGCTTATGCGCCAGCCTTGGTTATATTAATATATAAATAATAATATATAGAGTGATCCAATTAAAGCTTTAAGATTTTAAAGTGAAATATTGGCAAACCTGTATAGTGACTACCTTCATGTATTTATCAGTTTTGTAGATTAGGTTATTGCAAAACGAAATGGAACATTGAACGCCCTGCCCCAAAAACGTTGTGGAATTATTAAAATTTATTATCAAAACAATATTCTCTAAAGGAAACTTGGCGTAGATTGTGTGAATTTTATGGTGCACAACATCGACCAAGTGAGCAAACAATTCGTAATGTTGTGAAGACTGAACGTGAGTTTACATTGCTAGATAATCCAAGAAGATATCGTGTCGGAAGTGTGAGAAATGCAGACAATGTTGAACCTGTAAGACAGAGCGTTTTTGATAACCCAAATCTGTCTGTTAGACGTCGTGCTCAGCAATTGGACTTTACATGTGATGAACGTGGAGGATTTTACCGAAGGATTTGGATTTACGTGCATACAAAATTCATGGTTCAAGAAATGAAGCCAGCAGATCATCGTCTTCGTAGTGGTTTCGCTGCTTGGATATTAGAGCTGGCTCTAGATCCATTTTTTCAATGTATTTTAATGTTCAGGGATGAGGCACATACTTCGTTAAATGGCTATGTAAACTGCAGGATTTTTAGCGTAGACAATCTTCACCAATATGAAGAAATAATTTGATTATTAGAATTTGGTGTGCCATTTATGTCGGTGGTGTAATGGGACCATATTTCTTTGAAAATGCGTAACGACAGCATGTCATCGTAAATGGCGTTTGCTATCGGACAATGTTAAACGAATATTTCTTCCCAATTATTGTCACAAATGATCTGCAGTGGTACTGGTTTCAACAGGGCCGCACTACATGCCATACCGTCAACGAAACCATTGCTTTACTGCAAGATAAATTTGGTGATAAAGTTATTTCAAGCAATAGTCCTATAAATTTTCCACCAGAATCTTGTGATTTGACGCCGTGCGACTCCTTCCCGTGGGGTTTTGTGAAGTCGAGGGTCTATGCTAACAACCCAACAATAATTGAGGATTTAAAAACCAACATCAGAATTGTTATTCGTAGGATATTGGCTGCCACGTGTTTAAACGTAATGAGAAATTGGACTGATCGAATATACTATTGTCAACAAAGTTGTGGTGCACATTTGAATCACAATATTTTCAAGACGTAATTGGAAGATGGAAGATGCTCTTGGGAATAAAATAAAACATGTTGTGTGGTACAACAATTTCAGGTTTTATTTCATTTTAAAATGCTAAGGCATTAGGCTCACTTAAGGCCACGTATACACTCAGTGTATACGTGGACGTTGTGTAAAGTTGTTGCGTTATTATATGTGTTAACTTTTCTGTGTCCCATGTACGACAGTTTGATTAATGGTTTTACCTACTGATGATGACAAATTAGTTGTCGAAATACGTATTTAGGATATGATTATTAATTGTGGTAAGGGGTTTTATATCTTTTTGAGTTTTTACTTAACCACAGTCTCCAAAATGATTAGAGCTATAATTACGCATATTTTGCGCGCAATTCGTAATTAAATTGATAATATTTTTTTTATTATTTATATTATATTAAGTTATCATCCTAGTGCAGGGATGGCGAACCAATGGCACGCGTGCCACAAGTGGCACGTTTGAAGGTTATGATGGCACGCACAAAAACAAAATTCTTTTTTTTATAAGTTATCTTTTTTGATAGAAATGAATTAAAAATTATTAATCTACACTTAATTTATAATTTATGATATAAATTTGTAGTACTGAATACCTATTTTAGTATGTTAACTAGAACCGTCAAATTATACATTTTATTATTAAAATATCGCATGAATTCTCTCGAAGTATATAAAGATGCGCATTAGATAAAATTTTTAGTGTATCCAGTTTCGCCTTTTAATGTATTTGCATGTTGTTGCCGTCCCAGCGCTCGAATCAGACGACAGACTACATTAGTCATTTTTAGTAAACCGTGGTCTTTGAAACTTCAGTGACTTGTTAAAAAATATAACCGTTTATTGTAAATAGATAAAGTGTTATTTTTAGGTAAATATTTTTACATTGATTAATAAAAAATTGTTTAAAGAAGAATTGCTTTTATTTGTTTTTTTAATTATACTTACGTATAGTTTCACCACGCTAACATTTCGAATGAAATTTTATTGTGGCACGTTACCTATTCAAAAAAGAATTTTTTTGACTTTGTGGCACGGACATCAAAAAAGGTTCGCCATCCCTGTCCTAGTGTACCGAACGGCTCAACTTGTAACAAGCTTACCATGTTACTATATTATATTTTTATATTACTTTACAGATTTTTTTAAAATTCTATTCACACTTATTTGAATCTATTATTGTTACTGATATTTTCTTTTAGATAATTATATTAGTATTTATCCAGTTGAAAAGTAAATATATTACTATTATTAAAGATAAGAGCGAATTAAGTTTCCTCTTTATATTTCACCATCGGGGTGGACATTAAAAAGTTTCCTGAGGACATTCGGAACTGGAAATAATCAACAACAAACTGTATCCAATTGCCCCAGATCACTAGACAAATTGGTACTAGGTCAGGAAAACTGTTCACTTGCTTGCAAATCTCGAATTGGATACGTGCTGAGTATAAGTTTCTTTCCCTAAAATACTTTTCTTGCTTCTAATGTATTTTCTTTTCATATTTTCGAAGTTGTACTATGCAAATGCTTTTTCTTATACACTTTGCTAAATTTTGATCAACTTTTTGAAGACGGCGATAGCGATCTCTTTAAAACGTCGAGACATCAGTCCTTTCTAGGACATAATTCGCATTACACTACTTTCAACATGAACAAATAAATAAACAATTAGATTTTCTATTCAAAATATGAGATAAACATTCATGAATTACAAATTTAACAGACTTATTTAAAATATTTATAACTAAAGTTCGGATTTTTATGCGCAAGAGATGCTTTAAAGATCTCAAGGTCTTCCCAAAAATATGTCAAGTATATGTTCCATTTTTACCATTTATGCATTTTTATGCACTTTATTTTTTATGTATTTCATTTACTGGAAATTAAGAAAAGATTAATAAAACAACAAGAAGTAGTTTAAATTACATTTATACATACAAAATAATTATTATTACATAATATATGATAAGAATATTGCATAATAATATGGTAAAAGATTACAATTAATAGCTCTAACGTATAATTCTATTGACGTTACATAATAACATAAGTTATTATGTTATTAAGTAACATCCATAGAATTATAACGAGCGACAAGATAATTTTTAATCGAGTCATTCATGAATTTGAGTCCGTACGTCTTTTCCGATTGTAACCGTTGCATGATTATATATTCGATTGACATTTTAGTTGGCGTTTGTAATGTAAGTGCAGTTTAAGTAACGACATATAATTTTGGATTCATGAATGACTGGGTTACAAATTATCTTGATCGTTCGTTATGTATAGTTATTATTAATAACTATTCACTTTCGCAATTAGACCTACTTAACTTATTATTGTATCAATTAATAATTAAGTGCTTTTCTAGATTTTTGACACTAAAATTTTGTCTTATATCGCTTAAAATATTTTTATATGTTGAAAACGTTCTTTCGACTTCAACTGAAGTGATAGGTGCATATTTTAACAACGCCAGATATTCGTGGTCTAAATGTAAATTATTATCTTTAACAGTCGAACTTAATGATAAAGATAAAATCTTTGATATTTCTGTTAACTCTTGAAAACCATCATTCTTGTTTGTAACACTATAAAATTTATCTAGTATAGCTTTACCAGTTCGACCTGGAACATTTTTCAATAAATTTTCACTATATTCTACAATATAAATTAATTTTAATAAAGATATTTGGTCAGACTCTAATTTTTTAATTAATCCACTTAAAATACTATAATGGGATTTAATGTACGTCAGCTGATCTAGAACCTCGAGTTTTTCGAATAAACTTTTCGATTTTATAATTGATTCAGCTGAATCAGAAAAATCTAATATAATGTTCTTTATATGAATTTAGTTATTGATGTGGAATATGTTTGCGTCTAATTATGATCCCCATCGGGTAATTACCGGTTCAGGATGTATAGGAACATTCGGAAATTTGTCTTTATATAATACAAAGGTATTTTTAATAATATAAAATACAGGTTCACTATTAATATTTTTGTGAACGTGTCCGAACATATCCCTCCCCAGAGACGTACATACGTATTTCGCCTTTCTACATGCTCATCGGTACGCCCCTGCTGGAGAAAGTATATCTTCAGACACATTCACAAAAAAGAACCGCATCGTCACATCACAGAAATTATCCAGACCGAGCGTAGAAGTAAATTCAGCGCTGCCTGTTGTCAGACAGCCGAGATACCTCGCCCCGTCCACACATTGCCTTTATATACTTAGATTCGTAGAGGTGCTTTCTTAAATATTTTTTTTACTTCAAAATTAAAGAATTAACTAAAGGAAACTGATCTTTAATTTCCTCGCAAACTTTATTCCCTGCGCTAGACAAGTTATGTGGATGAAATTTTCGTAAAAAATTTTTAAATTTGCCCTGCTTTAGTCATATACGCTGCCGCGTCTGTGACGAAAAGAAAAATTTTGTGAGTCGGCAAAATATCTGGAGTAAAAAAAGTCATCAAACTTTCATTAACAAAGCCAACATTTTCTACGCTATTGGTTTTTTCCAACTGTTTCGTACTGATTAAAACAGATTTTGTTAAAATATTTTGGTTAAGAACACCAACTAATACATTTGCAATATAGCGACCACGAACATCGGTCGATTCATCAAAAATATGGGATTTTATATTGAAAATGTTGAAAATATTCACTTTATGTACACAAACTAAAAATATGAAAGCATTATTTCAGTGTAGAATGGATATATCCACAATATTGGCGTGATATTCCTAATAATAAAAAATATGTTTTTTTAACATAAAGTTAGAACTATATTTATAATCAAATTTATTTAACCACAGTTATTAGTTAGTTATTCAGTGAACAGTAATCTAATCCTTTCTTGTAACTCTTTAATTTTCGAAACTGGTTTTTAAGAAGTCTTCTATTTCGAATTTTATATTGCTTTAATTATTTCCTATAGTATCAATAATTGAAACACATGTACTTTTACCAAGAGGAAATTGTTTGGGATTATTATGTTGAGCACGTCCAAAATATATTACATGCGAGGTATTCTCGTATTCGAGGTGGTGGTTTACATTAATTATGCAATGTTTCTGTAAATATAGTAAATGTGCGCCCGTTAAGTTATGTCTTGGATGCAAACTTCGCAAATATAGATATAGAATAATAATATAGTCTTACCTATATACATAAACATCAAAAACATTTAATTTGTTATTTATACATTCACAAACTACATAATCGATTTTGATAAATTTTTGTGTGTGTATTTCTTATCTTGTGTGGAAGATTGTGATAATTTTTTTCCAAATTTTATCGGCAAATATTAAAGAGAAAGGCGATCGCGTAAAATGATTTAAAGCAAATCTGAAAAAAATCAATCACGGATCTGCTAAACATGTCTATGACATCATTACTGATGACTAGAGTGGACCAATTCGGAGCGAAAGCAGAGGCGTAATTTGTATCGGCACCAGTGTCTCTATATTTATGTCTTGCGCTATGCACGTGGTGTTGCAAATTTGATTTTGTTAAATGGTTTATATATATAATTGATTACAATAACACTTATTACCTAGATAGTTCTGATTCAAATGATAACAAAATAATACAAATGTTTTTAAACTTTGATACATAATATAAGACAAAATAGAAGATTCATCTTAAACAAAATAATATAAATAATGTTAATATACTACAATGATACACTATAAAGGAAATTTAAATATTTAAACCGTTACATATATTATAATGATTAGGCAACACATGTTACATAAATATTCTATAGGCTTATAATTTACTTTTATTTTTCTTAAAAAAAAATTAAATAAACAAAATAAAATAAACAGAGGATTAACTATAACAATTAATTCAAAAATAATTTATTACAATTCTTTCCACAAATTATTTTTTATGAGGGAGAGAAGGTAAATATAATAAAAATGTTAATAAACTTATTGAAAATACTAGTTTTAATTTGTTACATTTCTGTTATTGGGATTTCTTAGAAGGTGGAAGTCTATTATATTTGTATTGTTTTCTTAATTTAGAGTGTCAAATTTATAATTAAATTTCAAAAGTATATGACTTTCTTACATTTACCAAAATTATAGAACTATGTAAATTTAGTTAATCTTGTATACTATTGTTAATGTTTGGTAATGTCAAAGGTTATGTGTGAAATAAAATTTAATTGTAAACCAATAAGTTCATAATATTAATCAAGGATCAAAATTATAGTATTATTGTCAAATATTTTGGAAAATTATGTATAACTAAAGCGACTAATTATCTTAAAAAGAGAAAAAGCTGTTGGGTTGCCATAGTGAGTTATTGAAACAATTTTAGAGAAGAATTTTTGCACTTGAATGAATTGGATGTGTTTTTGGAAAAAACGAATTTAAAAATATATATATATATAAAAAAAACAAGTATAATTTATATTACCAAGATCTGAACTGTTTTCATCTTATACTCCGCTATCAATTAATGAGCCACAAAAGTCGTGTACCAGCGTTAGATAAATATTGGGAAACATTACAAGGCCTTATATTACCAGGATTGTGACCGTAAATTAGAAAAGCAGAACTTAGAAATTTAGAAATATATATAAACCATTTAACAAAATCAAATTTGCAACGCCACGTGCATAGCGCAAGACATAAAGATAGAGACACTGGTGCCGATACAAAATACGCCTCTGCTTTCGCTCCGAATTGGTCCACTCTACTAATGACGAATCGTGGATATATTCTTATGAACCGAAAACAACACAACAATCGACAGTTTGGGTATTTCTAAATGAACTTTCACCAACAAAAATTGTTCGTTCGTGAAGCACGTGAAATTATTGCATGCGTTTCATAGCAAAATCTGACCGTATTGCTACAATTCTTTTGGAAAATACTCGGACTGTAAATGTTGAATGGTATATAACAATTTGTTTGCTCGTTAGTTATTGATGATGGCGAAAAAGTAATCCTTAGCATACAATCTTCTATCACTAGACTCCATAGTAGCGGAGACAATGCTCCTTTTGTTGTCCTCATGAAGAGCGTTTTGTTTTGTATTTGTGCATGCACTACTCTGCTACGCAGATGTTTCCATCTCTTAAGGATCGAATATTGGAAGACATCGAAGTGTTATCAAAAACTTCCACTAAGTCTATGAAAACTGCAAGCGTAATTTCCTTGTGGCGTAGGCTCCTTCCGAATTCCCCCACCAGGCTATGCAGGGACATGCCCATTCCAGTAGGAATAAAGGAGATCTGCCCAGATCTCCTTCTTTAACATATATTTTTTTCCAGTCGTAAACATGAAAAAGATAAAACTAATTGGCTTAAATGGTTTGGGGTGGGTATATTTTCTTTTCCAGATTTTTGAATAAAAACTACCCTAGTTTTTGTCCATGCCCTCGGGATATAACCCATGGCATGGCTAACCCTGAATATCTCCAACAAGGATCCATAATTTCTCCAATTCCCTCTTGTAGGAGCTTGGGAAATTTCCCAAGCCATTTAATTGCGTATTAAATGTTTTCTTCATAGTTTTCCCGAAATTTTCCGACTGCCCTCGTATATAGTTAAACATCTTTTAGAGATCTCCCTTTAACATTGTTTTCAAAAACTTTCATTATCTGTATTAAGAATATAAGAAAATTCTGCTAAATATCAACTAAATATTTATTATATCATATTATTTAAACGAATATGTGTGGATATATATGCATGATTGGAATAGTATCTACCAAAACTAGCTAACTTGCTAACAAAGTGTTTTAAAACAAATCTTTCATACTGTACGTATATTAATATTATCAGGAATTTTAGTTTGGTTTGCAATATGTAGGGATGGAAGTTACAAATTAATTTCTCTAGTCAGACAATGACCATAAGTATCACACAAACTTGTTGTTTAACAGGTTTCCTCGTAAACCTGTCGCTAGCGGAAGATCAAAGAGATTGGCGTGTAATCTTATTGGCAGTCCCGGCGATCTATTATTAGCCCTTCAAGAGGAACCGACAGATTCACATATTTACATGTGAGTTCACCCAAGCTAATTTAGGAGATCGCTAACATATTAACTAAGCTGGTATAAAAACATTTTGTTACAGAAATCGACTGATTGTTTTCTAATTTTGCCTGTTGAATACGAATATGTCATCAAAATTGGTCCATCGCCTACCATATCTCTGTAATTCTATTTTTACCCATAAATTAGTATCTCCTGCCGCTTATATTTAATTTTTCTAATTTCTAATATTCGAAGCCGGTTTGAAACAATGTTCCTTTAATCATGCATTTTTATTCATCCAATCGCTATTTGGTGAATAAAAATGCATGATTAATAAGGGATCAGCGGTTAGGGGTACGTTCCAGAAGAGGACTTAAAATTAAAATGTAATTCGAAATTTGATATTGTAATAACAATAATACAATAATACGCAATAAATTAATTATTATAATTATAGAAAATTTCTTGACCGTACTAATATAAATTCACTAATATTTGGGTTATCGGTCTGTTTACATTAAAACTCAAATGTTCATCATTTATTAATGACTTCATCAGGAGATGCTATAAAATTGCAATACATAATTTAATATATATTGGTATAAGTGATTGATAAATGAAATATTGACAATGAACATTTGAGTTTAGTATACAGACCGATAACCCAAATATTAGTGAATATATATATATATATATATATATATATATATATATATATATATAATATTTTCGTGACCTTGGTATGATATGGTAAATTCAATCAGTCGGCGATTGAAGGTCTGGTTTACTTCAAAGTATATATATTTAAAACAACCCTACATGTTTCGGCAATGCTGCCTTTATCAAGGATATAAAATATTTTATATTTTATATCCTTGATAAAGGCATCATTGCCGAAACATGTAGGGTTGTTTTAAATATATATACTTTGAAGTAAACCAGACCTTTAATCGCCGACTGATTGAATTTACTATATATTTATATATATATATATATAAATCAACTGATAAATTCTTCGAGTTTTTCGGCTTTTATATGAAATATTTATAAATATTTTCAAATTAGTATGTAATTGTGAAGTAAATGTGGATGTAAACATTGCTGTCTACAAATTACAACACAATTAATACGAAATTTAATTGAAAAATTTTGTCTACGTTGGGACTTGAACCCAAGTCTACGGTTTGCCGGACCGTCGCTTTAACCAACTAAGCCAGGATAGGTTCAAGCTAATTAGAAACGCAATATAAGGTGACAATGTTAATGATTCAGATATGAGTTATTGAAGGTAGACGTCGGTTTTGAAAGCAGAAGTCGGTTTTGAAAGCAGATGTCTGTTTTGAAAGCAGTCAGTTATTGAAAGCAAATGTCAGTTATTGAATGCAAATGTCAGTTTTGGAAGTAGATGTCAGTTGTTGAAAGCATATGTCAGTTTTTTGAAAGCAAAAGTCAGTTTCGAAAGCAGATGTCAGTTTTTTGAAAGTAGAAGTCAGTTTTGAAATCAGATGTCAGTTGTTTAAAACAGATGTCAGTTTTTTGAAAGCAGAAGTCAGTTTCGAAAGCAGATATAGTTTTTTGAAAGCAGAAGTCAGTTTTGAAATCAGATGTCAGTTGTTTAAAGCAGATGTCAGTTATTAAAAACAAATGTCAGTTATTGAAAGCAGATGTCAGTTTTGAAAGTAGATGCCAGTTGTTGAAAGCAGAAGTCAGTTTTTTGAAAGCTGAAGTCTGTTTTGAAAGCAGATGTCAGTATTTTGAAAGCAGAAGTCAGTTTTGAAAGCAGATGTCAGTTGTTTAACGCAGATGTCAATAATGAAAACAAATGTCAGTTATTGAAAGCAGATGTTAGTTTTGAAAGTAGATGTCAGTTGTTGAAAGCAGATGTCAGTTTTTTGAAAGCAGAAGTCCAGTTATTGAAAGCAGATGTCAGTTGTTGAAAGCAGATGTCAGTTTTGAAAGCAGATGTCAGTTTTGAAAGCAGATGTCAGTTTTGAAGGTATGAAATTGCTAATTATTACTTCATAGCTATATGTATATTAAGATAATTTCTTAGCCGTTCATTTAATATATCAATTAATAAATTCTTGGAGTCGATAAACTCCAAGAATTTATCAATCAATTTCGGGTGTTATGCCGACGCCTTCTTGGATATGACATATTATTGTCCCCCAAACAAAATTTTGGAACCAATTAACCTTTGTACGATTTCTTTTCTAGCTTGAATAAAAAATCTATTGACAAATCATTTGCAATTCTAATGATACGGAGAGAACCAAGGGATCATTTTTCAGATTGCTACTTTTATACAGCAAAAATCGCTGGCAAATAAAATAAATCAAGGACTAAAAACCACCCTTCAGTTATAAGACATGTGCAGCGCAATGCTACGACCTTCCCATACCATCCCAATCATATTTTTGGGCAAATATATCCCTGAAGTTTAATTTTTCCGTTCACATTTTATTCTTTCTCCAGACAATCTTGGTAATGTGAACGATGAGCATGGTGAGAGATTTCATTAAGATATCGGCTAAATTGAATCGCGGTACTAGAGAAAATGGAACTAAAGCATGCCTGTGGACTACTGATGGGGCCTTAAAAGAGACGAGCTTACAACATATTGACAAAAGCCGAATAGAAATATGTTTTGCAAATAAATTACGTTATACTATGTACCTACATTATTTCTTAAAGTATTTCGAATGTGTTTCACTCGAAAACTTTAAGTGCTGGGAAAATTTGAGATAAACAGGAAAATCCTATCAAAATGTTAAATTTTGTGTATCGGTGTTATCAATGTTAAGGATATGTAAACGAATATTTGAAATAATTTTAATAATATTCCTCATTTTCAGCAACGTTTCAATAACAGTCACAATAAAAGACGAATTATAATATATATATATATATATATATATATATATATATATATATATATATATTTTACTTATGCTTTACTAAATATAACTATATATTATATATATATATATATATATATATATATATATATATATATATATATATATATATATATAATTGTTGCTACCTAAAAACTCCCGAAGAAACTAAAAACTGTATTTTTGCCCGCAAACATCAATTAAACGTTTTCTTTTATATTGTAACGTGATATACTATAAAGTTATACACGTCTTATATTTCTCAGTATATTCCATTAATCTTCCTTACAAACTCTTTAACTATAAAAGAATAAAAAGGTAATCACACAGGTTTTGCTAAAGACACCAGTTGTTCTCTTCGCCTTAACTTAGTTTTTTCTAATATCATTAATCTTACGTCAAATCCGAAGAAGCTAAATATATATTTTTGTTTTTTGTTTTCCTATTTGCTTATGTAGCTGGAAATACTTTCGCTACGATGATTATGTTACTGATTTTTAACAATATTTCTGATATCTACTGTCAAAATTTCAAACAAATCTGACACATAGGTTGTGTTTTATACTCACTTAAAGCAAACTGTTCTCGTTGTTTGTGTAAATAAGGAGAAAAAATAATTTCGGGCGTTAATTAAATATAACTTTTTACGTGGAAAAAGAATTAAATAAACCGAGGAAAAGTTACATAAATATGATCGTCAATATGCTTCGCCCCGTGGAATTATTTGTAAGTGGTTTTCTGCTTTTAAAAGTTGGCGTATGAGTACGGATGATACAGAATGTCTCGGACCATCATTTACTGTAACTACTCCAAAAATTGTTCATAAAGTTCTTGCCCTTGTAAGTAAGTAGCGATTGTCGTTTGAAAGTACGAGAAGTACTTAATGGAGTAAATATTTCAACCGAACGGTTGTACAATATATTGCCTGAACATTTAAATATGAAAAAGCTATCCGCGGGATAAACGCCGCGTTTGCTTAATGCTGATCTAATGTGCTCTCGCATCTAAATCTCAGGAGAATGTTTGTCTATTTTCAAACGTAATCCAAGGGATTTCTGCCGTCGATATGTCACAGTAGATAAAACTTGAATATTATACTCCAGAAATGAAAATACAGTCAAAACAATGGATTTCTCCTGGGAAATGTGCTCACAAGAAAGCAAAACCCGCTTTTTGGCCGATAAGGTCGTGGCCCCAGTTTCTTGGAATTCCAAAAGCGTTATCTTTATTAGTTATTTAGAAAAGGGAAAAACGATAAAATGACCAATATTATACTGATTTGCTGACACGTTTTGATATAGAACTGAAGAAAAAATTACTGCATTTGTTGAAAAAATGTGTGCTATTCCATCACTATAATGCGCCTTCTCATTCGTCCGCTACCTATTTCGAAGAATCAGAGGTTTTTGAGGAAGTACTACGTCTTCACCTTTATGAGGTCGAATCAGAATTGTTGCTTCAATTAGATTATTCATCAATTTTTTAACTACTAATCGTTTGCCATTGCATAACTTTGGCTGATTGATGTTTCGGAGTAATATAATTGGCACTTCAATTTTCAAATTTAGAATGTGTGGTGGTAATCCGAGAACATTTAGAGAATTAAGAAGTCAATAGATTTGCATGTTACTGAATCTATTCTCTCTTCTTCTTTGTTGTTGTTGCAAATGTGTTTCGCTTGTTTCCAAAAGATAGCGCTACTTATGTCAAACCGCACAAAAGATTTCATCGGTGCGAGAAAATTTTTGTCGCGCCGTATAAAAAAAATATTTCGGTATGAAAACACTCGCGTATTCGAATGCAACGTTTTTTACAAAATGTCAAGTCAATCAACCTACTACTTTTCGAATTATGCGAACACAAATATAGGCAAGATGAATTTATATATATATATATATATATATAATTGAAAAGAAATTATCGACCGTGATATATTATCAAAAATTAATTAAAATTCGGGTAAGCGGTCAATTAAAAAACTCCTTTATTAAATTACCCTATATTTCGCGACAGACTTTGTCGCTTCTTCTGGGGTAAAAAATGTAGAGTTAAAAAATAATAAAATTGACGTACAAAATATAAAAATGGTTACATTAATCTAATCATTTTTATATTTTATATATTTTATATATAATATAAAAATGATTAGATTAATCTACTGCCCTACTGAGGACATTCCTGCAGACAGGGTGATTTACAAAAAAATCCCATACATTTGTGGTCTTACTCATACAATTGTATCACATTTTAAACAATTTAATAACATTAAAATAGCTAAATACAACACCTATACCTTGAAGAAGTTGTATAGTAAGATCAAAGACATAACACCTTTCTTTTTAGATAGTCATGTTGTCTACACGATTGCATGTTCGGATTGTTGTGGCGTTTATATAGGTCAGACATCACAGTGGCTAAAACAGCGCATCACTCAGCATAAAAGTGATGTCCGTATTGGAAAGAGATCTTGTGCAATGGTGGACCATGCACTTGATCGTGACCATACTTTCAATTTTGTTGACGTTAAGATCTTAGACGTTGAAAATAACCTTAAAAAAAGAACCTTTTTAGAAATCGTCCACATTAACAGAGACACAAATAACATAAATTATAGATCTGATACTAATGGACTAAGTATAATTTATTTTAATATACTCGGTTTGACGGTTAGTTGACCATCTTAAATTGTTTTGTTATTTGGTCCATATATTGTTAAATTTGTATTGCATTATATTTTTTATTTTTCATGTTTTAACTTTTACATATACATGTTTTTTAAAGGTTTTAAAGGCTTGTTTCTATAGTTACTGTATGTTTTAAATCTAATCATTTTTATTTTTATTGTACGTTAATTTTATTATTTTTCAACTCTACATTTTGTAAGTATTTTTACTACTGTTTTATACTCTTATTTATTTTATGTTATTTTTCTCATTAATCTTGTAGTATCCCCAGAAGAAGCAACAAATTTTGTTGCGAAATTTATTTTATCAATATATTACGGTCGATAATTTCGTTTAAATTATATATATATATATATATATATATATATATATATATATCTTTTTTCATTTAATTACGTGAATATATTTCAAAGCGTAATTCCTTTGATGTAAATATTAAATAAAATTTCAAGGACAACGTTGTTGTGTTTTCTTTTATTTAATAAGTATTTCATAAACCTCTACTTCACCATACTACACACGTCCAGAACCATTGATGCTCATCACCACAATATTTTATAATTTTAAATAATTTAAATTATTGTTAAGACGCTACAACTAGCCCGGAAGGAGCCAAGATAAGCCACGAGGGTATATTTTTTTAACAATTTGGTACTCAAAACGTGGGGTGATTTCGATTTAAGAGTTTTTTGTAAATTAACATTTAGAACGGATAAGTGCTGAAAATTTATTTAATTTGGTTAAACTTATTAATAAATGCCAAAAAAATCTACATTAGGGAACTCCTATTATTCACCAATCTATCATAAAAATAATTACACCATTTTTTAAAAAAATATTCAAATTTATAATGACGATGCTCTATATAAAAAGGGAAAACGTAAATTTTGTAGTTATATATGCCATCATATTTCACATTAGTGTTAATTTAATGTTTAGAAAAATATCTAAATTAGATATTCCGTTGATTATTATTTTGTTTTAGTGCTTTCTAAATAAATAAATCGGCGTATTAAACTAACTCAAGACACTAATATTTACGCTCATAATTTCGTAACGAAAAGAACTATTTATTTATAAATCGGTGATCATTTAGACAATAACGATATCGTAAAATCGTAATATTTACAGGCAGGCAATAATATAAATTGACTAGTGTCGAATTAATTCACGCGTATTCACAAATTTCGAACTGGCAATTTGAGAGGAAACAAAATGCTTTACGTTTCTACGATTATATGGATTCTGTGCGAGTTTGGGTACAGTTGGTGGTTTGTAAACGCGGTAAGTGTTAAATCGCAGGACCTAAATGTTATTAATTGCCTGTACTTGATTCGAGACAGATTTCGACTCCAAATAGGGAAAAGTTTTTGAAACTAAACGGCTGGAGGCTGTTCTTTAGCTTAAACGCTAATCATGTTGAATTATTTAACTAACTTTTACGACAGAGATAAGAGGATGTATTGTAACAAATATATTTAGAAGTAATATGTTTAAGTGATACAAATCAAATTTATGTTTATATATTTAATGTACGTGCTGGAAGGGTAAAATTGTTTATGCAAACAATATTCTACGCCTAAAAAAGGTTTTTAATCACGAGAGATACATTTTGTTCATAAAATAACACAGATATCGTGAGGAATTTAAAGTAATTTTTAGTTTCATGTAAAATGTGAGGTGCTACCCACAAATTTCTGGAATTATAATGTGGAGCGCGAAGGGATGTTAGTACAGCTAGTTGGTGTGAGCAACATTTGTACTAACAATTTTGTATTTGTTGCGATGTGTTTGAGTTATTCCGCGACATTAAAATGTCTGATCTGGAAGCAAAGAACGGGTATTAAATTCTGCTTCGAACTTGGTGAAACAGTAGCGGAAACTCTGAAAATGTGGCAAGGTTACTTACTTAGCATCGAACAAAACGGCACCTTGGTCGTGTGTGCATTGACCTGAAAGAAACTGCCGCAAGGGATGCAAACTTCAGTATCAGAATCATTACTGGCGACGAATCATGGGTGTACGGGTATGATGCCGAAACAAAGCAGCGGGCATCGCAGTGCAAGACGCTATCGTCACCATAGCCGAAGAAAGAATGGCAAGGTCGGAGCAAAGTCAAATCGATGTTGATTTGCTTCTTTGGCGCTGATGAAACAATTCGTGGATCCTACATGACGACAATGCACCAACCCACACGTCACTTGTGCTTCTGTTTTTAGTTTCAACGAAGGCGTATTATCCGAACTTCTGTAATCCCGAGATCTTGCCCATTGAGACCTCGAGCGCATTTTGAGAGGGGCACGATTTGGAGAAGATCCCAACTTCCCTACTCCCTAGACCTTGCCCCTTGAAACCTCGAGTGCCCCTTGAGAAGGCACTGTCTTGAGACGATTGAGGAGATTCAGAACGAATCACAGGCAATGTTGAACACATTAACATGCGAAGACCTCCAGCAATCTTTCCAGTGATGGACATGTTGCTAGGATCGGTGTATGCATGCGGTCTTGCAAATGGCATAGCGCTTTTCTTACCGTTTAACTAGCCCCTCAGCGTAACAACACAACGTGCTCAGCAAAAGCTGGGAGGCCATGGCTTGTCTTGATGTTCAATGGTTAAGCCGAAATAGTGAAAATATTACTTTTCTGTTAAAGGTGTAATATTCCGCTTATGCTGGTTGGTAGTGAATTCTCCGCATACATATAGAAACTGCTTAGATTATTATGAATTACGAAACAAAAAGACGTTCATCTATCACAAACCGACTTACGTTGAATTGAAAGAGCGTCTGTAGCTTTTTATAATGTATGTCCCAAATGCTTTCACAATTTTTTTATTTTATCTTTTATTCTTTTACATTTTAACAACAATATTATTCTTAAATAGTCTTAATTCAATTAAACATAACATTTATATGACAGATAATGGCCCACGGTCTTCTATGGCACGTGAGTTGGATCTTACGTGGCCCATCGATCTTTGGACGGTAGCAACGTCGACTTCCCGAATTTTCTGAAAGATTCTGCGTCTTATCTACTCCTCATTTTTGGCTTCCCAACCACCATCATATACCTTTCTGTTCAAATGAGACCAAAATTCCTCAAGAGGAAGATTTGGAGGGTTATCTGTCTTCCGAACAAAATTGATGCCGTTTGTGGCTAACTAGATTCTTGTTCTTCTGGCGTAATAGCGCGAGGCTAAGTAAGGCCAGAGCATTATTTGGTCGTTGGGATGATGATTATTTATAAAATTTCGAAGTTTTGTGCGGCATTTTCGTATATAAATGTCTGCATTGATGGCTTTACCTCGAACACGTCCAACATGCGGCATTGAAATACCAGCCTCTAATATGGCACACTACACCAAAATTTTGTCTTCAAGCTGGAAATTGCTTTTGAATTTAACATGTTAGGAGCGTCTTGTACATTGTCCGTATAGAAACCGTCATTACCTTTGGTCTCCGAGTTAAACGACGTGAAATATTTTTCATCGTTCATAACGAAAACTTTATCACGAAAAAGAATGCGTCTCAAAGCACGGCAACACCTGGGAATTCTTTCGAACTGAGCGGCGGTGTATTTTGGAGCCTTTCTTCTTTGACGATAATTTAGATTATTCCTGGGTAATGTTCGACTAACAGTCGAGCGTGAAATCTGGCATCTTCGAGATAACTTACGCGTTGATATTCTCAATGTGTCCTTTGCTCTTTCAATCAACCTTCGCTCATTAAGTCGGCTTAAAACTTTGGGTCGTCTACTTTTAGGTAAATTGATACAAGGGATATCATCCTGGGAATCTTTTATTGTCTGGAATATGTTGCTCTCTGTAGATCCTAACAATATCGCCTTTAGGTATTTTTCCAACCAACTGATAAATACCTCTACGAATATCAAGCTTGTACGACATTGTTGATATTAACTATGTACAAAAATTATATGTCATATTAAACTTCAGACAACTTACTAAATTTTGTTTCCAATGGCAACTGGATCAGATCATGTTTACTACAAATAATTTTTTTTAGAATTTTTTGCGAAAGCTTTCGAATCCACATAGCCAGATCTGCACCATTTCTTATTTTATTGGTTCCAGAGCAAAAATGGGCGTTGTTTAAGTGCTCTGATCTAGGAAACGTTAAGACATATTCACTCAATGTTCGACAGAACAATATCTTTGGTAATATCTTTCTTTTATAAAATTAACTTTGAAAATTTGTAAAATTTAATGTTTTTTGAAAAAACTATATAAGAAAATATCACAAAATTCTAAAAAATTCATTTGCTAATAAATTCAGAATTTGGTCAACTCGTGGGCGGTATGCTGAAAATTAGAAATATAAAATTTGAGAAAACGATGACAATATTGAAATATTAATATAATTAAGAACATTAATTACTACACTGCGGAACATACGCTATCCTCAAATGAGTCATGCAGACGCAGAGACGGAGTCCGTTTCGCTTAAATAATAAGATGCAATATTCGCTCGTAGCGCTGATTTTAATGTCCTGAAAAACTTTTGTAGTAATTTTCAAAAACGGAAATCGGTAGATACATTAAATTTATAGATTATTTCTATGCGCCACTTACTAGCTCTGATGTTGAGCGAAGTTTTCCTATATTTAAAGACATACTGTTTTAATAAAAGAACGCACTTTACAGAACTAAGTTTAGAATATATTGTAATAATTCATATGAATAAAAAATGTTTACTGTGGTGTGACTAAGCATTCACTTTAATTATAGGTGATAAAATTAATTTCAAGTTATTTATTAATTAATTGCGTTTTCGCGAAGTAATGTAATTGTAAATATTCTTTCTGCACTTTACGACGCTATTTTATTCTAATTTTTCATAGAAAAAATTCGCCCTCAAGTAGGAATTGAACCCACGACCTCTGGCTTGCCGGACCATTGCTCGACCACTGAGCTGTTGAGGCGTGAATTAGAAACTTTTATTGGGATGCTTTGAGTTACATCAAGTCTATGTCTCAAAAGTTTTGGCACAAAATATAACTCTAGAATCTGAGCAAGGTTTTCCATGCCTAAATATTCTGAAATGTGGAAGACTGTGATTGTTAACTGAACATAGAGCAAACTAGTTAGTCAAAAGTGCCAAGAATAAAATTGGACAGTCATTGAGAAAATTTTCACGACGTTACGCTGTTTCCAAGGATACAATTTCTAGAGAACTGAAGAGAAGAGATGTATAATATCGCGAAAGAAAGAAATGTCCTAAATATACGCCAAATCAATTAGCTAGTAGCTAGTACACTAAGATGTTGCCGTGCTTTAAGGCGAACTCATTTGGCAAATTTTACCAAAACCCAACTTACCAAACTTTACCAAAACCCAACTTTACTCTGAGTAATTTCGAAATTAAAGGAAACGACGGTTTTTACACCGATAATATAGAAGAATGTCCAGACAATACAAAACACAAGGAAAAGGCCAAATTTGCCAATACATTTTTAGCTTGGTGCGCTATATCAATTGGTGAGATTTCTAGACTTTATGTTGGACAAGTTAGAGGAGCTGTTGACAGTCGAAGTTATATTAACAATTACTTAACATAATTTGTACAACTGCCGTACTACAGATAAGATATATTCATCTGTTTCCTTTGATGTAACTCAAAGCATCCCCATAAAAGTTTCTAATTCACGCCTCAACAACTCAGTGGTCGAGCAATGGTCCTGCAAGCCAGAGGTCGTGGGTTCGATTCCTACTTGAGGGCGAATTTTTTTTTATGAAAAAATTCGAATAAAATAGCGTCGTAAAGTGTAGAAAGAATAGTTACAATTCAAGTTTATACTTTTTCAATATTTTGGATTTTTTTCACTGTATAAAGTAAATGCATTTTGTATATATATCTGGAATTAATTTCAATTCAAGTTAATTTAAATTCATTTAACTTCAGTGTCTTATTTATTTTCGTAAAAATAAATTTCCGTATATACATTTCATTGCCTTTATTACGACTCTGGCGAAATATGTTTCACAACTCCGTCTGTTTGCATTAAAAGACCTACAAACGGAAAACTTTTTTCCGATGAATCACATCCGATACGGGATAACGCCGTTTCCGCAGTCTAGTAATTACATTAACCCTAGAATGCATGACCTAAATTTTTTACTCTTTTACATATAGTGGGTCTTTGAGACTCACATATATTAGGTACGAGAAAATAGGATTTAACTGCCTTTTCTTGGTGCGTTTCTTTATTATTCATTAGTAGTTAGTAGTTTTGGGTTAGAAAAACAGTTCTGTAGCATTAAATACAATTTAATAACTCAAAAAATGAAAATACAAAATACCATTTGATATCCATATGGATATTCTAAAATAATGAAATACCCTTAGTTTACATTATTATAATTGTTCCAAATAATAAGAATTTTTAATGGCAGCTACTACATATCATAACACTATTGTTCTTACATTTATTACAAATCTGGTTGCTCATTCTTCCTAATTTTGATGGACAGATATGACAACGCCTTTTCTTCGTAGGTGGCTCCTCTTGTTGCTTTACTGGAATTTCAATGAAGATCTTTATTGCTTCGACTGTTCTTTTATGTAAAAACGGATTTTGAGATCTTCTAGTCAAATAGGGTAATATCAGAGCTTCGGAAAGGTTTTTTATAAAAATCCTACGGCGATGCTTTTTTCGTGCTTCAAAATCTGGATGCTCAGTTATATAAAGAAAAAATGCATTTACTGCACCGATATCTAACATGTTTGAAAATACAGCAAATGGCCACCGCCGTGTTTGCCTTTTGCACGTATAATTGGTAACCATTTGATCCATATGATCTACACCCCCTTTGGTTTTATTGTAAAATTCGATGATTTCGGGTTTTTTTCTTTATATTATCTTTCTTTATATATTATATATATATATATATATATATATATATATTATATTTCTTTATATTATTTATTTATTTCGGGGGTTTTTTTCTTTATATTATCTTCATTCACAGCGCTGTCATGGTGCATTGTACTAAGCAATATAACTGCTTTATTTTTTTTTGGGCACATAACTAACAAGGGTTAAGTTTTCACTGAATCCAAAGAACGAAGAGGATAACTGACGATCTTTCGAAGCTTTGAACTCTATGGGAATCTCCTTTTTATCTTTACGAAGTGTTCCTACTGCGGTGATACCGACTTTTAGCAGATTTTGAAACAAATCTATAGTGGTAAACTAGTTATCGCAGGTTAAATTACGAGAACTATTCTTTATACTAGTTATAAGCGTAGTCACTATAGTTTCTCCAAGACGTCGTTGGACTTCTGCTCCAGGTTGCTTTCCAATATATATATAATACCATCAATAGCGTACCCAGTTTGACTTTCACAAAGCCAGAAAAACTTTATGCCGTATTTACATGGCTTACTGGGCATATATTGTATAAAACTACAACGTCCACGAAATCCCAGTAATTGTTCATCAATAGTCACGTTCGCCTTTGGTATCATAACAGTTTTATATTGTTTGATAAATAAGTCCCAAATATATCTTATTGGTGCAAGTTTATCTGTTCCCAAACGAGCGGCACGCGTTCTTTTATCATCAAATCTAATAAACCGTCTTATGTTCTCAAAGCGATTTACTGTCATTGTAGCTCTGTACATCGGATTTGAACATTCATTCAAAAACAATTCCCTTATAGGACTATCCCATTGTTTTTCGACTCCTGCTAACAGCAACAATCCCAGAAATGCGTTCATCTCATCAACTTCCACATTTATCCACTCTTTACCTTTGTCAGAATATTGACGCTTTGCTTTCTTGTTAGTACAAGCAACAACTTCTTCTAGGATTTCTCGGGTAAGAAAAACATTCCAAGCATCAATAAATGATATTATCCTGTTGCGTTGCTTTGGACCAGGAGTAAAACGAATAATGTTGTGACATGAAATTTTTGTCTGAGCTGGAGCATCGATTTTCCACTGGTACCCATTCTTTCCTTTCATACCCTGAGAATTCTGATTTTCAATGATTTCTTCTAAATCGTGATTCTAGAGCTTCATCTTCACTGGTTGATAAAAGTCTTCCTCCATATTTTCAATTTCCTCGTTCCTGTTTGGATGAACACATTCCTCGGCTTCCTCTTCTGAATCGCAGTCGGAGCTAGACACATCTGAATCAGATTCATTTGCCCATTGCAGGACCGTGCTTTCAAAATCAACGTCGCCATACCTCACTGATCTTTTACTGCTGTCGGAAGCCATATGAATATCTAACTTTTTACTAAAAAGGAAATGCAATGTTGCGATATTATTTTCTAAATATGAATAGAATCTTACCTTCTATTCAGAAGCTATTCATAATCTCTATACAACTATATCACGAATAAAAGAGCATAAATTAAGGACAAAAGAAGTTACCGCTACAACTAACTAATCACTACTGCACCGCGACACGCGGAAGGGGGGAAGTTGCAGCTTCAAGTAGGATCGGTCCACTTTTACTGAAACAGCGGCTGTGGGGGGAGTAGGGAAATAGTTTTCAATATAAACTATTTATGAATATGTGGAACTGTAGTTATGTTGTTTGACGGGATTTATTCAACCAGGTTCTATGTAGCAACGACCGAGTCTCTGAGACTCACTTGATGTTTATGTGCAGTAGTAACACAAAAAAAAGGTGTATGTGTAACCACTTGTGACCCCGCTGTTTGAAAATATTGTTAAAGTACTTATAAAGGGGTGATAGAGGCATTCCTGAACGGAAAACATGGTACACAGAGCCGTTTGCAAAATACAGGCAGTCAAAACGCGCACCGAGTCCGAAAGACTCACTTTATGCATTCTAGGGTTAATAGCGTGTCTTAAAGAATTATACAAATAAAATAAAATTTGGCGATATTATCGAATGGTTTCGAATGGTATTGAAAACTTTTTTTCAATCGCAAAAAGAGGAGATAAAAATGAGTAATTTTTTCCTTTTTTATATCCAACTTTTGAACGAATAGAGTTAGATAGCTGTATGTAATATATTGAAGGATAATTGAAGGATTATTATTTAGGATACAGTTTTGGAATTGTTGTTAAAAAGTTAATTCATTAGATACTGCGAGCATGTTTCAAGTTGAAATATAAGTTTGTAGTTTTTTAGCTTCTATGCGTAAAAATGGCTTGAAAAAAATTGTTAGACGTTATTTTACTGTCGTATTATTGAATAGATTTTGAATTTGTGCAACGATTGTATAAACAAAATTGTATAACAAAAAAAAATAGAACATCAAGGAGAAAAAAAAACGAGCAATTCCGATGTTTTTGTTCGAGATCAACAAAGGAGTTAATGCACCAGAAGTCGCTAGAAGCATTTGTGCCTTTTACGGAGAAAATGCGAATGGGGAGAGTATGGGCGCAAAAGGTTTTCTCGGTTTAAATAGGGCATTTGTATATAAACCATTCTCTAATTTATGATGAACCACAACAATCAACTCGGAAATAGGCCATTATAATAGTTTGTAACCAATCGACATTTTCTATAAAATGAGATTTGCATTCCATGGGCAAAGTTAAAAAATTAGGCGTTTGGTTCTGGTATGTTTTGAGCGAAAACAGAAATCAGCGTGTCAATATTTGTGCCTCTTTGCCAGTGTTTGTGCCCCTGGTTTGAAGGACCGTTGTATATGGCTCAAAGTACCGAATGCTGCGTTGTACTCGATTCTCGAAGGACCATGTAATGTTTTGTATTTGACCCACCGCTCACGGGGCGTAACTTCCGTATAAGCTGGTTATTTCTTTTGGTTGGTGGTAGTTATATTGAAAATTGGTGTGTTTTCTGAATGTTTTATTTATTTTACAAGAAAACACTTAAACCTAATTCCATAAGATAAATCTCGCACTTAATGTTAACTTAAACTTTATTCTTTACTGTTTTATTGTTGTATGATTGTTGTAGAATGTATGTTGTGTTCTATTCTGTATGAAAGATTATGTTCTATGTTCAGATTGATGATATTCTATATGTGACTGTTGTGTTGCAAGTATATATAAATCAGTACCCCTACTTTAAGATAGCTAGAATGTGTGTATGTGTTTTACATCATTTGTGTGGAATTTACCTGCATTATTACTTCTTAGAAATTGTATCTACATGCAACAATATCAAATGTTTTCGATAGTGTTAAAGATCTTACTGATAAATAAATATAATAATAAAATAGAATTCCTAATAACGTATTAAATAGTCTCATAAATCTTCTTAATGTAAATCTATCTGATCGGTTCATCTATAATATATTTTTATGATACATGCGTATTCAAATATCTTGAGCCTATTATGTATATTAATATAATTAATAATATCAGGTATTGAAGGATCTATAGAAATCACTAGGCAATAAAGAAATGGTCTAAATGTATAAAAGAAGTAATAAACAGATTAGTAAATGTAAATTCTTTGAATCTAAGGAAAATATTGCAATTTTGCATATGTTAATAAAAATACGTTGTATATAGTGGTTGACGCTTGAGAATGAACATTGAATATTTATAAAGTTTGAGATTTTATTCTTTAATTCTGCTATAATAAATTTACTAATATCTAAAATATATGAATATATACAATATAAAATATTTCGTTTTATGACGAAAGAGCCAGTTCGTCAACAACATTGAACACTTTTGTCCGATATTGTTGCTGGTAACGAGAAATGGTGCGTCCATATTAACGTCAAGAACGGAAAAGTCTAGCTTTAAAAAAAGGCAATTCTCCGAACAAAAGGTAATACGCATACACGTAAGCTGACGTTTTGGATCTGGGTAAAAGTACACTATGTCGAATAAAAGTAAGGAGGGAATAAGAAAGGGACAGGGCATTGGGTTGCATAACATTTTGCAAATTTTAAATCAGCAAATTGAGCAAATTTTAAATCAGATTCAGAATTAGCATGACAGAAGACATAAACTGCACGTATTGGTTTATAAGAAAACTAATGTGTTGACCACTGTTATTAGTATGTACAGTAGGGTGGAGCAAAAAATTTTTTTTTTAAATTTAGTTTTTCCTGTATTAAACATCGATGCTCTAAGTACTTAAAAGTGCAGAGAAAAAAATCTTATCTTCCTAGGTCAACGTCTTGAGGTGGCGCACAAGACTTTAATTTGTGGAACTTTATCATTTATAAAAAAGTAAACAGTGTGGTTTAAATTTGTTTTTATTCAATAAATTCAAACAATTACAGTTACAATCAATCTTGCTAAGATTTGTTGATGACTTATTATAGGAATCGATGCCTTTTTCCATATTTGTTCAATATCAGTAGCAATTATTTCACATATGCACTTAATTGAAGGATCTTTTCGGTTGTTCAATTCAAGCATATAATTTTTTAGCCACAGGTAATATTTAATAATATCACAATGCGTAGGCAACACATTAGCACTTAATGTAATTGGTTTTCCAAATACAGAGCAACACAAATCTTTCCTAGTTTTGGCATTTTAAATCTTTCCTCAGTAATCACGTTTTAACTTTTGGTAACGAAAATTTTACGTTTGATTAAGTTTTATAAACTTTTTTAACACGTTGCACTTCTAAATACTATGAAGAAACTGAAAGAAACTGTTTAAAATGATACTTTATTTTATGCATGGGAATCCCCTAACTTTGTTTTTGAGCAATAAACTTAAGTGTTGCCAACAGTTTTATTTAATGGTAGATAAAAAAAGATTTTTAAATTGTACTTTTCTGCCTTTATGTAAATTAGGTTTAAATTAGGTTATTTTTCAAACTTCACCCTTCATGCGCCACCTCGAAATAAAGTCGCAGAGTCTTGTTATTTTGCATAAATAGTGCTTTCTAATAGGGTCATCAATTAACAATACAGGAGTTTTCAAAATAAAAAAAAATTTTTTTTTGTTCATTTTCACCCTAATGTACAGGCGGAAATGATCAATGCGGGTGGAATTTCAAATGTGGTAAAGGAGTAAAATTAGTAGTTTAAAATATATTACAGAGAAAATCAATTTTCTCTCAGGAAACTACAGCGAGCAGCTTTTATTGGACATTGTAGGTATAATAAACTTATTGTTAGATGTTTGCTTATTGCTAGATTCTAAGGAAAACTTAACGTAGAATAAAATATTAAACAGGTGCAGTTCTCCACGATCTATTCCAGTACATTACGTTAAAAAGTTTTCTAAAAGCACCAGAAAAATAACTCTTGAAAACGAGCAGTATTATGGCACGACTTTTAAATAATAAAACTTTTCTGAAGTAAACTTCTCCGCGCTAGTTAAATAACGAACCCTTCAGTACGCAAGAACGTTCGTTTAAATATTTATACACTGCTTATACAGAAGAGTAATCTTATCGTTAATTTATGCATGAGGTCGGTCTTCCTTCATTTGTAAAAAAATCTTCGTCATCGACCGTACTCCTTGCAATTTCAATACCTTACTTCTGTCGAATACAATTTCTTTCAAACAATCATATAAATCGTCTATTTTATACCATCTTAATGTGTTTCGATCGCCTTTAATTTCGGAACACACAATGACTTTCATTTCCTCCAGAAAATCCAATATAACGAGGGCGTATGATTTGATTGGTGTCGCTGCAATATTCTGTATTCGCTCGAACGAGTGCCTGAAAGTATTTTAAACTTTTGTGATGTGATATAGGGAATGTGCGCTGCCCATCAGTTCTAGTTCCAGTTTAAATGCTCGGAATAAAATTGATTTTAGATTTCTTAGAATTTAGAATGAATTTGTAGATGACACTCTTCGCCTAAAGGCACATTCTTTTCAAACTAATAAAGGATATATAATGAGATCTTAACTCAACAAATAAATTTTTAAGTAAAATTGTCTACATCGTTGCGATTCAAACAAATAAAGTAATTTGCTTATCAAGCTGAACCCGGCAATGCTTTACTAGATTTGAGTATATATGTTACCGTGAAAGACCGAAAGTAGTGGTTGTCGACATACACCGGTTAATGTCGACAGACACCAGATGAATAGGTGAAAGACCGAACAATTATTAGTTATATTATAAATTCGGTCCTTCACCAGTGTATGTCGACAAACACATATAAGCTTCGGTCAATGTCAGAAACGACAGGACATTTATTATAATATAAGTTTATTATTCATATTATTCACGTCACTGCAAACCATTCATTCTGGAATTTCCAGCTATATTTAATTTACCCTTCACAGGTATTTGTAATTTCTTGCATCTATTCAAATTCACAATAGGCTTATTAAGAAACGAATATTTAGTTCTTAGTTTTGTTCCATTTATTACCGTAGTTCATTACAATAGCTCTAGGATTTCCCAAATTCAGAGGGTTGTAAACTGTTTATATATTCTTTTAAATTCAAATGCATAGATCAGTTCCAAATATAGACACAAATATAGACACCCTTTCGCGACAACGAACTTCCTGGCAATCGTTGTCGCGAAAGGGTGTGTTCTGCATACTGGTACAAACTTAGTTTGTCGGATTGTAGTTATGAACGCATCACATAAGTCGACATTTACATGTAAGAATGAGATTTAATATTCATTAATTCTCACTTGCAGTAAGTTCCAAATGTTAACTATATATACAGAAAGTATAGAAATGAAAAGCAATGTCCGTCTTCGAGGAATGCCGTGCATTGAAAAGTTCCAACCAGAACGAAACGCGCGTCTGTACGTTTCCCGTTGATTGACTTGTTTTTTTCAGCATTTCTTAAACGTATGTGTGAATAATTGTGTATGTTTTTTAAGGCTGTGTTATTTTTGGCATATTTGTGCACCTTCACACGCTTGTACAGAAATTGCTGTCTGGCGAATGTATATGGCGCCATGGCGTATATGTTGAAAGAAATTGTAATGTATTGGGATTCTTGTGAGCTACGGAAATATTAAAGTTTTTGAAAAATTTGTTCAATTGTTCGCGCACTGCCGAAACGATTCATTTTGGAAGAGAAAAGTACAAAAGCTTATGTAGGACGTTTATCTGAACGTCACTGTCAGAATTGAACTCTCGTTTCATGGGAAAATCTACAAGTATTTTATCCACTTGCAAACATACCGCTAGCAGATATCCGTCAAACTAACGTAACATGTATTAAAATGTAATGTTTTTGACAGATGAATTAAATTGTCACAAATAAACACTCCTAGGTAAATATGACCTTCCGTCATATCATTCTCCTAATATAAAAAAATAATTTGGCGTTTTCATTTATAAATCAATTAGCCAGTAACATAAACATCTTTAGCGAAAACTCATTATATCAAACTCTGTAAATTTTAAGTTATACACCCACGAAACTTCATTTATCACATACGCTTGCGGTATAATTATTACCCCTCACAGTTGGCTTTCTTTTAATGGGTCGTGTACCACATTGTTTATATAAATGAAGGATAGAGAGAAGATGAATAAACTCACTATATGAACAATATTGATGTAGAGCACAAAGAGTGCCTGCTTGTATGTGTGGGTGCGTATGTATTTAGGTATTCCTTTAATATAATGTTCGAGTAAACTTAAACGATGGAGGCATGATAAAGTGCTTTTTAATGAACAAGTACTAATGGTGACAGCAGTTAATTAAATCTCTATATAAAAGGGTTCTTCACTTCATATTGCCACCGCCATACTCCTATTATTATAAATTATACGTTTAATTCGTCGAATGGTTTTAAATGAACCTATTTAGTTGGCGGCATACATCGACTCACTTGAGATAATATAAACTGCTAAACAGCACAGCGTGTTTTATTAATTGATTGAATTAGATTTAGACATATGTATACGTATACTATATTAAGGCAACTTTGATCTAGCATGTAGTGGTTCTGCAATATTCATTAAAAAATGCTTTGGCATGCGCCAATCAAGCGTTTACATACAGTTCATAAAATGTTTCTTTGTAATTCGTACTCCCCAAGTGTCAACCACTAATTGTATTTTATCTCTTTCTAACACACATAAATACGCACTCAAGTAACAAAATAAACTAGAGTAGTTTCAAAGTTTTTTATTGTTCACTACAATACTGTTTCGCCAAACTTTAACTTCATCAGGTGATGATAAACAATTTTACATATATTTCTTTTACAGAAGTGTATGGGTATATTCTAAGTGGGTGTGTGTTACATATATTATATAAGTAGTAGAGGGGAGTTATTGAATACACACGAGCTTCTTTCATTCCGAAAATAAAATAAAACAATAACTTTGTTATATATACCACTTTATTCACATATAATCGTGACCGCGGTTTCGACATACAATGTCATTATCAAACTGCAAAAGTTACAGGCCTACATAGAACTTATAAATGACACAAAAATATATGGGGGTGGTTTATGATGTTATTTAAAATTACTACTATATACTTAACTATTATATACAACATTGGAAAAGAGGTGTATATATAAGGTCCAACTGTTCGTTTAAAACGATATCTATTGCGTTGTGTCGGCTTTTAAAAATCTCTAGGGCCTCTAAAATATTTAATTTACGACCTTTCTCGGCCAAATGCAATATTTTACGGTAACCAAATGTATGTCTTTCTGTAATAAGATGGTTTGCGAATGTTGAATCTGTCTTCTTTAGTTTATATGACCTCCTGTGTTCTTTTCTTTTATAATAAAACTTCGACCAGTCTGACCTATATATACACTTTTACAATCGTTACAATATCATTTGTACACTCCTGATTTATTATTAATATCTGTTTTAGGTTTTGCGTTAAAAATGAAATTACTTATTTTTACATATGGTTTGTAAGCTATACTAACATCTCTTTCTGAAGATGTCTAAATCCAATATGGCGCCTATAAGAAATTAGATAGTTGATGATGGCCAGAAATAAACGAAACGTCGTATAAAAATTTAGAGTACACCACTAGATAGAGGTTTAGAAATGGCTACAAGGATGTGTATTTATATTTTCTCTACAAGGCCAAATGCTACAGGTAAAAGAAGAAAATGGGGTTTTCGCGTTTTTTTTTAAATAACGAAGGTCATTTGTAACAGGTCTATCTTCTTTACGGATTTATAACAAACACAAAATTTAACAACTTTGCCAAATTTAAACCTATACTCTATCTCCAATAATAAGCGAGATCCCCATGGTGAGGGCCGAAAATGAATCAGCCTGTATAGGTCAGACTGGTCGAAGTTTTATTATATGGGAAAAAGAACACAGGAGGTCATATAAACTAAAGAAGACAGATTCAACATTCGCAAACCATCTTATTACAGAAAGACATACATTTGGTCACCGTAAAATATTGCATTTGGCCGAGAAAGGTCGTAAATTAAATATTTTAGAGGCCCTAGAGATTCTTAAAAGCCGACACAACACAATAGATATCGTTTTAAACGAACAGTTGGACCTTATATATACAGTATACACCTCTTTTCCAATGTTGTTTATAATAGTTAAGTATATAGTAGTAATTTTAAATAACATCATAAACCACCCCCATATATTTTTGTGTCATTTACAAGTTCTATGCGGGCCTGTAACTTTTGCAGTTTGATAATGACTTTGTATGTCGAAACCGCGGTCACGATTATATCTGAATAAAGTGGTATATATAACAAAGTTACTGTTTTATTTTATTTTATTTTCAAAATGAATTACCACAAAGTTACGGCTACCAGTATTAATTTTCTTTCATCCCATTTCACACAAATTATCAGCATAAACAAACATTTTTATTTGTAACTTATCAGTATACATTGCACTTACACGTGGAAAATAATATCGGACAAATGTCCACCCAAACTTCGTTGAGAAACTCTTACTCTTTTATTTATTTTTTATTATTTTTTTATTTATTATTTATGACATTTACGCACATTTCTGGATCGATTTCCATAATAACACGCTCGATTTGATTCTTTAACTCATGGATTGTCCTCAGATTATTCATGTAAACACGTGATTTCAGGTATCTCCAGAGAAAAAAATCACACCGTGTCATGTCTCATGATCTTGGCGGACAATTCTGATCACCCTGGCGTGAAATGACACGTTCCGGAAATCTCTCCTGCAATAACGCACGAGTCTCGCGGCAGTATGGCAGGTGGCGCCATCCTGTTGGAACCACTTATTTTGGATGTCTTTGCCGTCCAATTCGGGCCAAAGAAACTCGTGTAACATGTTCCGATAACGTTTACCATTCACCGTAACTGAATTACCTGCAGCATTTTGAAAAAAATAGGGCCCAATCACACCACCTGCATAAAAGCCACACCATACAGTTGCTCATTGTGAATGCATCGGCTGTTGAACTGTTATGCGAGGATTCTCGTCGCCCCATATCCGACAATTATGCTTGTTGACAAAGCCGTCCAGGTGAAAATGCGCCTCATCAGTAAAGATAATCTTTTGTGCGAAACCCTCATCCAGATTTAGATTTTCCAACACCCAATCAGCGAAGTCACGCCGTTGTAAATGATCGTCTGGCAATAGCTGTTGCGTCAGTTGGACCATGTAGGGGTGAAGATGAAGGTTCGCTGTCAGAATTCGTTGCATGATGCCCTTCGATACATTCAATTGCTGTGATCGACGGCGAATCGAAGTTCGGGGATTTCGGGCAACACTTTCCCTTACTGCAGCAATATTTTCAGCAGATCGGCCGGTACGATTTCTTTTTGGTGTCTTTACATCACTAACTGAACCACTTTGTTGAAATTTTTAAATTACTCGTCGAATTGTCGATGAATCTGATACGTTTCGTCGACCGTATATTGCACGCAATCTTCGAAGTGTTTCTAAGGAGCTTTCACCGTTCCTGAAGTAAGTTGTGACAATAACAACGCGTTGTTCGACAGTAAGACGATTAATTTTCACTAACCGCAATATGTCTAGTTGACAGCTAACCAAAAACACGAGTTGCCAACCGACCAGTACGAAAATGGCGTCATTCTTAAATTGTGCATTCTTATTGGGACACTGATATATATATATATATATATATATAATTAATTTAAATTCGGGTAAGCAGTCATTAAAAAACTCCTTTATTAAATAACCCTATATTTCGCAACAGAATTTGTTACTTCTTCAGGGGAAAAAATGTGGCGTTGAAAAATAATAAAATTGACCTACAAAGAAAAATAAAAATTATCATTTTTATTTTTCTTTGTACGTTAATTTTATTATTTTTCAACTCCACATTTTTTTTCCCCTGAAGAAGTAACAAATTCTGTTGCGAAATATAGGGTTATTTAATAAAGGAGTTTTTTTAATGACCGCTTACCCGAATTTAAATTAATTTTTTATAATATATCACGGTCGATAATTTCGTTTCAATTATTTATATATGTATATATATATATATATATATATATATATATATATATATATATATACAGGCTGTCACACAAAAAACGCCCCACGCTGTAACTCTGTTATTTATATATCGATTTTCATGAGATAGGTACCAAATGAAATGGCTTGATGAGTACTATGTTTGGGGCTACATTTACTTTTTTCCACTGCCATCTTCAATTCCTAGCGATTGTCAATTTTTTTTTTCAAATTGCACGGTATATATTTTTTTACATAATTGAATAGAGATTTTTTCACTTTTCATTTTTTCTAAAATCATTGATGTACAATACATTCATTTTAATTGAAAATTTAGAAGAGAAAAAAATTAAAAAATTTTCCAACATTCTCTTAAAGTGAATTATTATACTCAAAATAAACTTGTAGTATGTCACCAAGTTGATTGAAATTCATGATTTATTTCAAAAATATACTTGCTTAGTACAGAAATGTCAAAGATGACAGTTACATATGCGTAATGCGTTATTTTTTCATCGCACACTACAGTATAACACAAGTGACGAACAGCATATATGGACAGTGTTTTAATAATTTTTTTCTTCTAAATTTAATTAAAATTAATGTATTGCACATCAATGGATTCGGGAAGAAAATCTCTATTCAATTATGCAAAAAAATATATACCGTACAATTTGAAAAAAAAAAAGTGCCAATCGCTAGGAATTGAAGATGGCGCTGGAAAAAAGTAAATGTAGCGTCAAACATAGTACTTATAAAACCATTTCATTTGGTACCTATATCATGAAAATCGAAATATAAATAACAGAGTTACAGCTTGGGGCGATTTTTGTGTGACAGCCTGTATATAATTTTTTGCTTGATATTGTCCTCGAGGATGCGTGCTTCGCATTTTACGAGTTTGTGCAACTTTGGTTCTAAAAGTCAGAGAGATGTCAGTGGGTTGTAGTGGAAGTGCTCTTAATTTTTAGTTTTGGTTTCATCGTTTGAGAGAAATTTTTGGAAAATTAGACGCTCTGAAGGCGGATGAGCTTTCGCACAAAATTCCTGATTAAGTAAATCATATAAGCTGATTCAAGATAAGGCTCTCGTAATTAGAACTCAAGACTTCCGCTTGGGTGTTACGAATACCATAAAACTAAAGGGGGTCGAAATCCTGAGAATTTGTGCTGATGTGTTTGGATTTAAAAGCGGCCAGCCTGAGCACGTGTTCGATTGTCCGGAAAACTAGGCTTCAAGTAAACGTCGCAAGATCCGTTAGGACATCTGCATCTGCCCCAAAGCAGCTAATTACAAATGTATAATTGGTTCTCCAAGAAAAAGTATAATTTTACGGATCTGGTAAATTATTAAATGACCAAAATTTGTAGAAAGTTAATTGCGACGCCATTTTGTGTGCTAAAACGTTCCTGCTTTTGCAAATGCCATATGGACGGTTTTCCTTGTGAATTTGTCAATTTCATTTATTAAATTTTGCATTTATAATAATATTTCTGTACTGACTGTATAAGTAGAGTTTAAATATTTTAATAATTTCTGTTAGATTTTTTTTAAGAGATAATAGGCGGTGATACTTTTTTGTGGTGCTAACAATTTAATTTCATTTTATTTAAATAATAATTTTACATAAGCAAACCCAGTTGCCCCTTACCTTTGGTAGTCTTTGCAAAGCTAATTAATCGTAAAATTTGTCTTTTTTTCCTTTCTTTTGCTGTTTTCTTTCCGGAGAGGAAATTCGTTTTTTTAAATATAATTTAGACTTTGCGAAAAACTAACTTGTGCTAATACTTAACGAGATTTTCTTTTAAAGAAAATTATACACTGTCGTAGAATTGATTTTGTTCTAAGTTTGCATTTAATTTAATTTGGTTTATACCCAGTGATATATTTAAATATTGTTTAAGATTTATATACCGTATGTTTAATTTTGATGGCTTGGTGGCCATTTTATTATACAGAGCGAAATTTCAATTCATGGCATTTGAATAGAATTTTTTAATAATTCTAAGGGGGAAATTTGAGAAATCTCGACAATTTCTTAATTTTTCTTTTAGTAGAGGCCGTATAAAATAAACTTATATATTTTGCCTTTTCTTATTGTGTATGATCATTTCCGTATAATTAGTTTGATTGTTGTAGATCATAGCTAATTTTCTTTTTGGATTAATAATTTGATTTGACGTAATTAAAGAATTGTTTTTTTATTTGTTATTTTCATGAAAGCAACTCACATAAATTTGGTAGCTTCCTTGTAAACCATTTTTCATTTATCGACACTTGGTGAGTTTTATCACAACTCAGTCCAGTTATGAAGTGACATATTTAGATTCGCTCCCGCAATATAAGCACATATACATATACCGTCAGCTGACAATATTCTTGTACTTGTCAATTAATTACTTGACAAAATACCTATACTTATCAACTGACGGTATAAGATTGTGCTTATATATTGCGGATGCGAATCTACTGCGAAGCTGTACTGAAGAAGATCGTTAGATCGAAACACCTGTGTTGAAGTTACCATTGGTTAAATACGTTGTGTATGCCTATGTATTCAGATACATATATACTTTCAGGATATATTTGTATTAATTTATATTCCCAAATACTTGATGTGTCTATACATCAACATACTTTCTTTTTTATTAAAGCGTTTAATATTTCTTTAGTACTTTACTATTACAGTTTAATATTAACTTAAGACTGTTGACCTGTTAATATTTTCCAGACTATTGCATACAAAATTAACGCATAAATGCTTACTTTCTGGTTTTAATAAATATAATATTATTAAAAGTTACGAGTTTATTATTTGGAATGGTTTCATCATATTATATTACAATAAATGTGAGTATGGTGAAGGAGTTTCTCCTAATTTACACACCGTCGTGTCCCAACGATTATCTACCTTACATCTAATGGTAAAACTTTACCTTGAGGCTGTTCATATAGCAGTCGACATTCACATGTATCAAATTACTTAAGCGTATATCCAATGATAAAATGCAAATTTTGATGTGGGTTGTTTTGAATATTAAAATCGATTCATATATATCTTTGAGATATAATCACAAGCTATAAATCCGTCTAGCTAAATATTCATACAAGTCACATTTATAACGACACATTGTCGGCAAGGAAATTACATTCATAGGTTGAAGTTTTACCTTTTGTTGGGACGAAAAGTTTTGAATTCGTGTTACAGATGTATGTATGTATATGTTTGCTAAGAGATTCTGCGTATTTCAATTTGGATTTTAAATTTTTAAGTTGACGTAGATTTCTAGTTTCATTTGGTGAAGGGGGTGGATGAAAAGTTAACCGCATGTCAATACTTTTCACATTTATGGAGGGCATGTAGTCAAATCTGCAAATTTCGCGAAATAACTTTTCAAAGTAGAGTAAATTAAATATGACAAAATAAATTGGAAAAGTTGTGAGCGTATTTTATCCATACAATCTAATAAACGTGTCGTCTGCGAGTCTATAAAAGCTAAAGAGCCTATATAGTTCAAAGAGTTAAATTAAAATGTAAACGAAAGATGGAATGTACTATAGCTTCACAGAAGAAAAATTCAATACAAAATAACATTAATAAAAGACAATCAATAAATAAAAGTAACGAAAGTTTATAAATAATAATAATGTCACAACTGCGCCCAAAGTCTTGGATTGAAAGAATAAAACTAAGTAGAAAATTAGGAGAAAGAGAAATATCTAATAAGCACGCACTCTATACGAAACAAATACACAACTTTCGACAATATTTTTACTACAAACACGATAATCTACACATTGTAATAACGAAAGCAGACCAAACTTATTCCCGGACGATAAAATTTTTACTATCGAGGAAAAATTTAACCGACAGTTAAAGTATTTGAGTTTTCTAGAAGTCCGGAAGATTGTAATACCGGTTCGTTGGGGTCACCATCTGGCCTCACTCATGATTTTTTATGAAAACATATGTTTACCGAAAAACAGTGTTGGAAACATGCGAGGGTAAGCTGAAAAATTCGATAACTAACTATGAGATGGCGCTATGTAAAACCAATCTTTTACGCTATTGTATAGTGATGTTTCAATGATATACGCGTTAAACTTCATGTCGATCTGTCAAGTAGTTTGTTGTGTACACTCGTTCAAAGCAGAGTACTTTTGTCGCTTCTTAAAAATGGACAATATCTAAATTCGCGCAGTCTTTAAATACATGTGGAAAAAAGTATTCTTCGCCTAGAGAAATCCATGTTGATATATGGTAAATGTGTTAGGCGAGAAAGCTTCTTGTTTTAAGACTGTTTGCAAATGGATAAACGAATTTAAAAAAGGTCGCACGAGTGTAAATGAGGATCCCCTTTCTGGCCGTCCTAAAACAGCCACTTCTGCAGAAAGTGTGCAAAAAGTTTTGACATTTGTGGAAGTTGATTCGCCGTTACATATTGCAAGATATTACTGAGGCTATACGCATCACCAGAGAACAGGTATTATTACAAACGGGGGCTTGTGCTGGATATTGGGATGTGGATGCGCAGTGCCAACAATAATGAAATTATTCTAAGATAAATAAAATAATTAGTGGTGCTGGTGAAGTTTCTTCAAAGGTCCAGGACGTGTGTGATGATGGTTAATTAAAATAAATATACTACAATTTACTTACTAAATAAAACAAATGTTGTCCTTAAAGTTTGTATTTATATTTACATAAAAAGAAATTGAAATTGATATATTTAGAAGTAATTAATCAAAGTAATATGTACAGGAGGAGCGGTAATTAAGTAACTGAAAATTAACACAAAAATACTCTGAAACGAACGTTTAATTGAGCAGTAAATTAAGGGTTAATTGAATACGATTAATATAAAATAATCTCTGTATCGAACAATACAGAGTTACCTTTGATTTGCGGCGATGGGCGGCCACGTGGTGCGTCGTATACCTGGACAGATATGCAGAGCGATGTTTGGCCGGAGGAACAAGAAATTAATTAGTTTAATTAATATGGATTCGCTTAAAAGAATAATATATATAGAACAATACAGGATTACCTTTTAATTGCGGTGAGATGTAGGGGCACGTGGATCATGCCACCGGTGCTTGACCAGTACGGCGGGTGATGTTGCACTTTCGAGGGTTCTAACGAGAAGCTCGGACTGATAGTTTTGTATCGAAAAGCACTGGTTTTGAAAACGGTCTGTTTTATGACCTGTAGCAGAGAGGTTCTAATTCTAATTAATTAAGAAGCGGGACCTGAAGAGTTGTTCTATCAATGGCATAAATATTATTAAAATAACGCTTGTGACATAAGCTTTCTATTGATATGAAACACCATATATAAAAGAAGATGTATGTAATTCAATTAAAACAATTTAAAATGAATTGTAAATAGAAAGAAATTCCACAGTAACGTTGTTGGGTCAGGTAGAAAACTAAGGGTCTCGGTTAAGATATAACAAAAGAGATGCTTTCTCTTTGGACACGAATACACAGAAAAATGTCTAAGTTAAATCGAGATATTTAAAGACGAAATATATTTAAAAATAGATTAAAATATTTTTATATGGTAAGCGTAACAGTATATATATTTTAAATGTTGAATTAGACACGTCCAAGCGGTGTGCTAGATAGGTGCAGCGTTTACTAACAAAACAGAAAAAACTCAAACGCGTGGAATGTTCTACAGCCATTTTGGAGTGGTTTTGGCAAAATTCAAGAGTTTTTTGCGCAAATTTGTGACGTGCGATGAAACTTGAGTCCACCACTACACACCAGAAAATAAACAGCAATCAAAACAGTGGACTAAACCGGCTCCAAAAAAGGCCAAAGTCAGTCTATCGGCAGGAAAGGTGATGGCTTACGTTTTCTGGGATGCGAAGGGAATCTTGCTTATCGACTACCTACCGAAGGGACAAACGATTGCTGCACTATACTATTATACACTTTTGGATCGATTGAAGGCAGCTATCGTTGAAGAAAGACCCGGAAGAAAGCATCAAAAATCATTTTCGATCAAGACAATGCTCCAGTTCATACGAGCGGAATTGTAAAAGAAAAATTGGCCAAATTAAAATTGGAAACGCTTGAGAATCCCCCTTATTCGCCGGATTTAGTTCCGTCGGACTATAATCTGTTCCCTAAACTGAAGAAACACCTCGGCAGTATGAGATTTGCTTCGGATCAGGAGCTGATAGCTGTCGTTGACCACTATTTTGAGGAGCTCGAGGAAAATGAGTACTGTGAAGGCATAAGGAAACTTAAGCATCGACTAAATAGATGTATTGATCATGAGGGAGATTATGTCGAAACATAAAACACATTTCACTGAAATATTGTTTTTTTTGTTGTACTTTAATTACCGAATTTTTCAGCTTACCCTAGTACTTCTTGTTTAGGAGATAGAAATGGTTGCTTTAACAGGAGCCGAAATCTGCTCACAAGATGAAAATAGCCCAAGCACGACAGGAAAACTATGTTCCTGAGTTTATTAAGGCTTTCGATTGGCCATCTGTTAATCTGGACTTGAACTACCCGGACTATAAAATAGGGATGTGTTCTGAAACGAAATTTAGAAGCCGGAGGCGAACATTTTGAATAAATTACACTTTATTAGAAAGCCTTTTAGTTCGGCTCGTAAGCGTCAGTGGTTATTGTCCATGTCCTACCGGCTGATAGGCTAGTGGTAACGTACTAACTTATGCTTTTCTCAGACTTGAAGTGCATGTATTACAGCAGATATGTGGTGCCAAATGTTTCTCGTGATCCCCTATTTTGCAACCAAAATAATGCTGATATGCCTGTTTTATCAATCGCTTCAGAGACGCAAAAGTCATCTCACCACAAACATAAAAGAAGTGATCTAGATTGTTTACATTCTTTCGAGACATCTTACAATGTCAACTATTCGATTCGACTCACTTACTTCGACTGACTAACCTCTTAGGTTTGTAGCTGCTCATATATCTAAATACGGCTTCTATACTTTTAGAGAATATTCGAGAATTTACAATTCAATTCCATAATATTCGCGATAATGGCGTTTGTCATTTGTTTGTATACAGGGGATGTTTAGTACAAAGCAGAAATGCGGTTACAATGTTAATATATAAGGACATATGATATCATGTATTTCTAAAACTTCAACTAATATTAAAAAGATAAGTTTATTTTCGGTTTTAGCACGTCAAAAATAGTACTGTAATGAATCATCCGACGATGCGTCCGGCCTGGCATCATCTCAAAAAATGTCGATGCATCGGGAAAAATCTAGACAGAGGTTCCCGAATATTTGTGACGTTTTTCCGGGAATATAAATAACACTCAAGAGGGATTTAAGCCATTCAACTGGTAGTCGCTGGTCGAGTTGATATTGTAATAAATAAACATTGATATAAATTCTGTGTAAATAAATATTATTATAGTTAGTTGTACTTTTAAGTTATTTATTTAGTGTATACCGTTTTTATTGTTAATATAGTGTGTGTTTAAATTACTGTTAGTTTTATTTAAGGACCCCGAAAACAGACAAATACATCACAGTAAGGTTTAGTCGATTTTACTTTAGACTTTAGATACATTTTGGCTGTTCTCCAGTGTAATTATTTATATTCCTTCTATCGCCCTTCTTTAATACCGGAGTAATACAGTCACTTTTCATGTATAAGGTTAATTAGATTAATGCAACAATCCTTGGTAACTAAGGACGGAACCTGATTTTATTATTATTTATTATTATTAATTATATTTGCATATTATTAAAAATGTTTTTTTTTGTACATACAAAACATTTCAATGTCTAGAGAGAACCAAATTTTGAGTTAAAACTACTAATAAAATGTATTGCTTCTGATACGGCTAAAAATTAAAAACAAAAGAATAGAATGTGAAAGTTCGTAGAGATTCTCCTCACTATACAAGCACTAATGTTTCGGAAAAGTGTAGAACTTCTATCCGTCAATAATTAACTCGAGGTGAAAATTTGAGAATTTATGGATGTGTCAGTATCGTCAATTACATGCTTTTTTTTTAACCTAGTGCTTTTGTAAGATAAATGGGCCAACTCCGTTTAACGATCGTAAAATTTAAAATCATAAATTTGGTAAAGCTTTTTCATTGTGTTGATATATGTACTTTAAACATACAATAGAGAGAATCCATCAAATTAGAGATAGACTTTAAACTAATTACTTATTGCATAGAATTGTGCTAGAAGTAGACTGATATTATAGCGACGAGAATTAGATTCTAATTTGCAATTCGATTATTTTTCTTACGTATACATATGTGGGTGTGTGTGTAATTGACTGCCTACCATGGTATTCAGCGTAGAGGAAACGATGCGAGATGAATATTTTTTCGGGCGGAGACAGACAGGTTCCCCAACATAGTACACGTAATTTAATGTGCTTCGCATAAAATTCGACCGAAAAATCCACTGTCACTTTCTCCTGGCAGGAAATCCCGAAATTATGTCAGCGGAAAATGTCCTGTCGTGGAAATGCGAAGCTTAACAGAATAAATTTACTTGAACAAAAAGGTGAATGGATCAAAAAATAATAATGTATTCGAATATTCCATGGCTTGAATTATGTTGCCCTAATACACAGCTCAGCGGTTTTACCTGAATTAAATTATAGTAAATTTCAAGGTTGATTACGTTATTTATCATTAGCGTTGTGAAATAAAGTGTGTCACATTTGGAACTTTAGTATTCGATTTTTAAATAAACGTATAATATTTCAAAAAAAGGTATAAAATTTTTTACCACAATCAATAATCGTATCTTATATAAGTATTTCGGTAAATAAATTGACATCATCAGTACGTAAAACTACTAAAATAGTGATGAACCAACACTTTGATTAGTGGTTTTACCTACTGATGATGAAAACTAAGTTGGCGAAATAAGTATTTACGATACGATCAACAATTGTGGTAACGGGTTGTTACGTGTTCGCAACGGCTTAATTATTTGTCGCAAATTAGAGTTCATTCTTTACAATTTCGTTCTATTAATCTTTAATCTATTCATATAACTGTAGGTATCATTGCGTATTAGCTTTCTTTGTTGCTTTCCCTCCCCTTTGATTTGACGAATTCCCGCTCTCGTTCATCACTTGGTTGCTTATCTATAGGGCTATAATTATCGCTTAATTTAGAGTATCGATATTGTCGCCCTCCCGCATTCAGGGCTTTATTAAGCACCACGTATTTTTATTGGAAGTACCAATCACCCGTAAAGTACTTTTTTTACGGTGACTAGAGGGGCTCGTTTTCCATTAACGACACATAAGTTGCGTGTAAAAAAACCATTAGAACTCTCTGGTGTTTTTTTCCTGTGGACTACTGACGTTCCTCAGTTTTTGTACGGATTGCCGAAGATGCATTACATCGATTCCGGTGACATTAGACCAATTACAATCGGCGACAATTAGGACTGCTCCACTTCTGACGTTCGGACACAGAGCTAAGAATTTTTATTTTCTTATTGTTTTTTCTTGTTTCTTTCTCTGAAGTATCGAAATCCTTTATTACTACTGTTCAAAATTTATCCATTTTTATAAACGCTATGAACACGATTTACAGGATCAATTTCATAATTTTGGTCAATAATTACTGTTTAAAAGTTATAAAAATTTTCATATTTACTCATTCTATATTCAATCCAATTTTCTTTTTTTATGCTACGCAATTTATTCATAATCTTAGTCTCAGCATAGTCTCGGCAAAGTCTCTTTCGTCCGTCAGATGTCACTTATTAAATAGTGCCACCTTATAGGACGAAATTTGCTATATCTTGTAGGCGATTTCAGCGTAAATGTATATACAGATACAAATCTGTTCTTAAAAATATTTGTATCATTTGTATTACATTGCTTCACTAGCTTGACTGATGACGCCTATAGATGGCAGAAACACGTGTCTTAAGCAGATGTAAATGCTGAAAATACGAGGTGTATTGTCCATGTGTACAGTTACAGATATGTATATTGCATGTCTGTTTCATTTGTAACAAATGCGTAATACGTGCATAACGTATTGATATACTTAAACCTTTTTGTACATAATCTTAGTTTAAATTTATTTAAAGCAACATTACTTAGTTCTTTTTTTCTGTTGTTATATTTCAAAGTTTAAAATTAACCCATTTATAAAAATATAACGTAAAGTTTCGTTCATGAAAGTTTTTCTTTGGTTTTCGAAAAAGAACAACCTTTGCGGATAAATTCAACATGTTCTTTAGAGAGAAGAAACTTCCAAGAAGCACCCCCCAAATCCCCAAAGTTTCCCTAAAAATTTTCTGTTTGCGCAAAACGTATTTCTTTCACCTAGAAGTAAGGATAAGATTTTGTTTACTTTTTTCTAAAATTTACGATTTTAAATTTATAAATATATTTGCTGTATTTGTTCTTCACGATGAAAAAAGAACACTTGGTTATATGTTTCACTAAATTTTATTTACATAAAATAAGACAATTGTTTCGGACTCTGCAGTCCATTTTCAAAATTTAGTGAAACATATAACCAAGTGTTCTTTTTTCATCGTGAATTTATCAAGATGTTTCACCAAGTGCCAAGCGAGAGTTCAATCAATTTAATAGTATTTGTTCTGTTTAAATTAAATTCTTAATTCATTTATTTTTAAAATATAGTAGAACTTTAGTCATGTTATCTTGTTCAATGCATGCCATATTCGAGTTTGTAAATTTTAACTTTTGTTTTATCTAAAAATATCGATAAGCCTCTAGACGTATACAGGGTCTGGCTCAAAAGATCCGGGATTATAATTTAGCATTTAGGCTCACGCTCACTATTTGTGAACCCTATAAATACGTATTTTGGAGGGGGGGGGGTGTAGAAGCTATTTATTGATTTATATTACTCAGCCTATTAATACGTTATTCTTTTTTTTCTTGGTTGTGTCAGACCATCCAGTCAACCTGGTTCTAATAAAAATTGGTTACTTAGTTGAAGGTAGTAGTCTTCTTTTTTTTGTTTTCGTTTCGGACGGCTTGGTTGCGCCATTTGCACGCCTTTTGGTGCAGGCTGCCATTACTTAGTAGAATTTCCGAATTTGCGGCGTCTAGCGGTAGCAAATTCGGTAGCGCCCTATCCACCTTTCGTTTTAGTACCTCTGGGTCTCCCACCCCTGAACTTAGTAGCCGGGTGGGCCGCTAAACGTTGGCAGGGGCCGGTTAGTTGGTGCAACTAACGTCGCCCGAAAACTTGTTTTTTTTCTCTTCTCTCTTTTTTTGTCTTGTTTACGTAGGCGCCTGGCGTCTTCTGACGGGGCAACCGTAGCAGGGTTTTATACCTTTTTTTGGGTTTTTACGTTATTACAGTTTCCAAAGAAAGACTTCGCATAATATTATAAAGTCTAGATGAAAAATGTATAAAAGTCTATCAGTTTGTCTATCTCAAAACCTGCATATACTATAATTTCGTTCTCATTAGAACTCGTCAGTACACGATATTTGGAGACAGATGTGACTTTCATTTCTATACTGTTTCGAGATAGATAGACATACATTTAAATAGTGTATATAAAGTAGTGATGAACCAGTTATTTAATGCCCCCTTTATGGAATTCTATCGCCTGTGAATTAAGCAATGCAGTAACACTGTCCTGCAGCTCTTCATTGCTCTCAAACCGTTGGCTCTATTTCTTCATGTTAGGGAAGACATGATAGGAGCTAGGTGCCAAACTAGGGTTGTAGGGATGATGCTCAAACACATCCCACTTAAAGCTGTCCAGTAGGCTTGCCGTGCGAGCGGGTGTTGTCATGAAGAAAAACGGTGCCCGAACTTAATTATCCACGTCGTATCTTCTGAATAGCTCTTATGAGCTTCTTCAAAGATTCACAGTAGATTCCAGTGTATATTGTGGTAAATCGTTCCATAAAGTCTACAAGAAGGATGCCTTTCTTGTCCCAAAAGACAGTAACCATACCTTTTCTCGCAGAAAAAGTTTGAAGTTCCACATTGCTCATAAAAATTATAATAATTTTAGTTTCACTAAAGCAAAATTAAAAGCAACCATTCTACGGAAAAAAAATCACATGTAGTTTATAGCATACCAGTTAATGATTGCAGTTGTGTTTATATGGGCACTGCTACACGTTCAATATATATTGTGATATTTGGATGGCGATCCATTTTAATGGATTGATGGATCACGCGCGTATGCTACATGTTCAATATTTATCGCGTCAGTATTTAAGTTATTTTTGTGCTGTGCGGGTCGTTTATTAAAAAATGTTGCTAGAAAACCAAAAGAAAGCCTGTTTAGCTATTTTGTTTGCTTTTTCATTGAAGAAAAACGTGAAAAGAAAAAGTTGGAGCAAAAAGTGGTTGCAGGATCGGAAAAAATACACACACTTAAGTTTAATGGACACAATTCTTCTTTATAATTAAATAGAGGATTTTGAAAATTATTTCCGCATGTCTAATGATAATTTTAAACACATTTTGGAATTAGTTACCCCATTTTTATTGAAGAAAGACACAGTGATGAGAGAAGCAATTTCGGCAAGGGAAAAGTTGGCAATTACTCTGCATTATTTTCCACCAGGCGCGTAAGTATTTAGTATGTATATTTTATTGTAAATGTATCTTATTTTATCAATTCCGATCACCATTATTTTTTTTACAGATACTTTAAAAATGAGAGGTTTACCGCCATTATGTCCCGGCAGTCGATAAGCCAAGCTGTCGAAGATACTTGTGAAGCGTTAATGTACGTCCTTAAAGATTATATTGAAGTAAGTAAAACGTAAGTTTTGTTTTAATAATTTTTAAGTTTTATTAATAATTTTAGTAGGAAAATATGTTTTTATTGACCATTAAAACTTGAAAATAGTGATTTCATTGAATTATCTTGCGCGTTCCCAGTATAATCGTCTTGAGTTGCACCCACGCTTTGGTAAATAACATCCGGATATTGCGTACGTGAATACTCAGTCTGTAAACCGCTGTGCGCTTTGGATTGAGACACAAAAACATATCCCGGTGAAGGTGTGGATGCGAAAATATTTGACTCCGATGATACTGGTATAAACCGTTCACATCTCATTGAATGTGCATCATATGGCTCCGGTGATGTTACCGTTGATGTTGAATTCTGGTTTATTTGTACAGAATTTCTGTTCAGCGTGCCCAGCTCTGCTTCAAATAAAATGTCATTGATGGCTTTTTCTGCGAACATTCTTTGCTTTGGATGAGTTCATTTTGTTTTGCTATAGAGCCAACTTTAGTTTTTTTTTTTGGAAGAAGTATAGGGTTAATGGACGAAAAAGAGGAGTCGTCTAATTCTTCCAGAGACTGGCTTCTTGTATTAATTTCTACCGAATCACTCTCATGTTCAGAAACCACGACCTGAAAATATAATAATTAAAAATATTTTTCGTATTTATTATATATCAGTAATAATCGTTATTGATATTATATATAAATAATCTAACGAACAGCCTAAAATAGACTAATAATTATTTTAAACTTTTTAGATGCTAACAACAACAGATGAGTGGAGGAGTATTGCAGATGACTTTAAAAGACTCCACAATTTTTACAACTGTGTCGGAGCAATAGACGGGAAACTTATTAAAATTAATCATCCACCTGGTACAGGATCATTATATTATAATTACAAAGGGAGCTATAGTATCGTCCTCTTGGCCATTGCTAATGCTAGGAAAGAATTTATAATGATAGACATCGGATGCAATGGCCGTGTATCAGATGGTGGTGTTGTTTACTATTCAAAGTTTTGGGAACGACTGCAGCAAGGCCGTTTGAATTTGCCACCGCCGCGCCGTCTGCTCTACCTTACACAGTAGAAGAATATCCCTATGTTTTTATAGGAGATGAGGCCTTCGCTTTAAACACTCATCTTATGAAGCCATACCCCCAAAAGAAAGCTACAAAAGAAGAAGAAATTTATAACCGACGTTTATCCAGAGCAAGATCTGTGATTGAGTGCTCTTTCGGTATACTTGCTTCAAAATTTGGGGTTTTCCAAAAGGCTATTAGCCTAAGCCCCCAGAGAGCCACAAAGGTGACAGCAGCATGCTGTTACTTACACAACTTTTTAATGAAAAAGAACAGCTTTATCAATCTTCAAATTCAATTGGTGATAGTTTTGAATTATCTAATATACAGTCAAATGTTGTGCGCAACCCAATGAAAAGTGCAAAAGCCATTAGGGATAACTTTTGCAAATATTATAATAAAGAAAAATAAATATGCATATAACTGATTTAAAAAAAGAGTTGTTATTTATTGTTGTAAAAGAAAATTTACTTACAACATTAACAGGCTTTTCGGTTTTTTCTAGAAATTGCAGAGCTTTAAATATCCATTATTTAGGTGTATATACATCATCTGCACCAGCACCGGAACGTTTTGAGTCCACAATTCGTTTCAGCTCCTTTCTGTAATTCGACCTCAACGAGCTTATTTTCTTACGAACATCGTCGACGGTACCAGTGGGCTTGATTTTTCTAAAAACTTGTAATAATTTTTGGTGTGCAGCCGCTCTTTTTATTTTGTCGGAATAAGCTTTAGCCGACGAGTCCCACAACTCCGGCAATGCCTCCAAATTAAAAATAAATTCTTTCAAAATCAGTCGTTAACTTCGATTCTAGCGGCAGCACACACTCGCTTTCACTATCTTCTGCCATTATACTTTATTGAAACAAAGTTTACACAAATTTAGTAAAAGTTTTACTTTTTATATGTTTAATTTTTTGCACTGCGTATTTTATTTTATTGGTTTTATTTCACTTCTTACCAACGTATCGCGATTTAATATCATGGAGAATGCTACACGTTCAATATTTATCGCGTGATCCGCGATCCGCGATCTGGATTTCATATTTTAGGCTATTCTGCGATATGGATCGCGATCCATCAATACTGCATGCTACACGTTCAATAAATATCGCGATACTGGATCGCGTTCAATATATATTGAACGTGTAGCAGTGCCCTAAAGGTCAAACAGAATAACAGTTCAAAGACAGAATCAATGGTCACAAATATTCAAAAAACATCACAGCTTAAAAAAAAACATGAAATTAAAAATAGCCATATTTTCAATTACAAAGTTAAAATATTACAAACTGAAACAAATTACAAAGCAAGATCAGTATTAAAAATTAATTCATATTAAAGAACATGAAGAAAACGCTGTTAATGAACGTCATGGAATTTAAAATCTTTCAAAATCATATTTCTTAATAATATAACGCACAACATAAAAAAAGCAAAAATTAAATTTCAATACAAACACTTAAAATTTAAATTCACCCACAACGAAAGTATCAAATTACAGGCAAGAACAAAACAGACATTTTAAAATATACATACTTTAGGTCTCTTAAAATTCAGTCTATTTCTATATGCAGAAAGTACAAGTGCCACATTATCTGTTAAATAAAATAGTTCAAACTGTAATAAAAAAAAATGTAAAAAAGAATACAAATTGTAAGTACCATAAAATATAGGAATATATAAATTTATATTTACGAAAAATATTAATTTTTATATTATTATTAGTTTAAATTCACCTTTACAGAAAAACATCTGGTATTGTAAACAATTATTCCGATAAAGACGATAATAAAAGTCGAAACGTTAAAATGAGCATTTTTATTTGATGAATTAGCTATCAAGCCGAATTCCAAGAAATAATTAAATATACAACTTGTCCAAGAAAGTATGCAACAAAGGGAAAACTTTTTTATGGTCTGTTTCGCCGAAAATTTTATTCTTTATAAACGTTTTTGCTTTACTTAAAACCCATTTACCCGTTAAAACAAATGAAATATCGTTTTAAATAATGAAGATATTCTTTAATAACTTAAAAATACAAAAAATGTAAAAATGTTTTAAACAATCATCACGCGATATGATGCCCCTTTCGCCCAATACATAAATTTGTACGTCTACTTAAGCCCCTGACGGCATTTTGGAAATTGGGATTATTATTTAAATGCGTTACCGCTTGTCTAATCTTGTTCTGCAAATCTTCTTGGTTATCAAATGGCCTATCTCAATACACCTGATTTTTCAACCAACCATAGAAATGTTGAATATCTTCCTATCCATTTTTCTTGAAATTCTTGGTTTAAATACTGGACGACTCAACGAGAACTATGTGCAGGTGCACCATCCTGAGTAAACCAAAGAACGTCTTGTTTGTAAGTGTAAGTTGTCAAATTCATCTTCTAAGTCAGTAGTCAGAAATGCTAAATACCTTTCATCATTTAGAGTTTGTTGAAAGAAAAGCGGTGCTCTTTTCTCCAAAATTCCGCACCAAACATTTATCTTTCGTGAATATTGGTTTTTACACTCGATTTAATGGGGATTCTCTTGAGACCACCAACGACAGTTTTGCGAACAACCTACACCATTTGTGGTGAATGTCAGTTCATTGAAAAATAATCTTTTTTTGGGAAATGTTATGTCCGTTTCTATTTCACCTAGTATCATGAAGGAAAACTCTAAGCGCTTGTCATAATCTCGTTTGCAACGTTTGGACATATCTTGGTTTAAGTGGAGTACTTGTATGCTTTTAATATTTGATGTACTGATGATTTACGTAATCCTAAATTAGTTGCACATTTTCTCACACATAATTTAGTATTCTCAATTACACTTTTTAAAACATTTAAAGAATAATCAAGACTTCATAATGGTCCATCATGTTCCTTTTTAAAATTAAATTCCAAAGAGCCTGTTTGTTTCAATTTGTTTCAAAAACCTTTATAAAGAATAAAATTTCCTGAGAAATAGACCATAACAAAGTTTTCCCTTTGTTGCATACTTAATAAAAGTCGAAACGTCGTAGAATAAAACATCAAAATTCAATAAAAGGTCGCTAAACCAATAAAAAGTCTAAAAATAATAGACTTTTTATTGGTTTAGCGACCTTTTATTGAATTTTGATATTTTATTCTACGACGTTTCGACTTTTATTATTATTCAGTCTTTTTCAAGTATCTAGAAACAAGAATTAATACAATGAAAACATGAGAACTGTGTTTGCTTTTGTGAGACTGAATTAACAATTAAATTAACAATTAAAATTAAAAGTAGATTAAAAACTGAATTACCAATTAAATTAACAATTAAAGTTAAAATTAAATTAAAATTACATTAATGATAAGTAAGGAAAAATTAAAGTGATTACATCTCTATAAATGAATTGCAAATTTGAATTAAACTACAAATACAGTAAAGAAAACATTGAATGACAATAAACTCACCGTTTTTTTGTTGGGTTTCAAAAACACGCATTCTGTGCAACATGTGTTATCGGGGACATCCGAGACCTTATTGTCATTCAATGTTTTCTTTACTGTATTTGTAGTTTAATTCAAATTTCCAATTCATTTATACAGATGTAATCACTTTAATTTTTCCTTACTTATCATTAATCTAATTTTAATTTAATTTTAACTTTAATTGTTAATTTAATTGGTAATTCAGTTTTTAATCTAATTTTAATTTTAATTGTTGATTTAATTGTTAATTCAGTCTCACAAAAGCAAACATAGTTCTCATGTTTTCATTGTATTAATTCTTGTATCTAGTTACTTGAAAAAGGCTGAATAATAATAAAAGTCGAAACGTTCGTAGAATAAAACATCAAAATTCAATAAAAGGTCGCTAAACCAATAAAAAGTCTATTATTTTTAACATTAAGACACGGCCAATAAAATAAATAAGAAAAATAAAATTCCTATAAACACTAAATATATATATATATATATATATATATATATATATATATATATATATATATATATATATATATATTAAATGAATTTGATTAATTTAATTTTCTGCGCAGTAAATTTATAAAAACAAATTTTAAGCGATAAAATTCTATATATTTTACGTTGTAAATTCTGTGTTAAGGTAATTTTTTTTGCTAATTTAAGTCTAACAAATAAAGAGGCGATATTTAATTTGTTACGAGCAGAAAACAAATTGAGCTCAATCAAGCGGCTCTATTGTTTCCCATTTTCTCAAATAAAAATACGTTAAATTAAACCGGGAACAATTCGTAAAGTTGATAAGAGCGCTCGCTGTTGGCTATATGCTCTGTAGTGTATATAGCACGTCACTTGTAGCAGTTTCACGACGCATTAACTCCAAACAATCCTCTCTCGCTATCTAATTTACTCACCTTCCTCTTCGATTTGGCTATCCTCTGATCCCGGTAATTTTCCGCCTCGCCGGGTATCCTGTGACACCATATTACCACAGCTATACTCGTATACGTGAATACGAATACAGACAAAGGTATGATAAATTGAAATACGGCCAGGGCTTTCGTGTACATGGCCTCGTATGTTGTGCCAACACTGCTCCAATCCTCACGGCATATATATCTGAAAATAAAAAGAAAATCAGGGAGCGAAAAACTTTGGAAGAATAGCACCGCTTGAATTCATATATTGTCCTGGAAGTCACATAGATGCGATCGGATTTAGAGCTGTGTAAAATAAAAGATTTAAGGGACCCTAATTTTTATTAGATGGTCGTTTGGTCATGTAATGTACAGTAATGGTTTCCATAAATGTAGGTTCGTGTAAGATTTTATTATAAGTACTTATCTTTATGTAACATTTCAGTCTTTAGTTGATTTTATTGGAAACTAAATGCGGGTAAGTGTTATGAGCGATCATTTCTTCTATAATACTACTTTATACAAAGACTGTTTCCCTAATAACAATAATTTAATAATAATAATAATAATAACAATAAATGTAGGTTTCCGCGGTCGTTCTCTAGATGTAGATCTCGCTTTCCGGGTTAGAACCGCATCGAGTTAGGCGCAATTGCCAACGTTTCGTCCACTGTTTCAAGGGACATCTTCAGAGCTGTACGTACATGTTCGTCGTTTCGCAGTAGCTTGAAGAATGCTATGACAGAAACCGGCACAACTTATATAGGGGGGACCGGGTCAGATGGTGGCCCGCTATTGGCTGGGGACAATGAGCCAATGGCATGCGTCGTATGGGCGTGGCAATTCTTAGTATAGTTCAGTAGAATTTGCCACGTCGGATGTAACGTATAGCCACCGTCTCTATTGATATTGCGGGGATGTTTATAAATTTCAATAGTTTCACGGATTTTCCTAGGGAAATAATGCGATTCACGGGACAGAAGCTTGACATCATTGAATAGAATTTGATGACCGGAGTTGAGTTTGTGTTCTGCCATCGCTGAACCGGATATATGTAAGAGTCTAGTACAACTTTCATGTTCGGACACACGCACACCGACTGGCCGCTTAGTTTCGCCAATGTACACACTGCCACACGAACACGGAATGCGATACGCTCCTTGTGCTTGGAGTGGAGATATTTTGTCTTTAACCGAGGATAAGAGGTCCGAAACTTTAGAATGGGGTCTGAAGACAGTTTTGATTTTATTTCTATGTAGAACCTTTCCTATAATATCGGTGATACCTTGAATATACGGTAAGAAGGCGGTGTTGATGTTAGGATCGGGTTCACTCCAGGGTCTGGGATTACATTGTTTCACTATAGTACGGTGTATGTCGTGGACGTCATAATTATTCTGGAGTAGGGTGTTAAAAACATGTTTAAGTTCGGAGGGTAGTGCCCTAGGTTCTGAGATAGAAAACGCACGATGTACAAGAATATTTCCGTATTTACAATTTCGAAACAAGTTCTATGAACAAGTGTCGGGAGCCGCTATGGGTTCCTCCTTATCCCCGGTTGTCGCTAACATTTTTATGTAAGTGTTTGAACAACAAGTCTTAAGCTCCTTTCATTTAAAACCTAAATGTTGGTTTAGATATGTAGACGATACGTTCGTCATCTGGCCGCATGGGCGGCAGTCTTTAGATGAATTCTTACTTTTTCTAAACTCCCAGCACCGTGACATTCGCTTTACCATGGAGGTGGAATCAGACGGAAGTCTCCCGTTTTAGACGTCTTAGAGACCCGCAATATCAATGGCAAACTGGGCCACAACTGTTTACAGGAAACCGACTCATACGGACCGATATCTGAACGGGTTTTCCCACCATCACCCGGCACACAAACAAGCGGTCATCAATACTCTTGTACATCGTGCATTTTCTATCTCAGAACCTAATACACTACCCTCCGAACTTAAGCATGTTTCTAACACCCTACTCCAGAATAATTATAACGCCCACGACATACACCGTACTATAGTGAGACATCGTAATCCCAAACCTCGGAGTGACTCCATCCTAACATCAGCACCGCCTTCTTACCGTATATTCAAGCTATCACCGATCATATAGGAAAGGTTCTACATAGAAATAAAATCAAAACTGTCTTCAGACACCATTCTAAAGTTTCGGACCTCTTACCTCGGTTAAAGACAAAATATCTTCGCTCCAAGCACAAGGAGTGTATCGCATTCCGCGTTCGTGTGGCAGTGTGTACATTGGCGAAACTAAGCGGCCAGTCGGTGTGGGTGTGTCCGAACATGAACGTTGTACTAGACTGTTACATATATCCGGTTTAGCGTTGGCAGAACACAAACTCAACTCCGGTCATCACATTCTATTCAAAGATGTCAAGCTTCTGTCCCGTGAATCCATTATTTCCCTAGGAAAATCCGTGAAACTATTGAAATTTACAAACATCCCCGCAATCTCAATAGAGACGATGGCTATACGTTACATCCGACGTGGCAAATTCTACTGTACTATACTAAGAATTACCACGCCCATACGACGTATGCCATTGGCTTATTGTCCAGCCAATAGCAGGCCACCATCTGACCCGGTCCCCACTATATAAGTTGTGTGGGTTTCTGTCATAGTATTCTTCAAGCTACTGCGAGACGACCAACATCTACGTACAGCCCTGAAGATGTCCCTTGAAATAGTGGACGAAACGTTGGCAATTACTCCTAACTCGACGCGGTTCCAACCCGGAAACCGAGATCTAGAATAATAACACTAGTCCACAATTTTAAATTTAACTGTTGTAAAAATGTGTGTAAAGTTCTTACAGTCTCTAACTGAAGGCGTAACTAGAAACCAAATCTTTCCACTACGTCTAGTTTTAGAGTTATAATGATGCCCCGCTAGTTGATAAATAATAATTGTATTTACAAATTTGAATGTTTAATTAGAATCAAGAATATAAAAACACTTAACTGTACACAAAGGAAAATTGCTGATATATCAAAGTTTTACATAAATAGTTATTTCTTCCTTTTTTTATTGGCTGGTATCTTCTCTAATGAGAAACCAGCAAAAATCTCCAATCATGACGGGAACCTACCTACCCTGATATCGTGGAATGTAAAAGATTCCATTCTTTTAATCGAGATCCCAAAATTTGTTATTTTTCTTTTGTTAAACTCAAATCCCGTATCAAGTCATTGAGATCTGATTGAGTAATGAGATGTGGTTTGTTAGAAGGAACATCGTCAGATCACTTGAAAATGACACATTCAAAACATCGGTTATATTTTCCTCGTCTGTGGAATTTGTAAAAGAATTTGAATCCATTAGAGTAGGAAGCTCACAATCAGTTCTTTTCAAGAGTTTGCTTACAGATTGAATGTCTGGATACCTTACTTTGTGTTTATTTTTTTTCAAAAACCTTTCAATGTTTACAAGATAAAAGTAACAGACCGTGACGTGATTTGTTGGTTCACACCAAAGAAAATTATCTGTACGCAGCGATGTCAATATGAGATAAAAACCGTACTCCACTAAAATTAGCTAAAGAAACTAAAAAAACTGCATGGAAAATACATGAAAAGGATAAAAGAACAACACATCGATATAGAAGCCTCTTGTAAAATAGGCTTAAAATACGGGACATGCAGTCTAGATAGAATAGTGGTAGCTTAGATGTTCGCTTAAAGTATAAATATGACAGAAATTCTGCCACAAAGGTCGGACATTTTCGTTGAGGGAGGTGTACCACCAAATGATCACCGTTCCTGAAGGTGTTAGTAAAAGTTTTGCGAACGCTTTAAAATAAGAAATTTTAGGTTTCCTGAAAGAGAACAAGCCATTGTGTTCGAATCGGTAGAAAATACAGTCAAGAATAATTATACGTACGGTATAGGCGATATATTAGGCCCTAAAAATGTTATTTTTGTATTTGTAATGTGCCTTAGTGGCCGGCAAGGATCGCCATGTAATGTAGCCGGGTCCTGTGGTGGCTACATTACATGGCGATCCTTGCCGGCCACTAAGGCACATTACATTGCGATCCTGGCAGGATCGCCATGTAATGTAACCGGGTCCTGTGACGGCTACATGGTTACGTCGATAAGATGATGCACATAAGCATCGGAATAAAACTCAGGTAAAGTTGGTATAACGAAGTATAATGAGTTAATACATCACAAACTTAACAATATTTACAAATATGGCAACGAATAGTATCGTAGTCAAATGAGAGTTCTTACTGGTTCTCTGACTATGATTGATTTGTATTCCTTAGTAGGATATCTTATATACCATTAGAATGCCCTCGTTTGACAACGTCCTCGTTTCTGTGGAAACAGATGTGCAAGCGTATAACCTTTAGTCAATGATGCTTGCGTTTACCTAAATAGGTAGACCGAGGTCGTGTTTACTAATACAATGTAAAATAAGATCGGGGCCTCGCCTTGACTGAACTAAAACTACAAACATCACTGAACTAGGTTATTACATATTTATACCTGTCATCGCTGAATTTATGAATAATCACGGTGGTATCATATTGAACGGTGAGTTTTTTTTCTGCGCGTAAGTTAGTATCTCCCGCAAGGAGTATTATACTTTCAAATGTATCGCCTTCTTTACCCCATGAGATTATTGAACAAGAGCTAAAAAGGCTTGGTTTAAAAGTTGTTTCTCCAATTATGTTTTTTAGGGCTGGAGGATCTTGGTCTGAATATGCTCATGTTCTTAGTTTTAGAAGGCAAGTGAATATCGTGTTAGAAGCTCATGACAAATTAAATGAATCTACAATGATACAATATAAACAAAATGTTTTTCGCATTTTTCTCAATAATGGCGAAATTAGATGTTTTAACTGCAAGATGGTAGTCACATAGCTAATAAATGCCCAGAATAAACTCAAATTATTCAGGTTCCTGGGGAAATACATACTAGTACACACATAAATGTTAATATCTTGGTACCTAACGAGTCGGAGCTTGAGTCAGTGGAGCGAGTTGCGACTGCTAGTCAGGGTAGTAAGTCGCATCAACCTGTTTCAAAATATTGAAGTCAACATAGATGAGAACCTTGAATTGACTGTTAAAAAGCGCCAAGCACCCTGTTCTGCGGGATCCTTTTCTACAGATGTAACCAAACCTGTTCTGTCGAAACAGGACCCTTGAAGTAATCCATTAATACGCATTTACCTCCTCGAATTTAAGAATCTCTTTGAAGGCGATGACGATAAAATAGTAGACTATGAACAATTTTGTAACTTTTTGCAGCAAATTAAAGGTAAAGATAACCCGGAAAAAATTGCGAAAAAATATACTACAGATATTAAAGCACTTGGTCAATTAATGTTACAGATATTACCTAGTATTAAGGCAAGTGCTCTGAAATCGCGAATTATTACGTACCATTACAAAATTTCAACAGCGACTTTACTTAGTGTATCAGACTCAGGAGGAGCAGTACTTCTTAAGATTGTAAAAAAATTTTTACCACCACCATTTCCCCAATAATTTTCATATAAATATTCAAACTTGTATTGTACATATTCAGTATTTAATCCATCTGATGAAGCCATTGTATGGCGAAACAATATTGTAGTGTATTTACAATAAAAGAATTTTTGAAAATAGTAGTTTAATTACTTATTTCTTAGCGTTATAATGAAGTTTCAGCAAGTATCTCCTTCGTCAATTAACTATACTCGATATGTACTTCAGCAACCAATAATATAATAAACTGTATTTTGGGTTATGGTTTATATCTTTCTACTGATATTTAAGAAGTAACTAATAGTACTTAGATATTTTTTTTTTTTTTTTTTTTTTTTTAGAAAAAAGCCATACATTTGTGAAGAGCGTGTTCAGTAGTAATATAAGATCCGAAGAAGCTACATCGTAGCGAAACATGTCGTCAATTTATTAATACATATAATAAAGTGTAATATATACTGGAAATTAGTATAAGTGTTTTACATAAATCCCATTTACGTACTTAGATATGTTCTATCTATTTTACCTGACAAATAAATTCAATTTAAAGGAATCATATTACCCTATTGTCTTATGTATATTTCAAAAGATTAGCTCGAAGCTTCTATTCTAATTATTATTAGGATGCTAAGTATCAACATGGATTTAATTAGATAGTAATTGCCTCAATACATTAGGTTGGTTTCCTAGTCTTACATGTAATTATCGTATATAATAGATACCGCCATCTATAACAAGATCTTGTAACAACGCCCTCGATGTATAACATACATTTCAAAAAGAGATCTTAAATAAACTCGAATATTACTGCCGGAGTCTTTCTTATTACACTATGCGCAAACGGAGTGCCTGTAAGTGCTGAAACTGATATCTTAAAATGTTTGCAAAATATTCTTCAGATCGTTGTGTACTTTATATGAATTTCTGTCTGAACATTAGGTATGTATAGTCAGACGACAGATGTTTAATAGTTTTTTTTTCTATTTTGCGTTCGTAATCAACTCATTATGAAACCGAAAACAGTGAGAAAATGAGCTTTATTTTGATGCATTTGCTTTTCATTTTTCAATGTCGGCATTGTTGGAATACAGATAATATAAATCTTATTGCTGTCATTTGATTTTAAGAATTTAAGTACATCTGACAGAAATGATATACATAGAAAAGAAAAATGCAGAAAAAAAAAGTATATTAGAGTGGAGTACAAGATATATTAATTTATATGTCACTCATGTTTAATTTTTAAATAAAATATCAAGTAATGTTAACGAAAATTAGTAAATATTTCGCGGACAGCAATATCTAAATTTGAATATATCAAGTATCGATGTGACCAAATGCATATTTTATATAAAAATAAAACTTTGAGCTTTCAAATTAAATAATTTTAAGTTAATAATGTAAAAAATGCAAAATAGAAAAAATAGTATAAAAAACTAGTTTCATAGGGCGTTTTGTCGCATTTGTTCTTTAGAAAGCTCGTACGACAAAATTGTACCTAGTGGAACTTGTGTTTTAATATACATCTTTCGAAAAGAATTACATCTTGTTCTCCATGAATTTCTCCTATAAATTATGATGTTCAGCATTCTTGAAATGCGGATATAGATTAAGTAGTATGAAGATTATCACTACCTGTTACTGTCAAAATTTATCATCGAGAGATATGGTGATGAAATTAATAACAAGTACAATTACATTATTAATTTACTTAACAAGAAAACTTTAAAGATGGGATATTAATCAAACAGCCAAGATAAATAACTAATTTGTAGAAATTTTAGTTATTATAATTTATAACTTATAATTTATTAGCGTTAAAAATGGTTCTGTTCAATGCATAATGCAATACGACGTTTCATGTTTCTAAAAATATTTTGCAATACATTTGGTGTATTACAAACGGCGGCTTGTGCTGGATATCGGGATGTGGTTGCCGTGCTAATAATAATGAAATTATTCTAAGATAAATAAAATAATTAGTGGTGCTGCTGAAGTTTCTTCAAAGGTCCAGGACGTGCGTGATGATTGTTAATTTATATATATATATATATATATATATATATATATATATATTAATTAATAATCATCAAGCACGTCCTGGACCTTTGAAGAAACTTCAGCAGCACCACTAATTATTTTATTTATCTTAGAATAATTTCATTTCATATATATATATATATATATATATATATATATATATATATATATATAACTTGCTTACTAAATAAATAAAACACATAAGCGTTGTCCTTATAGTTTGTATTTATATTTACATAAGAAAGAAATTGAAATTCTTATATTTAAAAGTAATTAAAACAAAAGTAATATATACACAAGGAGCGGTATTAAATATGTAATTGAAAATTAACACACAATACTCTTAATTAACCGAACGTTAAATTGAACAGTAAATTGAGGGTTAATTGAATACGATTAATATAAAATAATCTCTGTATCGAACAATACAGAGTTACCTTTGGTTGGCGGATATAGTCACGTGGCCTTCGCAGATATACCTGGTCAAGTATATGTAGAGCGATTCCGGGCGACGCCGCCCGGTGTCTTTCTTAGCGAAAGACACTGGGCGGCATCGTGGCGTGTACTTGAACAGCACGAGGAGTATTTTACTCACGAAGGTTCTAAAGAGAAGATTGGACTGATAGTTTTTCGATAGAACACTGGTTTTTGAAAACGGTCTGTTTTATGATCTAAGTCGAAGAGGGGGTCGATATATTGAATAATAATATAAGAAGCGCGACCTGAAGAGATGTTCTGTCAATGGCATAAATATTATTAAAATAACGCTTGTGACATAAGCTATCTAATGATATGAACACCATAGGGGATGTATGTAATTAAATTAAAACAATTTAAAATGAAATATATAGTACAGTATAGTACAGTAACGTTAGGGTTGCTGACGGTCTGGTAGAAAACGAAGGGTCTCGTCGGTCAGGATATAACAAAAGAAATGCTTTCTCTTTGGACACGAATATACAGAAAAATGTCTAAGTTAAATCGAGATATTTAAAGACGAAATATAATTTAAAAATAAATTAAAATATTATTATATGCTAAGCGTAACAGGTGTTATTTCATTACATTTAATTGTAATTGTATTCATAAAGTCATTTAAGTTACTCATTCTTGTCTTACATACTTAATTTTTTGGCAATACGAAAATATAAAAATCTAACGGAGTGAGATCTAGTGACCTTGCTGGTCAAGCAACCCCGCTTATAACTCGACGAGGGAAGTAATATTCTAAAAGCGCTAAATTTTCACGAGTTGTATGTGGAGTAGCTCCATCTTACTGGAAGTAATCCCCATTGAATTCGTCTCGTTGCACTTGAGTTAAAACGGTGTTAATAACTGTTCTCGGTATCGCTGGCTATTAATGTTATTGTGAAAAAATATTGGTTCTTATTTTTCTACGACAGGATACAGCTAACCATACTCCAACTTTAGGAACTTTGATGTGGCTGTTTGGATTGTTTATAGACAATGTTCCGTAATTTCGTTTATTTCCAAACCATGCTTCATCAATCAAAAGATTTAGATCAAGAATTTCGTCATTATTTAAATTTTCTTGAAAGAAGTTGCAATAATTAAGCCTACTAGCGTGATCTTTAGGTAAGATCTGTTGAGCAATTGATACTTTTTATGGATAAACGACAAACTGATGTATGTGGGTTTTCTCAAACAAGGTTTTCTACGTGTTCAACATTTTGCTGTATACATGGTCTCCCAGAACTTTTCCCTTTTAACACAGATCCTGTAGCGCGAAACTTTTTCACGACTAGACGAATGTGATGATGTAAAGCAGTATTATCCACAACTCCATTAGGAAACTGCAAGTGAAACTGTTGCCCACATTCCGTGTAGGAATATTGCCATTCTCCGTTAAGAAATTGTGCACTTCGGAAATATGCTTCAACAATAAAAATACTTTCTTGCAATGTTTACATTATTTAGTAGTATTGTTTATTAACTAAAAAAAAATATTTGTAAAAAAAATGAATAAAATAAAATTAAAAAACCCTTACCACAAAAGAATTTAATGATTCTAAATACGTATTTCTACAACCACGTTGTCATCTTCAGTAGAAAAAACAGTGTAACACTTGAACGCACAAAAACACTCACAGAAGGATTGTTCTGAACGTCTTCTAGTTTAACACTAAATTCTTCAATCTTAAATGATACAAAAATTATCTACATTTTGGTAAACCCCACCTATTCATGCAAGAGCATTAACCCGTTATTTGTAAATTCTATAGAAAAACCGTTTAAAAATATTATAAAAGCCGTAATTTAACATACATTAAGAATCCAATTATGAAACTAATCCTTAAATTATTTTGAAATATAAATTTGTAAATGAATGTTTAGTCAGAATATTTATTTATCGGTCAATAATTCTTTAGAATTTATTCAAAAAGTTAAAGATTGTCGACTGGAAGATGGTGACATTTTGGTTTCATTCGATGTAACGTCCTTGTTTCCTTCAGTACCTATCCCAGAAACGTTAAAATATTTGTCTGAATTACTTCATAGCAATCACGTTGAAAAGGAAAAAATAAATGAATATTTGCAGTTAACAAGCCTTTGTATGGCCCAAAATTGCTTCCAATTCGAAGGCAAGTTCTTTGAACAGCAATAGGGTACAGCCATGGGTAATTGCTTATCTCCATTTATCGCAAATTTATTTATGAGTCACTTTGAGATTGAGTTTAAAAAGTCGGCCAAATATTTTCCAAACATATGGGTCAGGTATGTAGACGATGTGTTTGCAATTTTTGATACCAATAAGTGCGACTTAGATTATTTTGTAACAGAATTAAATTCAAAATTTCCTAGTATTAAATTCACGGTTGAAAAGGAAAACAACGGAGCTTTGCCATTTTTAGATACCTTAGTAATTAGGAATGACAAAAACTTAGAGTTTGATATTTACCGAAAAGAAACCAACGTCAACAGATTTATAACCGCAGATTCAAACCATACTTTTCAGCACAAGAGTTCCTCTTTCAATTTTCTTATCAATCGTTTGTTAAGCATGCCATTGACAAAGGATAGATATGAAAAGGAATTAACTTTAATTAAGAAAATCGCGAGTTACAACGGCTTCGATTCAGAAATAATAAACAAGTTAGTTAGAAAACATAAAGTAAGAAAAACAATTCAGGATTCCACATGTTTGCTACCTCAAATTGATTCGAGCAAAAAATTTATTAGTTTACCGTTTCACGAAACTACGAAAAATTTAAGTAAAACCTTTAAACAGTATAATGTGAAGTAGCATTTCGGTCGAATAACTCCCTAAAATCTCTCTTAGGCAACGCGAAAGACAAAGTTGAGGTAAACAACAAATCTGGTATCTATGAAATAAATTGTAAGGATTGTGATAAAAAATATGTCGGCCAAACAAAACGTTCGATTCTAACTCGTTAAAAAGAACATGTTTCGCATATTAGATTCAATAGACCGGAAAAATCAAGTGTTGCCCGACATATTCTTGAATCAGATCACAACGTAACATCTGACTGTCTGAGATCAATGAAAAACGTCACACGCCCCCGAGAATTAGATAGTTTTGAGAGCATTTTTATCTTTAAAAATAACGTAATTAACGCAGATTTGGGTCCTATACCAGGTTCTTCTTTATTTGAGTTAATTGACAGTTAGATGTTATTAAAGCAAGAAAAATAGGAAAACCATTAAGAAATATTCGAATTCATGGAATTTATTTTTAAATTCGTTTCATTACAATATTTGCCATTAAAATATTTCGACTCAACATTTATTTCCAAATTTATATTTCAACATAATTAAGGATTAGTTTCATAATTGGATTCTTAATGTATGTTAAATTACGGCTTTTATAATATTTTTAAACGGTTTTTCTATAGAATTTACAAATAATGGGTTAATGCTCTTGCATGAATAGGTGGGGTTTACCAAAATGTAGGTAATTTTTGTAGCATTTAAGATTGAAGAATTTAGTGTTAAACTAGAAGACGTTCAGGACAATCCTTCTGTGAGTGTTTTTGTGCGTTCAAGTGTTACACTGTTTTTTCTACTGAAGATCACAACGTGGTTGTAGAAATACGTATTTAGAATCATTGAATTCTATTGTGGTAAGGGTTTTTTAATTTGATTTTATTCACTTATAAGCCACAGTCTCCGATTTGTCAGTTAAAAGAATATATTTCTAGTCACAAGGTGACAAATGTCAAAATGACCTTAGATAAATAACATATGAGCACATTATTTAGATAAGGGATGGCCATGGTTAGGAGGATCACTGTCTTTAATAGGTTCAGCTTGTTGTTGCCAATTAAATGTCAGTTTTGATTTGAAGTAGTTGTAATTATATTGGTTATGTTAGCTAAGAAAACTGACAGTTAAATCATGTCAAATAAAAATTCAAATCGAAACAGACATCCAACCAATATGTAGAATCAACAACAGGCTGAACCTATCAAAGACAGTGATCCTCCTAACCATGGCAATCTATTATCTTAACAATTTTTGTTCATATGGTAGTTAGTTATAGATAAAAGGCAAGTGGCTTATAATAATTTGCAAGTACCTAGTTACCCAGTGCCTAGTGAGATTAAGTTCTTTTTGAAACACGTTGTATATGCTTCCTAGGGTTGCAAAAGAAATGAACAAACACGCTCAAGTACTAATAGCTAAATTAAAAATTAAACATTCCAGTATCGTGTTACGTTATATAACCAATGTTTCTCTTCTAAAAATACAAATGTTCATGTGGTGTTATACTTTGAAGAAATTGTGCTGTACCTAATTAAGTGACTCAAAGCAGAATATTACGTTGTAGGAGTATTATTTATGGACTTCTTGTCCAGTTTTTGGTGAGTTTCTGGGTTGTTACTTAATAAATTTTGCAACTTATGTGCTGTATTTACCTCACGTCACTTAATCCTGCCGTCTTCTTATTCTTTCTGATGTAGGGCCTGTTGGATTGAGTTACTGTGTAAATTTGCTCTTCCAAACTTCTCTCCACCAATCTCTATCCATTTTGTGTTTCGTCTCCTTCCTTGTTTCTCTGCCGCAGCTCTAACTACTTCCGTTCATGACTTTCTTGGTTGTGCTGTATTCGCACTAATAAGAAAGTTTCGAATCATGCATTTGTATAACACTCTTTATGATTGTGTTACTTTCCATGACTTATGATTAGAGCTGGGGATGTTTGCGGTGTGCCAGGATAGTATTCAGTTAAACGCACGAATATAATGACCTTGTTTCGATCGGTGATGCATGCGTGATTTTATTGCTTTACATGCATTCGCTATTTATATCACTTAGGTATGTCAGTTATGTGTACTGTATATAAATAACACACTTACCTTATTTACGATTATTATAGCATAGCGCCAAGTGGATAAGACTTGCAGTAAGGTTGTAGCATTAGATACGTTTCCATATTTGTAGCGGTGAGCGATGTACGCCGTGATGAATAAATTTTTTTATATTTTGAGAAAGACCGCTCGACATCTACGGATGTAACACACGCACAATTAAAATAATCTTTATAGATAGAAACCGAATCTACACTTGCACCATTACTAATTTGTTTTAATCTGGTAAAATCAAAATCACTGTTTATCACACTCTCGAACTTTTCTATTACATTAACATTTTTGTTATCATTTACTGCGCATAGCTGGGCGTGTACATCGTCCAGTATTTGCAGTGACTCCGCTAACGATAATGTAGTATTTTGAAATTTCTCGATTGCGTTAAACAATCCTATATGATTGTTATAAATAGTTTGTAAATCTGCATCAAGGGAAGGGTTTTGAAAGAGTCTCTGACTTTCCTTAATGGCTACAGCTTCGGCAGGATTGAATTGTAGAACCACAGATTTTATTTGTTGGAAATACTTGACATAATAAAATGCCGCCTTTAACCAACTTCCCCAACGTGTAAGGATTGGCTCTGGTGGTTCGGGAATACCAGGGCACCGACTGTGAAACTCTCGAATTCGTTTAGAAGATTTTAGAAACACTTTTTTTGTAGTTGCTATTAATGCATCCACCTCTGGATAACATTGCCGAATAGTTTGTGCCACAAGGTGTAAAGCATGAACTTTACATGTCACATGCAAAAGTCTCTCACAATCTGCTTTAAGAGAACGGCCTACAGAACGCATTGTCGCAGCATCATCGCTCATAAACATCAGGAGTTGATTAGTTGAAACTTGAAATTTTTGTAGCGTATCGAGCACTACCTTCGTAATTACTTCGCTAGTGCACTTTTCCAATCTTTTGCTGGCTAATAAAATGGGAAATGTTGATTTGACAGGATCTAGTACACGCACTATAATATTCACAATAGAATGTTTTTTTCGATCTGTCGTTTCGTCGACACATACCCATAACTGTTTATTATTTACTACTGCTTTCATTCTGTTTTCAATGTCCTCACGCACAATTGGTAAATAGGTGAGTAAGGTTCTCCGTGACGGTAGCTTTTTGTTGGAATTGTATTTATTCCAAAAGTCGTGAAAGGCTTTTTTATCTAGCAGGTGAACTGGCACATCGCAGACGAGTAGCATTGTCAATAAATCGAAAATGAATTGCGTTATAGACAGCACATTATTTTTTTTGTCTTTGTGGTGTGCACTTTCAACATGTCTTTTACAGTCGTATTTGTCCCAGCAAAGTAACTGTTTATCGCATAATTTACAAACCACTTTTGCTCCATTATAATACAAATCGGGAAAGTCTCGGATAAATTTCTTCACGTCGTTATACAATGGGCGCTTTCTTGGCTTGGGCACGTCCGTCATACTTATTAAATAGAGCTCAAGACAACACACGATCACGTTGCCAGTTCACGACTAACTAAAGTGTTTCGCTGCATCGTGTTTATACGCTGGTGGGGATGCACTACATACGGTCCTGCCGTACCGCAAACATCCTCAGCTCTACTTATGATAAAGAGGTTAATGTTTAAATGAGTTTATTTAAGTAGAAGAAATTATTTTAGGGAATTTGTTATTGGAATCTCCGAACAGACAATGACTTATAAAAATATATTTATAAAAATTCTTTTTAAAGAATTTAAACATCTATAAAAATCGCATTGGTGGATGTAAAACTAGAAGTATGTACCTAATATAAATATCTGAACTAACATTATGAATATCAAATGTCCATAGAACGTACTCTCGGTAACTTTACTCCTATGTAATATATACATACATATATACGTATATATGTATATATGTGTAAAGTTTACAGTTTCCGACAATACGTTTGGGAAATATCCGTTGACAATTTCATTATATTTACCAGAACATTGGGAATTATATTCGAAAATACGCTAAAGGGATTTCGAGTTATCTAAATTATTGTTTAATTTTTATTCTGGTATAAGAATAGCGTGGCTATTATTAAACTTATAAATACGAGGGATGTTTCCAAAGTTTTGGGAATTTAGCTATAATTTTTTTATTTTGTCAATTTTCATCAATATTACAATGTAAATTTGTTATATTTTTCGCGAAGTAATGTAAATGTAAATATGCTTTCTACATATTACGACGCTGATTTATTGGAATTTTTTTTAAAGAAAAAAATTCGCCCTTGAGTAGGATTCGAACCCACTTGCATGGCTAGCCGGACCATAGCTTTAACCGCTAAGCTATCAAAGGCAATGTACGATGCAAATTACAATGTAGTTTTTCAACATAATCGCCATTTAATTGAATAAATTTATCCCAACGATAAATTAGTTTTTTTAAGTATCAATTTTAAGCCGTCCTCAAAGAACTCTTTGGGTGTCTCCTAAATCCATCAACTTATGGTACGTTTTACGTCAGTTAAACTCTCAAAACGAACACCCCAGTAAAGGCTTTTTCAAATCTGAGAATAGATGAAAATCACACGGTGAAAGATCCGGTGAATAAGGTGGATGCGGAAGCAATTCCCATCGTAAATCCTTCAAAACATATTTCGTTTATTTTTTACGGTGTGCGGTCTTGCTATATCCTGTTGCAATAACGGACGTTTATGCAACTTCCCAGGCGGTTTTCTGATAAATGCCTGCCGCAATGGTGCGGATAATAAGTTCGAGTTAATTGTAGTACATTTCGATTGATAATCCATTAAAATAATCCCTTCGCAATACTAGAATACAGTAAGCATTACTTTAACATTATTATTACATTACAATAGCAGACAGAACTGCACGCGCATTAAGTGGGGCCCTTCTACGGTTTACGCCATTCTTTGGATTGGCCTTAGGATTGAAATAAGGAATCCACGTTTCGTAAGTTATTACCCGTTGCCAAAATTCATCACCGTAATGGGCGAAGAGCTCTTAAAGTTGACGACGAGTGTAAGACCTATTGAGATTCTGTTCATGTAAGATCTCATGAACTTGTGTACCTATTCCTAGTCATACAATAGTCATTCGTCTGTCCTCTTTCAGTAGGTTCTCCACAGCGGTAATGTTTCTTTCATTTACCGACGTATTCGAGCGACCACTGGTTGGACCGTCTTCTAATGATGTTCTACCACTTTTAAAATGATCGATCCACCAATATTATTATTACTACATATCGATGTGGTACATCTACAACCATTCGCTTGAACATGTGCATTGTATGTGGTGTTTGCATCCGGTCCAAGTTAACGGAAAGTCTTGTATCGTTGATGAAGTTACTGATATAGAAATGAACTTTCTACCTATACTCCTTGGTGCTCAGAGTCGTTGCCAAACAAAGACGATAGAGGACTTGGAGGTTCATTCAGAAGCTTTAACGTCTAATCGCTAATTTGATAGATTCCACTTCATCGAGTAGTCATGGCTAACGAAAAAGCAGTCCCACTACTTCAACAAGTGGAACTGGGGAAAGAACCGGTGGATTATCTACGGGAATGCCTTCTGAATTTAATCGCATTAATATGCCAGGATCCATTTAAAATTTCGATGTTAATTATGGGGTTGGAGATGACAATATCGTATTGCATGAACGACCAATACTTAATTGGTAAATGGATTTGCAGGAACTTCTTGATGTCACTGCGAAAGCTTTCCAAGGAGATGAAGGACGTGAAAATAAACGCGTCGTCCGAAATTTTATTCGAGAAGTTTGTGGAGCCCTTAAAGGAAAAAAACACTTATTCACGATGTATTGCCACTATCCGCAGTGCAGCAATTATTAGCGAAAAAAAATATACCAGTGCTTCCCCCACCCCATTAGTCTGAATCTTGCTCCTGCATACTTTTTCATGCTTCCCAATGTGAAAACTCCTCTGAAGGTTCTAAAGATTTTCGACGATGCTTCCAGCAATGGGGAACCACTGGAACAAGTGCATCATACTCGACGAAGACTATTGTGAATGAATAAATGCTTAAAGCCATGTAATTTTATTTAATAAAGACTCGGGCAAAAATTCTCTTTATTTAATTACCACACCTTTTATGTTATACTTATTAACTGTAAAATATGTACACTTAAATTCGAAATTGTCTACAAACTATAAAGATTTATAAAGAGGATTTTGATATACACCCATAACAGTGACAATATAAAAAAAAATATCCCGAAAGATCGACACGGCATTCGCTTACAATTTTAACTTTGAACAGATAATTTACCTACTATTATGAAGGCGTTATTTTATCTACTCTATGTGTAATATATGTGTTTTATACAATAAAAATACTTTTTTCTACTCCTATTTAGTAATGCAGTCATTAACATAGCAATTTATGAGAGATAATATTATTCATTATTCTCAATATTGAATAATACTTATTACTTAACACTTTAAATCCAATCACAGTTCTGAGTATTCATTACTCAACTCTTTAGAACCAATCATAGTTCTGAAATTCTCATTATCCAACACTTCGATATGTTCGATCATGTTAACGCGCGCTCTAAGAGTGTTGTGGAACCGTGACACGTTTTTGATTTTATAATATTGTTATTTATGAATTATGCCCTTTCAGCAAATGTTATTTTAATATAATTTACTTATTTTTAGAATTTAAAAAATCTTTGTCATTTTTTCAAAAATTTCAAATAAATTCTTATTATGTTTAGTTATACCTCTTATTTTTATAAGTTGTAGTAACTCCTTTTGAAGTAATTTAAACCTCTTACTGTTTTGTTCTATTTGTTTTTTTCTTAGGTGAAAATCTTCCTTCAGTTGGTGTGGAAAATCTCGATGTTTATGAATTTTGTTCGGATGTTAATTTTGTTGGCTGGTTAGTGTGTGTTTTGGTTCCTTCTTTGACGTCTTACTGTTTGCTCTTCTTTCAGTGGTAGATATGGACATTATTTTGCTTAATGAAATTGGAATGTTGCTTCTATGGTGTATCCTTTTTAATAGTAGTTTTTTGGTTTTAATAATAAGCAAAGAGAATTTTGCTAATTAGAATTCTAAAATGTCCCATCTTAAGGTAACCCCTGTCCAATTTTTCTTTTACATTGAAGTGTTTTCTCTCTGTTTCACCATTTCTGGGTTTAAAATTGTGATAATAAGCTTATATACTATCCATAAGATGTCAATACATACACAAGCTTATTATAGAAACACAAAAATTAATTGAAGAGATGAAACCTGATACTCATATGATTCAACACATATAACTTTTCTTTACTTATCTGTCTGCGATCTTGGGAGAAATTCCAGAAATATTTAAAGCAAATATTTCGACGAGAAATGACATTACAAAGTTGGATAAAAATCAACGCGAAAAATTTACATTTATTTATTGGAATAATCAAAGAGAAACTGTTACTGTTTTATCTATTATATATAATTGTATATTGGCGTATTATCCCAATATAATCATGTTTTAATCTTGTTTCCAATTATGTTTTATGAATATATTTTCAAATCAGCGTGTTTCTCGCGTCTGACTTCGGTTCAGAAACGAACCTTTTTCGCTTCGACGTTTCGACAACATTTCAGTTATTTCAATCATTCATTCCAAGCGACTCTTCAAGTTCAAACCGAGTGTTCGAACCATTGTAAATTCTAACTCCCTTCCCGCTATGATACGGCGTGGCTGCTTTTGTGACCGAGTTCTCGCAGTAAGAGTTCTGATATGCGGTTCGAATGTATTGAGCGGTTACTAGCGAAAGGTCCTGTGTTTGGCGTGACATATCGTATTTTGACCGTGTCGCTAACTTCATTTTTCGATTGCATTGAAGCTGACACTCGTTTAAAGAGAAGTAGCAATTTCTATGTATGCGGCAAACGTGGTTCGTTTATTAACGTTGTTCGGTTTCTTATCAATTTCTGTTGCTTTTTTCAATGTTCTAATACAGCTATTAAATAGTATGTTAAAATACAAGTTTAATAAGGCACCATTTTTCGCACGAGTCCTATTTAGAAAACGAGCCGCGACAGCGGCAAGTCTTCTAAAGAACGAGTGCTTTTGTCGCCTTATGAAACTAGTTTTTCTATTTTTCCCTGTTTACATTAATAAATTGAAATTATTTAAATAGAAAGTTCAGAGTTTTATTTTTATATAAAGTATGTAGTTGACAACATTGATACTTGACATTTTAATGTTGGTATTCGCCAAATATTATTTATTAAATTTCGTTTATATTATTTGATATTTTATTTAAAAATATAAACATGAGTGACATAGGAACTAATATATCTTGTTGTCAATTGAATACAATATACATTTTTCTTTTCTACTATTACAAACACGTTCTTCATGTTATTGTTGTGCTTATTATTAACAAGCTGTACATCTGGGCGACCTTTATTCTCGTTCTGGTTAGCCGGCTGCTGTGTGATAATAATAATGAAAGTATTCTATAATAAATAATTGTGGTGCTAGTGAAGCATCATTAAAGGTCCAGGACGTGTGTGACAATGCTCACATATATTACAACTTACTAGCTAAATAAAACACATGAGCGCTGTCCCCAAAGTCTGTATTCATTATTTGCATAATAGAAATTGAGCTTGATATATTTAAGAGTAATTAAATAAGAGCAATATTCACAAGAAGCGGTAAGTAAGTAAGTAATTAAAATATTAACATAAAAATAAACTTAGACGAACGTTAAACTGGGCAGCAAATCAAATGCTAATTAATTACGATTAATATAAAATCATCTCTGTATCGAACAATACAGAGCCACCTTTGAGCTGCGAAGATGGTCAGCCACATGGTGCGCTATGTATCTGGAGCGATGCTTGACCGGTGGAATAAGAAATTAATTAATTAAATCAATTAAATCAATGTGGATCAGCTTAAAAGAATAATTTATATTGAACAATACACATTACCTTCTAGTTACGAAGATGCAAGGGCAACAGCACGGTGTGTAAGATGTCTAACTTACGAAGGTTCTAAAGAGAAGACTGATAGTTTGTGTCGAAGTAACACTGGTCTAGAAAAAGGTCTGTTTATTACCCCTAAGTCGAAGAGAGGGTTCGATATTGTTGATGTCTTGACTAATAATTAATAAAAAGCGCGACTTGAAGAGGTGTTCTATGGATGACATAAATATTATTAAAATATCCCTTGTGAGATAAGCTTCCAAATGATATGAGACAATATATGTAAAAGAAGACGTACGTAATTAAATTAAAACAATTTAATTTAAAATGAAATGTATATAGAAATTCTAAAGTGAACGTTATGGTTGTAAGCAGGTAGAAGACCAAGGGTCTAGCGGCTAGTGCGAACAAAAGAAATGCTTTCTCTTTGCACACGAATATACAGGAAAATGTCTAAGTTAAGTTTAATATTTTAAAATGCGAGATATTTAAAGAAATAAATAGAATTTAAAAATAGAATTAAACATTCTTATATATGCGAAGCGTAACACTACGTATATAATTTCTCTTAAAAATACTTAAATTCTTAAAATAAAATGACAGCAATATGATATTTATTTCTGTGTTCAAACAACGCCAACAATGAAAAATGAAAAAAGCGTATTGAAATGAAGCTGTTTTGAGTTTCATAATGAGTTCATTACGAACGCAAAATAGAAAAAATCTTTTATTAGTGTTTTTCTATTATTTAAGTCTATTTGAGTTAAATGCCCGCGCCTTGACTTCGATAAATGGTACACTGCATTGCTTAATTAGGTTATCACAGTATTAGGGATGACGTGTTCTTCTATTTTCTCGTTGACTCTATGATATCCTAAGTATTTTGGAATTATTGTTGAAGGGTTATACAATAGCAAGAGTACAAATCAAAATAGTAAATCCCACAGTAATGGCATTAAAAAACAAAGCATTTTAGGCACGATTCGAGATTAGGAGTAGATGCCAAATTTTTAAGGAATTGATGATTCTCGGAGAGGGATAATTTAAATCCAAAGCACCATTGAAAAGGGGGGAAACAAAGAGAGCTGATATGCGGGCATTCCATGTGAGGGATTTCGTAAACCCACTGCTCTTCTAGATCTAGCGTATCTACTATTTTTATACAAATGAAACAGACATGCATTACAGATATCTGTATCTACACACATGGACATACACCCCGTATTTTCCAACGTTTACTTTAGCCATAGACACGTGTTTCTGTCTCAATAGACTTCGTCAGGTTGGCTAGTGAAGTCAAGTTTGATGGATCGCGTCATAGGTGTAGCAAATTTCGTCCTATCAGTTACCAATGACAATGATTTATATACAATGGGTAATTTTAATGAAATGCAAAGTGTTTTAAGTATTGATTTTTAGCACGTTATTTAAGTAATTGAGTTACAAATTCAGCGGTGATTTTCGTTTTAAGTGTCTAGTTACCTGAATATTGTCTAATAACATTATTGCTAGGATATTTGGGTCGTTTTCTAGACACGCGTAATATACTTTTTGCTACACTCCACTAACACTTCACTGACTAGCCCCTTCCAGGTCACTGTTCGCATCTTTATTTGAGATGAGGCATGGAGCATTAACCGTTGCACGTAGTAACCTGGTCTGGAATCTCTCAACAATGGATATGTTGGATATTGATGTTGTTTCCTATAGTTGCAAACCATATGTCCATACTGGTTTAAAAACTGTGTTATACAGGGTGGCCCAAAATGACCGAAGGGGTTTGAGTTCATTATAACTTCTTATTTAAGACATAATTATTAATTTTTTTTTTTAATGCAGTATATTAATGGAGAATATTTTTAATTTAATTATGAAAAATTATATCTCGCAAGTGGTAGCCATTTTCTGCTTCGCATATTCGTGCTCTTTCCAAAACATTTTCCATAACCTTTGGCAAAACTTCAGGTGTTATGTTGTTGATTTTGTCGCGTATATTATTTTTTAATTGCTGTATGGTTCGAGGCTTATTAATATAGACTTTTCCTTTCAAATAACCCCAAAGGAAACAGTCTGAAGCGGTTAAATCCGGTGAACGCGGAGGCCAATTAAAATCGCTTGTACGGGAAATAATTCGTTCACCAAAGATGTCGCGTAAAAGAGCCATTGTGTCCCTCGCAGTGTGCGCTGTGGCTCCATCCTGTTGGAACCATACTTGCGGATGCTTTTCCACGGCTGGCATTAAAAAATTTTCCAACATTGTCCGATATCTAACACCAGTGATGGAAACGGCGACACCGTGTTCATTTTCAAAAGAATATGGGCCAATTATCCTTTCCGACGAAACACCGCACCAAACGGTACACTTAAGTGGGTGTAATTCTCGCTGTTGAACTACTCTTGGATTTTCCGTAGCCCATATCCTGCAGTTTTGCCTATTAACGAATCCATTTAATTGGAAATGGGCTTCGTCGCTCATAATTAAATTATGAATAAAATCATGATTTTCTTCTGCTTTTTGACGAAAATAAATTGCATAATCAAGTCGTTGCTGGTAATCTGTCGGTTTTAATTGTTGGACAAGCTGAATTTTATATGGAAACATTCTTATTGTATGCAAAATTCTCTGCAGCGACCCTCTTGAGAGGCCAAGTTGTGTCGAACGTCTCCTGGTTGATGTTTCTCCATCTTCCCGAATACTCTCCTGTACCCGTTCAATATTGTCATCCGTGTGCACCGTTCGTCGTCTGCCGGCACCAGGAAGGTTCCTTACTGCCCCTTGTTCTCGAAAATTTGCAACGAGACAGTTTATTGTTGACTCTGAGGGTCCAAACCGCACATTAAAATAACGACGCTTAAAATGCACGCTGAGTCAAAACAATGGATCGTTGATTTGAGAAATAAAGTTCAACGATTTTGGCACGTTGTTCAATTGTGTACTGTTCCATTTTAAATTCCCCAAGTCTTCTTTACAAAATACTGAAAACAAAAAAAAAATTATAATAAAAAAGTTATAAGGAATAAACCCCTTCGGTCATTTTGGGCCACCCTGTATATACTAGGCGCTTAATTGAAAATCTTTCATGACGCCCTAATAACCAGCGGTGTTTTTTAATTTCATTTCTAACTGTTTGTGTTTGTTTCATATATGAGTTCTTCATATTAGACCTCTGTCTAAGTGCATGCCCAAATATTTTACTGATTGAGCTGTGGGAAATTCTTTGCTATTTAATCGCTGATGATTCACTACAACATTTTGTGAATACGACGTGATTTGATTTGTTCATTCAACTAAATTCGCCATGTTTTGGCCCATACTTCAATTGGATTTAATGCACTTTGAGTTTTCGATGCTGCGTTGATGGGATATTTATGAACCAGTGAGTGCCAAGATTGCGTCTATGACATATTTTCAAAATTAGCGTATAGGCAATATTAAAAAAAAATTGTTTAAATTTTGTCCGAAAATTAGAGGATACTTTGAGAATTTTAATAAAATTGATTAATTTCTAGTGATATGGCACTGTATATTTTTTTATTAAAATGTTTTATATTTTTAATTATGGCTTCATAAAAGAAACAAGCGAAACCTAATGTTGTTAGAACAATAATTAAAATAAAAATAACCGTAAAATAAAACTGATAAAAGTAGAAGAAAAGCAATTTCATACAAGAGCAAGCACTGACATTTACATACATAAATTTATAATTTATCTCCGTTCTACATAGCATGACGTATATGAATTAAGATTTGCATTTCGTAATTTAGTAATTTTCCTTATGCAGTAATACAGCTTTTAGTGTACACCATTAAAATTCCTTGTTGCTCTGAGCCTCTTTCTTTAATCCCGCTTAAAAATAGGTTTCTCTGATTTACGGTAATGCTATATTAATTTGTTTTTGGAAAAAGATAATTTTACGAAAGTTACTTATCTAATATCTAAATTATTTTTTTTTTGTGAAGATTACTGGGTTTTATTAATTTTTCCACACAATACTGGAAAAATTAATTAAAAGGCATAAATGTTGATGTTTAGATTGCTCTAATAAAAGGCTGTATGCATATATTAATCCAATATTTCTAGGAAATATTAAGGAGCAATTTGCAAAGAAAAAGAGAACAAAAATGAACCGAATTTCAGTGTCATTTCTGACCTTTTAAACCGCCAAGTTTCATTCAAATTAGTAATATTAACATTAGCATTAGGTAACATTAGCCTAGGTCCCGGGGACGGAGGTCAACTGGCTCGATAGGCCGGGTCTACAACCTTCATAGGACTGGAGCCTTCTTTTGGCATTGCAAAAATAATTATTAAAACATATGTGAAAAATTGGGCTGAAAATTGATCTAGGGAGAGGTGGAAGAACTCCCTAGGTCAAAGACAGGCAAAACAATTCTTTAATTGTTAAATAAAGATATGGTTATAACATAGTATAAATATATCATTAACAAAATTTAAATTACTATAGGATATTCTACAAAGTTAAATATAAAAAGCTAAATCAATTTAACATAAGGTATAGTAAAAAAGAGTGAAACATATCAGTAGCAAGCTAATTTATAGCCCAGCCTAATCTAAATTTAAGTATTATACACATAAGTGAATTTCTTCACGGGGAAGAAAAATAGACACACAGCTGTTACAATTAACTAGCGATGCAAAAAAAAAAGAAAATGTAATTCGACTTAAGTAAATTTAAATACGGGAAGCAAATAAAACAATTAATCAACAATTAACATTTTACAGCGAAAAGGGAATATCTAATTTCTTATTTAACCAATTTAACTGAAAATATTAGAATAATATAACTCTAATTAGACAATCGGTACGACAAAATTACGAAAGCAAAATTAGAATGTTATACTTCACAAAATGGCTGTCACAAAATTGTTCTTGGTCGAATTTCGCGGCTTAATAATTAACACTTCTGATTATATATTTTTTGAATACCACAAGTTTGCATTTATCTGATATTTAAGAATGGTAGGTATTTTAGCGGGTCATGTGGTCTCTGCTTCAAGATGCCTTCAGACTTGAACACATGGTTTAGAATATCGGATATTTCATCCAATCACATCAACGAAATCTCTCAGAGTTTAAATATATTACCCTATAGAAAATGATGATAGATTGAGTCTTAACCAAGAGGGTTTAATAATAATGCAGAAAAAGTTCGTGACTTACCAAGCGGAAATCTTGTCTTTAAAACTAGTACGTCGTCACAACCACCCTTAAAAGTGAATAACTGGTAACTACAAATTCGCATAAAAAAACGCCGACTAGTTCGAAAAAAAAAACTACCAACCAGCCAACTTGCTATCACCAAAGTGTCAAGGACACCATCCCTATTCTAAGATTCCGACACGCATGACCTATAAAGTGTCAGCAAAGATGCAGTGAACATACATGGATCGATCAAAATATTGTAACATTACAAAGGACTTACTGAATTAACAGAAAATCAGTTAAGATGATACTAGGCCTATTGACGGGGCATTGTATGCCCAACTAACTTATGAATAATATGACCACAGTACAAATGTTATGTAGATTCTGCAAAGACAAAGAGGAAACTGCGATTCATGTATTATGACAATGCGAAGATTTGACAATAACGTGGTTCCTACAAAGGGAAGATCAATATGCTAGAGCAGTGCTATACCAGCGTCCATAAGAGAATGTCCAAGTTTCAATGGTATTTTATAACAGCTCAATTTAAACTATTTACAAGAAACCATATATCAAATTGAAGATAAACTAACCTAGTTTTTCTTACAAATGTTCAATATGTTCACCTTAAGTTATACCGTACACATACAACCTAAAATCTAATTCTTCTCACATTTTGGTTAAATATGTCGGGAGTAATGCAAGCAAGAGATTCTTAAATTCTGTGTCCGAACTCTGGCAAATCATTAGGTGGCGACCGAACGTGAACACTATTTTTTATGAAGCCTCAAAAGTAGAAATCGTATATCGTTATGTCAAGTGAACGTGGAGACCAGCGAAGGAGAGCTCTGTCGGCTCGACCATTAGCACCACTTCAGTAGTCAAGTACTTCGACGTTCAACCACACTCGTACAAAGAGATTCCAATGGAGAGGGACTTTATCCTGTTGTCAAATAAAGTTCACAGGTTTACCCTCTACTAATTGCTTTAAGATAAGCTACTTCTGAAACAAAATGGTGCGTACACTTGATGTCGGGACACAACGCAGAAAATGTTAAGCTTTGGGGAATCTTTTTGGTGTTCTACGAGTCCTGACCCCCAGATACGAACATTATGGATATTTGCTACCTTCCCACTTAGGTGATACGAACATTATGGATATTTGCTACCTTCCCACTTAGGTGAAAGTTGACTCATCGCTGAACACCACAGGATCGAGAAAGTCACCTTTCCGCTCAAACACTTCACTTGCAAAATTAAACCGTACACCATAACCATCTGGCTTTAAACTATGTACCAACTGTAATTTGTATGGACGCGTGTGGAAACGTGTTCTTAAAATCTTCCACACTGTCGTCTTTGGCAACTGAAGTTTAAGACTTACTTCCCGAACAGATTTCTTACGACTACGCAGATAAGATGCTCTGACAAGCCCAACATCCCGTACAGATACTTTTGGTTGTTTTGGGCTTTTCCCTTTACAAACACATCTGGTCGCTTCGAATTGCCTATATCATCGACGGATGTTTTTTTGGCTTCATGGAGGATGACAATGAAACTTTAAACGAAACGCATATTGAACTAAAATTACAAATTCACTCTTAGCAAATTACAGAATACAAAACGGTTTATGCTCATTTTGCGTAAGTGGCACTGCAAGCGAGAAAACAACAAAACAGTACCCGCGTATGCGCTTGTCTAAAATTGTTTGAGTTACTCTTTAATTGTGACCTTATTGGGCGACTTTCCTGGTTAGTAAACTGCACAGAAAACCCAAAATTAAAAAAAAATATATTCCAGTTCATATATGAAAACTCAACAACGTGGATAAAACTTTTTGAAGAATCTAAAGCAAATCTAATCCGAACCAGAAGATGTATAGGATTGAGCAGTACAATCTCCCTAGATCTTGAAGACATATTTAAACCAATGGAATGGGAAAACAAAGGAATTATTATCAACGGGAGATATCTAAATAATCATAGATTCGTCGACAAGGTGCTGTTGGTTGCTCTTGATTTCAGGAAACTTTAAGCTATGATAAATTAATTGAATGAAGGCGTCATTATAGAACTGAAGATTAGTGCATCCAAAACAAAATGATAGGTAAAACGAATAATCAAAAACAAATCTTAAAATAAAGACAAAAATAGTAAAATAAACCAACAAATATATTTGGTCGAGCCGTTACAACGAATAAAGTTAATCGAATAACTCAACTTCGAAAACGAATTCGAAAATACTGTCTACTTAACTTCCAAATTTCATTCAAATCGGTGTCACTGGGTTGTAATACTTTCCTCGTAAGTTGTATGTATATTCTTTAGATACTCTTCTCTTCACACAGTGTTGTTTTTGATTTTTCATCGCTCTAAACTTTCATTTTCTTCACACTCTTCACTGATCTCACTCAACTTTCTACAATTTGATTTGATTTGATTCGTGTGTATAGCGTTTTATTAATTTACCTTTTCAGAATTCGTATTAAAATTATTCAGTATTTAGTTCTACGTGTACTGCTAGCCTTTTATTTAATGTAAAAATGACTATAAAAGCGATAAAATTACATTGTTGCCTCGAACAATTCAATTACTAATACCCTAAATTTTGCAAACTAAACACTATATTTTATCAAAATTGTCCTGTTATGAATATCTGTCACGAATGATGAAAGTTGCCAAATCGCAAGAATTCCATATAAGCGGCTTATGTAATCGCGAATTGATTTTCAAACACCACGAAACATCTTAGTTGATTTATGTAGCGAAACGGAATATTCGCGATGTAATTATTAGAAACTTCATAATTTCCTTGACAGTGTAAACCGCTTAGTATATGGGGATATTAAAACAACATGTATTAAATTTCATGATATTTTATTACATAATAAATTTCAAGATATTTTGCTACATTTTGCTACTGAAAATATAATCGCAGTTGGTAATATACTTTTGCATGTAATAACAATGCAGTGTATCATAATAAATTTGAAATACAGCTTTTGTTTAAATTTGTAAAAAAGTTGTGACGTTGTTACTAGATTTAAAATACCTTTTAGTACATTTAGTACATAAATTAATTAACAATATATTACACTGTATCGTTCGCGTTTGTTCTATATTGTTTTGGTAATAAGCTAGTCCTGAACTGAACTATTCTGTTTTGAACCATGAGGGCGAGTTGACTTGATTCGCGCGATCGCCTAGAGTAGGCCGTGAAATAAAAAAAAAATGTCAGTTTACTGTTAGCAAACAATTTGTGAAAAGGTATGTTTCGTAGGTAATTTTTAAAAATTTTACCCTACTACTAATTAATTGTAAATCGATAATTTTGAACATCTTGCGGTGATTACGTATACTTTAAAAAAAGGCATTTCCTTTGCCGAAATCCATGATGATATGCGAGATAGACTGGGGAGGCTTGTCCTTCGTATACAACCGTCAGAAAATGTGGAAAAGAATTTAAGTAACTTAGAAGATGCCCGTATAATATAATCTAGACTTATATTCAAAATTATTACTGGAAAAGCTTAAAAAAGTTGAATTTAGTTTTGTTAAAAGTACTTTAAATTTCTATAATAAATTACTTCTATGTACAGTAAGGATTGAACAAACATTACGAAAGACTCTGCCACCTCTCCATCGCACACTTAATACAATATTCTGGCATTTTCCGCAGCTTACTACTACGTTTACTGGACATGAACAAATAATCCCGAGAAGGGTCAGTGAGTACAGCAGATACTTTAAAGTCGACCTGTCTATTTGAAATACAGTAAATAATATGTCTAGTGATTGAAACAGCCAATATTTTCTAAGTAAACTAAATGTGGAGCGACAACTCACGTTCTTACCGTATATATTTACTAAATACGAAGGGTGCGATTTATGTATCTGAAATAAGCAACAAAAACAAAAATTTTCATTGAAAATGGTTTGATTATTTCTCAAAATATTCACGGTGTTGATCGAAAAATAATAAAAGTTTATTATTTTTTTGAACTCTATACATTTTTATCTCCTGAAGAAGCAACATAGAGCAACGAAATATAGAGATAATTAATAAATGAGTTTTTAATTGACAGACCGCTTTCCCGCTTTAATTTATTTTATCCTCTATATATATATATATATATATATATATATATATATATATATATATATATATATATATATATAATGATATACTGCTAGGAGGCGATTTTTAAATTATTTATAATAATGAATGATATGTAATGTTGTAAATGTTGAATTTTCAAATAATGGGCGCCAGTGATTAAATTCATCACAAATATAACTACGTCCTCTGTGTACATACAAATGCACTAACAGCAGTCGGAAAGCATGGTTATAAAATAGATTAGATAATAAAATACCTCAAGGTTCAAAGTCGGTCTGTGAATTACCTCCCTAATTGTAATTAGGTGTCCATATAATATGTTTAACTCAACAACTAAATGCTAATAAATAAAACAGTTTAAAGTGATAAAAATAAAATATATTGAAATAAAATTAGAAAACTGTAACAATTATCATAACATAGACATGTGTCTATTATCATAACATAGACATGTGTCTATAAAGAGAATTACGATCTAAACATGTGTAAATATAATATTACTAAATATAGTGTTGGTGAACAAAGAAAACTAAGTTAAAGAATATATTGGATTATTTATACTAATTTGGTAAGTACTACGGTGTTATATGGATGTTAAATTATGCTTGTATTTATTAAGCTAGGGTAAACGATGCATAAATAATAAATATAGAAGTTTTATTGAAATTTATATAGGTTATTATGAACTTGTTATATTGATATGTAAATTTTATAGGCAATGAAATTATAAATTGGTCATTCAAGAACCTGTGTTCCAAGATTTTGCGTGTTGGATCAAACTGGAAGCGTTGTAGTCGTGCAGCACCAAGTACGGCGTTAGTATTCTTGATATGGGTTTGGCGTCGTTTGATCGTCCAAATGGGCCACGCGTTGCAGTTCGGATACTAGTAATGATGCTATCGTCAATATTCGGCGTATCTTCGATGATGGGAGGCTGGTTTTTACTTAAAAAGGTTGGCTAATTTTCTGCGTTTCTATTATATATATTTTCGACGAGATCTGTTAAGTTTGATTATGGTAATTTAATTTTTAACTTGGATAATTACACAAACACGGCCATATATTGTAAAATTATTTTTCGGCTTCTCTCGTTCATTTATTTTTCATGGCCTATTTTTATATTGGCAAATAGCCTCGAAACTTTATTATCAGAACATCGCTGGTGTTTTGAATTAAATTGATATTACATTTCTAATCAAATTATAAAATTTTTTAAATAATTCTCAAATACACTTTGTTTACTTTTAAATGTAGGTTGTCATTATTATGTGTTCTAAGTTGCATTCTTACGTGTTTAGGTTAAATTTAAGAAGAGAGCGTGTCTAATCAGTATCAATACAATATTTCAATGTGGATAAATTAGATACCGGTAGTATCGCGCGAAATATTTGAATTATGAAATTTAAAATAGAAATATAAAAGTAAGTTATAAAAATAAAAATAGGTTAATTTGAATTACTGTTCTCGTTGTATTAATTTATATACATGTTGATACTAATTTTACAATCTTAATTCGCCAATTTCATCCTTTTTATAATTGTTATATGCATTGTTTTATCTGTTTTTCCGTTTCAGATGCAGATATATGAGTGCAGTTTGAACCATAACAATATATATATATATATATATATATATATATATATATATATATATATATATACAGACTGTCCCGTAAAAACACCAACATTCATAATTCCGTTATTTATTGTCCGGTTTTATTTAAACAAAAAGTAAATTTAATAGCATCAAAAACACTATAAGATAGCAGTGTCTTATTTGTTTTCAATTGTTTTCATTAATGGCAAACGACAGTCAAGTTTTTTATTTTAAATGGCAACATATATATTTTTGGCTATATTCGGATTGTATTTTTTTTCTGAATTCAACGATGTATAACATGTTTATTTTTGATAAACGTTTACTGCAAAAAAAAACTTAATAAATTTCATCTTTGTCTTCCATTATTTATAAATATTCGAATGTGTCATGACTCATGAAAGATTTGAAATGTAAGTATTATAAATATTATTATAAGAAACAAAACACTTTACAATAAATGTTGAAATTGCCCGCCACCTTGTTTAACACATATCGCACATCTCCTAATAATAAAAAATAAAAAAAAACTTTATAAATTTCATCTTTCATTATAGTAGACTTGGCCCAGTCCACTAGCATTATGTCAATGTGCCTTAAGTGTCAGTTTGACTTTATTAAGTTTTCTGTATTATCCTGTTTGAACGTTTTGCCGCAACAAAAAGCGTATTTTCGTTAAAAATGAATATCAATGAATTAACGGACATGTTACAAGTGTTCTTTGAATGTAATAAAAATCGCCTTCCAGCAGTTCGTCGGTACAGTGCTCGTTTTCCGGACAGAGAAGTTCCAGGTTCGAAAATATATCAGAAAATTGAAAAGAATTTAAGAAATTATGGATCATTTACCAAACCAAAAACACAAAAACGGAAATTCTCCGAAGATAAGGAATTAGATGATCTTCTTGCAGTACAGCAAAATTCACGAACTTCGATTCGCGAAATTGCACATAATATTGGGGTATCAGAAACTACAGTTCATGGTATTTTAAGAAAACACAAACTTAAACCGTACATAGCTCGAAAAGTTCATGCATTAGAACAAAATGATCCTGGCCTAAGAATCCAGTTTTGTCGTTTTTATTTAAATGCATTAGAACAAGACCCGAATTTTTACAGAAGGATAATTTGGTCTGATGAATGCACTTTTAGCAACAACGGTATTTTTAATAGAAACATACATCGACAGTGGAGTGCAGACAATCCGAGATTTGTAATTGAAAATAATTTTCAAAGACGTTTCAACGTAAATGTTTGGTGTGGCATTTTAGGTGATCAATTAATTGGGCCATTTTTCATAGATGGTTGCTTAAATCAAGAAGAATACTACACTTTATTACACGAAAATCTTCAAAACCTTTTAGATGAATTACCTTTGGCAAATTTAAATAGAATATTTTTTCAACAAGATGGGGCTCCCGCGCACCACGCAAGAGTAAATACTGATTTGTCGAACACCCAATTTGGAAATAGGTGGATAGGAACATCCGGTCCTATCGAGTGGCCTGCGCGTTCACCGGATCTTACGCCCCTCGATTTTTGGTTGTGGGCTTATCTACAAGATCGAGTTTATTTAACAACTCCAGAAAATGTTGACATTTTAAGACAAAGAATTATTAACACTTGTCAAGAAGTACCTGCCGCTTGTCTTTTAAATGCGACCTTTGGAGTAATTAGGAGATGTGCGATATGTGTTGAACAAGGTGGCGGTCAATTTCAACATTTATTGTAAAGTGTTTTGTTTCTTATAATAATATTTATAATACTTACATTTCCAATGTTTCATGACACATTCGAATATTTATAAATAATGGAAGACAAAGATGAAATTTATAAAGTTTTTTTTTTTGCAATAAACGTTTATCAAAAATAAACATGTTATACATCGTTGAATTCAGAAAAAAAAAACCAATCCGAATATAGCCAAAAATATATATGTTGCCATTTAAAATAAAAAACTTGACTGTCGTTTGACATTAATGAAAACAATTGAAAACAAATAAAACACTGCTATCTTATAGTGTTTTTGATGCTATTAAATTTACTTTGTGTTTAAATAAAACCGGACAATAAATAACGGAATTATGAATGTTGGCGTTTTTTACGGGACAGTCTGTATATATATATATATATATATATATATATATATATATATATATATATATATATATGTATATATATATATATATATATATAAATCTCTTCAAATATATTTCAAAAGTAGCTCCAAATTATTGTGTTACTTTTGTGGTCACTTATAAATTTTTAACTCAGGTATTTCTGCTTTAATTTAATTTTAAATTAGGATTAAATTTAAGCACTTCTTATCAAAATTTTATAACCGACGCTCGATGGCAATTATTTCATTCAAAGCCTATTTTGCATTATTGAAATAGCCTCGAATTTTACTCTAAATTACATATTATAATAATTTAAATATAAATAATGTATTGTTTCCAACTTATGAACAAAATTAAAATAATAATTTTCAAATGGTTGACCTGGTTTCTTAAATGTAGGGTTATGTGTTATGTGTGACAAGAAAATATCCGTTTCGCGGGTTAGTTTACATTTGAAATGTGGGCGTGTCTAACTAGTGTCGATACAAATTTTTAATGTAGATAAATTAGATATCTGTAATTTCGCGTTAATGATTTAAATTATGAAAATGATAATTAAATAAATATTAAAAAGTAAATTTGAAATAAATGTAAATTAATTTGAAATGTACAAAGTTGTCGTAATATTAATTTATTTACATTTCGATACTAATTTTACAAACTATATACGCCAATTTTAACCATTCTATTATATGTTATTTCTGTCTTTCCTTTCGCAGTTAGCTGGAATGAAGGAGTAATTCTGCACCACAACAATATATATATGTATATATATATATATATACATATATACAAGGTGTGTATAAATTGGCGGACCCACTACACGTGGCGACATTCTTGGTCAAATTTTGAGTTAAAAGTCCTAATCCTAAAACGATGTATCAGGCTTCCTTTGTCTTCAGAATGAATTTGAAAGAAACATACATTTGGCAACATTGAACACGCATGTGCTAGTTATAATCTTTGGAACATTTTTACACGTCGTCATGTGAACCTTACATTTTAAATTTAAAAAAGAAACAAACGAAATAAAATTGGTTTCTTAGATTACATATTTATTACGAAAATATTACAAAGTTTTAAAAATTTTTGATAATATTGACTAATTTTTGTACATCTTTTTGATAGAAATCAATGTAATTAATACCTACATAATTGTTCGAATTGAAATCCATCAGTTTGTAGATATAGCTGCAATCTTTGTGGTATTGTTTGTACTATTCGCTCAAGTCTTTCTGGTGTGATTTCTAATACTGCGGCGCCAATTCGGGCTCTAACTTCGTCAGCGTCTTGAGAAGCTGTAGCATAAACTTTACCTTTAATGAAACCCCAAACAAAAAATCTAATGGATTGAGATCGGGGGATCTCGCAGGCCACAAAAGGGGACCGCCACGACCAATCCATCTGTCTGGGAAGTGTTCAGTCAACCAGTCTCTTATATTACGAGCAAAGTGCGCAGGAGCTCCATCATGCATATAAATCATATTACGGCGTACGTTCAGCGGTATCTCATCAATAACTTGTTCTAAAACGTTTAAATATTCACCGGCATCTAGGCGATTTGGTAAGTAAATTGGTCCAACTACCCTGTGGTTTATTATACCCAGCCAAACGTTAACAGAAAACCTTCTTTGGTGATCGTATTCGCGAAATTCATGTGGATTTTCATCTGCCCAATGATGAAAATTATGAGTATTAAACACACCATCTCTGGTAAACATGCACTCATCACTCCAAAGAATACGTCTTAAAAAGTCACCTTCTTCCTGAATTCTATTTAAGATTGTATTGCAATAATTGATTCGAAATAAGTTATCATTTCCGTAGAGAGGCTGAACTTTAGAAACATGGTGTGGATGAAGAAAGTTTTCTCGTAAAACCAAATGAATAGTCTTATTACTGGGAATATTTAGTGTAGAAGCTAATTGACGGGTACTCGCAGAGGGATCTTCCTGTATTGTGGCTAGAACTTGCTCTTCTAGCTGCACGGTACGCCTTTGCCTTGGTCGACTTGCGTTCGCATTTCTTGGAATAAACGAACCTGTTTCACGAAGTCGTTGGTCCAGCCTTCGAAATACATTTTTACTTGGATGCCTCCGATTTGGAAAACGCACTCGATATTCCTGCCCTGTCATGCTAGAATTTCCACGACAGAAACCGTATATCATGTACATATCGGCATATTCGTTGAACGTAAAATTCATAATAAACAAACAGAACAACTAGTAAACACGAAAACCCGAAAACTGACTAAAACTATACAAATAAATACGAAAACTAAACAAAATTATACAAATAAACACGAAAAATAAGCAAGTCGAATGAAATAGGTAGATTACATAAGTGTCAAAATTTGACAGTAGTAATGTATTTGACCAGAACAACATTAAGCTGCCTACTTATTGTTTTACAACGTTGTCAGATGTGTTTATCGTCAAAATAAGTCAATAAACAAATATTAAAATCAAACTTTAAAATCAAAAAGAAAACTTTAACGAAAGGATAATAACAACAATTCTTCTTTCTTCTAAATTGTAGCTCTATCTGTCAACAAATATCGAGTAATAATGCTTATTTCAAGACTGAAAGTCCGGACTTTAGGAACCTCGTGCAAGGATATGGAGCATGGTACAACATTTTCGTATTAGGATTTTGGACTCCGAATTTAACGAAGAACATCGCTGCGTGTAGTGGGTCCGCCAATTTATACACACCTTGTATATATATATATATATATATATATATATATATATATATATATACTATGGAGTTAGTCAAAAATGTTTCAAATTTAACCAAAAGGTATTTTGCTTTTTTCCATATATTTGCTAAGAATATATTACTTTTTATATATAAATATGTGAAATAAATTTATTAATATAAAATTATTTTAATATATTTATATTATTTCGCCAAGAGTCTTTTTTGATGCACACTATCTCAGTTTCGATTGGTGTCCACACAATTAGGTAACATAAATCTTATCTTGTTATATGTAATTGCCGTTGGATTTGATGCCAATAATAATGGCTCTGTGCTAATAACAGTTTTTCGATTTTGCATTTTTAAAATATATGATGTATCACTTGTTAATGCCTGTGCCAATGATGTATTTCTTTACTTAAAAGGTCATTTTACCTCTATGAGAGAAATTTTAAAGTATGTTACTCTTGCAACCAAACCTCTTCACTAAAGTCAATTCTTCCTAAAAACAAATAAAAATTATTTATATATACATATTATATAGCCAATTGTTTGGAAATTCTCTCTTTTTGGTGATAAGATACTTACCACCTCTAAAAACTAACGCTTTTTATGTTAACAAAAAATAAAAAGTTCAATACTAACTAATTTTCATGGAGAAAATATTTGTTTGGATTCACGACCTTTGCCTACCCTAAAAAAATGGCGCTGTGTCGCGTATACCGGCCAGATGTTTATATTTTAGTTAAACGTAGATCTCGGCGCCTTCTTTACAAAACGCGTTGTATATTGAAAACATTTGTGCATATCAACTTATACTCAGTAGGACTCTGGAATGTGGGGACAAATAGCAACTCTATATATGACTCAGAATATTTGCATTTATCTATAAGAAATAAAAAAATATAGTATTAAAAGTAACAGATATACGAGACGCGTAGAAGAAGTTACTGCTTAAGATGACAGCATCATTTTGGAAGAATAAATGTGATAATTATTTGTACGGTACGATATATAAAGATGTTAAAATCATTTATATGATTGCAAGTCATAGCCAAACCCAGCATTAAAGTATTAGAAAGAAAAAGAGTTAAACTTTAACAAGAACACAACCAACGAAAGATATAATGAAAGACAAAGTTATAAATGAGAAAAAGTTGAGGAGTAGAAAAAGCAGTCGAAATATGGCATGGCACAAACTGTAGGATTCGTACTAATATATCTATGACGATGTGTGGCTGTGTATATGTATGTGTACTAGCAATCGATATCTCAAATCTGGAGTTTGTCTCCTGTATGCATTTGTGTGTTAATGTATTCGTTTTACATTTGGGTGACTAAGACCTTAAAACACAATTGTCTAATTCTTGGTGGTTTTAATACATATTTAATATAAAATACAGTATTCTCTTCGGGCCTATATTTCGAGTTTTCAATCACGAGAACTGTATTCAGTTCATAGATTTTTTTATAGGAACACATTTCAGAAACACCCACACAAATATGTTCTCAAAATTTCAAATTTCTTTAAACAATTGCAAAGACAGTAAGTCAGAAAATGTTAGAATAATGAATGATAAATTTAGAACAAAAATAAAATCAATACAAGAATCACATGAAAGAAATTTTTAAATTTAAATTTCGAAATGCAAATCGGAAATTAAATCCTCACACTGAAATATATGGAACTGGGACCCTACAGCACCCCATTCCTCCCATTCCTCTTCTTCCATATCCATGGCTCTTTCCATAATTTTCGTGGTTCATCTCTCGTCTTATTGACTGTGGCATCTTCTATAATTTTCTAATGAGATATTTTCATAATATGACGTGCGTTTTATTCTGTTGCCTGTAGTTCTCTTCATATTGGTACGTTTTTATATAAGATCATTTCTTGACCTTTGTATATTATAGAAGATTTAATTAGTCAGCGATTTAAGATCTGTTTTACTTTAGTATGTATATATTTAAAATAATCTTACATGTTTCGGTAATTATGCCCTTTTCAAAGAAATTTTAAATTGTAGATGACAGTATATTAATGTGATATTTATATATGTGAAGTTGTCATGGATAAAATTATATTATTCAAAAATACATTCAAGTTTAATAATAATAATTCATGCCTTAACATTCCCTAACAGCTTGACGACAATTACAGGTGGATTAGCAAGCCATAAGTTATTATTATGCCTGCGCCCGTGAAGCGACTTAAGATGTTAAGTTGTCGGCATTCGCCTAGAACGAGAAGGAAAACAACGAAAACCTACTCGGACAGCCTAGTCCGCCGTCTAAACTCGGGACTGCCAGCATAATAGATATTTATATAATAATTGTAAATATTCATGATGGTAAATTGCAGATTGTTACTTTACATTATTAAATTATAGTAAATACTGCTTAGATTTTTATGTCACTTCTGTTGTTAATTGAATTTTTTTCTTGTTTAATATTAATCTTTTCTTTAATTTTCCTTTTCATAGTGTGTATTTATCGATGAGTCTTTATCGATTATCTGTGTGTTTTCAAAATCGAAATGGTGATCGCGTTGGAGTTTGTGTGTAAATAAAGCAGTTTTGGAGTATTTGTGGATTTTGGAGTATATATTGTATTCTTTTGTATAAATTTTGTTTAGTTTGGCCTTTGTAGTAAATATCGCAATCGCGACATGATATTTTATACATGACATGTGTTTCTCGATTTTTTTTCTATTTTAGGTTTTAGTTTTGAAAATAGATGTTTATTAGTATTGCTAAGTTTATACAGGGTTAGTTAAAAGTATGGAGACGGCGATTTATTGTCGTTAATATTCATTTTAGGGAATTATGTTCAATACAAAAGTTTGTTAGGATATTTTGATCTACATTTGAGAATATTTGAATTTTTTTTTTCTTCAATTGTTTTTTAGTTACGCCTGTCCGCGCATTTTTTTTTAATGGGAACTAGTAAATTTTACTCTACCATTCGATAGCGATTTTTTTCTCTTTACAAAATTTTTTTGGTTTCTTTAAAATTCATTTTAATAACTTTTTTATAAGAAAAAGCCGGTTCATGTGTTCGGTACATCGCAGATAGACAGAAGCGTAGCGATTAAACAAACTTGAGCGACATAATTTTATCAGTGATTATTGTGTACGTCAAATCTTTGACAGAAATAATTCATTTGTGCAATTTGTTGCTGTTAATATTAACAATGGCGAGTTTAAGTGAACATGAACGAATTGAAATACTTATGATGTTGGGTTATGGAGATAGACGCAGAAGTTTACAAGACGTTAGTAATTTATTTAATGATACGCATCCAAATAGAAATCCAATTTCTAAATCCGTTGTTGGTAAAACTTTAAGACGCTTTGAACAAACGGGTAGCGTTAAAGATTTGCCAAGGAGTGGTAGACCTAAAACAGCAAAAAGCGATGATAACAAACTGGATATTTTATTGGCTGTATCTGAATATCCCCATTTATCAACCAATCAAATTAGGGGCCAATTTCAATATTTCACAGTCATCGATCGTGTCGTTTTTAAAAAGTGAAAAGTATAAACCTTATAAGGTACACCTTGTACACGAGTTAACGGAAGATGATTTTGATAGGAGATTACAATTTTCTGAAGAAATGTTAAATATTTGCAATAATAATGAAAATTTTGTCAACAATATTCTTTTCTCAGACGAAGCTACATTTTACCTTACCGGTAAAGTAAACAGACATAACTGCAGATACTGTCATCGGAAAATCCTTCTTGGTTTTTGGAGCACCATACGCAGTACCCCCAAAAGGTTAATGTTTGGGTTGGCATTCTAGGCGGTCATATTATCGGTCCCTTTTTCATCCATGGCAATTTAACTTCGGCTCTGTATTTGCAGTTATTGCAAAATGAAATAATATCTGCTAGTGCTACGCTCTATCCTCATGAAAACAATGAACACCTGCCCAATGACAGTATCTGGTTCCAGCAAGATGGCGCCCCACCACATTATGGTGTAAATGTTCGTCAATATCTGGACAACGTTTTTCTCCACAGATGAATTGGAAGACGAGGAACCATTGAATGGCCAGCCCGTTCGCCAGATTTAAGTCCTTTAGATTTTTTCTTTGGGGGTACGTAAAAAACAAAATTTACAAAGAAAAGCCAGATAACGTCGAAGATTTACAAATCCGAATTACCAGAACGATACAAGAAATTCCCCGAGATTTTTACAGAACTCCGTTCGGGGTTTTGTAAATCGATTGGGTCATTGTCAAATTACTAATGCACGACAGTTTGAACACTTACTTTAATTTACTTTGTTATTAATTTGTTTAATTTTTCTTGTAAAAAAGTTATTAAAATGAATTAAAAAAAAACAAAAATATTATTTCAAAGAGAAAAAAAAACCTCTATCGAATGGAAGAAGAAAATTTAGCAGTTCCCATTTAAAAAAAAACGCGAACAGGCGTATCTAAAAAAACAATTGAAGAAAGAAAAAACAAATAATCACAAATGTAGATTAAAATATCTTAACAAACTTTTATATTGAAGATAATTCCCTAAAATGAATATTAACGACAATAAATCGCCGTCTCCCACTTTTAACTAACCCTGTATGTTGTAGCTATATCATATTTTTTTAAAGTATATTTATTTTTTCTGATAATAATTGTGATACATATGGAATCGTGATATATGTTGTTTCATCGTTTAAACATATATCACGAATTAAAACAAATTTTTGGTGATAGCAGATCTACAGATCCATCAAGAATTTATTTTCGATTATTTCAATTATGCTAGTTCTGCATCATTAAATTTCTAGCAGTCATTCTCTGCATATAAGAACATTATTATTAAGAAGGTTATTACATGAAGAAACTGTCGAAACATACCTGATGCTGCAAATATTTAGCCGATCTTATCCACTAAGCGCATCGGCATATCTGAGCTTAAAAGTGCTTATTTACATTTATTACCTGCTAAACCACTTGCACTTTATCAAAGCGCTTACTACTGATCAAATATTTACAGTGTCAATTCTAGTTAGAATAAATAATACAACCTAATTTCTTCGCCATTATAAGGCCTGTTAACATTGTATTTAGTGTAGGTTTAATTTTGAGTATAATACACTTTCCGCATGGAACAAGGGAATCGTAAAACTCGCCATAAAATCTAGAAAATTGCAAAAACAACGAAAGGGACTATTATTAATTCAATAAGATATTACAGAACTTACATAAATATTTAACACATTACGTGCTTTATTACGTAATTGCAAAATGTCCTGCTTTAAATATTATAACTTCGCAGACAGGCGAGAGAAATATACACAGAGAGCAACAAAGTTAAGTTTTTTCTTCCATTACAATTAATATTAATGGAAAAAAAATAACAAAAGTAATTCTTTCATCCTAAGATGGAAGAGACAATTGAGAATTCTTTTTTGAAAGGGAAGATGGATCTCCTTCATCATAGACTTTCATCTTATAGCCCATCCGTTAAAAGAATTGTCTTCGTTCAATTCAGTTGCTCGCGAAGATTGCAAATTGAATGAGATCAGTGAGGATTCGCACATGTTCTATCCATTTGTATTATTGCTATTGTAATTAGATCTGTATCTAATCTTATTTGAAAGAGAATTTCAGAAAAGAAAAGATCTTTTCAAAATTTTTAAGTACTTTTCATTTAATGTGATTTGGCACTAAGGTGAAATGGATTACAAAAATTAAGTTTGGTCGGTGCATTGTAATGTTTTTACCGCATATACGAGGAAATCTTAACAAGTTTTCATCCTGACTTATAAGTGTAGTGTGTTTAATTTCTTATATCGAAAAATATTTCCATTTTTCTCCTACGCTTATAACTTATTTATTTAGTTATATCGCTTATCCATCTAAAAGAATTACATTAAACTTATTTTTATTATCCTGAACTTTTATTATATCAAACTTGTTTAGTTATACGAGGAAATATTAGAAAATAACGAGACTGGTACTGTAGTACAAAATTGAAACATTTATTTAGAAAACTTCAATAACTATCCTTCAAAGTACTCTCCATTCTGTGTAATACACTTGTCCCATCGTTTTTGTTCACTTGTCAAAAATATCTGAGAAACCATTTTTTGTTGAGCTCTAAATTCGGCCCGAATTTTAGACCTCTCAATTCCTCTCTGACTTTAGGAAACAAATAGAAGTGACATGGAGCAAAGTCCGGTGAGTATGGAGGGTGAACCATAATTTCCACCCAGAATTCTTTAAGTGTTCGTTGACAAATCGCTGATCTGTGGGTCGGAGCATTATCGTGATGCGGGATCCAACCGATGTCTTGATAAAGCGGTCGTTTTTTCTTTAATTTTGCCTTTAGTGTTCCTCGAAACAGTAACTGGAGAGTAATATGTTCTCTAGGTACAATATAATCATAAATAACGCCCCATTTATAAAAAAAAGTGCATCACTTTACCGCCTATGTGCTTCCATTTCATACTTTGCGACATTAATTCAGGATCGTAATGATTAAACCAACTCTCGTAACAAATAACCACATTGTTTAAAAACTATGGATTATGTTGCAGTTGCCTTTTCCACTGCCAACAAATTGTCGCTTGATTTGTTTTTTGTTCATCGTTCAACACTTTTGGAATATATTTTACCGCGATCTTTCGGTACCCTAAACCTTCATGAATAATTTTTTGAGTGGAACCATAAGGCAAATAAACAAATTCGAGCAGTTGGTGGCTACCGTCGACGTTCATCTTCCACTGATTCACAACCGTCGTGATAACTAGAGACCGGACACGAGAGGTTGATGACTCATCGCCCACGAGCGTACTATTGAACATTTGTATTTTTAAAGTTCTTAATTTTATTTACATAATTATACTTATAATAATAAAACGGGTATATGTACGACTACAAAATACGAAATAATTTTTATTTGTTCATTTTGTAGTTCAAGTTGAGTAAAGGAATATTAATATTTACGAGCAATACTTTCTCAAGGTTCTCTTCTGTGAAATTTGTTCTATTTGAATGAAATACATCCTTGTAAATAGAAAACGTCCTTTCTACGTTAGATGCATACTGGGAATATACTTTTATTTCCGCGTATTTTGCAATTAGATGTTGTGGCATTATCCCCATACACAATCGCTGCAATGTTATTAAATCTGGATTTCTATTAAACACTGCGTCTAACTTTTGCCGAAGGCCATATCCGAAGTCACTGGGAATACTTTTCAAATTATTAATAGCCCCATCTAATGTCGTTAAACCATCATTTAATTTGAGATTTCGATTTTCAAAATAAGTGATTAGTTTTGGCAAATTTTCAAAGTGTTCCTGAAGAAAGTACAATTGATTTTTTAAATGTGGGATTTGTGTTAGTTCCTTGCACTCAGAAATACTCCGAGCATCGTCATTTAATCATGCAACGAAATTTTGTAAACTATCTTGCATAGAAACTAGTAGCTTCCAACCATGTCCCCCATTTAGTTATTACTGGAGAGGGTGGCAGTGATAAAGGTGGCTTTTCTGAAAACTTTTTTAAAAGCGGATACAAGGCTATCAACTTCTGGAAAGGTGTCTCTGATATATTCACAGATTCTGTGGAGAGTATGTGCTACGCAAGTAATATGCAGCATATTAGGATATGTTTCCTTTAATAGTCTGCCTGTTTTTAACATATATGCAGCACTGTCACTTACAAATAAAACTACTTTTTCTTTGTACCTGTCGTCCGAATGAAGTATTTTTTGAATATTCTTGTTAATGGTTTTAGCAACTGTTTCCGCATCAATTGTATTTATAACTTTTGTTGCTATTAAATATGTGTTATATGGAATAGTTGGATGTAGTACACCAGCTACAACATTTACCACACCAACGTCCTAATATATCGACAGTTTTGTCGGCACTTATCCAGAGGTACTGATTTGAACTCATTTTAACCCGATGTGTCCGATCTCTGGTGATAACTAAAGTAGGATACCTATTTCCAGACATTAAATGTAATACTTATTTAGCGAAACATGTCCTTCCTTAATTACTGCAGATTTCGACAGTGTAGTATTAGTATGTAACCAGGTCACATTAACTAGGAGTCTTGCCTTTCAGTCTGGTGTATGAGATCTTAACGTTGTTGTACAAGTGAACATCGTAACTTGTAATGTTATCGTTATTGTTATTTATTCAATTAAACGTTAATTATATATATATATATATATATATATATATATATATCGTTCCCGAATGCGTTATTTATTTTCCCCATAAAACCGGCCTCTAATGAGTACGCCTCGGAAACTAAGCCACAACCAGGACCAGGGGACATAACATTTAATTTTTGGATTTTTCCTTTTGTAAAACTTATTATTATATACACTTTAACATTTACTTTTAGTTAAAGCGAAGTTTTGTAATTTCTTATTATTTATACTTTAACGTTTTAGTAAAAAGAACTATCTGTGACTAGTATTTCACATATATTTCATCTAATTCCTTTTACTTGGTCAAATAATCAATTTTATTATCACCACTTAAATTTTCTTTTACTTATTTTTTCACGTTGCTATCAATAATGTCATACGTACATTTTTCTCTCAGACTACTTATTCTATATCTAGTTAAGATATGTATTTTTAATTTACATTCAACTTTTAATATAAAATTTACAGTTATTGACATATTTTTTTTACTTTACATACTTCATAGAGTTTACATAAATCAATTTTATTTAAAACTTATTAAAAATACTTCTTTTGCATGTTTATTTATCAGTTTCATAAAATTATATATACCGTAAACAAATTATATTTGAAAATGAAATAGAATTCGAAATAATAATATAATATAATATATTATATTATATTACATATTATGATGATTCATAAGAAATTATGTGGCGACGCACCAATGAACCAATGAAGGTGACATGTGCTATTAACCTAGACAGTAAGGGTTTGTATTATATGGTCCCGTAGTAGTGGGGACGCGTGCCTGGCTCCGTGTGATTGGTCCGTTGGTTGTTCTGTCTGTAGGTGTTCGATGTTCGATGTTCGATGTGTTTTGTTGCCTTGAAGTTGATTTTACGGCCTGTTTGTAATATGGGGTCGAGCAGCGATGAAGATGTCTTTTCGTGTTATCGAGTTTTAGTGTTTTTCTCTGTGAGTGCTTATTTACCGGTTTGATTATTATACATGCGTACGGTTGCAGGAGCAGCACGGTATTTCATATAGTATTCGCAATAACTGGATTCTTCTAGCTATTGTGAATACTGTGTCAACATCATATTTCTTCAACATGCGCCCCATATTATCACCATAGTTCCTCTTATATACGATGGCAGAATTTTGTTGGAGTTGTCTTCCTTCTCACAGTTTCCTTGATTGTTGTTTGTCGCTCTTCGAATTTGTTTGTCAGTGAATCCGTTTTGTATAACCTCTTCTTGTGGTGTTCTTTATCGGAGAGATTTTTGAATATGATATTTGTTAATATATATATATATATATATATATATATATATATATATATATATTAGGGTGGTGTTTAGATGTATTGAAGAAAATCTTTTTGAAGTTATAGACCGTAACTTCCTCTAGAAATGTTTGTTTTTGTATAAAAATACGGTATGCAAAAAATTATGCGTATCGAACAAAGAGAAGGCGTGGCGCACTGCCTGTCAAAGTGACCCCTATTGGTAAAATGAACAGAAATATAATTTTTTTTATGTATTTATATTTTTTATTATACAATATACCTATAACTTTATTATTACAACTTAAATTAAATTTACGGTAATTGCCACGATTTGTAACAAGAATTTGATTATATAAATTTAATTGGAATCAAATGTCAAAAATTGTGGCGGCAACTAAATTATTTACATATCCTGATAATAGTTTACAAGCATAGATATTTTTTAAGCCAACGAGTTCTAAATATAGCTTTTTTATCCATTTTTTTCAAATACTCTTACGCGTTTTTGTTAAGAAAAGTTGGCATCCCTGTGGTGTAGCATTTAAGAAAATTAAAAAGGACTTCCTCTATAAAATGACAATTGATTAAAATTGTCAATTAGAAGAGTGTGTTACTTAACAGAAATAGTGTTAAAAATAAAAGCTTGTGAAAAAGTGTAAAAAATGACCGCAAACCTAAGACAGAAGTTTAGAGACGCTTGGATCAAAATTGACAAAATTAACTTTATGAGTGGTGTTGAAGATCAGAAAGTGAAGGAAGCAGTTGGGAGTATATCCGAGATTATAAAATTTGCATCTCAAAATCTTGAAGTAAAACAACCACGTGATGATTATAAAGAGCTTCTTCAATTAAGTGTAGTTTTTCTTGGTGGTACAGTTCCGGAATTTACCTTCAAAAAGCCTGGAGCATTTCGTCACGCCCGTTGGATGTGGAAAGCTATTTATTGCCTTAAATTATGTTTATTTCGAAACGAATTTAAAATGATACAATTGGAGATAACTAGTATTCGTGACATTTGCATCTTTATTGTAAGGGTGTATTAAAAAAATTGGATACAAGCACCAGTTGAAGCAGAAGCCCCTATGCAGGATTTAAGATTGCTAAAAGATTTTCATGCTTATAAAATTGTTGATGAGAAGATTAGTCGTGCATCACTAAGCAAATTAAGTAATCATTTGTGGTATTTAACCCCAGAAGCAGCAGCGTTGTCTTTTTATGATCCAAATGTTACATATGAGTCGAGGAATCATGGTGCAAGCTCTGGATAACCCTACTGATTGCGAATTAAAAAAATTGATCGTAACTCCTCATACTATAAGCTAATATCTTAATAAGAACATTGAATAGTTTATAACCCAAAAATCACGTAATCTTTTTAAAAGGTTTGATATTCCAACGGACTTTTTAACAAAAGATCCAAAGGAGTGGGTAAATGAACCTAGTTTTAACGTTGGCCTTAATATCGTTGGAAATATGAATGTTGTTAATGACACGGCAGAACGAACAGTTAAGCTAATGGAAGATTTTAATTTAGTGCTATCCAAAGATAAAGAAGAAATGCAATAGATAGTGCAAATTGTTGCGGATTATCGGAAACTCTACCCCAATATGAACAAATATTCTCTTTTGAAATAAAATAACATATAAATAACTAAAAACAAAGCATTTTTTTTTATCCCTTATCAGACAGAGATCTTGTAACATTATCAAATCTGTGCACACAAGGAATAAGTGAATGTTTTATGATTTTTTTATTTATTAACACTGTTTTCCAAAAGTAAACCATTCTTCTATCTTTTTAATAATTGTAATATATTTTCTTAAGAAATATGTCACCATATATGTATATAAATACATAGATTTTACTTTGTATTCTAGTCCTTAAAAATTTGGCTTTAAATGAAAACCAGAGAAGCTTTAAGACGACATCGTCTCAAGGAAATTTAAAATATGTTAAAATTAAAGTCAAATATATTTTTTAGTATAAATAAATATATTTTTTACGACCAAGAAAATTTAATTTTTAATGTTTTTGAACCAAATTTCAAGAGCGATGCGCCACGTCTTAACCTCGTCCGATCGTCATAATTTTTTGCACACCGTATTTTTATACTATAACGAACATTGAGGGGGAGTTACGATCGAAACAACAAAGTTGAAAAATAAGGACCATCCTAATATATATATATATTAATACTGGTAGCCGTAACTTTGTGGTAATTCATTTTGAAAATAATAAAATAAAATAAAACAATAACTTTGTTATATATACCACCACTTTATTCACATATAATCGTGACCGCGGTTTCGACATACAATGTCATTCGTTTGATAATGACATTGTATGTCGAAACCGCGGTAACGATTATATGTGAATAAAGTGGTATATATAACAAAGTTATTGTTTTATTTTATTTTATTATTTTCATATATATATATATATATATATATATATATATATATATATATATATATATATATATATATTAAATTACATCATTAATGTCTTGTATTTATAGCAATTCAATTTACTTAACGCAATTGTTGCAAGTCACCGTAGTGGGTTTTGAGTACAATCTATTTCATTGTTTTAAATGAAAGCCGTCATAACTATTAATAGATATTGTAATGTCTAAAGAAGAGTCAGGTAATGGTGTACAGCGGATAGTGGCACTCACGACAAGTTAACGTGCGTCTATATTACCGACTGAACATATCCGATTTCTAGTCAGCAATAAAGAAAACTGTACATGCAATGTAGCGTGTTTACAAGGTGTACCCGAACGATATGATTATATAATATTCCTAAGCGAGTTTTATTTGCTTTTATTGTTCTATTCACTTACATGAGACTGCATTTTAATAGATATTGGTTTATAGCATTTGTTTATACTGTTTCTAATTTAGAATATTAGTTTTAAAGAATTGTAATCGGAAAAAACCTATAACACAAAATCTATGAGATGTTAAAGAAGCTTACAAATTTCCTTGGTGGGAAAAGTGAATAACAATTCGATTATAAGAGGAAAAGAGCTGACTTTTTACATTATTTGGGTATTAGTTTTTAGTATTTCATGCTATAATTGTAATCATGAAACAAGATAATGACGAACCAGTGCTTTAGCACATACTTAGAAAAATATATAAGAGCCATTACGTTAAATAGTAAATTTAAATTAGGTGGTCTTTTCTGATCAGTTCACTACTAATACAATCCCCTTTCGTATTTGTATGTGCATATTTATGTTTTGTCAATCGACGGTTGCAGAACGTGTCTATACGACATCAAGGAACGAGCCGAAGGAGCTCAAGTATTGGTTATTCTATTCTATAACCCAGCGATTTTCAACTTTCTCATAATTATAAACGATTGCTATCTACAATAGTTATATATACATAAATAAAAAATTTGAAAAAATAAAAAACGAAGTATTAGCGAAACACCAAAAAAAGAAAATTCTAAATGAATACAAAATATGCTTATATAAAAGTTAAAATGTATGTTATAAAAACAGCCTTAACAATGAAAAGTAAGTGTAAAATAGAACAATGTTAACTGCAGATCCAAGGTATTGTAATTCCGCATCATATGTACCAGAGGTACCTTCTTTAAAACATTAGATCTGGCTGTTGGCAATAGAAACGGGGCACACGAGTATGTACGGTAAGCCGGCACAAGAGACAGAAGACCAGAATGCATCCATGGAGTTGTTATAGAGCGAAAACCATGTCTATTGAGCAAAGCGCCATAATCCGTTCCACGCATTGGATAAATTCCCTCGCATCTGAAGGTAAAGTATTTAAGGAAACGTCTCTGAATTCTCTCCAAAGCGATTTGTTGGTAGACGTAGTATGGATACCAGCCAACTGCATCATACTCGGGCACACTCCGCACATATGCATAGAAGAGACATTTAAAGTTGACGGATTACTAAAGTCACGACAAGTTCGTATCAGGAAGCCCAAAGACTTTGAAGCCATATTACACACAGATAAGATATGGGCGGTAAAATGAAGCGACGCATCAAACAAAATCCCGTAAAAGTAAGTAACCTCAAATCTACGAAGTATCACCATTTGGTTTACACTGTATGGCATATAATATTGATTCGCAATTCTTGAATATGTCACAATGGCACATTTGTCAATATTTAAAATGATGTTGTTTTCATTACACCAATTGTGCACGAATTTCAATTTGTTATCAAGCTTCGTAACTTTCATATAGAGCTTTAAGTCATCCGCGTAAGCCAAAACTCCACAATTCAGCGAACAAAGTAAATCATTCAGAAATATATTATGAAAAGTATAGGCCCCAAATTAGAGCCTTATGGTACACCGGATGTTGAATGGAAACGTTGAGAGTGGAAACCATTGAAGCGGACAAAACATGAGCGAGAAACTAAGTAAGAAGAAATGAGATTCAACACCAAAGGAGAGAAACCGAAGACATCTAATTTATTGAGTGATCGATGGAATCGAAAGCTTTGGCGAAATCCGTATATAGTACATCACCTGAAGGCGATCATCGATCGCTTTGCTTATAAATTGCGTTACTTCTACCAAATTAGTGGTGGCAGAACGCCCTGCAACAAAACCATGTTGGTAAGGAGACAGCAGATGACGTGCCTCAGACAGCATTTGTTCATATATTAAAGATTCGAAAACCTTGGCAAAATTGCTTAATATGGTAACTGGTCTGTAATTAGAAATATCACTGCGATTGCCACTTTTATGGACTGGCACAATCCTGCCAATCTTCCAAAATTTAGAAAAAGAACCAGTAGAAATAATCAAATTGAAAATTACTGTTAAGGGGGTTTAATGTGCGGTCAACCGTAAAACTGAATTGTTTTTTTTTAATTTCTTATACGAAATTAATAAATTCGTAAAACATACGAAGTGAGCCATCTGGATCCAGTGAATCGGTTGGTAAAAAGACAAGGTTGTACAATGATAGTAATTTAAATTATGGCTTTACCTTATTGGATAGAAAGCCAGAGTTCGTTGTTTGCTTGCAAGTTCTCTCCGATGAAGCATGAAGTCATCTATACTATATAATTAGCTTTGAGGAACTAACAAAAGTCTTTAATTTAAATTCTAATTTGATTAACGACGCGAGCCTACAATGGTTTTCCCGTTTAAGATCTGAGTAACGTTCCCAATAATTTTTAATGCGCTGATTACGAGAAAACTAGTCAAAAAACTCCATCACCTCAGAATATTTTTTATCTAGCATTTTAGATTTTGCTTAAAATCGTCGGGAGGGCTCAACTTCTTGAAACGAGTTCTAACTAATTTTTAACGCATTTTGTGATTCTATTAGAATAATAGATTAAATTTCGATTCATAATTTCTTAAATATTAAATAATTAGTTTAAGTAATACATCTTTATTATGCTAAAAATGAGTGATTCTAGCCTCATTAAGTAATGAGTTTAATAATATATGAGTCGTTAAAGTTTTTCAATGAAATTTGAATATATCAAAAGTTCTCAAGGTAGAAAATAGCTGGACAAGTAATTCTGACAATTTTTTTTCTGAAAGTATTTGGCCCTTGAAAAGAAAAGCTTGGAATGGTGAAACAGTTTGTGAAGGCTTTAAATAAAGAAGGAGAAGATTTCAAGTAACTGTATACAATTTTCCCATCATTGCCAGACGCTAGACTGAAAGAAGGAATTTTTGCTGGCCCTGATTTAAGAAAATTAATGAAGGATGAAAAATTCGATGAAAAACTCAGTCAAACTGAGTTTGAAGCATGGAAATCTTTTAAGGATGTGGTGAAAAATTTCTTAGGGAACAATGAAAACCCTGATAGTGGCGAATATGATTACAAATTTTGGCTTTATGGGCTGTTCTACGAGCATTACACTTAATTTATTGAATTCGTGCATTGACTACGTTCCGGAAAATTTAGAAGCCGCTAGCGAAGAGCAAGGTGAATGATTTCACCAAGATTTGAAAGGTATTGAAATGAGGTATCAGGGAAGGTGGAATACAGAAACATGTTGGAGGACTATCGCTGGCTGCTGAGACGAGATGAGCCAAACTGAAAATTTAAGAGAAAATCTCAAACTAGATGCTTTGGAGAAGAAAGACAAGGTTTCACAAAGACAAGTGACATATTTACGCAATAAACATGTAGTTTTTTTTTCTAGGGTGTCAATTCAATTTCCTTCCTATGCCTATACTGAACAATTTGGATGTGATAGAGAAAAATTGAATACATATTCGTAATCAGTGCATCGATATCGCAAGGAGACATCATGACTTCAAATTTGCAGGCCTGTGCGATTGTTAATGCATATTTAAGCAACATATTTATTGAAGAATATTGGGCAAGTCTTTTTTGTAGTCACAACGAACACTAATTGTCAACGAAGACAGATTACTGCACTATTGGAGTTGAAAAAATAATATTAACAACTAATGGCATAAAATTGTGTTTAACTAATATTTTAGGCGAGAGTTATATTGTTAGCTTTCATTAAAGTAAGATATTATGCCATAGTAATATCTAAAACATATTTCGCTCTGTAAATGAAAAAGCCAAACACCTTTTTGAATTTATTTGCAAAATATATTTTATGAAACCAAATGGTGCTTTACGCAGTTCACACATTGTAAACTGCCTCCTTTATTTATTTAGATTTAAAGTTTCAACCTGCATACCTAATGATGTGTTGTCTTTTACACAAGCACTGTTTACATAATTAAATATATATTTGTGTAAATGATCCGATTCATGTATACATTAATTGAGATCAGCAGCTCATCACATCCGTATTCAATAATTTCCTGTAAATAACCGAGTCAATATCGTCATTAAGGGGTCTTAAGGTTACCAGCGTAAATTGCTCCTTACTTGCCTTCATTAAGTGTCCCTTCCGCTACTAACTCCCAAGAGGGTAAATTAACAAACAAGATCGGAATACGAAACAAAAAGGCTTTCATTAAGCGATGTTTATTGAAGGAACTGTTTCATGAAGATAAATATTCTTTTTGAATTTTGTATGTTCAATGTATTTCCGATTCTTTTAACATCTATTTTCTTGTAAATTATGCAATAAAGTTGAGGCTATGTTTATATTAATTAATGTTTGTCTTGAAAATAACATTTGTAATATTTTCCTTAATAAATATTTACTTGAAATATAATTTAGTCGATGTTATTATTTTTCTTGAGTTTAGTACTGATGTTAACCTTTACCAATGTAAATTTCAAATTTCTCTAGTTAGCTGTTAGTAAGCATGACGCCTACGTTTCGCGCAGACATCGAAGGCTTACTTACTTTATTAAATTCTAATGGTTTTAGGAACTACAGAAGTTTCTTGATAAAAGCTCGCTTGAAACTTTTTCATTAAATGGTTTGAATGATTTGTAATGTTTTCCCGTGGCTTGTAGCGAGTTTTTCAATAGGGACATAACAATTTTTTTATTTAAATAAAACAAATTGAGATATCCAGGTGTATTACACATGTTAAATTTAAGTATTCGATATCGTTCATATGACCACCGTGAGCACGTTAGCAGCGATCGACTCTTTGGAGTAAATTTTCCACCGCTTTTCCAAACATGTCGGTCGGAACGTTGGCAATTTCACGTTCGATATTGTTCTCGAGCTCCTCTAATGTTGTTAGGTAAACCAAAAGATATTGTTGACATAAACCAACGACTTAACAAGAACCCATAAAAGGAAATCCAACGGCGTTAAATCGCATGAGCGAGGTGATTCGACTGGAGATTATTTATCGAGAATACGCGATTATTGAACTTCCCTTTCAACAGATCAATTGTTTGACCAGCTGTGTGGCATTTGGCACCATCTTGTTGGAACCACATATTACCGACGTCAAGTTCATCCAATTCTGGCCAAAAATAGTCTTCCCACATGGTGCGATAGCGAACTCCATTGATCGTAACATCATTTTCATCGACGAAAAAATACGGTTCAAGCTCACATCCGGAATTAAATCCGCACCACACGATCACTTTTTCTGGATAAAATGGAGTCTATTGAAGGACATGTAGGTTTTTGCTGTCCAATAATGCATATTTTACTTATTGAGAAAGTCATTACGCCAAAAATGAGCTTCATCGGTGAAGACGATTTTTCGATGAAATTCAAAATTTTCTTCAAAGTTTTGCAGAGCCCAATCAGAAAAGTTTCGGCAGTTCAAATGATCAAGAGGCTTCACTTCTTGAGTTAATGTGATTTTGTAAGGATGTAAGACAAGATTCTTATGCAAAATTCGCCACAATGTGGACTGAGAGATTCCAAATTCTTGTGAACGGCGTGGAATCGACTGATTTGGCCCACTTTGAACTGAAGCATTTACGGCTGCGATATTTTCGGTACTTCGTCGGGCGCGTTGTCTCACTGGCACAGAAACATTCAATAGTGAATATGTTGACTCGAATTTACCCATTATAGCACGCACAGCCTGTCTGGTAGGACGATTATTACAACCGAAATTTGGAGTAAGCGCTCTTAAAGTTGCGACCACCGACTCAGAATTTCGGTAGTAATTTTTAATAATTTCCAAACGTTGCTCGTTCGTGAACTTCACCATTATAAAAATGTAAACCTTGAGTGACGTTTTAACATTGACAGATCGTAAACAAAATTTAAGGGTGCGTTTGCATTTAAATACAAAATTGTTATGTCCCTATTGAAAATCCCAATAGTTGTTAAATTAATTTTAATTATCAACAGCGCATTTGTTTCCACACATATACACGTGTTTTTTTCTTATTTATTTTGTATTCCTTTTATTTGGTTTCGGTATCTCGGTTCATATTTAATAAGCTGGAATTCGAAAAATATAATTCAAAAACGGTGGAAAACTTATATTCGTATATAACTTAAATTTTGAGGTAAATGAGATAAACGATTCGAACGGGCTGCACCAGATGAACGAGTTGAATGAAATGACTGAGATGAATAAAAAATTAAAATAAATGACGTAGATGAAATAAATGAAATGAATGAAATAAATGAAATAAATGAAATAAGTGAAATAAATGAAATAATGAAATAAACGAAATAAATAAAATAAATAAAATAAATAAAATAAATAAAATAAATAAAATAAATAAAATAAATGAAATAAATGAAATAAATGAAATAAATGAAATAAATGAAATAAATGAAATAAATGAAATAAATGAAATAAATGAAATAAATGAAATAAATGAAATAAATGAAATAAGTGAAATAAGTGAAATAAGTGAAATAAGTGAAATAAGTGAAATAAGTGAAATAAGTGAAATAAGTGAAATAAGTGAGATAAGTGAGATAAGTGAAATAAGTGAAATAAGTGAAATAAGTGAAATAAGTGAAATAAATGAAATAAATGAAATAAATGAAATAAATGAAATAAATGAAATAAATGAAATAAATGAAATAAATGAAATAAATGAAATAAATGAAATAAATGAAATAAATGAAATAAATGAAATAAATGAAATAAATGAAATAAATGAAATAAATGAAATAAATGAAATAAATGAAATAAATGAAATAAATGAAATAAATGAAATAAATGAAATAAATGAAATAAATGAAATAAATGAAATAAATGAAATAAATGAAATAAATGAAATAAATGAAATAAATGAAATAAATGAAATAAATGAAATAAATGAAATAAATGAAATAAATGAAATAAATGAAATAAATGAAATAAATGAAATAAATGAAATAAATGAAATAAATGAAATAAATGAAATAAATGAAATAAATGAACTAAATGAAATAAATGAAATAAATTACTGTCGCAGGAATTATAAAACTTATGCGATAAAAGGTTTTATTAAACATTTTCAATAATGATTTATAATATTTTGTCGTGGTTTGTAGTTCTTAAATTATCTTTAATTATTATCACTGCATTTATATAATTTCTTTTTAATTATCCTATCCACACTGACTTGTTTAGTTCATGGTTTAAATAGAGTTGCGGAGACTATTAGATTAGAGTTTTCCCTCGTAAATAGTTTAGTAAGAAACATTAAAAAAGGCATTAAAGTTCCCTTGCGTGTTTAGGTATATATAGAAAAATTTTCAGGAACTCCACTACCCTCAGAGGCTGTGCTAACAACGTGGTGTACTTGGCTAAAATATAATAAAAAAGGTAATTTCAGATTTTTGGATAGTTCAGTAGCTATTGAACAATGTATATACGGTTTTACTAACGGTTTTACTACGGTTCTTTAACTTATGATAGACAGGGCACTATTTATACAAATTGGTACAACAAACCCACAGCGTCTTTTCGATATATGAATTACCACTCAAATGCACCTACAGTATTAAAAAAAAATATTATAAATAATCTGACTGATTTTTTATTATGTTCTACCAAAAGACCAATTAACTACATATTTAAATGCATTATTTGATTATTTTTTTAGTTAATTCTTTCCGACTCTTATTCATTAATAAACATCCTATCAAAAGAGTTCAAAAATTAGGTGATATACGATATGTATAAGGATTTTGATGGTAAATTTTCAATTATCTAATCTATAAACCTAACCTAGCACTCAGTATCTATTTTTTGTTTCTTCATCTTAAACGACTTGAATAGCAGACGAATATGTTAAAGTGTTGGAAAGAAATTAATATAATGGGCGGAAAAATGTGTGGAGGTTAGTGGCGACTATGTCGATAAATAATAAATAAACGTGCCTTTTCTGTGTTCATTATAATTTACTTTTGTCTTCCTTAGTTTTGTTCTTATCTTAAAACATGTTCCGTGTGTTACACCATTTGTTTTTTTAAGATGTATAATGTGGTTAAGTTTTTCCTTAAACATATATTAGCAAGAAACAGGTAACCAAGATTGGAATATAATTAGTGTGTTCCTCCTTTAATTTAATTTATGCAACCACTTTTACTACAGTAAACCACATTCACGTAACGAGATTAGGGAGCCTTTATTTTCAAGAACGGTCTATTGTATTTTCCCGTTCAATATTAATAATTTTAGTTGCTCAGGAGAAGCGAAATACTTAGATGTTCGGAAAATCTTGTTATATAGCATGCCTAAATCAACCCTCCCATCATTCATTGTATCTTCAGTGTGTTCACATCGCCGCAATAGTTATTCGAAATTTCATCATGGGATATCCCGTATAACACAAAGACTAACTGGGGCTGTATGCAGTATAACCGACGTTTATTGTTTAATCAGTGATATTTGGAATTAGGAGTTTTGTCCTATTTTATGTAATAAATTGGAAGTTGCTGTCCCCACGATGTTAATTTTAATGAGACAAGATGTGTTATTATAACATTAAGTGCCATCACAGTATTAAATTTAATTGGTAGTGATAAGATAATGGGGTATTGTCACTAAATAATACGCATAGTAAGTTAATACAGTATCTAGGAGTTTTGGGATTAGTATACTTAGATAATATACAGGGTGTCCTTGAAAGAAAGAGACAACGTATGGAAAATGAAAAGATGTAATTATATACAATATGAATCCAAAATATTTTTCGAAAATTCGTTCAAATATGCGAGAAAAATGATGACAAAGAAATTAAAAAAAATATTTATTCCGCCACTGCTTTAAAGAAGCGCAGTGTCTTTAAACAAGTACATAAAGACTGGGTACATGTTACAGTAGGTCCGTTTTTAAGTATCGAAACAATTTCGGTCCCAATTCAGTCAGCCGTCGATCGTTACATGTACGTTCCATACGATTTACATTCGTATTCGATTAAAGATAGATTGTTACCAAATTGGACGTGAAATGTCCCGTAGAGCACATATCTTACATTTTCTTTTGAAACATATTTTTTTAAATAATTTGCATACAAACAAACTAAACGAATAAATTTTTAACTGCTCTCTTTTCATACGAGGTTATCGAACCCTAAGCGTACAAAGCTATTGTTATGAAAACATTGTTTACAATGTTATCATAACATCGACAGATGTTACGTATGTAATATACACACACATGCAGAGTGTGGGCCTTTTCTTCGGGCAGATTGAAAAAAAAACAGTTTTGGAAAAGAAATATTGAAAATGAACTAAAATAATATTAATTAGGTATGTACATTATGTGGAGGTGTATGGTATCGTCCTGTTTAAAATGTTTTCCTTTTTACTTTTCTTTTGTACTCTTCTTCGATACTTTCTGATATCAATCTTCAATAATAATCAGCAAGCATTTCACTATTCCACTGTAGTATCATATTCTTCACTCGAAACAATTATGAATCTTGGTATTGGCAAGGCTTCCGAAGGAGGTACTGGACGAGTAGCAGATGTGCAACTAATATAACTAATATTTTTCTTATTTTTGTTGTAAAACTCGAAAGCTTTCGTATAGCAAAAGTAGTAATCAGTTGAATGGTCCGTTTGTTCACGCCAAATAATAGGTCTTGCAAATGGCATAGTGCTTTTCTTACCGTTTGCTTAACCCCTCAGAGTAACAGCACAGCGTGCGCAGCAAATGCTGGTAGTCCAGGGCTTGTCTTGATGTTAAATGGTTAGCCTAAATAGTGAAAATATAACTTTTTTATTAAATATGTAATAATCCGCTTATGCTGGTGGGTAGTCAATTCTTTACGTACATAACGGAAATAGTTTGGATTATTTATACATATACGCGACATTATGAATTAAGAAAACGCTCAGCTATCACGAACCGATTTACATTGAATCGAAAGCGCAGTGTGTAGCTCTTTATATACCTACATCGCCAGATATCTACCAATGCTTAATTTCATTTGTTCCAGAGCAAAAATGGGCGTGGTTTAAGTGCTCTTACGTAGGAAATATGCAAGGATATCTTCAGATGTGTACACAAAATGTTTGACAGAATAGTATTTTTATTAGCAAATTCTTTATGTACAAGTAACTTTGAAATTTTGTAAAATTTAATGCGTTTTTTTGAAAAAACTATTTAAGAAAATATCTCAAAATCCTGACGTGATGTAGCAAATTTTAAATCAGATTCAGAATAAGCACGACTAAAGACATAAACTACCCATATTGATACATAAGGAAACCAAACTGTGTTGACCAGCGTTATTAAAGTGAAAGTACGTTGTTAATACAGTTTCCGCAGGTTGCGCCTGTGTCCGTCAGATGGAACACCTGGCTTAGTTTTACACTTGTCATGAAGACAGTGATGGTTGTGTTGGCGATCGTGATGTTGACACCCCAGAATGAGCGGTTTTGAATGTTTTTTTCTACTCTTTGTCTGGTTTGACTTTTGTAATGTAATAATAATGTTATTTATGATGAAAGTCTTTCCAGCAGCAAGTACTGATGATAGTAAGACAAAACACGTGTCTGAATGTCTGGAATGATATTTTCACACAAATATGAACATGCATTATGTTCACCCCACCCGATTTTTAATAATATTAAAAATATTTTTATATTGAAATTATTGGTGTCCCTGAGAAAGACTAGGACGCGCAGAGATATACGTGCTCACATGCCCATAACTAAATGAAACGAACCATTTGAACCATTTCATGCATTTTATGACTTTCCTATGCAAGAAGTAAAGTCGAAATAAAAAAAGTAGACAATTTACTTATCATTATCGTCAAGTCATTATTTATATGGAATATCAAATAATTATCAAAACATCTTCTATCTGATTAATACGAATAAAAATATAATTAAAATATATCATGAAGATATATATACCGTATACCGTATGTGTTAAATGTCATTAGGCATAGAGAATCAACGTATGAGTACATACAATGTATACTTACATGAGAAAGCCAGTCCAATGCCAGCGAAGACCGCGACGACTGACGATTGTCTCCGATACCGATTGAAGCGTACAATAAAATTAATGTATAATGGCTCTTTATACACCCACTGAAAAGCTTCAGTTAGTAAAATGGTTTTATGCTGGCAAGTCTGCAATGGAGTGCATGAACTTGTTTGCGCCGATTTTTGCAAACCGTTCTGTACCTTGCAGACAAACAATTTATAATATTATCAATAAATTTGAAACTTGTTTCTGTCTCAATAACTGTACGAAATGCAAACCAAGAGAGGTATCACCACAAAAAATTGAGGAAAGAGAACGGCGGGATATATTAATTTGTAGTATTGTGGAAATTGATAACACGAGATCTACTAGAAGTGCTGCCGAGGAATTGGGTACAAGTAACACAACTATTTCACGTATTTGGAAACGCAATGGTTTAAAATGTTTCAAATATTCGAAAACTCAAGAAATATTTCCCGAGGACAATTTCCGGAGAATGGAGTTTTGTCAAGACGTTATGGAAAAGATACATCGAGATGAAAATTTCGTTAAAAATATTCTCTTCACCGATGAATCAACTTTTCCATTACACGGAAAGCACAATCCCTCTGTTCTTCGATATTGGGCTTCAGAAAATCAACACCGGCATTTTGCAAATCGCACTCAGTATCCTCAAAAACTAAACGTTTGGGCAGGTATTTTAGGTGACCATTCTATAGGCCCCTATTTTATTGATGGTATATTAAATTCAAAACATTAGAATAAATGAGGAAATCATTTGGTTTCAACATGATGGCTGTCCAGCACTCAATGCAGTGAGGGTAAAGGAATTTCTAGGAAATACTTTTCCTGACCGTCATATTACTGGAACAGGAAACATTAAATGACCCCCGCGATCTCATGATCTATCTCCAAATGATTTATTTTTGTGGAGATTTCTAAAAAATATTGTTTATACTCATGAAGCTGGTAGAGCAGAAAATCTAGTTGCCTTGAGAGAAAAAATAACTAAGGCTGCGAATTCATTAACTGCCGACATGTTAGCAAATATAAGAGCTAATTTCTACGACCGCCTAGGACAATATCTTGCTGTGCAAAGAGGAATTTTTGAACCTCTTGTATAATTTATTATTATTTTTGGAATCCTTTTTTATTTATTTTATTAGGATAATTCTTTAATTTTATTAGAATTACGCTTTCGTTTATGCGACGCACTGCAGCTTAAAAATTTCCTGCATCTACTGAAAGAAATAAGAAATGCAAATCCCTTGAAATTCGTGAATGTTATTTTAGAACGCATTACAAGTACCTATGTCGATGGTCAAATGATTACTGCTAACTTGTATTTGCGAAACAATCGGAGACAATCGTTGTCGGCCGTCGCGGTCTTCGCCGGCATTGAATCGGCTTTTACGATATACATATACACATCGTATATACTCATACAATGTATACGTACATGAGAAAGCCAGTCCAATGCCAGCGGAGACCACGACGACCGACAACGATTGTTTCCGATACAGATTGACTGGAAATTTTGCAGTCACTCTAGCTGCGGCCGTTACAGTGTGAAAGCGTACAATAAAATTAATGTATAATGTTTCTTTATACCCCGCTGAAAAGCTTCAGTTAGTAAAATGGTTTTATGCTGGCAAGTCTGCAATGAAGTGTATTAATTTGTTTGCGCTGACTTTTGCAGACTGTTCTGTACCTTGCAGACAAACAATTTGTAAAATTATAAATAACTTTGAAACTTGTTTCTGTCTCAATAACTGTACGAAATGCAAACCAAGAGAGGTATCACCACAAAAAGTTGAGGAAAGTGAACGGCGGGATGTATTAATTTGTAGTATTATGGAAATTGATAACACGAGATCTACTAGAAGTGCTGCCGATGAATTATGTACAAGTAACACAACTATTTCACATATTTGGAAACGTAATGGTTTAAAATGTTTCAAATATTCGAAAACTCAAGAAATATTTCCCGAGGACAATTTTCGGAGAATGGAGTTTTGTCAAGACGTTATGGAAAAGATACATCGGGATGAAAATTTCGTTAAAAATATTCTCTTTACCGATGAATCAACTTTTCCCCTACACGGAAAGCACAATCCCTCTGTTCTTCGATATTGGGCTTGGAAAAATCAACACCGGCATTTTGCAAATCGCACTCAGTATCCTCAAAAACTAAACGATTGGGCAGGTATTTTAGGTGACCATTCTAAACGCCCCTATTTTATTGATGGTATATTAAATGCCGACAAGTATCTCGAATTACTGAAAAATCAAATGCTTCCCGCCATTCAAAACATTGGAATAAATCTGGAAATCGTTTGGTTTCGACATGATGGCTGTCGCGCGGAGGCCATCGCGATCTCCTGATCTGTTTCCAAATGATTTCTTTTTGTGGGGACATCTAAAAAATATTGTTTATACTCATGAAGCTGGTAGAGCGGAAAATCTAGTTGCCTTGAGAGAAAAAATAATTGAGACTACTAATTCATTAACTGCCGACATGTTAGCAAATGTAAGAGCTAATTTCTACGACCGCCTAGGACAATGTCTTGCTGTGCAAGGAGGAATTTTTGAGCCTCTTGTATAATCTATTATAACTTTTAGAATCCTTTTTTATTTATTTTATTAGGATAATTCTTTAATTTTATTAGAATTACGCTTTTGTTTGTGCGACACACCGCGGGTTAAAAATTTAGTGCATCTACTGAAAGAAAAAAGAAAAGCAAATCCCTTGTAATTCGTAAATGTTATTTTAGAATGCATTACAAGTACCTATGTCGATGGTCAAATGATTACTGCTAACTTGTATTTGCGAAACAATCGGAGACAATCGTTGTAGGTCGTCGCGGTCTTCGCCGGCATTGGATCGGCTTTCCCATATACTTATACATCGTATGTCCTCATACATATTCCCTATGCCTAATGATATTTGACACATGCGGTATACGCGTTTATATTATTTCTCTCCGCAATTTCACTTATTTTGAAACACTTACTCAAATCTGAAATAATATTGACTTTAATATATTCATTTATAATAGTTTAATATCAATTGTAAAGTTGTCAATTTGAAGCCGCTCTGACACTAATCACTTTGAGAAAATCTATGACAGAAACCTGTATTTTTGTACATATACTTTTTTTTGCTTTCGACTGTCGTTTTATCATCACACGAAGTTCTTATTCTCCACATTCACAATGAACTGTTAATTTATTCCTTATTGAAGCAATAAATATTTGATATGTCTGGTTAAAATATTATATGTAACTCACATACAAATAATGAATGTCAAATGTCAAAACTTAATAATCTTGACGATCCAAGCGCCCTCTATCGAAGAGTCACGGTACCGTCAAAAGGAACTGGTACATATTCATAAAATTTATTATTATTATGGATGCTGAAGTTGTCAAACATAGCTTCCTATAATTATATACGATAGATTCAAACTTATTCAGCAAGTAATGGAGTAAACTTCCTGCTTTATTAATGTTGTGGTATTTACATTGCGCCTACTCTTGAAATATCTGCGGAAATTATTTCCTGTAACATGTATACTATACGTGTGTACATGTATCTATTAAGACATCTCACACTCTAAACTCGTACGTTATAAATTTATAAAATGTGAAATCAGAATTATGCTTCAAAAGGAATCGTATTATTTGAAGTCATTAAGTTTCAATTAACGCGGGCCACATAGACAATTTCCCGCCGCTCCATTGTCAGAGTACTAAATAATATTTTGCGCTTTTGGTACGCAACAACGGTAACAAATTATGTGTACCGCTCTTTATAATTATTTGTTTCTGACTTCGGAGGAGTTTTATTGGTATTTTAATATTTTGTAATACAAAAGGACGGGACAATTATCTTTGAATGAGATTGTTTTGAATGAAGGAAATTGGGTATTAAAAGTTCCAAGTTTTTTATTGATAATTTAGATATCGTTCTTAACGAAGATTTTCATTTACTTACTGTGGCTGCGAATATTTTATGAACACGCAGAATGAATACGTATATCGAACGGTTGCGAAATTGGGATTTTTAGCATTTAATTTATTTGTTTTTTAAGAGGTTATTACTTCGTTTTGTATACTAAAGAAGAAATGAATAAAATTTCAATTAATTGCGGCTTTTCACTTCATAAGTATTTATTTTATCAATGAAAATGAGGCGCAGACCTGTTACTTTTTACTTCGATAAATTACGTGGATATCTAAGAATTAATAAACGTGTTTAAATCAATATGGCATACACGTCGATTTTCAAAATTATCTTAAATTCTTGACTTTGTTTTACTTCACATATATCAAGCATATTTTTATTTCCGTTCGAAATAGTATTATTCACAAATAAACTAAATTTAACCCTAGATTACTAAGGTGATTTTAATTCAAACAAGTTTTATGAAAATAATAGCTAAAAAATTAAATTTTATTAGGAAAAAATTACAAATAATTGAAACATACATGAGTGGGTACAACCCCACCAGTTTTGTATAATACAAAGGTAATACAAAGGGTCTGGTGTGAAGAACATAAATACAGGTTCAATATTAATATTTTTTGTGAACGTGTCCGAACATATCCCTCTCCAGAGACACAGATACGTATTTCACCTTTCTACAGGGTCATCGGTACGCCCCTGCTGGAGAAAGGATATCTTCAGACACATTCACAAAAAAGGAACGACATCGTTATATCACAGAAATTATCCAGACCAGAGCGTAGAAGTAAATTCAGCGCTGCCTGTTGTCAGACGGCCGAAGTACCTCGCTCTGTCCAAATAACCAATGCGAAGCAACGACGTTTTCTAGAGATGCAGTGCTTTCTCTCTAGAAACTGTATTTTGTTAGTGTCTTCACTCATACTCACAGACTAACCGCATGTGTAATGTAACAGAATAATTGAAATATACATGAGTGGTTAAAACCCTACCAGTTTTGTATAATACAAAGGTATTTTTAATAATATGAAATGTTATTAAACATCTGGTGTGAGGAACACAAATACAGGTTCAATATTAATATTTTTTGTGAACGTGTCCGAACATATCCCTCCCCAGAGACGCAGATACGTATTTCACGGACACGTTCACAAAAAATATTAATATTGAACCTGTATTTGTGTTCTTCACACCAGATTTTTAATAATATTTTATATTATTAAAAATACCTTCGTATTATACTAAAATTAATTCAATATTTTGTAACATAGTAACATTAACCCTTTAATGTGAAGTTGTTACTTATTTGACCACATCCATAAAGTCGAGTTACTAAATATATGTAAATATATTTAGTAACTCGACTTTATGTCAAATAAGTAACAACTACACGTTAAGGGTTAATGTTATGTTACAAAATATTGAATTAATTTTTGTATAATACAAAGGTATCAAGAATTATAAGATACTGAACTTAATGACTTTACAAGTAGATAGGAAGGTGTTGTGGTTCTATAAACGACCACATTCAAGTGCTATATGATAATAAACGCAAAGTAGTTACTTAGACAGCCACAATCTATTCACGCGCGAAATTTTAACATGATAGACTTTCCAATTAAAGCAAGGTAAATAAATTCTTAAAAAAGGTATATAACCCCTTACCACAATTATTAATCGTATCCTAAATACGTATTTCGACAACTAAGTTGTCATCATCAGTAGAGAAAACCACTAATCAAGGTGTCGCACATGGGGCACAGTAAAGCTAGAACACCGCTTACGCAACAACTACTTTACACGGCGTCCACGTATAGACTAATTTAAACATGCAAATATATCTAACGAAAAAGATCGACAAACTTACCTCTCTTAGGGAAACAGCAATTCACATATGTTTAAACTCCAATTTGAAATATATCGAACGAAAGATCGACAAAAAATTACCTCTCTTATGGAAACTGCACTCAACATGTGTTAATACTTCAATATAAAACGTCGACGACCCCTTTATGGTTCTAAGAATGAAAAGAGACAAGTGAAGGGAATCGGTGCTATATTACCGTTCATGGAATGTTGTTTGTTTTTACCGATATGAATGCTTTCATAGGCGTCAAGATCGCGGGGGGTTATTTATGCCCTTTAAAAGCCTTAACCCTTTAATCGACACATTGTGTAGTGTACTTAAAGCATGGTTGGCAACGTTAGATTTATCCGGTCTATTGTATTTAATATGTGATATGTGTTCTTTAAACAGGGTTTATTATTGGTCGTTTTGTTTGGCCTATATATTTCAAATTACAATCATCGCAACTAATTTCGTATATAACTGATTTCGAATTAAAATTAACTCTATCTTTAGTATTCCCTAGGAGACTTTTGATAGTATTTTCGGACCGAAAGGCAACTTGGAGACCTCTTTCTTTCACAACTTTATTAATGTTTTTCGTGATGGGGTGGTATGGTAAACACATGTACTTTTTCTCCTGGTTACTTTGAGATATCAAACTTGTGGATTCGCGGATTGTATTTTTTATTTTTGTTATTCTAATTAATTTATTGATTATTTTTATGTCAAAGCCATTATGTGTCGCGATATTTTTAATGAAATCCAGTTCTATTTCATATCTCTTTTTTGTTAACGGAAAATTTAGTAACCGATTGACTAAGAAATTAAAGGAAGCTGTCTTATGTTGATAACTATAATTTGAATCCGCGATGATGAATCTATTAACATTGGTTTCTTTCCGGAAAATGTCGATTTCTATTTTATGTTTATTCCTAATCAGTAAAGTATCTAAAAAAGATATCCTGCCATTGTGTTCCTTTTCCACCGTAAATTTAATCGTCGGAAATTTCAAATTTAATTGATTAACGAACATGTCTAATTCGCATTTCCGTGTATCAAAAATCGTGAGAATGTCATCTACGTACCTAATCCAGACTCTCGGGAAATATTTAGCATTATTTTTAAATTCTACTTCAAATTGACTCATGAATAAATTGGCTATGAAAGGAGATAGGGAGTTACCCATTGTTGTGCCTTGTTTCTGTTCATAAAATTTTTCTCCTACTTGGAAACAATTTTGCGTCATGCACAGAGTTTTTACTGTGCCCCATGTGCGACACCTTGATTAGTGGTTTTACCTACTGATGATGACAACTTAGTTGTCGAAATACGTATTTAGGATACAATTAATAATTGTGGTAAGGGGTTATATACCTTTTTTAAGTTTTTACTTAACCACAGTCTCCAAAGAAAGACCTTTCCTTTTTGTAAATAAATTCGTTGATTGTAAAGACAACATCTTTATGTATCTCTGTGAATAGTCTTAGTTTGAAAAATTTTTGTATTTGAAAGAAAATATATTATTTAGTGTTAGCAGGCGTACAAATTTCAAAAAGGTAAGTACATTATTATATTTTTTGTATCACAAAAATATTTTTTTTTTTCTGTTGTATAATACATCATTATATTAGTATTTATGTATAAAACAACGCACTATTTTAAAAATTCACCGTATCATTTCGGCATAGAAAATGTGTCACCATACATACAAAACAAACCTCAAACCTGTATATGTAAATTTTATATATAAATTTGCCGGATATTGAAAAGTATAAAACATTAATTACTGATCTAATATAATTATGTATGAGAAATATCTTATATATATATATATATATATATATATATATATATATATATATATATATATATATACCTATTTTGAATTCTAAAACAGAAATATGTTTACAGATGTTTCGTAAATTGCGATCATATGTCAATTTAGAAAAGATAACATTAAACGAAGCTTTCGAATTGGTGGATGCTCTTACTAATGAACATGCGGAAGATTCCGAATATGGAGGAGACAGTGATGCAGAGGATATTTCGAAATAAGAAACGAGTCGGTAGATCTTTAACGTGTACTACAGTAACAACCTCACCAAATGAAGAAACTTGCCTCGAAATTTGTACATCCATCAACTTCCACAGCGACACCATCAACTTCTACAGCAACACCATCAGTAGCTCGCAAGGCAAGGAATATGAAACCAATTTATATGCAGAAGATAGTGACAAAGATTTTGATAGTGACGATTCCATACGTGATCTCGATTATCGCGAAATTGAAGAACCAAGCAATATATATAACACATTTTCTAATAATTCTCATATGGAGGATGTCATCGATAACGTACAACAACAAAATATCCAATATATAATTTTAAAAAAAATCCATATGCTACTAAATTTACAATGAATTTGAATATATTGATAATTATGGACCAACATTTACTGCCAATTGGAACATTATCAATTTTTGAACATTTTTTTACAACAGTATAATGCAACACATTGTTATAGAATCTAATAAATATGCTCAATACGGATATGATCTAAATTTGAATATATTAGAACTCAAAGTATTTCTAGGTATTCTTCACATTATGGGCTTTCATCAATTACCAGCACTAATATTGTATTGGTCAGCTAATGAAAATTTTCGTATGCACAAGATTGCTAGGATAATTCTAAAATGCCGGACAGAAATTCTAATACGTTTGACGGACGTTATAAAGTGGGACCATTGGTTTCTCATTTGCAGGAAAAATTTAATGTTTCCTCTGTGCCATCTAGAAATGTAGCAGTGGATGAGAGCATGGTCGTTTTTAAAGAGCGGTCTTTACTCAAACAGTATATGCCGATGAAGCCCATAAAAGTCCATAATATTGTTAACACTATATAAATAAATCGCTTTTTGTTTTGGGTTTTGAGAATAAACTTGTTTGCTAGTGTTGTCAATATATTAACCACAACCCTCACACCCTTTGTCACAATCATAAACGTTCTATGGTTAGTAAACTAACCACACCCTCAAGCCCTTATAAAATATATTTTGTTTCTAAATTACCATTTACTTACATAACTAGGATTAACACCATTTACCATAAAAAAATCCAAAAAAGTTACTTAAATAATTCTGCGCGTTGAAGGGTTAAATAACATAAGAAAAAAGCACATACAGTGCAATAATTCCAACGGTGTTCATCCCATATGGCATATTTGCACTGTACACAGTAGATAGTCGTCATGCGCCTTAAGCGACTTAGTAAAAAAAAAGATTTTTCTTTTCTAATCTTGAGGGACAGGTATTTCAGTTTCTTTATTCATTTTGAGTAGGTATATTGTAATATTGCGAAGATGCCGACGTACATTTTAGATAGTTAATTTATGTTTCATCTATGACTTAGCAAGTAGATGATACAACTTGATCATAAAATTGTAAAGAGAAAGCGGTTTCTGGCCCAATTTAATATTATTGTCACAATATAGCACAAACGAATTAATACTAGCGGTATTCACCATACCATGTAAAATACATGGCGGCCATTTGCGAGTTTTTCTGTTGCAAGTCATGTTAGAAGGCATCTGATCAAACGTATCGACCCAGGATTTTATTTCATTATAATTTAATTTAATTTCTGGTTTACCTTCATGGTTTTTTGAAATTTCTATCTGGTCGTGAAGTGTTGAAAGCAACAGCACTAGCTTACCTTTCTTTGGCATGTACGACAGTAAAGTTTTCTCGTTGTCAAAACAAAACACAGTTGTATTTCGCGAAGTAATGTGAATATTAAATATTGCTTTCTACATTTTACGACACTAATTATTCGAATTTTTCTATTGAAAAAATTCTCCCTTAAGCAGGATTCGAACCCACGTTAATGGTTTGCCGAACCATTGCTCTGCCACTAAGCTATTAAGGACCGTGGTTTCAAATACATCGGTAAGCCTTAAGTTACATTAAGGAAACTTAAGGCTTACCGATGTATTATCGACGGTCCTTCTGAGAATTTGATTAGCGATGGCCTTTAGTAATTCTGGAACACTCGTTTCATATCTTATGGTATATTTTAATTTAGTTTTCGATTACGTTAATTTACATCAGGGCGAACGGGTAAGTTAGTATGTACCGTAATATCTTGGCATAACGAAAAGTTTGTACCATCCTGGACCTCAGCAACTAATAAAGCTTCTTCAATGTGGTCATAATCGTCATATACATTATAATTGACGTCTGTTATCGTCACGAAAATGTACTGGAGCTTAGCTGGGGTAGCTCCCATGGTACAAGTCGTGTAAGGCCACAAGCCTTGGAGTCACCTAAATCAGTAAATTTTGAAGCTAGAGCGTCGCGGTTGGTACCAATCGATTCCTATCGCCGAGATATACTTAGATATGTTTTTGTTAGATATTATTCGTTCAATAATTTCGATTGGTGATCTATGTCCAGATTGGTTTCAAAGTACAATTCTAAAGCAGCACATTATTTACCACTGTAAGGTCATCAGATTGTTTCCTCGTTCCAAAAATCAAAATAAATTGAAAGAGGTAAAGATTTGATACGAGAGAGGAGGTTGAAGCTGAATCGCAGACGGTACTGTAGACATTAACAAAACAAGACTTACAGAATGCAGCACTGGGATCGGTGTGTACACTCCCAAGGGTCACTTTGATAGTAATTTAGGTGAATGAATTTAGGTAATCTGCAATTTTATTTATCGCTCTTTTGGATACCACCTCATAGTTTAAGAGTTTAAAGTATTTTATTCTGTTGGCTCTTCCTCCTGTATTTGACTATAATTAAATAAAAACAAAAATTCCTGCGAATTACTGCAAAAACTTTTTTGCAAGCTGACATAAATAAGCATTTTAATATCATCCGACGTCAGGAAACAATAATGTAATATTTGTTTTATTTTTGTGCATCTAATCCCTTTAGAATTGAAGAAATACTTTTCTCCTAGCGATACGCTATTGAAATGTTTTGAGCAAGCATATATTTTGATCACATTTCTCTTTTGCCGCTTCGACGGCATTCTCACTTACAAATTCCGTTCCCTCGGGATATTTTTGAACTTCGAGAACAAATAGAAACCGCTTGGGGCAAAGTCGAGCGCTAAGATACGGATATTAAGTGTAGTATTGTGCATTAGGAAAAGCGAGTCTCCACAAAAAACGACGCACATGCACTGTTTCCTTTTTCAGTTTTACTATAAATCTAATCCACAGATGCTTTAAAAAGTTTAGTTTGTAATTGTATGAAATATATTAATAAGTTGAGACGCATCCAATTTAGAAATTGATGAGTAAAATTTTAAATTATTTAGCTTGAAAAGACTTCTGTCAATGACTGACAAGGGCATAATATCATTAAAAGCGCTTCGTGGATTTCTTTAATCTCTTCCTTATTTAATAACTCTTTGAAAAAAAAGTAATTCTTTCTAGACTACAGTTAAGTAAAAACTTGAAACAGTTTGGTTGATAAACGTAAGACCAAATTGATCATGTTCGTAAAACAGCTAAATTTCAAATCTTCGACTATTAGATTGACGGTGAAATAGGAAACTAATGCTACAACATCATCCTTAGATGCAGTAGTAATCTATATATAAAAAGCGTTCAAATAAGCTTTGCCTCTAGTAGGCCATTCCTTTAAAAACGTATGATTATTAATAATTTAAATTTGCGTTAGTTGTCAATTAGACAGATGCATAGTTGACAAAAATTGCTTTGTAATTTAAAATTGATTTAACATGGTTTTTACTATACAACACAAATCATTCATGCTAGAATCTTATTTTCGAAACGGACGTAAGATTGACGGACAATGGCAGTATTCTCTTCAAGATTGTTTAGAAGAATTTAGAAATGAGAAATTTTGATAATGACCTTCTTGACAAAACCTTTTTTTCTGATGAGTCATGGTTTTATCTGAATGGATATGTGAACTCACAAAATATGAGGATGTGGACTAATGAGAAACCACATAATTTTTTTGTTGAAACCGCACTTCATCCACTGAAAATTGGTCTATGGTGTGCGATTAGTCGAAGGAGAATTATTGGCCCTATTTTTTTTAACGGAACCTTAACAGGAGAAAGGTATCGACAAGAAATTATTATGCCATTTATCGAACGACGAAGAAATAACACAGGGCTACTTTCAACAAGACGGAGCTATAGCACACACAGCAGGTGAAACAATTAATATTCTGCAGCAATTTTTTCAAAATCGGTTGATAAGTTTAAACACTGAACATGAATTTCCACCAAGATCTTGTGACATTACCCCATGTGATTTCTTTTTATGGCCATTCTTAAAGAACTCAATTTATCAAGTACAGATACCTGATCTTGCAGGCCTTCAAATCAGAATTGCTGAAAGAATTAATGGAATTGACAATGCGATACTACAAAACACTTTTTCCTCCATTAGAAGAAGATGTGAGAAATGTTTCGAACAAGGTGGTGGACACTTTGAACAATTTTTATAAAATTTTGCTTGTTTGTTGGAAATAAACATATTTCATTCACTTAAAAATGTTCGTTTTATTATTTTGACATTTGTCATTTCAATCAAATATCTCATCTCATAAGTTCTCATAACCAACAAAATTCCTATTAAAATTAGTAACAAGCTAAGACATAATCATAATTTCCAAGGGCTACTTTGAGGTAAAATTTATTTGAATTCTTTGTAAAGTGTCTTCCAACAGGGACTTCCGAACTTTGACAGTTGATAACGCTCATCCTGTTGAAGCTACATCTGTCAAATTAGTTGTCATTTATTCAGTCTGTTTTGCCAAATCACCATGGACGGATATAGCATTCAACAACACGTGAAAATAATAAAATTGTTTTATCAAAATGGGTGTTCTGTTCGGGCAACGTACCGCGCGCTTCGCCCATTTTACGGTCACCATAATCGTCTTACCGAGAGGACTATTCACAATGTGGTGGATAAATTTGAGTCTACTGGTTCAGTAAACGATCAACCAACACCAGTACGTCGACGAAACGCAAGATCTGCCAAAAACATCGCCGCTGTCCGTGAGAGTGCGCAGGAGAATCCGAGGCAGTCGATTTCACGTCGCTCACAAGAAGTCGGCCTTTCGCAGACCACAACTTCGCGAATTTTGCGTCGCGACTTGGGCCTGCACCGGTACAAAATTCAACTGACCCAGGAACTGAAGTTAAACGACCATAGACAACGACGTGTGTTCGCTGAATGGGCTCTGGAGCAGTTGGCAACTGGCCCTAATTTTCATCGAAAAATAATCTTCAGCGATGAGGCCCATTTCTGGATGAATGGGTACGTGAACAAACAAAATTGTCGAATTTGGGAAGATACCAATCCACATGAGATCCAAGAGCGTCCAATGCATCCCGAAAAAGTAACTGTTTGGTGTGGATTTTGGGCTGACGGCGTCATCGGTCCATATTTCTTTGAGAACGACGTTGGCCAGGCCATCACTGTCAACGGCGAGCGTTATAGGTCGATGATTACCAACTTCTTTTGGCCTGAATTGGATGATCTGGACACCAACGGCATGTGGTTTCAACGGGACGGCGCTACGTGCCACACAGCTCATGCCACATTGGATATTCTGCACGAGCGATTTGAGGGCATGGTCATCTCACGTGGAGGTGATGTGAACTGGCCACCGAGATCGTGCGATTTGACCCCGTTAGACTTTTTCTTGTGGGGTTTTCTTAAGTAGCAGGTGTATGCGAATAATCCACAAACTACAGCGGTCCTTAGAGCCAACATAACCCATGCCATCGGTCAAATTCAGCCTTATTTATGCGCCAGAGTCATGGAAAATTGGACATTTCGAATGCGCTCCACCCAGATAAGCCTTGGCTGACATTTGAACGATGTTATATTCCACACATAATGGCATCAATAGGTCTTTCAAACGAATAAAAAATTTCGATGATATCTCACACACACTTTGTTTTATTTAAATTTAAAGATAGGAAGCGCTTAATGAAAGACCCGTTATATATGTATTTATAAATCGAAAACATTTAATTTGTTCTGTGTATGTTTCTTATGTTGTGTGGAAGGTTGTTCTCATATTTTTTTTCCAAATTTTATGGGCAAATATTAAAGAATTAGCAATATGTGAAACATGAATTTCTATAGGAGAAAATAGTAATGTCATTTTAAATCATTATATAAAATCATGAGAGTGTGACATAAAATATGACAGTACAAAATATAATACGAGTATACTGTTACTTTTTTATAATTATATGTAATTGAATGTTTATATTAAAAAAAAACTCTTTGAAATGCTTTGAAGTGCCGAAACAAGTAAGAGTTAAAGTATCTTAAATAAATAAATATTTAATTAAAAGAGACCTTAAATCGCCAAATAAAGAAAATCATCTATGTCATCATATATGTTGTCATGAAATCATATATGTACGGTTGCGGCCCTTGAACACTCGATTTTGATGTGAATGTCAAAAATTTAAAATTATGTAATGTGTGTAAATCAAATTTTGATGATTCATTTTGATGACAATGTCACATTTGACAAATCCATAGTCAATTTATTTTTTAAAATACCGCAATTATCAGAATTACAAAAATCTATTATCGAAACTAGATACTAATTTTGAAGTAAAGTTTTGTATTCTGATATGTGATTACAACAGCTGGAAATTATCAATTCTCATGTGCATATGTAAAATGTTTGCAAATTGGGAAACCATCTGCTCTGTCTTATGCACCAGATGGAATACCGAAGAATACTGTGTATCCAAAGGCATTGGAGTGATAGATTGATTATAATAAAATATCATTGATTCGTTATTGAACTAGAGAATAAACAAAAATTTTATATGGGTTAATGGCAGTTAGCACAAAGGAAGTTTTAATTTTTCTATAGAATGTGTCCGAGCAATACCGGGCTGCGGGCAGCTAGTTAGATATAAGGATAAAGAAGAAATTGATATTTCCCGGAAAGATACCAATGTTAATAGCTTATCGCCGCGGATTCAAGCCATAGTTTCCAACAAAAATATCGCGGGATACAATTGTTTTGACACGGAGATAATAAATTAATTAGAAAGATTCATTTAAGAAAGACAATCCGCGATTCCAAATGTTTTTTACCTCAACAAAATCGTGAGAAAAAGTACATGTGTTTATTTATCATAGCGTTAAATAATGAAAACGTGAGTTGGGTTGTTCGGTCCGAAAACTCAATAGAATCTCTTCTGGGTAACGCAAAAAATAATTTACGTATGAAGGAGAGATCGGCTATATATGAAAAATTAATTACCACGACTGTTAATTGAAATATATTTGTCAAACAAAACTTTCAATAATAACCCGTTATAAAGAACATATATCTCAAATTAAATTCAATAGACCGGAAAAATCGAGTGATGCCCGTTAGGCGTTAGAAGTCGATCATAACATCACGGTAGATTGTTTGGCATTTATTAAAAATATAAGAAATCCAAGAAAGCGGCATATATACAAAATATATACATGCGTATTTATATTATTAAGAACAGAATCGCAGAATCGTATGTATAGATTCTCAGTGCGAAAAAATATTTAATTTCATCTATCGTAAATTGAGAAAAATGTTTTTGATAAATCCTACGTACTTTTTCCAGTAGAATTCGCATTTTCTATCTGCAATAAAATATCCGGGTTCCATTTAATATTGCAAAGTTACTACCACTCTACACACTATTTCCTCAATTAAATTATTAAATTTTAAATCTGGACATTTTTTCGTGAACTGCTTATTTTTGGAGATATTCTATAGTTTCAAGTTAAAAAATACACCCTGTATATGACAGAAAACGACTAAGTAGTTTTTAATATTTTATCCAACACCTCCTAATAATAGACCTATAACTATTTTAAATCAATTATGTAGCTTATAATTCACTAGTGAGTTAAAAACATAATTTATCTCACTAGTGAGATAAAACAAGGTGAAATTTAGATTGCATAGAGACATTCAAACTGCTATAGTATTAACACATTTATATTAATTCTAAAGGGTAAACAATAGCAACTAATTAACATTTACATTAATATTAAAGTTGAAGGAAATCCTCTTTGAATCTGACTCTGCATTCAGGTTATTTGAATTTAGAGTTATACTAGAAGACGTATTTGAAGTATCCTGAACAGAAATTTGATGACCAGAAGTCGAGGACGTTAGACTGTCTGGACCTTGTATCTTTCTGGCTATATCAATCTTGTTGGATAACTGAATCTTGTATATAACCTTCTGCCACAGTGGACGATTTCCACCCACCATGTCGTTTAACTGTTGTAATATCAGCTCCTGCGTTTGCCAGAAGAGATACTGACGAACGTCTCAGACTATGTCCTGTATATAATTGAGCTTCTGGTAGGTTCAGGAAAGATGCAACTTTCTGAGGTATCTTAGAAATGGTGTTAATTCCAACTGGCTGGATAGTGCATTTTTCTTTCTTGTAATTTAGGAAGAATCTGCCATGTGGAATACCTTATGGTCGCATACAGACATATTTTCTGTAGAGGTCAAGAATAACTGTTGTAAATCCTTCTGCCATAACAGTGAAACTTCTAGATACATTTGTCTTTGTGTCAGGTATCGAAACACACAGGTATCCTCCTTTATCTTCTATATCGTCAACTTTCAGCTTAGTTATTTCATCACAACGACACGCACCTGATATACCCATTATTAAGGCAACCTGCATAGAATACACGAACGAATAATGAATAAATACTTTTAATTAAATATAAGAAAATAAATAATACCTTCATCATCAAATATTTATTGTTAGGAGCCTCATTCAGAAACTTCTCTATATGTAGCCTCTACAAGATTTTCGCCTTTTTGGACTTGTGGGTTCTTGTCTCACTCTTCAAATAGGAAATCAGTTTTCCGTATTTCGATATGTCACTATTCATATACACTTTCAAAGTACTTCCTAACATGGAATACTTCGTCCACAATGAAGAAGGTGCTATTTTCCTTCTATAAATATGGAAATACGCCAGCATAACTTCTTCGTTAATTCCAGTGATACTTTGCTGTTTTCTCCATTCTTCAAAATGACGAAATTCTTTGTCGTAATTATCCTTCGATTTTTTTGGCAGTAATTTATAACATGCTGCTTGAGCTTCTTTCTTAACTTCTAGCGGAATGAAAACAGCCTCTTGCAACTCTTCTATTACCATCAACTTTTAACTGCAGTATTATTAATCAATCACTAATTTTGTTTTGATTTGCATTATTTATTCTCCATAGTAACTGCATTACTGTATATGAAGCTTTTGCATTAGTCGTTTATAATTTAAATTTGACATGGAACGTCAAATTTATAATTTAATTTTGACATGGAACGTCAAATTTATAAAACATTAACAGCCATTTTGAACGGATCTCAAGAGGTGTTGGATAAAGTTTTGTATTGCACACGTGTGTTAATTACAAATAAGTCACTTGAGAAAAGTAGCTCACTGGTCCTAGCGGACTCGTGAGCTAAACATTTTCTCGCGTGACTTATTTGTAACATAACACACTTGTACAATAAATAACTATTAAATTCCATATATTTGTGACTAAAAGCATTTAAAATATCAGAATAATTGAAACATTCATGAATAGGTAAACCCCACCAGTTTTGTATAATACAAAGGTATTTTTAATAATATAAAATATTATTAAAATTTTTTAAATAGTTATTTGTTTTACTAGGCAGAAAAGCACAAGATTTAATGCCGCGCCTGGTGTTTCAGGAAACCAGCCTAGGCGTTAAATCTGCGAAACATATAATTTTTTCTCCGAATTTGTTCCAGTTTCATGCAAAATCGTCTTTTTTATATTTATTTTTATTAATTGCGTTTCATTATTAATATCCATATAATTAAATTATTCTAACAAAGGTAACTGGCTCTTCGTTACTATGTTTACCGCTGATGACGTTTGTTGAATTGTTTGTTTACTTTAATGTCATTGTCAATTAAAAAAAAATTGTCAAGTAACTATTCGAAATGGATCTAATTGAAAGTGAGGATGAGTTATTACCATTAACATCACCCGAGATAAGAGACCTGGAGCGAGATGTAGAATTGAATCTATTGCCAGCTAAGTCAAGAACTGTATATGAACTCACATATAGCAGATTCATGGAATAAGAAGAAAAATGTAGGATCTTTCTCTGAAAATGTGCAGATTGCCTATTTTTCCGATTTTTCAAATAAAATGAAACCTTCAACGTTATGGTCTACCAATTCGATGTTGAAAGCTATCCTGATCATAAAAAATAACATTGATTTGGCAAAATATCTGAAGTTACGAGCTTTTTTGAAACGGCAGTCAGATGGTTTCCAGTTTTTCGAATTTTTCGAAGAGAAGAAATCAAGAACTTTTATCAGAGGCCCCAGATGAACTGTATTTGAGCACGAAGGTAGTAATATACAGAAAATTATCTATTATGGACTAAAGAACTATTTTTCAATTTATATTTTAGGTTGTACTTATTGTTGCATTCGCTGGGGCATGTAGATGTGATGAGCTTTTGCAAATGAAATTGGATGATATAGATGATATGGGCGACAAATTGTTAATTATGGTACGAAATACTAAGACCAAAAGACCAAGATCTTTTGTAGTAATGGAATATTTAATCGTTTACAGAAAATTTGCAGCCTCCAGACCCTCAAATTTGAATAATCGGCGTTTCTTCTATAAGTATGCGAACGGTATATCAACAATTTATTGGCATTCACAAGTTCGGTAAAATGCCAGGAGAAATTGCCACGTTTCTGTAACTAGCCCATACGAATAAGTATACCTGGCACTGCTTTTGCAGAACTTGGCCACGTTGCTGATGCATTCTTGTGGGGACATATCAATGCTGAAGCAACATAGGGGATGGAAATCTTCTGCGGTCGCGGAAGGCTATATCGAGGACTCGCCAGCCAATAAATCGAACATCAGCAATAAAATATTTCCAGGCGTTTCCGTTGAATCAAGTAGTGTGAATAATAATACAGTTAATTTTAGGAAAAAGGAGGGAAGTGGAGTGAGTTAAATTTTATTAAAGAATTGTTCACAATTCACCATAAATATTTCTGACCAGTAAAAATTTCCTGTAGTAGTTTGTAATTGTAATGTAATAAAATCAGTTTTTTGTAATTTTTTTCTTTAAAACCCCATCATTTTGTGTTTACCTAATGTCATTGTCAATTTTAATAACCAGTTGATTTAACTTTTTCTGACTAGGCGGTAAAAGTACACCTTTTAAACCTGTCAAGTGTCATTAAAAAGCTGCTTTTAATGTCAGTCGGAGAAAAATAGAATTATAAACATTCTTAACATATGCGAAGTGTAACAAAACTTAGCGACAGAAAACTAATCGTTTGTTCATGGCATGAAATTCTGTAGAGATTTCAAAGACAGAAACCAGAGATTCAACAGCGGCAAAAATCAATTAGTAAAGCACCAATCTAGATTATATTATAACGAGCGTTCAACTAAATTTTACCTCGAAGTTGCCCATGGAAATTATACGTATATCTTAGCTTTTTACTTAAGTTCTTAATATGAATTTTGTTGGTTATGAACTATTTGAATGACATGATAAATGTCAAAATAATAAAATTAAAATATTTAACTAAATGAGATACGTTTATTTGCAACAAACGAGTAACATTTTATAAAAATTGTTGAAAGTGGCCACCACCTTGTTCGAGATATTTCTAACATCTTCTTCTAATGAAGGAGAAATCGTTTTGTAGTAGCATATCGTCGATTTCGTTAATTATTTCAGCAATTCTGATCTGAAGGTCTGCGAGATCAGGTATCTGTACCCAAAAAATTGAGTTCTTTAAAAAGGCCAAAGAAAAAAATCACAGGGGTTAACATCACAAGATCTTGTTGGAAATTCATGTTCGATGTTTAAACTTATCAACCGATTTTGATAAATTTCCGTATCATATTAATTGTTTCACAAGCTGTGTGCACTCTAGCTCCGTATTGTTGAAAGTAAACCTTATTTATTTCTTCTTCATTAAGCTGTTCAATAAATGTCATAATAATTTCTTGTCGATACCTTTCTCCTTTAAAGAAAATACGGCCAATGATTTTCTTTCGACTAATCGAACACCATACATCAATTTTCTGTGGATGAACAACATAACAGTCATGCGGTTTCTTAGTATTCCACAACCTCATATTTTTGTGAGTTAACATATCCATTCAGATAAAACCATGATTCATCTGAGAAAAATTTTGTCAAGAATGTTATTATCAAAATTATTTAAGAACCACTGACAAAATGTTGTTCTTCTAGGATAGTCAATTTCTTTGATTTCTTGATAATAGGCCATGCGATATGGAAATAAATGTAAGTCTTTTTTCAAAATTGTATGACAAGTGCCAATTGAAACACCCACTCGTGGAGAGAATACTCGTATGGATGTTCTTGGTGTATCATTCATAATTTGCGTTACATCGTCAACTAGCTCTTCCGTACATTTTTTCGGACGGCCACTGTCTTCTTTCCGTATAACACTCTCTGTTTCTCTGAAAACCTTAGTGCAATATTTAACTGTGTACCAAAAACTATCAAAATCAAAGACGAAGTTTGGAAACATATTTCTAAATTCCTCTAAGCATTCTTCAAGAAAATAGTGCCATAGTCCGTTAATATTACGTCCGTTCCAAAAATTTTAAATCAATTTTAAATTACAAAGCAATTTCAAAAAGCTCCAACTAAGTATACATCAGAATAAATAGTCTGTCAAATTGACAACTGATGCAAATGTAAATAGTACAAGTTACGACAAACATTTTTATTGTCATGGACTACTAGAGGTAAAATTTATTTGAACGCTTTTTATAACAAAGGTTAATTTTGTTTGTATTTGACTTTTCGTAAAACTTTCATTTGGGATTAGGTTTCATATAAAATTCAATTTATAAAACCCGGGAGATGTTAAAGTTAAGGGAGTCAGGTCCTATATACCAATTATTCTGGGCAAACATATATCTGTGTGAACTTTCGTGCGTTTAAATCACTTACCGGGTGTTCTAAACTATTTACCAAGGCGATATGTTCTTCGGGGTTTTGCTTTAGATCGGTGATTTATCGGGTGCGCACGCACTGCGGCCCTGTTCAAATGTAATTTGACTCTTTGCATTGGGGAAATGCTATATAAGCGAAACCATGCACGCTATTAACTTTTCTGGCGGTTTTAGGGATTACGAGATCCTTTTTTTGTGTACGGCAACTAAAGTAATTTGATTCGTTTTGATTGACATTTTATATAATTCAATAGGCGGGATTCGTTGTTCGAAAGTAATTTATGAATGAAACGTCATTAACTCGGATTCGTTCGTTAAATTCATTATGAAGTTCTAAATAACATGGAGGAAATATTTGGGGTTCATATAATACAATAGTAAGCTATAGTCACAGTTTCACTTATTCTTGCCAAAAGTAACAAACCGCAATTTGTTTGTAATTGCTGTTATTCAGAGAGCGTACAAATCCTAATTGAAAGAGATATAAACATAGAGTACTTTTGTGGAGATTTCTTTGTTGATATAATAATAATAATAATAATAATAATAATAATAATAACAGTAATGACAATAATAATAGAGTATTTATACACTGTAACGTGCTGAAATCAGCACTTGTTCATTTTTCGTATGAATGGGCCTGTATATCATTGATTTTCGATATATTTTGTAAATTTCAATCTTTCAGTTTTAAATAATATTCTTAATAATATCTTGTGCGGATATTTATCCTAGAGTTAGATTAAATTTGAATTTTTGTCGTAATAATTTTCTAAGATGATTTTGAATTTGATTAAATTTACGATATATTTTTACGTTCATATATGTGACCTTGTTTGCAGTAATTTTGGATCGAGAATCGTTCATATTTTGCACGCGTAGATGGTCTTGAAGTTTTAAATAATATAATTGAGTTAGAAAATGGTGGACAGTTAATTCGTTAACTGGGTTAGTTTGTACAGGTTTAATGCAAGTTTTTATTGTTATAATTTATTAGCATATTTTACGGCTTGTTTGTAGGAATTCCGTTAGATTTGTTATTAGTATTTTCATTTAAGATCTTCTTTGATTGTTGTAACCTCAGAGTCATCTATTAGTGATTCTGCTGAACTTTGATTTTCGATTAATAATTCTTTAATTAGTACCTGATTTAATTGATATTTTTCATCAGTTAGCTTCCGAATATTATTGTCTAAGTTTGAGGTAGCGAAATAATTCTCTAAAAATATATTTCATCATTAATTTCTTCTATACAATAGCTTCCCCCTATCGGTTCATTTTGGTAAGAACTACGTTCTGTTTCATATATAAGAGCCAGTTGAGAAATTTTGGTTCTCTTTTTCGCTGTTCTAATGAATTAAGACGTGGTATTGAAGATTGTTTATCCTTTGAAGTCCTTTTACATGTGAAAAGACCATTCTAGTTAAATTTCTGCACGAAATTGGCGTTCATATAAAGCACGTGTTCAAGAGGTTTCACTATGTTAATTTAGGTGAGTTCTTTTACGATATTCCTGTTAGGCCATTGTTCTTCTCTTATGTTTTATTTCGCTAGATTCGTTTTTTTTTAATTTGACAGGGTTCTAGTAAGATGTTAAATGAAGTATGCGGTGAAATTCAAGCACGAAGTTATCATTATTAGTTTTTGCAAGTTGAGATTTCTTGGAATTGTCGAGCAAATGACGTTCCTTTTGCAGCCAGCAAGTTGCATGAGTATGGTGATTTATTTTTTTTCCAAGACTTTCTTTAATCGAAATCTTAAGGTATGAATTGTACATTCGTATATTTTCCCTCGGAAGCTTACAGACAGCCAAAAGTAACTTTTTTCGAAATAATTATTAGTGTCTATTGTATAAGAATATTGTAAGTTCGAGGTATTCATTTTTTTGTATGTATTTCATTTAGAACGTTTTTTTAACTGGATTGGTAACGCTGATACCTTTGGCCAACAAGATTGCCAGATTTTACGCCACTAGATTTTTTTATAATGGGGTGTCGTAAAGAACAAAGTCAACAGACTCTGCGAGAAGTTCATTCCGATATGGTGAGAAGGTGTGAAATTTGCATCCAGAATAATGGTGGTCATTTTGAGCATTTGATGATATAACATTATTCACTGTCTGCTCATTTGTTTGTTTAATTCGTTTACTTAAATTTTAGATTCGTTACTATTCGTATTAATTTAATTTTTTTCTCATTTATTTTTGCTGCATTAAAGTAGCTTTTAAAAAGCCCATTTGGCTATTATTTCTTCAGTTAGTAATAGTATTTAAATTACTTCCGCTATAATAAAGATTTAAAAAAGATAACCATACCAAATCGTATATTTATGAAATCAGAACAAAATAAGCATTTTAATGAAGTCATGGCTAATTATGATTGCAATTTAAAAAAAAAACATAAGTTTATTTTATATCTTGATAATCAAGTGTGTCATAAATATTTAATAAAGATTATTAAATTCTACGTAAAAAATACTATCAGATGCCATTTTTAGTTTTGCTCTGTCTGGTTACGAAGATATGTACAATAGGGTGGAGCGAAAATTTTTTTTTTAAATTTAGTTTTTCCTGTATTAAACATCGATGCTCTAAGTACTTAAAAGTGCAGAGAAAAAATCTTATCTTCCTAGGTCAACGTCTTGAGGTGGCGCACAAGACTTTAATTTGTGGAACTTTATCATTTATAAAAAAGTAAACAGTGTGGTTTAAATTTGTTTTTATTCAATAAATTCAAACAATTACAGTCTTGTATTTACTCACATAAAGCATATTTAATACAAAAACAAAAATCATTCGTTAGCAAATTGTAAAGGATCTCGTTGTTGAAAAAATTGAGATTTCGACTCAAACAGTGGTATGTCTTGCCTTGCTTTAATTCTAGAGCGAATGAAACCGTCTCTTGCTTCTGATCCACAAACATATATTGAAGCTTCAGTGACGAGCTTGACACACCTCTCTACTGCAAATTGACCGAAATTATTTCCCGAACGAATCAGGTTTGAAATTTCTGTATTAGAATATTTCATAGCCATTGGTGGTTCAGTTATTCTCACATTCGACCAATTTATTAACTCATAGTAATTCGTCGCATTTATTTGAAGTTGTGGAAGGCGGAACTCGCGAACTTTCTTGCTTTTAATACACACATTTTCTTTTCTTGCTTCTAATACTCTTCGGAGAGCCAATTCTCTAATTTTTGAAGTATCATCTTGAAGCATGGCCAACAGCATATTTTCTGGGTGTGCGAAGAATGAATTTCTGTTTATAGTTTTTAAAACAACACTCTTAAGGTCATCTCTTAAATATAAACTTCTCTTGACCATGTTGAAAACATGAACTGGACCATGGTTACAAGATGGCTTTGACTTTATGTCAAACCATGTTGGCGCGTATACTTTCATAATGAAAAGTGCTATTTGCTTAAGGTTTTCTGGTGGTGTAGCCATTCCAATGTATAAGCGAAGAATCGTATTGGCGCAAGTTAGCCAGCGAGAGTGTGCTAATTTCCAAGAGTCTCTTTCAGCTTACTTGGTGAAACTAAACCAGACGAAATGGAAGAACAAATCTCGTAAAGATATTTTTGATCAGTGCTTAGCAACTTTATATTAATATCCGGCAATTCTGCGGGAATCGCTTCAAAAGCTTGTAACTTAAAATCAAGGCACTTGAGGAGGTTTTTACCTATAGCTCCAGAAAAGCTATTAGGACCTGCTGTGTTTCCATCAAGACTTAAAAACAAATGGCGCAGTGGCAATTCATTTGCGTGTAATAAGCACACAAACCATTGCCAATGGTCTTTTTAAATGTGTTTCCAATAAGGCAATGACTTCATTTTTATACCCTGTGTTGACAGCCGTTCCATCACATCCTATTGCCACCAAGAAGAAGTACATTTATACTTTTTACCTAATAAGGCGACAATATTCCTCATAATATTAGTTGCTTTTCCTGAATCTATTGTGAAATGTCCAATATACTCGTATTCAGAATTTGGCTCAGATACAATTGAAATATGTTCTTCGGTAATAGTCTTACGGTTTGACTTATTTTCTTTTGAAGTTATAATTAAAATTTTGTCTTTACGACCATCAAAATAAATAGAAGTCAGAGGTTTTTGATTGCTAATAGAGCTCAACTGCTTTCGAACTTTTTTCCTTTTTCGACGTATTTTACTACGATCTATTACGCTTGATGAGTATTCCGCATCTATAATGTTTAAATCAACTATTACTGCATTTACAACAAATGCTGCAGATCGATCTGAAACTCCAGTCCTGTCACAAGCTGTAGCAAGGGTTTGTACTTTTGTCTCATCTGCTTATTTCCCTTTTGATTTTCTCTTTTGTGGACTTCTCTTTTTCCTTCATTAAAGCAAAAATCATCTTGCTCTGATTCTGATGTTTCACTTGAAGTGCTACTGCATGACCGATGTAATTCTGACATAGGCGAAGAAGTACTTGAAGTCATGTTTTTTTGAACGAATTCATCATATTTTCTCTTTCGAACTTCATTGCGTCGTATAGATTTTGTTGTCAACCTATCCACACAGCCTTTAAAAACTTTTCCTCTGCTGGAGGTATTTTTGTCACACGTTTACATATGTTTCTGGACGCGCACTTACAGGTTGCGATGTCAAATAATTGTTTTAGAGATTCCTTTAAGAAATTTTGTTTTTTTACTTCACTGCGTAGTTTCTTCATATTTTTGTATTTGTTGTAATAGGAAATCAATCTTGCTAAGATTTGTTGATGACTTATTATAGGAATCGATGCCTTTTTCCATATTTGTTCAATATCAGTAGCAATTATTTCACAAATGCACTTAATTGAAGGATCTTTTCGGTTGTTCAATTCAAGCATATAATTTTTTGGCCACAGGTAATAATTAATAATATCACAATGCGTAGGCAACACATTAGCACTTAATGTAATTGGTTTTCCAAATACAGAGCAACACAAATCTTTCCTAGTTTTAGGCATTTCAAATCTTTCCTCAGAAATCACGTTTTAACTTTTGGTAACGAAAATTTTACGTTTGATTAAGTTTTATAAACTTTTTTAACACGTTGCACTTCTAAAAACTATGAAGAAACTGAAAGAAACTGTTTAAAATGGTACTTTATTTTATGCATGGGAATCCCCTAACTTTGTTTTTGAGCAATAAAGTTAAGTGTTGCCAACAGTTTTATTTAATGGTAGATAAAAAAGATTTTTAAATTGTACTTTTCTGCCATTATGTAAATTAGGTTATTTTTCAAACTTCACCCTTCATGCGCCACCTCGAAATAAAGTCGCAGAGTCTTGTTATTTTGCATAAATAGTGCTTTCTAATAGGGTCATCAATTAACAATACAGGAGTTTTCAAAATTTAAAAAAAAATTTTTTGTTCATTTTCACTCCACCCTAATGTACAACCGAAAATTTCATTAAATTTCAATTTTCCTTAAATATCTCAAAAAGTTAAAATATATAACAAATTTGAAAATGCTATCAAATACTCGTCAAGATTCTGAGCAACTTTGCTAATTTAACCGAACCGGTATCTTAAATACAGAGAGAGTTATTCATATACGGAGATAGAATATGGGCACTTGTATATAAATGAAGATTTTATTTTCAATGATCATATCCAAACAAAGAACTCAGGCACATAATTTTTTTGTAATGTCAAAATCTAAAATAATTTTCATAAACCAGATATGTGTATGAAATATTTGTCTCTTCTTTCATGTAGAAATAATTGGCAATATTTATTTATTTATTTATTTTAATTAGACCAATTGAACAGAATATGCAAAATAGATCAAACAAAAATCAGCTACTAATCTAATCCGATATATAACAATGTAGTTTGAAACATACTTCTTGAGTAGGTAAAACTTCACCAAATTTTGTTGACGTTAGTTAATAAGTGGCGCTGAATGTTGTTCTACCCTCTGTCTCAATAAATTTTGTAATATTGTAAGGGTGTTATTTGTGGTGAAAATATCTCTCCAACAGCATGTACTGATGATTCTGTAGTAAATCCCTAACCACAAAATATATGAATAAATTCTATATAGGTGTTTCGGCAATATAAGGGATTTAGTATTATCCCACTAACGATTTGGTGAGGAGCATATCTTCAAAGGTTTTACCTTAACGCATGGTAAAACGAATGGTTTCATTTCAGTAACATCGTCATTGAATTACACAGGTCTACAAAATTAAACTTTTTGACAGATGTTTTTATTTTGAAAACTGATTTTATATAATTTTGGTAGGCTGATTTCAAAAATTCTGTGCATTTATTTGTATCACGTAAGGTTTTTTTGCAAATATTAAATGAAAAAAAAAGATATTTCTAAAAAAAATTATTTGTTTATTGAGTAAAAAGGTGGAATACAAGTTAAAAAAGTGGAAAAAAATACTTTACTCAGTCTTTTTTAAGTGAAATCTTTGTCTTTTTGCCAGAAAGCTGCGTTGTCCGGACATTCGGTTGTATGTTTTTAAGGGCATATCCCGTTTTAACATCCAGCAGTAGTCCGCCATCATCGTTATGCTCCATCTGCCTTGGTATCGCCGTTCCATTTCCTTAATGTCTTGGTGAAACCTCTCTCCCTGTTCTTCGCTAACTGCTCCAAGATTTTCAGGAAAATAGTTCAAGTGTGAAAACAGGAAATGCACTTTCAAACTCATATTACAACCTAGACGATGAAAGTGTTGTAACATATTTTGAACAATATTTTCGTAGTTTTCGCTCTTAGAGTTCCCAAGAAACTTATCAATTACTTCTTTAAATGAAAACCAGGCGTTTTTCTCGACATTGGTCATTGTGTTTTGAAAATCCTTGTCTTTGCATAATGTTCTTATCTGTGGCCCAACAAAAATACCTTCTTTTAACTTGGCATCGGATAAGGCTGAAAATGTCTCGCACAAATATTTAAAACACTGTCCATTTTTGTCTAGGGCTTTAATAAACTGCTTCATCAAGCCAAGTTTGATATGGAGAGGAGGCAGTAAAACTTTTTTGGGGTCAACCAAGCTATCTCTTAATACATTTTTGCTACCAGGTGTAAGGCTTGTTCTAGAGGGCCATTCTATTTGAGTCCAATGTCTATCCCTTGCTCGACTATCCCACTCACAAATAAAGCATGGAAATTTTGTATAACCTCCTTGTTGTCCTAGTAGCATGCACAGCACTTTAAGGTCACCACAAAGCATCCACTGATGTTCTTGGTAGTTTATTTTCTTTAAAAGAAGTTCAAAATTTTCATACGTTTACATTAAATGTACCGAATGGGCAACGGGAACTGAGGCCAGCTCGTTACCATTGCGCAATAAAACGCCTTCTAAACTACGCTTACTTGAGTCAATATAGAGGCGCCATTCTTCTTTTACATACGGCACATTTCCTATTTTTGAAATTAAGTCAGGAATATTGTTGCAATACACTAGCGGTCCGTCTTGAGTAAAATATTGACATAACTCTTTTTCGCGATCCCGGTAAAAGCTTGATGTGACGCCAGGTGCCAGTAAATGTTTCTCACGAAGTCGGGAGGCTAACAATTCAGATGCACCCTTTGGAAGGTGCAAATCTTTAATTAAATCATTTAGTTCGCTCTGGTTAAACACTTCGGGCTCTCTGAAATCTGGTGTGAAATCTGAGTCATCTGGGTCGCAATTAGATTCCTCTGATTCTGACGATATGACGTTTTCTAGTGCTTTTGGGGCGGTAGGTATCGGTACATCTGGTCCATGAGGAACTGGTCGAATAGCAGAGTCAAGATTGGGATACACAATTTCTTTCTTATTTTTTCTGTTGAATCTTTGAACATTACACGAACAAAAATAACAATCATCACTGTGATTTCTAGGCTCTCGCCATACCATAGGAACACCAAAGCTTAAACATTTCTTCCTACATTTTTGCCAGTTTCTTAATGCTTCAACACAAACGGAACAAACAGTATGAGGAGCCCAGGACTTGTCTTGGTCGCCAATTTTTACACCAAAATAAGCGTGGTATACATTTTTCACAAACGAAGTTATAGTTTGCCTCTGCTTTACTACGACATAACTACCACAGATATAACAAAAGTTATTCGAATTGTTCACACAATGTCTTCTTTCCATATTTATACGTTCTAGAACACTTAAAATACGCAACAACGAAGACAACAATCGCGCGGACACAGTAGCACGACGACTAAGACAACCAAACTGCACATAGGCAGGTTTCAACGTTGTATTGACGCTTCTGCGCCGACTCTGTTGCTTTGCTGAGAAATCTAATATTAACCAGTGTTGCCAAATCACATTTAATTTCATAAAAATCAATTCATTTAAAAATCATGCCTAACATGGAACAAACATTCTATTGCCATAGGTATGTGTATTAATAAATTAACATTTTTAAGATATAGAGCGCTATAAAAGAAATTTACGTGATAGAGCAAAAATATGGCGTTTTTTGGAATAAGGGCCCCCAAACATATACAAATTAGCAAACAGCTTTCAAACATCAAAATCACTGTAGACCTGTGTTATTAAAGAAATATTTTGGAAGGGTATCGGATAACTATTTCTTTCATAAGGTCAATTTCAAATTCTAACAATCTACTGTCTATTAGAACAGTGTGAGTCACTATGATCATTGTCTTATTATTTTGGTAACTTATAAAAAAAAATGAGTATGTCTTGTTAATAATATTTCTAATTTTATAGGCTTTAATATATTGTTAGAACATCCGATCATTTTTAAATTTTAACTCTAGAATTTTAAAATTAATTTGGATACAAAAGTTTTTCAGCGCAATGGCAAATAACGTAATTTAAAATAATAAAAAAAGGTGTATAAATTCGTAATTTTTCTAAACGACGGGACCCTGTGTGAATTCACTTAATAATTTGAAATTTTCTCGCCCGTTTCATAAATATTCATGTCTGCTAAAATATATCCGACGGCGACCATGGATACTGCTCATCCCTTGTAGGCCCAACACCAGACTACGTTAATATGTAACATACGCCCAACGTAGATAACTCAAAATATCGCTTATAAAATGAAACATTTATTTTGATGTTAGGTATTAGCATGATAAATTGGGGTAATTTGTTTCGGAAATAAAATTGTGCAAAAACGCTAATCGAGTTATTCAAATGGATAAATAAAAAATTATCAAACTTCGTTTTAAAATAAACGTTTACTAATGGAATTATTAATGTTCATGGAAAAACTAAGACACATGATCTACAACCACGAAAAAAACAAACATCTTTTGATTACTTTTTTTTTGTATAATTTATCGTTACTTCAAGCGCTTACGTACATTCTTTAAGTTTATTTACATGTTAACAATTATTTATTTCGTATGAGAAGTGATATAAATATAAGAAAGAACTAAGAAATATATTCAAAGTTCTAAATGGAATACAAACCACAAGACAGAAGAAATTAGATAAAAAAGATAATGCATATAGATCACATATGTTAAAAGTTATTAAAATGAAAAAGATCATAAAAACTTGTACACTAGTATCTAAATTTTTTAACCACTCCAGAGCTGCAGAAGTTGCCTTGCTCAGCTTGTGAATGCCACACGGAAAACAGGGGCAATCGTTTACTATGTGAGCCCTAGATTTTTGCATATTTGTCTGTTTCCGCAAAAAATGGATGTGATAGTCCTGCTTGGTAAGAGAATTATCCTTCAGGGTGGAGGACGCAAAGGTGAAAACTCTCGGTTTATTTCATTATCCTTTACGTCGCGCCGGTTTAGGCGGATGCGATAAGCGTGGGAAAGTACCGAGACATGCTGGACAAGGTGTAGAGTAGGCGCACGACAAGCGCGTACAGAGCGAGTACGGAAGCATTGCTGGTAGTGCCGGGAGTGATGCCAATATGCCTGATGGTAGAGGAGCGATCCCGAATATACAATGAAGGGAAGAGCCAGGCGCATAAAATACACCACGAAATGATAGAAGAGTAGCAGAGGTAGTGGGATAGTGGAAAGGCCCGGTGGACCAAAAGGGTCATACTACAAATAGCCAAGTAGACCAAGAGAGGGCATGGTGTCAGAAATTATTATCTAACTCAGATGTTGACGGGGCACGGATGCCTTAGAGCTTACTTACACAGATTTAGAAGGAGCGACAACGATCAATGTTGGTACTGCCGTAACATTGGCACGGTTAAGCACAACATCTTGGAATGCGAGAGATGGGAGAAGGAGAGAACACAACTGCTGAGCCAAATAATGTATGTAACAACGATTGACATGATTGTGGAGGCGATGCTCGAGAGCGATGGGTCCTGGAAACAAGTAGAAACCATCGCGTAGGGTATTATTAATTGTAAGGAGCTGGAAGAAAGAGTCACTAAATAGGAGTAAAGATGTAACAGGTACATATCACGGCGATATAATGCCATACGGCAGTTCCTACGTGATAGACTGCAAGATGAAAGGGTTTTGATGGGTAAACCAAGTGGGAGTCCCACACTGCCGCGCAGCGATAGAACAAGCTCGCGGTGTCCATAAAAAGTTTCAATTTTTGCAGCATTAAGTAGAACATCCCATAGCTTGTGCGGGAAGCTATTTAGTTGAGATCATTGCCTACACAAAGTAAATCTCTATTCCTCAATTCAGGGTGTTGTAAGAGGAAGGGTATCCAGTTCTCAGTAACATTGATAGAATAAGCAAATGCAATGACTGCCGTTTGCAAGGTTCCCCCATTCAGGTCCTCAAGTCATGTAATGTACTATTGAGGGTTTTCACTTTTTAACCATTTTTATAGAGGTACTACCTGAGCATCAGCGACCGGTCTAAGTTAAGCGGCGAACCAGCTTAGAGAATGGTTCTAAAATACATGAAGAGACCATAGCAAGTTCGTAGGAGGTAGTAATATAGAGTAAAGATATATGCGTTACTGGATTGGCGGTATTGGCGTCAAAGTTGTAATAATACCTTTATTTTCTAACCCTGAATAATTTTAATTTTACTCAATATATTGAATAGAATGTTTATTGCGTCATTTATTTCGCGCTTATGAGACCATGTATATAAAATAAAAATAAAACTACTATTCAAAACTTCATTTTTTAATATTTAATCGTAACACAACATTTCTTTCGCCAGCACAGTGGCTTCCTCAGATACTAACAACTAAAGAGTACGTTATATACGGACGACTATAGGGAACGGTCCTAAAATATTTAAGCAGCGGATCGGTACAGAGAACGGTCCAAATTTAAGCGGCAGATTAGCCTAGAGAGTGGTTCTAAAATAAGTGAACATATCATAACAAAGTTCGGCCTGTACCAAAAATTAAAATTCTTAGGCGGCCTAAAACATACGGCCTATGCTATACGAAGCTGCCGTATGAAAAATAACGCTTATATTGATGCCGGTGCGTGTATCTGCGCCTGAAACGTTATAATTTACAAGAGAGTATTAAATTTCTTAAAATATTCAGAACCAATAAGTGAATTGTATATATTTTTTCAAAGGATAGAATAGTATATACCAGTGCTTACAATGTGAAATTTAATTATTATTTTTTAGCGAATTGTTAAGCAATCGATACCATAAACTTCGCATATCTCTCTGTGAGCCGCAGCAGCTCTCAAATCTTTACGAAAATGAAAAAGTAAAAAAGTATGTCGAAAGAGTTTTTTGCAACCTATATTAAAATTGACATTGAACTAACAACTGTAAACAGAATTGCGCGCAATTTGCTTGTAACGCAACAGCTACTTACTAACTGTCAAAGAAACAAAAACATAAGATTGAGAGGTCATTTAAACAAAAAGACAGCGCCATCTATTCGAGAAAACCGAAATTACTTTCTTGTCAACCCGATATAAAACTACAAAAGTAATTACGTAATTTGACAAATTTCATACATATATTTTGTATTTAGTAAGACTTACTTGTCACATTCTACAAAAGCTGCACTCGGCTGTGTGAGTCTGGAGAAGATCAGGATTGGAATGACTGTAATCATTGAAATCATCCAGACAATTAATATGATTATGGAGGCTAATCTCTTCGTCAATCTTGGTCTTAGCGGCCACATTATTGCCATATATCTATCTATGCTAATGGCAACCAAAGTATAGGAACTAACAAAAACCGCCACTGCTTGAAAGTAATTCACCACGGGACATAGAAACGATCCGAACTCCCAGTACTGTTTTAAATATGAAATAGATGTAAACGGTACACAAAACACGGTTATTAATAGGTCGCCCACGGCCAAATTAGTTATAAAATAGTTAGTAACTGTACGCATTCGTGGTGAAGATATCACTATGTAACAGACGACGCCATTTCCTAAGGTGGCCACCACGAATATGACGGCGTACATGAGGTATATGATTGTTTGGAAATATATAGACTGTTCATATTCGCAGAACTCTGTGTAATTGTAAATTGCGGTGTTATTCGTGTAATTTTCATGATCATTCAAATCGGACATGTTTTATAGACGTTCAGGTGATGAAGCTGTCCTAGTTCAGTGTGTTCTTAACTTCGATATAGTTGACGGAAAGATCCTTTCGTGAACACTCCATCTTGTTGTCATGGCTATTGCTATCTGAAACAATAAATTAACTAAATTAGTCCCTGTTATATTCACTTGATTCAAGCTTGATTTAAGTTGATATTAGTCGTCTTACTTAAGAAAAAATAATATTTATACAACTTAATATTTACAAATGAAACAGACATGTAAAATACACATCTGTAACTGTAAACATGGACAACAACCTCGTATCTTCCAGCTTTTTACTTCTGCTTAAGACATATGTTTCTGCTATTACTATAAGCGTCGTCAGTTAAGCTAGTGAAGTAATTTAAAAGCTTAAATCGCCTATAAAGTATAGCAAATTTCGTCCTATCAGGTAGCACCATATAATATAGTGTCATCTGACGGACGAAAGAGACTATGTCAAAAATGGCAACCCTTCCCTTGACCGGCTAAGCCGGTACAAAAGGGAAGAAAATACGCATATAGGTGTAAGTCCATTAACACGATGCCAGATGGCAGTAAATATACAAAAAAGGTTTAAGTATATCAATACGTTAAGCACGTATTACGCATTTGTTACAAATGAAACAGACATGTAAAATACACATCTGTAACTGTAAACATGGACAACAACCTCGTATTTTCCAGCTTTTTACTTCTGCTTAAGACATATGTTTCTGCTATTACTATAAGCGTCGTCAGTTAAGCTAGTGAAGTAATTTGAAAGCTTAAATCGCCATTGCCATTTCCGGCATTGTCTCTTTCGTCCGTCATATGTCACTATATTATATGGTGCTATCTGATAGGACGAAATTTGCTATACTTTATAGGCGATTTAAGCTTTTGAATTACTTCACTAGCTTAACTGACGACGCTTATAGTAATAGCAGAAACATATGTCTTAAGCAGAAGTAAAAAGCTGGAAAATACGAGGTTGTTGTCCATGTTTACAGTTACAGATGTGTATTTTACATGTTTATTTCATTTGTAACAAATGCGTAATACGTGCTTAACGTATTGATATACTTAAACCATTTTTGTAAACTTAATATTTATTTCAAAGGACAATGCTGGAGGACATAATTTTTCAATAAGTTAATACGCGCCTCTATGATATCAAAGCTTCGTTCTAAACTTCTTTGTCAATTTTTTTGCTATGACCATTTTCCAAACACAACGCTTATAAGAAATTATCGACAGAAAGCAATTTCATTCATCCACCACAGACAGTTATGTGCTCTCGTATTACTCTTGGGTTTAACTATCCCACAAACTTGAGCTTGGCTTGGTAAGCCACTACACGAAAGGCTGCGAAATTGGTAGGTATGAAGGCATATCACACCATACCCCACCGATAACGATTACGACTGGTACCGCGGAAGTCGAGAGTCTACTGAAGTGTTTTTCTACAGGATTATTTGCTTGAGGTGACTCGGAGGATGGGATAATGGTTGAAAGCCAGTGCATGCTAGGAGTGTCTTCTCTCCTCAGGTGGGCAGCATATCTGCATATCTGTGGTCTGCAGAGTTATTAAGGATTTAGATAGTTTTGAGATGCACAGATAACTCAATCCCACTATCATTAAGAACTATGGTGAATGGCTCCTCATGGTCAAATGTCATAACATAAAATATCAAAGAAGGGTAGCCTGGGATGTGATACTATAAGAAGAAATTGACGATTTATTGGAATCCATACGACTACGCCACTATCTGAGTTTTTTCAGCTTTTTACAATTGTTATCTGATTTAAATATAAATTGAAAAACTAGATTTAAAATTTCGAATAATTTTATTGCATTAGAAATTATTTGAATCTGTAAAACTAGATATTTAATCTACATTTAAATAGAGTTTAATCACATAACTGCTTAAAGTCTATCGTGAGTCTGTGCTAAGTAGAAACCCTTAGGTGCCAAATTAATATTTATCCTAGATGGGCATTTCGGCAACTAAATTGTTCATCTTAGTTTTAGTGTGTCATGTTGTTATTTCTTCCTACTGAAAATGACAACATAGTTGTCGAAATCATATTTAGGATACGAATATTAATGTGTATCTATTTTATAATTACTCTCTGAGGCAAATATTAAATGTATATATTATAATGTTTTAATTAACACACATGTATTAAATAGATTTTGGGCATTGCAATTCACTTCAAACATGATGAAAATGCTTATAGTTTGCGATCATAAATCATTTTTGCATATGCTACAGATAGTATTTTTTTCTGCAAATACCTTTATTAATTCTATTTATTTAAAATCTAGTTGATCTGTTAGTTCCGAGCCTGCCTCTCTGCCCGAGTATGTCGTCTGTCATCCTTTTTACGTGAAAGGCAGATGAGAAGAGAGTGGTACTCTTCTCATCTGCCTTCACCATCTCATTATATCTTGTACATCATACTGCTTACTGACGTCAATATTTCTTACGCTATCTCTTTTTGTTTTCCCGACTATCCTTCTTAGTACTGACATTCTTGATTTTGGTGGTATCCTCTCTTACTTCTATTCTATACGTCCTTATCGGTCTTACGTATGTCTTGTATACTTTAATTTTACTATACCTTCACATATAAGGGTTAACCCATACAGTTTCCCTTAGGCAGTCCGATATTATAGCTTATTTGTTAATCTAGATCAGAGGCTCCCAAACTTTTTTTTCTCATAGACCACTTTGAAAGTTTTGCTGGTTCCGGTGGACTCCTGCAGCTACATTTCTACCATATTCCCAAAACTCGACAAAAAATGTGAAGATTAGATCTAACTATGGAAATTTGCGTTGCGGGTGAGTTATTGGTTAATTAATTAATTGATTGTGCTGTGAGTGGATGTCAAAAAAGTAAAGTTAGCCCATCAAAAAAGTGATTCCATCCAACTTTACTTCTTTGACATCTACTAACAGCACAAGAAACCAATCAATTCTCACATATTTTATTTAGAAAACTCCCCATTCGGAGTGGTAAAAATCAAAAAAAAAATAGTATATTTCCTTGTGTTGTATTTATTCAAATATGTAATTATTACACTATTAATTATTATTGTTATCATATTACATTGTAATAGGATAACAGTCGTAAAATAATTAAAATTAAATATTAATAACGTAACGTAACTTCTACAATGACAATCACAAAATAGTCATAATTTTAGTGGGAGGGATGTACTTGATGGATTGACAGCAAATTATCAATATTTGGCTTCAGTTTTGTTAGGAATAACCGCAAATCTCCCCGTTCTGTGATATTCAATCTGCTCCTTTTTTTTTTGTTAAAAGGTTTGTAACGACACTAAAACTTTTCTCGACAAGATATGACGAGGGAAACGCTATCAAAAGCTTTCTCGCAATTCCCCACAGTCCAGGATATTTTTCGGGTATTTCTGTCTGCAGCCAAAATGTTTGATACCCTCTTTTAAATTTCACCTTCAGTTCCTCATTAGTGCTGAGCTCGAGTCTTGTAATATCACATTCTCCACTTCCGTTTCATCAAGTGGATTTATGATCCATGGTGGTATTTCCATCGTCAGAATATCTTCAAATCTGATTTTAAAGTCATCATGCAGGACAATTAAATGTTGAACGTATGTGTGAATATCCTCATCAAGGCATTCTACCTGTGACAAGTTTGAAAACTGGGAAAATTCGCGCCGACTAATATTTTGCTTCATAAATTTCAATTTTCCAAGAAAAGCTGAAATTACACCCTTTGTTTTTATTAAATTGAGGCTGTCCCCTTGTAATTGTAAGTTAGTGTCATTAAATTTTTTGAACAAATCTGTCAAATACGCGATGTCTGCTTTAAAATTGATCAGGTTTTCTTTTAAATCTGGATCTTTGCTTTCCAGAAACTCTAAAACTGATTAAAAAAGTGAGAAAAATCTTGTTAAATATGCACCTTTCGACAACCAGCGTACTTCAGTATGTAAGAGCAATCGTTGGAAGTCTTCATCATTTTCATCGCACAATTGTGCAAATAAACGCGTATTCAATGCATTGCTTCTTATTTTGTTAACTGCAGTAACAGTCGCTGAGCTTCATAAAATATTATCTGCCTACATTGATAGGTGAACTCAAGCTAACATTTTAGTTCTTCACTATCGAAACCAGATAAATTTTCGTGGACCCCCGCTTACGAATTGTCAACCCCCATTTTTTTGTCACGCCAACGTAGACCCCCTTCGAGTCTCCCGTGGACCTCTGGGGGTCCACCTGGACCACTTTAGGAATCAATGATCTAGATCCTTACGTCCTTTGCCCGATCATGAGCACTAGAAAAGTCTATGCCGAGGTATTTAAACTGCATAAGTTCTTCTACCGGTTTGTTCTCTTTTACCAGCTTGCATCTTAGCGATGATTATGTTTTTCGTTTTTTCGATGGATATGTCCATATTAAGTAGCTGGCTGATTTGGTGGAAGCTAAACAGCTGTTTCCGCAGGTCGTTCTCATTTTCTGCTAGTATCACTGCATCGTCGGCATCACATACCATGCTGATTTCCTTATTATTCATCCTGTATCCCAAGTTTAAAGATGTCACTTCTGCCATTATTTTATCCATTATGAGGATGAAGAGAAATGGGCTGTGACTATCCCCTTGTCTAATTCTTCCTGGTGTTGGGATGCTAGCTGTAGTGTTCTCTCCATCTTTGATGTGTATTTTTTTGGCCGTATTGAGGTTGTATATCACTGTTATTATGTTAGTAAGGATCCCCTTTTCTTTTAGAATTTCGATAACATCTGTTAGGCGGACTCTATCGAACGCTTTAGTAAGGTCAACAAAGCAGACGAATGCCGGTGTATTAGACTCTATAGCTATCAGCTGTCAAACGATTTTTTTATTCCTGGTTGTTTCTCTCTATTAGTTATTTGCTCCTCTAATTTGTTCGTGAACAGACTTGTAAACAGCTTCAATATCGAGTACAGTAGTGTTATTCCTTTGTAGTTTTCTGGATGTTTTCCTTCCCCCTTCTTGTGAATGAGAATTGTTACTCTATTATGCCAGTCCTTTGGTGTTTCCGCTGTGGTCAGTTGTGTAACAAACACATGTATTGAATAGTTGAAGGAATGGGTAGTTTTTATTACTTAAATGTTTATAATTCAAAACAAGTGTTTGTGACGGTATATTTATTTAAAATATGTCCATAAGTTAGTTATGTGCCTGACGAAGCTCCTGTTGAACAGAACGACCGTTACAGTTTAAAGTAAAAAGTAGTGAAATTCATTAAAATTTGTTTTATTTTATCCCGATAATAATAATGGAATTTCATCAAGTAAAGGCTGAAACAATCTTATATTTCCTTTGGGGTAAAAAGCCAGGTTTATAAGAACAAACCACAATCAATTCCTGAACTAAAGGATAAAATTATTCGTGTCATTAGTGAAATAGAGCCTCAATTATGTCGAAATGTAATAGAAAATTTCAACAAAAGATGAACAGCTGTGAAGCAGCAAGAGATGATTGTCAGATTTTATTTTTCGTGTATAAATGTCACAACTGATACTACAATTACCAATAAAAAAATCGATAGACTCAATTTGAAAGACCCTTTACATATATCCAATTAACTTCTCTACATCATGAGCTCCGAACATGGGGGTAATTAACCCTGCCCCTGTTGGCGTTTTACCCCCGTAAAACAGATATTTTGTGGTGGTAATAATGCTGATAATTTTTGGAACGTAGATTATAGAATGACAGTGGCTTGCGCTCTATCATGCTGCATGTACACTAATAAAAAGCGTGGCGGCGATGTCAGTGTAGTTATTTTATCTATCGCCCACTTTCTCGCATGCGAAGGAAAAGGACAAGGGTGCGTGGAGACGGACGGAGACGACTCAGTTTGAGTTTACCCGAGCACTACCCGATTCTAAATACGTATTTCTACAACCACGATGTCATCTTCAGTAGAAAAAACAGTGTAACACTTGAACGCACAAAAACACTCACAGAAGGATTGTTCTGAACGTCTTCTAGTTTAACACTAAAATCTTCAATCTTAAATGCTTCAAAAATTACCTACATTTTGGTAAACCCTACCTATTCATGAAAAAGCATTAACCCATTATTTGCAAATTCTATAGAAAAACCGTTTAGAAATATTATAAAAGCCGTAATTTAACATATATTAAGAATCCAATTATGAAACTAATCCTTAAATTATGTTGAAATATAAATTTGGAAATTAATGTTGAGTCAGAATATTTTAATGGCAAATATTGTAATGAAACGAATTTAAAAATAAATTCCATGAATTCGAATATTTTTTAATGGTTTTCCTATTTTTCTTGCTTCAATAGCATCTAACTGTCAATTAACTCAAATAAAGAAGAACCTGGTATAGGACCCAAATCTGCGTTAATTACGTTATTCCTATTTTTAAAGATAAAAATGCTCTCAAAACTATCTAATTCGCGGGGGCGCGTGACGTTTTTTATTAATCTCAGACAGTCAGATGTTACGTTGTGATCTAATTCAAGCATATGTCGGGCAACACTTGATTTTTCCGGTCTATTGAATCTAATATGCGAAACATGTTCTTTATAACGAGTTAGAATCGAACGTTTTGTTTGGTCGACATATTTTTTATCACAATCCTTACAATTTATTTCATAGATTCCAGATTTGTTGTTTACCTCAACTTTGTCTTTCGCGTTGCCTAAGAGAGATTTTAGGGAGTTATTCGACCGAAATGCTAGTTGAACATTATACTGTTTAAAGGTTTTACTTAAATTTTTCGTAGTTTCGTGAAACAGTAAACTAATAAATTTTTTGCTGGAATCAATTTGAGGTAGCAAACATGTGGAATCCTGAATTGTTTTCTTACTTTATGTTTTCTAACTAGCTTGTTTATTATTTCTGAATCGAAACCGTTGTAACTGGCGATTTTCTTAATTAAAGTTCCTTTTCATATCTATCCTTTGTCAATGGCATGCTTAACAAACGTATGATAAGAAAATTGAAAGAGGCACTCTTGTGCTGAAAAGTATGGTTTGAATCTGCGGTTATAAATCTGTTGACGTTGGTTTCTTTTCGGTAAATATCAAACTCTAAGTTTTTGTCACGGCTTTTATAATATTTCTAAACGGTTTTTCTATAGAATTTACAAATAATGGGTTAATGCTCTTGCGTGAATAGGTGGGGTTTACCAAAATGTAGGTAATTTTTGTAGCATTTAAGATTGAAGATTTTAGTGTTAAACTAGAAGACGTTCAGAACAATCCTTCGGTGAGTGTTTTTGTGCGTTCAAGTGTTACACTGATTTTTCTACTGAAGATGACAACGTGGTTGTAGAAATATGTATTTAGAATCATTAAATTCTATTGTGGTAAGGGTTTTTTAATTTTATTTTATTCACTTATAAGCCACAGTCTCCGATTTGTTAGATATAACGTCAGTGTCAAAATAATTAATAGTGTTAGACACTTTACGTATCAGAATTCCATTTGAACTTGCAAAAAGTCCTACGCTAAATAGTAATCTTAGAAGAATAATGTAATTACCGTTGAATTATTAACGATTGCATTAATTGCGTCTGAGTACACGCATACTCTAAATATAATAAATTACAACCATTTAAGTCGAGGGAAATCCTCCTTAGTGCGACCCTAAAGCAGATTATGTACCATCAGAAATGATTGATCGAGTTTACAATATGATAATGAATGAGAAATTATTGAGTTCAGAAGAGAAATTAAGAAGAGAAAGTCGGTGAGAATCTGCGAACATTCTAAAGCCACAGATACATCATACTTTACATCAACAATTGGATGTGTGCCAGTTGCGTATAAGATGGAAAACGATGAAGAGCTTGTTATAAATTCTGTACAGACGATTTGTCAATGTTTCGAAAAAAAAATATTTTTTAAAGATTTTCTATTTGCATATCAAAACGCTTGTTAAGATGAGAAACTGAAGCTAAAATAATTTTAATAAATAGGTATCGTATATAATAAAGTGTTTTATAAACGGGTAAACTAACGGAAAGAAGTCTATAAAGAGTAAAGCTGTGCATGCTATAGGCTCTACATTCACCGAGGTCGCTCTGCTTTAATATCTGAACGGGTTCTCACATAACGGAGCGACAATGCTAAAATGAGGTCAGTGGACGATCGATGAACCATAGTGGAAGGGGATCAGCAATGTACTTCCCACATCCCTAGTTGATATTGCGTTATCAAAGCGTATGTATGTTAGACTCTCTGCTGTGTCAGATGAAACGTTTTAATTTAATAGCAAAGTATGTCACACGTGCAAATGCCCAGAAAACCTTTAATTGCGTACCAAGTGAGAAACTATATTAATGAATTTGGTGATTTATTCTATGGCGATTTATTTGATAAAGTGACAGTAATGTGTAAAGTATGCGATAAACCGTTAATATGCTGGCGCAAATCTGACTGTACACGTCACGTGAATTCCGTACAACATTCAAATAAAAAATACGGCGTGCCTTTTAAAACTCAATTTAGGTGTGATTTACTTTTAATATTTATAGCCTGTAATATTCCGGTTCACATATTAAATATACAATCATTTAGAAAGTCTTGGCACAAATACAATTCACAGTACTAGTTATCAAGTCGTGGCACATTATGGAACCATATACCAACTGACAGTATAGAGAAAGTTACTTGTACGATACAAAATAGACGACTGTGGTTATGTGTTCATGAGACGACAGATCGCAAAAAATCTAATATAAATATACGTTGAGGAACATGGTTGAGGGCAGTTTTTTTATTATGCTGAATATTTCCAGCAAATAAAAACTGTTATTGGGAATTTCCATTAAGTAACAAGCCACCATGCAGTAAATTTTGGAACTAGCGTTGGAGGTATACTTGTATTGATTATTGCAGTTTATTGGGTTCTATCGTGTGTAAAACTGTATTGTGTTTTCATCTTTTCCTTGGTATTTTATATTTTCGCCACTGTTTCACGACAAATTAGTCTTTCTAAACATCACCCAAGGTTAGCATATTCTCTGGATGATATTATCTTCGAAATATTAGAAATAAAATGTCCATGTTGTGGAAAAGATAAAGTTCTGTAAATTGTTCCATGGATTCATGTAATTATCTGGTATCGGAAGAAAATAACACATTACTAAAGACAAATCCTTCATATTATGCGCAAATTCAGTTAGGAATGGCCAGATTAAATTTGAACGACTACCACTTCTTTATATTTGCTTCATATGACTCGAGTTACATCAATATTACAGTGCCTCTTGATAAAGTATATTCATATAATTTAATTACAACTTTAAGAAACAAGTATCTAAATAAAATGGTGCATATAATATGTAAAAATAAAGATTAAAAGAAAATTTGAAGTACTTTTCAATTTTAAAATTGTTCATGATGTGTTGGAGATGATTAAATAATATGCAATAGAAATTTATTGTATACAAAGTTATTCACCATAGTATGAAACAGTATATAAGTTTTATTTAGCGATTTGTACTAAAGAATTCTTCGAATTCAAAACAATTGGATTTCGCACTTATATTGTGCAAGAAACTGGTTGTCAAAAAGCTTTATTATCAGTCCAATATTCTCACATATTTGAGTAAGCAGATGAAGTAGAGCTTTAAAAAAAGATGTTTCTTGATGAAGAAATTAAAATCAACTTAAAATAAAACCCCGAAACTACTTTGAAAACACTTGCTAACATGAAACGCTATATACAAAACTATAAAGGTATAGCTCCATTTGACGCCATCTTGGTAACGATCGTGGCGCCACCATCGGTAATGTTAATTCCCTATACTGCAGTTCAATCCAGCCGAAGTCACAGCTGTTAAGGAAAGCCAGGCACAATTTGGAGATATTTCAATTGAAGCTGAATTAAAAACTATTTATACCAACTATAAAGGAGTGGCTGATGTAATATTAATAATAATAATATTCATTTATTCACTCACCAGATTAACAAAATCCAGTTACAGGGAAACAATTATATAGGGTGTTTTAGGAGTATATGAAAAAAATTAAAATTTGGGTTCAGGGTACAAAAATAAGAGAAAAACTTCCTATGAAGCTGTATACGAAAACGCTTCCTTAAATAGTTACAGTCCTTCAAAGATAAGGGTCTAAACCCAGTTTTTATCATTTTTCTCAAATTTTGAAACAGATACAAAACTCATATTTGGTCATTGTGACCAGCTAAGGAAATAACTTCCAACAAGTAATTTGTCGATTATCCCCTATTATTACGAAGTGGTAAAGTCCGTTGACCCTACTATATTTGGCATTGAAACTTTTTTTGGGGTGGAATTTTGTAAGTTAAAAATTAAAATTATTAAGTAAGATTCATATAGAAACTTTCTTGTTTCTTTTATTTTTTTAGAAAATGTGTATTTTTGTGAAAATGTGAAAACGCTGAATAATCTGTAATTTGCTGTTATAATAAAATTGCAATTACAAGATGTAACGATTGCCGGCGGACTGTCGGAAACATTTTTGAAAAAATTCTTTAAACTTTTATCATTACTGTTTGTTACTGCTAATAATCTCATACGTTCTTATTATGTATTCCGTTTGCTAGTTTTACAAAAAATTACTTGTTAGAAGTTATTTCCTTAACTAGTTAAAATTACCAAATATGAGTTTTGTATCCGTTCCAAAATTTGAGAAAAATTATAAAAACTTGATTTAGACCCTTATCTTGGAAGGACTGTAACTATTTAACGAAGCGTTTTTCGATACAGCTTCATAGGAAGTTTTTCTCTTATTTTGGTGCCTTGAACACAAATTTTAATTTTTTCATATATACCTAAAATATGATATATAAAACTATAAATTAATAATTGATACAGTACTAGAGAAAACTTTAAATTATTTAATCAATCTAACAGACTAATTAAGAAAAAAGAAATCATTGAATTAATTAAATGAAAGCAAAGAAAAAAATAATAATTATACTTTCCAGAATGGATCAAGAAACAGCCGATGAGCATTACAGCACTTATGCAATGGCAATTTGTGGAGGACATTCGTACGCGCCTTAGGTAGAGAAATTGTATCCGATGACCTAATGTTGGACCTTGGCACCAGAAAATTGATTTGTCAAATCAAAGAAGGTGAAAACACATCATAGTTGATGAGTTTAATCAAAAACTTGCCGCTTGCTTTATCTCTTCTTTGGCTTAGGAAAGTGAAACCGTGTCTACTTAATAAACTCTCGTAATCAGTGCCACGAGGAGGATGTATGCTATCCAGTTTAAAAGACAATTACTTCAAGAATAATTTTTGGACACGTTCGAGTGCCATTAATTAATACAGGTTGATAGAGGATATAGCTATTATTACTAATGCACAAGTTACACCTTTTTAAAACTAAATTTGTTGCTTTTCTTACGGACATTTTTTCCCCATTTAATCATCTCCCTATCTCCGTTAGTTTCCGAGTAGAAATTCTAAAATGTTTTAATGATATATATGCAGTCAAGTAATTGTTGCAGTCAATACAAAAACAATAAACCAAAACATAATTAATAGTTAAGAAACATAAATATGTTCACACAGGTATATACACATCTCCCTTGTAATATTTTACGATGCGACTTGTTTATTTTTAAGACCATGTAATTAGGAACTTTTTCAAAATAAACTCCGCTTAAATTCCTGTGGGAAAACTTAAAGAAAAACTCGATATACATTCATATAAGCGTTCATCAATTTAACGCGATTTCACCTATATTGATGCCTTACATAAATCGAATCAAAATTGACTGATTGATTGATAGCTTGAATCTATCAAGACATCTTGATTAATGTTTCGACTCAGTAGTGGCCTTGTATTGGTGAAGTAAAAATATTTCTGTGTATACAAATGATTGGAATACATACTAAAACGAAATGCTTGCTTCTCGGACAGTCGCATAAATAATTCGTTTGAAATTATAACGAAACTTTGTAAATGCACAGTGAAGTACTATTTCGTGTGAATGGGAATTATGAGAATAAATTTAAATTAAAATGAATGGCAGTGTACATGGGAAACCTTCTGTTCTGCTTGTAATGTCCGAAATTATGTTATATACTATGTGTTTAATTTATTAATTTCGAACAAACATTGCTAATGTTAATGCAAAGTGTTAATAATGAAAAACGGAGCCATCCTTCACTATTAAGTTAAAAGTGTTGTCATAGATGTACTGTTAATTAATGCAAATGTTGTATAAAGGGCTTGAAATATTATTAGAGTGGAAAAATTGGAAATTTATTGGGATTGCGGATAAGTTCAAAGTGATTTTATTGAATCTAATTTTTTTAAATTTTTTAACCAACAAAATATAGCATATGAGCAAAAATTATTTAGATAAGGGATGGCCATGGTTAGAAGGATCACTGTCTTTGATAGGTTGCGCTCGAAGTACAGAGATTTTTGTTAAATGAGGAGGCTATCACATTCGTAAACAATTATTTTGCATAGAAAGACGCCGAGTACTATTTGGACAGCCTGAAGAGATGGATACATGGCTAGGAGAAGTGTGTAGATTTACAAGGAAACTATGTAGAAAAATAAAAATAATTTTTAGGGAAAAATGTCTTGTATCTTTGTTCGGTCGGAAACACTTCAGACTACCCTGGTATATTCATGAAAATATGTTGTACCGTACCGGGTTATGCAACAGAACAATGTCTTTTTGATGTTTTTTGTGAAGCTACTAGAAATTATACTAACATAGATTCGACAAAATGTATTGCAGTATGTAGTGATTGTGCAAAGGCGATAATAGGAAAGAACAGTGGATTAATGAAAACATTAAAACGTCGTCTTATATCAAGGGCGGAATGAGCGCACTGCTTCCTTAGCAGACATGTTCTTGTCGCAAAAAACATGCCGCAAAATCACAATAAAATTCTTTGCGAAGCTGTAAAAATGGTTAATTTTATTAAAAGCCGACCGTTACAGAACAGGTTGTGAGATGAAATGAGCGAAAATAAAAAATCTCTTCTTTTCCATGCATAAGTTGGTTAGAAGATGGTTATCACGAGGGTATTATAAATGCGAAATAAATTAATATATTTTTCCAGGATAAATATACGCCATTCCCATTGTTTTTACAGAATAATGAGTGCATGTTGTTGTTGGCTTACTTAGCTGATGTATTTCCACATTAAAGCGACTTGAGTGTGAATTTACAAAGACGTGATAAAAATATTTTATTAATGACAGACAAAATTTGTGCATCCATTAAGAAGTGTGATATTTGGAATATTCGCAATCAAAGCAAAAATTTGAATTTGTTCCCACTTACTTCGGATTATATTGAGAAAAATTAGAATGAACAAAGATAAGCGCACTAATATAATGAGTCACCACGGTTTGGATTGTGTGAAGATGTATTGTCGTGAGCTAGAAACTTAGTTGACGGAGAATTTCCTGGAAGATAAAAATGATTTCTCGAGTAGATGGGTACTGAATCCGTTTAGTGAAGACGTTGTTGCCGCTGTTAATTTACCAGTTGAGATTCACGACTAGCTCATCTAAATGTCTGACGACAAAACGCTACAACTGCAATTTATATCTGAACATTTATAAATACGTTCTGGCTTGATCGTCGAAATGAATATCAAAATTTAGTCACAGAAGCATTGAAAATATTAATCCATTTCGCCACCTCTTATCTCTGTGAAAAGGGTTTTTCGTCTAAGGATGAGCTGAAAACTAAATACAGGAATCGTTTCTTATCACTCGAAAACAATTTGCGTTTGTGTGTTTCTAACGTAGATCCACGTATGAAGAAATTTCTAAATGAAAAACATATGCAACCATCACATTAACTTCTTTTCTTTACATGTGTATAGCAAACGCCAATTAAGTTGGCGCGAGAAGGGGTAAGTTTGCGAAGGATTAGAAGTAGTGGGGAGAATGAAGTTTTTCAGAAAGAAACTATAACCTTCCCTTTAAATTATTATATTATATTATTCTGTTTGAAGCGTTTTTTTGTTCCACGTTTCTGTTTAAATGAGTAGAGTGGGCCACTTTTGTCTGCATCTACACGCCAGAACAGTAGATACTAAGTTTTATATATATATACATATTATATTACTATATTACTCATTATTGTTTAAAGCAAAGATATATCGGACAGAGTAATAGCGCAGATAAGTTTCTTACAGATAGCCAATGCCGTACAAGAACGTAAAATCACGCAGGTTATATGCACGCCAGGCGTATTATTATAAATTTTAAGATATATAGAGATCTGCAAGAACAAGTGGAGAAAGGAAACACGGCGTCATGCTACGTGATTGGCGCGTCGTATAGTTCCATTGCGATTAAAATGCCCTGCCAAGTTCAGCTATCTGTTATAACTAATGTAACCCAAATATGCAAAGCGCATATTTTGCATATATTTGGTTTTAGATCAAATGTCAGATAATTCTAACCTCTGAGCGTGTATCACTTTATGATCCCCTAGTAAAGACATTATGTTCCGTCAAACGTCAATGACAAATGTATTCTGACAATTACTTGAGTAGTGGGAGTGGACGTTTTTAAAAACGACTTTTGCGCACCCCCTCCTCGCGCCAACTTAATTGGCGCTTGCTATACTTATTGCAAGTAAAATGTTTATAAGCAATTATTTTTTCTTATAAAATGAGAATCTTATGAGAAAACATTATAATTCTTTAGGCTATTTAGCCACCTCCTTAGGGATCGCGACCACAGGTTGAAAAACGATGCTGTAGATGTTCCCAATGTGTTTAGTAAAATTCGCTAGTTTAGTTGAGCTAAACAATAAGTGGAAACATACATCTTGTCCTCATTTGAAGGCTCGTGCGTAAATCAATCACATAGACGAAGAATGATAATGAAGGATACATTCTATCATTATAATTGCTTTTCTTTCTGTGATGCAAAACTAAAATAATTTTATAATACCTAAGGTGTTCCTCTGATGCTAAGTAATTTCTGTGTAAGATATCATGGAAAATAATCAATTACATAGGTAGATCTAATTAAATATACGGGTCTAATAACATTGAAATTAATTTGTAAACGGTATGGAATCAGCACGACACTTGTACAATTACATTAGGCGTGACTACTAAAAATAAAATAAAAAATAAGCGCCTCGTGTAAGAGAAGAGAACCTTGAATGCGACACGCTTGTAGACTTATTTGTAAAAATTTTTGATATATGAAACGGCTTCTGATTTTGAAGAAATTCTCAATTAAATACTTTGGATAAACCGTTATGTGATGAATGCTTCAAATTAGCTATTTACGTAAACAGAAATGTACGTAGTTACCGAAATTATATTAATGAATTTCCGAGGTTTCTCTGCACGGGCTTTTCAAATTTCCTGAATATAATGAGGACTGTTGTGTACGCTTTTCCCACTGCCTAATAATAACTTGAATAAATAAAATAATAAAACACCTTGTCCCCAAAATATAGCTTATTACGTGTAATTCAACTCGGCATGTCCACCTAATCTTAGATTGATTTCAAATTAAGTAACATTTAATGTTACAGTTCCTTTTTTAATATTGAATTTAATTGATGAGTTGTTTAGATGCTTGTTGCTTATTAATAAATGTAATTATTATCTACCATAGTTATAATGGATAGAAATCATTTTAATTCTCTTTCAACTTTCAGTGTCTCACAGGGTTCCGATTTGAGGCCATTGTTATCTGTCTTGTAAATCAATTACTGAATTCTTTATTGAAATGCAAAGCACGTAATAGTGTGTTGTTTTGACAATTTTTTTAACTGACTTGAGATTAAATATTGATAACAAAACACTTCTCTATATTTCACAAATTTTATTAGAATAACTTTAACACATGTTTCAGATGTTATGCCATTACCAAAGAGATATCGTTAATTGATGTTTACAATAGTGTCTATGAAGGAGGTATTAGGGAAATCTACCATAAATTATGTTTCTGTGCTTTTTTTATTTCCAAATTTGAAACAAATCTAATAATTTGCTTTTTACTACATTATGTAACAAGTTACAGCTATTAATATCTGGCAAGTGGTTATGTTGTACACAATGTTCAGAGAAAATTTTGTTTTTGGAACTATATTGAAAAGGTCTTGTGTGCTCGTTTTTTAATACGCTTTACCCTAATATATGTATATATATATTGAAGTGGTTCTTCGTTATCAGAAACTGGAAGAAACAATTCATATCAATTAAGATGAAAGTTGACCATGTAATAAAACGTAAATTATTAAACAAGTTAATACCGCGCATTTAATTAGAAAATTTATTTGAAAGAATATTTATTATTTATGTTTATCATTTTTCACAATCAAAAGTTATTAAATTATTTATTATTCCGAAAATAATTAACTTGATTAATAAAATTAATATCATGGAAATCTATTTTCCATATTCCAGCTTCCAATTTCCACCTGATATCCATTGATTCCAGGCGCGGCTCATTATGACGTATTTGGGGGTGCACTTACAATGATGCGAGTGCTTCGTGTATTCTCCTTTACTAACTGTAGCGTTTTCTTAGTAAACACCGAAAACACACGAGGCACTCGTATCATTGTAAGTGCACCTCCAAATACGTCATCACGAGCCGCGCCTGGTTGATTCCCATTTCTCCTATTACTGACAAAGGATTTCACGTAATTACCGATGAAACCCAATATTTTATATTCATATAAATTCAGTAAAACATACCCTAACAATTTATACAATTAAACTAGATCTTTCGATCTTTTCGTAGGTTATATTCGCATGTTAAAATTAGTCTATACGTGGACGCGGTGTAAAGTAGTTGTTGCGTAAGCGGTTTTCTAGCTTTACTGTGCCCCATGTGCGACTTTTAATTAGTGGTTTTACCTACTGATGATGACAACTTAGTTGTCGAAATACGTATTTAGAATACGATTAATAATTGTGGTAAGGGGTTATATACCTTTTTTAAATTAAACTAGATTTAAAATTAGTTATACTAATAAGTACAACATACCTTGAAACTGAATGATCTTCTCAAATTAATTAGAATTTTAAACTATCAATCATCAGATAATATCACTTAGTTTTGAAATTTGATTTGCATTTATTATAACATATGTTTGTTACCGATGCGCACAAATATATAAACCAATCATGTCACGTGATCTACGCATCACTTGCAGCTGATTTATATATGTAATTCAATAGAATCTTTAAATTGGAGTTAACACAAATTACAATTTATACTTTTATTTATTTTGTATTTTACTAAGTTACTTATGCATATGATATTGATACTTTTCACTAAAATTCAGTATTAATCCCCGAGATTGATTGTTGTCACATAAATGAGATTTGATATTTACTTCTTTAATGAATTGAAGGACCGGCTCCTATGAGAAAGATCTCGTTCTACCGCTAAGTAGCCGAAAAAATACATATAATATTGTTCATAAGATAAAAACATGAACTGGCGCCCAATTCTATTAATATATTATAATTAAAAACTACTTATTTATAATAAACTTGCCCAGATAATATTGTAAGAGCGACATCTTACATTCCACTACCAAATTAAGCTCAATTATAAGGTAGGTAACATAATACTTTATATTTTAATTTATAGAAAATGTTAAACCTATTCTTAATTTGAATTAATTATATTTAATTAATAAATTATTATTCTTATTAACCATATTTAAGCCGAAATTTATATATCATTTGTTGCCGAACGTGGTAGCTTTTTTTGATATTTATACCATTGTCAAAATATTAACAGCACATATAATTATTACCATAGTTATTATTATTATATAGTTATTAACATTTCTAAAACCTAAAAAATTTTATATCAATATACATACATACAGTGTGTATAAGCCAAATGGAATAAATTCATTATTTCGGTTACTGTACATATTTATAAAAAATCCCGAAACATGTCATATTTAATTTTATAAATTAACATTCTTCAACGTGAAAATGCGATCCCTACCTTCAACCCCCTTCGAATGACAGGTACAACCCCCATTTTTTTAAATGGGAAGTATAGGGAAGTATTTGCGTTTATAAAGATTTAATACATACATCAAAGGCATCATTGCATTACTTACTTCGCTGTTAGGTCTTCATAATAAGAAAGTGAGTAAAAACCATACCAATGTGCTTTTTAGATGGTATCCATTAAAAATACTTTAAAAAGTTTCCGTGGCAACATTAGTTTGTTTAAAACGCCTTAATAAATTGTTTTGTATTTAAAAGTTGTCATTTAAATTGAGAGTTTGATAATTTTAGTTTGAATTTCGTAAAATACAATTCTGGGAAATGGTTAGATTAACGGAAATGCATAAAATAACAGTCATACAAATGATTGGTTACGGAGATAGAACCCGAACACAACAAGAAGTAACCCGCCTATTTCATGAGAAATTTCCTGATTTGCCGCCTATAGCTCAAGGAACAATAAGTAAGATAGAGAAGCAGTTTCGAGAGTTTGGTCATGTAAGGCAGATAAAAAAACCAGCTGCCAATGCACTGAGTGATGAAATCAAAGTAGATGTGATGCTTGAGTTTTTGGAAAACCCACATACATCGAGTAGACATGCATCCACTACATTAAATGTTAGCCATACATCGATAGTAAACATATTAAAAGAAAATAAAATGCATCCCTATAAAATGATATCTACTCAGGAGCTTATGGAAGACGATTTTGATAGAAGAACTTATTTTTGTGAGCGAATGATGGACATGCTGGATAACAATAATATCAATTTAGAGGACGTTATGTTTTCTGATGAGTGCAATTTTTCTCTTAGCGGTCATGCTAATCGGCAAAATTGCCGCTACTGGTCTACGGAAAATCCTCACTGGATGAGGGAAGAACACACACAATACCCAGTAAAAGTTAATGTTTGGGCAGGTATTGTTGGAAACCATATCATTGGTCCCTTTTTCATTGAGGGCAATTTGAATGGCGATCGTTATTTGGCACTACTTCAAAATGATGTCATTCCAACTTTGGCAAATTTATATCCTGATCCAGGAAACCCTCAAGTTCCAATGAATACGATATGGTTTCAGCAGGATGGAGCACCACCACATTACCAACGCAATGTCCGGCAGTACCTCGATGCAATATTTCCCAATCGGTGGATAGGAAGGCGAGCATCGATAGAATGGCCAGCGCGATCACCTGATTTGACCTTACTTGATTTTTTTTATGGGGATATTAGAAGAGCATTGTGTACAAAACTAAACCTTTGGATTTAAATGACTTAAGAGAACGAATAACGCTTGCGATTAGGTCGATCACGCCTGATATGTTAAATAATGTTAGAAGACAGTTTTATTTAAGATTAGGATGTTGACAAGACGTTCATGGTGAACATTTTGAACATCTACTTCATTGACATTCATATTTTTTTCTGGCGTTTTAAATTTTTCTTTACATTTTGCATTAAATTTTATTTTTTGAGTATATTGTAGCGAATTTCGATAACAACATTATTTTATTTTATTCTATCTTAATTGTTGCAACAAACATGAAAATTATAACATTTTTGAATAGAGAATAAAGAGACCTTTACAACGATATATCACAAGCCTATACTTCCCATTTAAAAAAATGGGGGTTGTACCTGTCATTCGAAGGGGGTTGAAGGTAGGGATCGCATTTTCACGTTGAAGAATGTTAATTTATAAAATTAAATATGACATGTTTCGGGATTTTTTATAAATATGTACAGTAACCGAAATAATGAATTTATTCCATTTGGCTTATACACACTGTATATGTATAAATATATATTAATCTAAAAACTGTATTGTTTTTTTACTTTAACCACCATTAGATAAATTCAATTCAGTTTTTTTATGTATTGGTAAGAACAATTCTATATTATGAATTAATGCGAATAGGTATAAAACATATCTGCATTTGTACACATAGACATATATCACGTATTTAACCAGTGGTCACGTCAGCATAAAAAAAAAGAACGGCTGAATTCTGTACTTCCATAAGTAATTAATGTTCTCAATTAAATTGAGTTTTTCTATTTCTCTTCAATTTGTTTGTAAAGTTTCACAAAAGATTATCCGAATATTTAAACTTTCAGTTTCTCTTATTTCTCGTTAATGATCTCAATCAGTTTTGTTTTATTCTACCAATGTATAGAATTTTAAAAAGATTACCAGGAATTAATTTTCAAATAGCTTTACCCTTTTCTGTGCTTTTTATATTTCGCGATCGTTCTTAGAATTTAAATATTTTTCTCACTGGATACGGAAGAAGCTATTAAAAATCGCGACTCGTTTTGATTTATTCATTTTGTTTTGTTATGAAAACCAGGCATTAAGAATTTTGATATTTTAATTTTATCGTATCTTCCACTTAATTGGTCATCAACAATCAAGAAATTATTAGAATTTTCTCTTTGAAATTTGACGTCGCTTAGGAAAGTGAACAATCTAAATAAATATGTTCATAACAAACTTTGCTTAGAAAAGCTTTTAAACATATAAAATCACTAGCATCAACATACAGTACATTTTACAGTACAAATTTGATTAATAATTCACATTAAACGAATGTAAATGTTAATTAATTTTTCATGATAAAGAATATACCAGAGCAAATACTCTAAAATAATTGAAATATCCCGAACATAATTTAAAATTCCTGAAATTAATTACTTAGCCAAAAGTTTCCTAATTGTAGCGATAAATTAAATTGCAGAAAAACTGGATCTCATTCACGTCCATTGCCTCAAAGTAGTCCCTTGGCAGTGTAATCACCTATTCCAACAAGAGGTATGCATTCTGGTTTTGTTAACGTGTTCAGCACCTGTTGCGCTTCAACTTCAATCTCATTCATCGTGGCAAATTTTCATCCTTTCAACTTGATTTTCATCTTAGAAAGATGAAAACTCGCAAGGAGCCAAGTCAGGCGAGTATGCTCTGGATGAGGAGCAATGTTGATTTTCGTCAAAAACTAATATATCCTAAAAGCAGTATGTGATCTCGGGTTGTAAAAGTGGAGAACGCAGTCGTTCCTATGCCATGCCTCTGAACGCTTACTTCTCATATTTTCATTTAGTCGCCTTAGGACATCATTTCTGAATTAACTGTCTGACCTAAAAGTGCGAAGTCTTTATTGGACAGATCAGTAAGGATTTGTTGCTTTTGATTTGACGAAATTTGATCGAGGTGGCTTCGTGAAGATTGCTATTTGGTTTCGGGATTTTCTTCTGTTATGTAGGTTGCAACTTGTTTTTCTTCACGCTTACAGTGTGTCTGTAGATGTTGAAATCCAGATTTCGTCCATCGTTTTATAAGTATACTCGGGTCTCTTCTTCTCACCGGCTTTCCATCTCTCACAATTCTGATTAACCGTGCGTTTTCTGCTCTTTTAACATAAAAGTTCCATTATCTGCGTCTTTCTTACAAATTTCGCTGTCTATAAAATCGCATTCATTTCTTATTTCTTGATTTCTTAGTTTATTAGTTTTTAGGGGATTATACCAACAAAACCTTGGCGATAAATCTGATTAAGTTTGAAGTTGTTGTTTCAATTTGCTACAGGCATCCATGCGGTGCTGTTTCTGTTCGTCACTTGGTAGTCATGACACGAACTTTTCTGGTATCCTTCTCATGTTCAATTTGTCCAATAAATCTCCCGATATGTACCATAAGATAATATCACAATGTTAGAAATGTTTTGAATTAACTGCCTTCTCTCATTCACAACAGCATTACAAACTACAATGGCATGTTCTGGTATAATGTCGGCTAGTGGTCGTCCATAACGTTCGGTATCATCAACTGATGTTTGACCATGTTTAACACGTTTAAATCAGTAGTAAGCTTGTGTTTATCCCAAACCTTCGTCCTCGACTACTTCCCTGTATATTTTGTGTGTTTCTGCTGTATTTATCGAATATATACTAGCTTTATTTATCGAATTTTAAACTTGATTCACATACGCTGTCTTTCCAAATCTACCAGTGAAATATCTAAAAATACAATCAGACAAAACAATGAAAAATTGTTCACCAACAAACAATGTTTCTCCTTACAATGACGCCGCTAAGCATACTTATTAAGGCTGTAGACAACTTCACATAGTGGCGTTTGATTGTAGATAAGAATTCCGACGTTTTATTTCAGTGGTACCGAAATAATAGCTTGAAATTAAATCTTAGTAAATGTCAGGTTAAATGTAGTTACCTATAAGTACTAGAAAAAATGCAACCATTTTCTTATTATAGGTACAATGTTAATGAAAAAGTTTTATCTAAGGTTGACGTATTTAAAGATCCTGGTGTAGTTTTTGATCGACGCCTGAGCTTTAGAAATCACATTGAATATGTTTCTGCAATGGCTTCTAAACGATTACGATTTATAATATCCAGTTGCAGACAATTTAGTGACTTTAGAATTCTATACTCTTTATATTTCGTGTTTGTTTTGAGCTGTTTGGAGTATTATTCCATTGTCTGGCCACCATATTACGTCTGTTGTCAGTTAAGAATTTAGATGGTTAAACGACGATTTTTGAAATATGTCTCGTTGAGGGTTGATTGCCAGTATCCTGTTATGGAAATCGGCTGTAATTTATTATTAGAACGTCATGGTTTCCAATTCCTTCATGAACGGAGACAAATTAGTATCTTTGTGGAAACTACTAATTAATCTACTGCCTAAACATTTACATGTTTCTAGCTGTCCATATAGATACGTATAGTCGACGCCGAGATCCAAATTGTTGATTAACTGACCCTTATACAGAATGTGTAGAATAATCGATAATTATTTCACAGATATCGTTCATAATTCGAAAAGAGAATAAGCTATGAATGTACACGTAATCAAATATATTATTCTTTCTTTTTTTTTTTAGGTGTTAGTTAAGTGTTAGTTAAGTTAAAATTTATAAATAAGTATATATATATATTTATTATAAATTATATATTATTGTCCTGCAGTTTTTGTTGACTGCTGGGCAGTAAATATTATTATTATTAATAAGGCATATATGTACATTCATATATACAGTATGACCAGAAATCTACAGTACTGAATAAAAAATAGTATATTATACTATAAGGGAGAGAAATGCGTTATTTTGGCAGAGGTGCAATTTGAAGCCCGAGGGCGAAGCCCGAGGGCTACAATGCACCGAGGACAAAATAGCATCTCTCCCGAATGGTATATACTATTTTTTCCACGGTCTCATTAACTTAAAAACACATATTTTGTCATTATGAAGTAAGTAGCACCAGAATTATTGTATTCGGATTTGAGCATTTATTTAGTAGTCGTTGAGTTATTGTCATAACTACAAAATAAACAATATTAATATTAATTTTGAAAATTGTACAAATGTAACATTTAATTTAAATTTAAAAAGGTGTATAACCCCTTACCACAATTATTAGTCGTATCCTAAATACGTATTTCGACAACTAAGTTGTCATCATCAGTAGGTAAAAACTACTAATTAAAAGTCACACATGGGGCACAGTAAAGTAACATAAACGCTTCCGCACAACTACTATACACTGCAACCCTATAAAGACTAAATTTACCATGCCATTCTCAAACTACGGGACAAAACACTTGCCTCTTAGAAAAGGTTTTAAACATGTGTTACATTATCGAACAAAGGAACGGCAGAAATTCTTCTCTAAAGAAGGCGCCTACTAAAAACGATTTTTAAAGCTACGGTGACCTACTATTAAACTAAATGAAACACCTTATAATATCACAAAACACTAGTATATTTAACTATATGAATATATTTCATGTGCATTGTACACATTAGTAGTTATTATTTAAACGTATTATTCGAGTACACAGGTAGTGACAAAATCTATATTGGGTAGGGGTGTAAAAATTTTCCATTCCAAATGGTTAAAAAGTCGTATATTGTGTATTGTAAAAGCCGTACTCTCATAGCAAATTCTGAGAAAGACAAAATTAAGAAGGGGCGTTACATGAAAAAACAAGACATCCGGCTGTGTTGTGTTATATTAAATGAGAATCAATTCACGTGAAAAGGGTCTATGAATAATTAGATATTGTAGGTGTATAATTTAAAAGTTAATTATAAATAGGTGACAATGTCCTAGTTAAGGAGTTAAGCAATTTAATATAATGTATATAATTCACGGTAGGCTCTGGGTGTGTTAAGGAGGTAATTTTTGCATATTAATTTGCTATGAGAGTACGGCTTTTACAATACACAATATACGACTTTTTAACCATTTGGAATGGAAAATTTTTACACCCCTGCCCAATATAGATTTTGTCACTACCTGTGTACTCGAATAATACGTTTAAATAATAACTACTAATGTGTACAATGCACATGAAATATATTCATATAGTTAAATATACTAGTGTTTTGTGATATTATAAGGTGTTTCATTTAGTTTAATAGTAGGTCACCGTAGCTTTAAAAATCGTTTTTAGTAGGCGCCTTCTTTAGAGAAGAATTTCTGCCGTTCCTTTGTTCGATAATGTAACACATGTTTAAAACCTTTTCTAAGAGGCAAGTGTTTTGTCCCGTAGTTTGAGAATGGCATGGTAAATTTAGTCTTTATAGGGTAGCAGTGTATAGTAGTTGTGCGGAAGCGTTTATGTTACTTTACTGTGCCCCATGTGTGACTTTTAATTAGTAGTTTTTACCTACTAATGATGACAACTTAGTTGTCGAAATACGTATTTAGGATACGACTAATAATTGTGGTAAGGGGTTATATACCTTTTTAAATTATTATTTAACCACAGTCTCCATTGAAAGAATTTTTTTAATTTAAATGTCAATAAATAATTTCAATGTTATCTTTTTTTTGCATGAATCACAAACGTTCTCCATAATGTAAACTCCCTTGGTAGCATTATACTCCCTTGGGAATAATCGACTACTTCTGTTTTAATTTTGATGTCATAGAAACTGATTTCTACTCCCGACCGTGGAAAAATATTTTTTTCTAACTTAATTTAATAAAATTGACGAAGTTAATATCTATTATAAAGGCGAATGATATGCTGTATATGCCCACCATTCTGTTGGACGCACAACTCTGGGCGGTGTTGGAGATTTCGTACCACGTTTTCAAATGTAGGTTGTTGCAAAGTTCGGAAGAAACACATAATTGCCATTATTAATTCAGGAATTGTCGTGGGCGAATTGTTTTGAAAAATTACTGTGTTCATCATGCCGCAAGTGTATGCATCGGGGTGAGTAACGTCCGGGCTATGTGAAGGATAATCAAAGTCTGTTTTTCGGGAAATGATTCTGTCGCCAAAATGATCCCTAATAATTCACAACGATTGACCAGTGGTGTGACTCGTCGCAGTGTCTTGCTAAAACCACTGTCGATGCAATAACAGATTTCTTGATCTATAAAATTATCTCAGATTTTCTATAAAAGGTATCAGAACTTGCTGTTGATATCTTTCGCTGTTTACGATGGCAGTTCACCTTTCATGATTAGTTATGAAACAAGAGCTGATAATCCCATTTCCAGAAACTGCACACCGTATGGTCACTCTTTGTTCAAGAAGTGGTGTTTCAATGAATTCCTAAAAAGGACTAAACTCAATGCTTCTAAAACTGCCTGGTAATATGGCAAGAATGTGAAACATTGGACCCATCTGAAAACCAGACATTAGTCAAGAACTCATCATCTTCATAAATGTAAGCCAAGATCCGAGCACAGTAAACTAAAGGTGTTTTACCAGTTTGGTTCAGTTTATGGCACTTTTGAAGTTTGTAAGAGAAATCACCAATATCCTTGATCATTAAACGCACAGATTCTCTTTTTATATCCAATTTTAAGGCAGTTGTTGGTAAGACTTGCACCATTATTCGTTAGTGATTTTCGTTTACTCGAACGCTTTTCTTGCTTTCTGACGTTCCTTTTCGTTCCATATTGACATTACCTATAGTTTTGAATTTCTTAACAACGTGCAAAATAACACTGTTTGATTATTTAGGATTTTGAAACATATTGCTATGAACTGTGCCTAGCTCATGGGTACAGTTCACGACGAATGTCCGGTTGCTCAGTCGCTCAATCTCCAAGCCGGAATCTTCTAGTCTCAGGTCTTGCTCTCAAGCAAGCAAGAAACGTGTAAGCAAAAAAAAACAATATAGCAGTCAATAAAATTCACACTTTCACCAACCTGAATTTAAAACGATCTAAACATCTTGACTAAAAAAAAAAACTCCATTACCAAAAACATGACAATTTTCTTGAATTATTCATATACTAATATTTATATCAAAATTTATGCAAATTCTAAACTACCATTACAAACATAAGCAAATTATCGTAGTAGCAATTATATAAATTAATTGTTCAATGTACTTACATCGATCTAATCACATCCAACACTAAACTACGCGAGAGATACCATTTTTTAAATTTACTACCAAAAGAAACGAGATCACAAACACTCGTGCAAATCGTAATTAATTTTAAAATGCACGAATTAAAGCATCAAAAACAAATAACCCGAATTTACTTAAAAACAGGAGAATAAAAATGAGGTTTTTTATTCTCTCTGACCATCTGGTTTGCCAGTACTGGTATCTCTAAATAAAATTACCGCGAAAATCTCATACATCGAATTCACTAGTACAAAATCTGGCCGCACCCATCAATCTAATATAATATACATACAGGGCCAGTCAAAATATAAATTCAAACACAATAAATATAAATATACATAAAATTCAACAATGCATTTTAAATCCAAATTATACAAATACTGTTCAATATTTAATTCTTCTTTTTTCTATGGGGAAAAAACCACGACAATATGCTCAAATTGAGGTCCAACCCATTTAATGCTGGGTCCATTATTTCTGCCAAACTCGTATGAGAGATTATATGGCTTCACATATAATATATTTTTTCTTTGGCTGTGAGCATCTTATTCACAGACAGTGTTTTCTACCCTAACAGATAACAGCTTAGTATTTATTTAAAATAAGTTTGATAGCAGTGTCATTTTCATAACAATTGTGAACAGAGTTACAATTTCGGTACTGTATATTTACGGTCCTAGTGTACTTGATGAAATAAATCTAAAAACCAATTGCTTTATTTCTAGTTTATGATAAAATAGTTTTAGAAAACTGAATGGTCCTGTCCTGCATAGCTTTAATAGCAAAAACGATTAATGCATACAAACAATAGTTATTTATGTACCTAGGTTCGTAAGTACAGTTTTGTGGTCGAGAATACGATTGCAAACCGAGACCCGTAGCATCGAGGTTTGCATGTATTCGAGACCATGAAAGTGTACTGTACGAACCGTGGTGCATATGAGATTTTTCGTCATACCTACGTTTTTTTTAAATAGACGAATCTGAATGATTTTCCACTTTACTTTTACTATATGTATACACATTAGTAACATCAAGTCAGGAATATTTGTCATACCTATGGTAACCATGTTTGTGTCGATATAAATTTATATTTTTGATAAATGTCAAAGTATATGCAATAGATTTTCAAAAGTTTTTCTTTCTAAATAAAATTTATAAACATGAATCAAATAGAGGTGGATGCTATTATAGCTTGTACTGAGATTTTTCCGGAGAAATCTAAAAACAGATACAATGAAACCTATAAAATGTTCAAAGACTGGTGTCACCAGAGGTATGTGGAGAGTATTTCAGAAAGTTTAATGCTGGCATATTTTCGTGATAGATCTATGAAGTTAAAATCACCAAACAGTTTATGGTGTGAATACTCAATGTTAAAAACTACCATATTTATTAACGAAAATGAAGATATTTCAAAATATCCTAAATTGAAAGGATTTTTGAAGCGTAAAAATGATGGTTTTAAGACTAAAAAGTCTAATATCTTTACAAGAGAGGAAATGAATAAATTTCTTATTGAAGCTTCCGACGATACATATTTGTTGATGAAGGTAAGTTTACAGAATGATTCTTTTTAATTCGTGTTCATTCTATACTAATTTTTTGCAGGTTGTTATGATTATGGGAATTGCTGGGGCTTGTAGGAAAGATGAACTAGTTAAAATGACAATTCAAGATGTGGAAAATAAAAATTATGTAATAATAATTAAAATACCGGATACTAAAAATGGATTAAAACGTTCTTTTACAATTATTGCGAGGGAAGAATATCCAATTAATTTTATGCTAATTATTAAAAAATACATTGGTCTGAGATTAGAAAATATTACCAATGACAGATTTTTCTTAAAGAACAGTTTTGGTAAATGTCGAAATCAGCCTGTAGGAAAAGACACTCGCAAAAATTCCTAGCCAAATAGCAAAATACTTGTCGTTGGAGAACCCCACTACCTACACCGGACATTCCTTTCGAAGGACCTCGGCAACATTATTAGCCGATTCAGGAATTGATGTTCTTGGTCTGAAAAGACACGGCGGATGGAAATCTTCTACCGTGGCAGAAAGCTATGTTTCCGCTTCAATGATAAATAAAGTACAGATAGCTGACCGAATTTTATATAAACAAAATATTACAGAGGCTGTTTGCTCAACTGTGATACAGAAAAATTAGAAGAAAGTTGATGATTCCATTAGGAATCCAACCATTAATAATGTTGACATTATTGAAAATATAAACTTGCCTAGTAAGAAAGAAGACTCTATTGTTCAGATAGCTAATTGTTCTAATTGTTCGTTTACATTTAATATTACAAAATCATTAGATTTTGTACAAGATTCTATTTTTCCTAGTTCTGTTAATTAATCATGTTTGAAATAAATTTGTCATAAATTTTCTAATATTGCTATTATTTCCCTAGGGTCGTAATAAATATTACAGCCCGCTACCATAGCAACTGTCAATATGGTATGTAAAGTGTCACTTACGTTTCAAAAAAAGGTGTCATAATTGTTTACTTACGCAGTAGGTGTGACGAAAAAGTATATTATTACTGTTTAGATTAAAAGATATATTTGATTTACTTCTCTCTCTGTAAAGAATAATAAATGTCATTTTAATTAATTTCCATATCAAGCTGTTACCCTGCTTAACTGATATCCGTAACTACAGATATATAGACTGCAATAAAGAGTCTAAAGTCTACTAAAGAACAATAAAAACGAGTCTTTATGTCGTACATACTTGCCTGTAATATTCATTTCATTTTCATGATGTTTACAGATGTAGCCTTATAGACATAAATGAAAATCCTTTTTTTATTGGTCCATGAAATATATTTTTCATGAAACCTCATACTAATTTGTTTATCTTTAGATCAAATCTCTTTCCTGTAAGAATATAATATTTTTATCGTCGTAAAAAAGACTATGTTCGGATTATATTACGAAAATTCTTAAAGTTTGCATTGTATTGTTTGATATATTGCCTATAGAAAGTAATATAAACTACATATATAAGAAATTCCTATGAAGATACTATTCCATACTATACAAGTGCCCGTATCGTTATGTTCAAATTTTAGGAGTGTAAAGTAGACTTCATTTCAAGTAAAAAAACTTGTATTTACAGTTTTATTTGTTTTAAAGTTACAGATCTATGAATGTGATTGTCAGATTATGAAACAAAATGTAATCCTAAAGTCAATAAAAACTGATTTTAGTTAAAAAAGTTCTATTAATAATATTTTCGAAATGTCCACCTCCTTGTTGAATGCAGGCTTGTGCCCGTAAACCAACACAAGAAGTACTTATCCGAATTTCATACTTATTTTCCCGGATTTGCTCGGCAGCCAGGTGAATAATAATAATAATAATAATAATATTATATTTATTTGTTCAAAATTATACAAGTGTATAGAACTCGTCAAGTATACATGTAAATATATAAAAACAAAATAAAACGTGACACAGACACCATATTAAAATTTTTTTTAATAAAATTCATCCAAAGAATAAAAAGATTGTACATATAAAAAAATTTCTAATGTTTTCTTGAAGAACTTTTCCCTGCTCAAGTCGTTAATGTACTTTGGGATATGATTATAAATATTTAAGACCTGACTAGTTGCGTTCTTTTGTACCCTGGTCAGAGTTGTTTGTGGCACCGCAAAATAGACACTTTCCGTCCCGCGAGTACTGTACTTGTGATTTAAAACATACCTGCCAAACGCACTGCTCATACCCCTTCTCGCACATAAAGTACACTCGAGAATGTAGAGACCGGTAAGCGTATGTATTTTTCTTGTTCCAAATATTTCTCGGCACGAGTCAGTAAGTCCCAACTTAAAAATTGCACGAAGACATTTCTTCTGCAGAATAAAAAGTCTTCCCACATCCACACTGTTCCCTCAGAAGACCAAACCATACCGCAACCGCGATTCCACGTAAGCTCGATACGCATACAAACTGGCTTCACTGTTTACTGAGCCGGCGATAACCCTCAGGGCATAGTGAAATGGAGAAATCCTCCGAAATAAATAACGTATATGGGACTTCCAATTCAGTTGTGAATCGATCCTTATGCCGAGAAACATTACTTCCGGCGACGAGGCTAATACACCGTCTCCAAAGTTTACAATAAGATCTTCCCGCTGAGAAACAGCAAAATGGATGATTTCGGTCTTGCCTACATTCAATTTAAGTTCGTTCACTCTGAACCATGCGCTTACAGAAGACAATGCCTGTGCAATGGTCTCCCTCAAGGCGTTTGTTTCCGTTGATCTTATTGCCAATGAAACATCATCCGCAAATAAGGTCATAGGATAATTAGATACTAGTGGTAACCCATTTATGTAAATTACAAATAAAAGAGGCCCCCAGCACGGATCCCTGTGGAACACCCCTGGTAACAGTGAGCCACCCAGACCCAATTCTGGTTCCCTCTCCATTCACTGCCACGACACTTTGTCTTCTGTTTTCTAGATAAGATTTAATAAGGCGCCAACAATTTCCCCTAAAGCCCAAGTTCTCTAATCTCTCCAAAAGGATCTTGTGATTAACGCTATCAAAAGCCTTGGACAAGTCCATAAAAATTCCTGCTACTTGCTCTTTGTTCGACCAGGCATCAAGTATTTCACAAACCACCTGAAATACAGCCGAACTTGTCGATTTTCCAGTTTGATAACCATTCTGTCTATCTGTGATAAGTTTATGTTCGTTAAGGAACCCATTCATTCCTCTATATATCAGTTTTTCAAACACCTTGGCCACATTCGAAATTAGAAAATATCTATAGGTCTATAGTTTGTGATGTCATGAACATCTCCTTTCTTGTACACCGGACACACAACAGCCGTCTTCAAAGCATCCGGAAAGGTGGACGTCTCGAAAGATCTATTGATAATATGACACAGTGGGTCAGCCAAATGCAACAATACGATGCAACAACTCTTCTCTTGTGTTCGAAACTTGCGCGTAGACTAAATTTTTCATATACCCCCATAAATAAAAGTCAAGGGGATTAAGATCGGGTGATCGGATGGCCATGCAACAGGACCACCTCGGCCAATACATCTTGGATAATTGACGTTAACTCAATTTCGGACAGCAATTTCGAAATGTGGTGGTGCCCCATCCATGTGGAACCACATGTCTCGTCGAATATTCAGTGGGACATCCTCTAAAAGACCAGGCAGTTCGTCAATAAGAAATTGAAGGTAATTGTCCGCATTTAACCTCCCAGGAAGAACGACAGGACAAATCAACAAGTCATCGATTAGGGCCGCCCAAACGTTAATAGAAAATTCATGTTGAAATTTAGATGGGCCTATAGCTTTGGGATTTTCTGATGACCACCTGTGCAGGTTTCTCAGATTTGTAACACCACTTCGCGTGAACGTAGATTCATCTGTCCGAAGGACTGTTATGCAGAAATTAAAATGAAGCCGTGACTGTCTTAATATTCAGGTAGAATAAGCTAGACGAGCATAGTGGTCTGCCTCAAGCAAACCGTGTCCCCTGCGATAGTGATATAGATATAAACCCTCACGTTTAAAATTCGCCAAACCGTCGTTCGTGGCACTCCTAGTTGTCTAGAGATTCGACGTACACTGAGAGTTGGATCCCTTGTAACAATAGCTACTGCTTCTTCCTCTAAGTCTGCTGGCAAATTTACTCCTCGGTCGAAAAGATAATCACGCAGTCCGCATTTCCGAAATTGTTTGTGTACTTCCAGAAACGTTCTGTAATGAGGAATGCGCCTATCGGGAAACCGATGTCGGTATTCAATAACTGCTTGACGTGCACTGTCGTTACAGTAACCATACACGAAATGCATGTCCGCATACTCTTGAGAAGAAAATCGGTAAGGCATTTTGAATAAAGATGACGTGTCCACTCACTAATAAGCTGTTGTGTGAACTAAAACGAATGTAATTCTTTATTAAAAAACGCAACGTTAACAGTCATCTGAACATTTGTTTATTGTATGATATTCATGGTTCAGCACATACGAAATAAGTAAAAATCTTCTCTCATAAATCAATTTCCAGTACTCTTTTTTTGTAGATCTCCAATAAATTACTGTACGCACTATGACACGTGTTTATTTATTGTAGGATAACATTTTATTATGCGAAGTTAACAATCACAGGCCTGTTATTGAATCGTATTATTTTTTTTAAATAAAATCAGTTTGTATTGACTTTAGGATTACATTTTTTTTCACGATCTGACATTCACATTCATAGATCTGTAACTTTGAAACAAATAAAAATGGATATACAAGTTTTGCGTTTTTGTTACTTGAAATGAAGTCTACTTTACACTCCTAAAATTTGAACATAACGATACGGGACAACTTGCATAAGCTTCAGTGTATGTACCGTGCGTTCAAACAAAAAACGGCTTCATAATTGGCTATTAAATTTTCCAAGTACTTCTTAACTCAATTACAAAATGTTACGGTTGTCAAGTAGCTGTCATTTTCATTTACCCGTTTAATATAACGAGTGATCATTAAAATTTTCGCTCAAGTAAGCCATGTACACAAAAAAGTATGTCCTAACTTAAGTTATTAGAGGAGATCTGTCATTATAATTTCAAACGTCATGATTGTTAAAAAATAATTTGAAATGCTGACTTTTATATTAAATATATCTATAATTTTTATACAAAGTAATAGAATATTATAAAAAATGTGTAAAATGTTGACCATTCTCCACCAAGCATAATCGCACTCTATTTCGTAGAGCATTGAAAACATTGATCAGTATTTGCGGTGAGTTATTGATGTATTCACATTTTTCTATGATTTTATGTCTTAACTCTTGTAGATTATTAATTGGTGTTTCATAAATAATATTCTTTATATATGGCCACACAAAAAAATCCATGACTGTTAAATCACATGATCGTGGTGGATATGGAATCGCTGTATTTCTACTTATCATATCGCCATAAAATTGTTGCAAAAACTGAATATTTTCAAGTGTAACGTGAGATGTAGCCCCATCCTGTTGAAAATATCCGAACTGGAGTTCATAATTAGTCAATTGATTAGTAAAAACACTGAGCATTTCGTTACGATATTTCTCCGATGTTATCGTGCCCTCAAAGAATATTGGTCCTATTAATCGGTGACGACTCATACCTACCCATACGCCTATCTTTTCTGGATGTAGAGGAACTTCTCTGTAGAAATGAGGATTTTCACTGGACCACATACGCATATTTTGCGAATTAACATAACCTTTCAAATAAAACCAAGCTTCATCGGTGAAAAAAGTATGATTTAAAATATTGTCTGTCATTGTTTGAATAAACCATTGGCAAAATTGTGTTCTTTTTTCATAATCCGTAGGTAATAGATTTTTTACAGAAGTTAATTTATATGGATACATGTGCAAGTCCTTTTTTAAAATTTTTTGACATGTTCCATACGAAAACCCTACTTGTTGCGAAACTCTGCGAATAGATGTTTGAGGAGATTCGTTAATAATTTGTCTGACATTTTCAATTACGCCGCGACTTCTCTTGAGAGGAGGACCGCTTCCTTTTTTCCTTAAAATACGGCCTGTTTGACGAAAAAGATTTACACAATGCATTAGCGTATCACGGAAAGTTTTATAGCTAGGAACAGTATTTGGATATCTCTCTTCAAACTCCGCAAGGCAATTTTCTATTGAATGCTGCCAAATACCATCAATGTTTTGAGATGTCAGGAAGTAACATTCTACCATAAACGCTTTATGCATATCATTAAAGGCCATTACTTTTTCTTTTGATGAAACTTTAAAATATATATTTGACACTGACAGATGTTTGAAATAACATCTTAATGACTAAAGCTACGACATAATTTTTATATACATGGCCAGCTACGAGTGAAAATTTTAATGATCGCTCGTTATTATCGAAGAATTATCTAAACTAAAATTTAAGTTTAGTTTTAAATTTTTGTAAATATTTGAACTGAGATAATTAATTAATTAAACTTCTTCATAAATTTATGTAAATATGAAGAACCCACCCTAAATATCTAGGCGTAACGTTAGACCGGTCTCTTACATTCAAGCAGCGCATCTTTGGAAATACTCAAAAGGTGAAGATCCGCAATAATATATTACATGAACTTGCCAGCAATTTATGAGGAGACCTTGCGAACGGCAGCCATTGCACTGGCTTTCTCTCCTACTGAATACTCTGCTGCCATCTGGTATCGAAGCTCTGATGATTTGGAGAGCGTCCACAGGATCCGACTGAAATCTATGAGGTACCGATTTGGCTAAATATAGAAGATCAGCATCTCATTAAAGTGATTGCTGGAGGTCGCTATATAGATTTAATTTATAATCCTTCAGAACCTCCACCAGGCGAAACTCTGCAATTACGTCTCAATTAAGTAAGAGAATTCCGTAGTGTTAGTTACACCATTTATAACTAAAGAACGGCTGGACCGATTTTAATGATCTTTAATTTGTTGGATTCGTCTCCGCCCCGAATAGCAGAATAACTATTAAAATAATGTAAAAATTCACGGAAAAAAATTATACAGAAAATTAATTTTTAAATAAATTGGTTAGGAACTCCGCCATCTTCCGCAATTGACAGCTTACGTCACGCACGCTTATAGCTTATTTGTAATAATTGATGTCCATTGCAAATCAGTGAAATAAAACTGTAATTTTCTTTTGTTTCACGTTATCTGTGATTTGTTTTGAAAAAAGCATATGATTGTGTAACAAACGAAGACGAAGCCACCAACTATCCACTTGAATTTTTACTCCTTGGATGTGCCTGGCTTATCAGCACACAATTTACAACTGAAGGTTGGCTCGCTAGTCATCATGCTTCGAAATCTAAATCATCCAAAACTATGCAATGGAATGCGTTTGGTGATAAGAAAACTGATGATCTGATTCACGAGACGATACTCAAAGGAAAATTCAAAGATGAGAAAGTTCTCATTCCGAGGATTCCGATGATCCTAACCGATATGCCCTTTGAGATTAAATGAATTCAATTTCCGATTCATTTTGCATTCGCCATGACGAATAACAAATCACAAGGCCAATCCTTGAGTATTTGTGGTCTGAATCTAGAAAATTCATGTTTTTCTCATGGTCAATTGTACGTGGCACGTTCACATGCCGGCAAACCATCCGCTTTATTTGTTCTCACGCCTGATAACAAAACGAAAAATGTCGTATATCTACAAGATCCTTCACTGAAGAGAATCAACCCAAGTGCAACCCATGCAGCAAAATGTTAACATAGCTTCAATAAATTGAATGTCTTGCCGCCACGCCATTGAAATTCTTGATTTTTGTACTTTTATTGAATTTTTATTTTCTCTACATATATTATCCTAATAAACTATTGAACTGAATAAATATTTTGTAATCATTTTATTAACAAAATCCTAAATTAATATTTAAATACGATATGTGTGTTTTGTTAATAATTGTACTTTTAATATTACTATAAATAAATACAAGTTTAAAGTACTTTGACAGTTGTTTGATAGATACATAAAACTATAAGCAATTATAATGCATGATATATTAAAATATGTAGTTCACAAAAATGGTAAAAATTATTTGAAGAAAAAATAGTGTACATCACACGGAGTAGAAAATTTTTGTGTCTCGCCCAGTTTGCACTGTTGTCGTCTCGACAACAAACTTCTGGGCTCAACACAAAAATGCCAGCTTTCTACTCTTAGTAATGTAATATACTACCATATGAGCAAAAATTATTTAGATAAAGGTTGGCCATGGTTGGAAGGATCACTGTCTTTGGTAGGTTCAGCTTGTTGTTGGTTCTACATGTCGGTTGGATGTCAGTTTCGATTTCAATTCAACAACAAACTGAACCTATCAAAGACAATAATCCTCCCAATTATCGTCATTCCTTATCTAAATAATTTTTGCTTAGATGGTATTTATCTCAATAGAATATATTGAAAAGATCTATAGGTATATTGAGTGATTCTGAATTTATATATAGAAGATAAAAATGTGGTTCCGTAGTGTAGCGGTTATCACGTCTGCTTCACACGCAGAAGGTCCCCAGTTCGATCCCGGGCGGAACCAATCTATTTTTTACCTACTTTTAATAAAATTTTAATATGTGGTTTTTACGTATAATAAATTGAGTACGAAGTAATTTCAAGAGACAATTTATATATATGCTGCGAAATAGTTTTATTTTTATATGTAAATAGAAATAGCAAGATTTAGGTTTTGTTTCTGAATGCAAGGTCGCTGTTGGTTGGTTAGACGCACAAGTAGAGGAAGCTACCGTCTTCAAATGACTATCCAAAGGTGTGATAACGTAATGCAGCTGTGTGTATGCAATCAATCTGAACCAGGCCACAGCCTCGTTCCAGTAACGCATGTTACAAATACGTCCTCGCTGACGCAAGTTGTTTCCAAACACAAGCCAAACACAGCTACATGTCAGGGTCTGTATTACATTCCCTAAGTAGTCCGAGGACCTTCTCTTATGTATATATACTGTAGTGTAAGAAGCATCATGATCATTCTAGTCTCATTCTCATTCAGAGTCAGAGATTCAGTCTACATACTAGTTAGTAAGAATGTATATATTTGTTATGCAGTTTTAAGTGTTGTTATGCATTAAATATATGTTACCCGAACTATGTGTATCATTTAACGGGACAACGATAACTGCGTGACGGCCCAACGATGTAGCCCTCAGGACCAGGCTAACATCACGTGGCGTCCTGCCACGAAGTGCGCTAAACGGCACTAATACCACATGCCGATCCTCCAGGCACTTAAGGCCCCACTGTTAGCACATGGCGATTCTGCCTAAGGGCTTAAGGCCCCACTAGTATTACATGGCGATCCTACCTGTCCACACCACTAGATGGCTCTGCCAGCCATCTAAGGCCGAAAAAGACCAAGTGGAAATTCGGAACGGACCAGGAAAAAAAAAAAAAAACCTACAGTTTAGCAGGCCAAAACCAAGAGGATGGCAACAAGGAACGGAGGAAACAGAAGCTCCACAAGAAAGAAGAAATTCAGGTATTCCTTGTAAAATAAATTTAAACAAAGACAAATATTACGGTGTATAGAAATAAAGTGCAAGACGTTCATATCTAGAAACTACGCGAGTGAAAATGTTTATTCGTATTATAAAAGACAATAATATTGATTTAGCATACCATGTTATTTATGTTTATGTCTACTTACGCAAGAATGCAAAAGTTGCAAAGTGCGTACCATACGTTTCTTTATGTAAAGGTCAAGTTTATTTAAAAAAAATTAATATGTACTATATAACTTAAGATGTTATATTTCGGCCGTACACTTCGCAATTTTGTTAGTAACACAAAAGTTTAAATATTTTTTTGTTTAGAAGGCATATATATATATACACATATATCGCAAAATTATGATATATTTTTTAATAAGTTTAATTACGTGCATAAAAAATGCATGCGTTGTACTTTTTAATAAGCGCCATATATTGCATAGTTTACAAACAAAATTAAAAACAATAACTTGTATATTTAAACTAATCAAATAAACATCGAATTCAAAATAGAATATGTATAGTTTAATAATACTGGAGTCAAGTTCGCTTATAAGAATGCAAACACATCATTTATTTCTGAACGACGATACTTGGCATTGAATATAGTGCCGACGCATTCAAAAGTTCGCAATAAAAGAGAATAACTTTAAATTAATAGAAGAAACAATATACGAGGAGTAGTATATTAATTTTATATTACAAGAATTCCGAAAATTTGTCACAAATGCCTTAGAAGTTGATTCCAATGCCATAACGGTTAGTAACGGGACAATACGATAGCATCCTAATCACGTCTGGAGCTCTATAAGACGACAGAGACCTATCGATTGTACCTTTACGACACCAACAACAGTGCAACCTACAGGACAGATCATCCTAGAGTTGTGGACTTGGCGAAAACGTTAACCAACCGAATCAGACGAACTTCAAAGGAGGAGAAGGCAAAAAGGACTCCAATTCGCCCCTAGGTCGTGACGAAGCAAGCATGCGCTTCCAGGAAGTGATCCTGCACGACAAAAAACGCTCTCAGAATTTTTTTTTTAGAGACAGTTATAGCAAAAGTGTGTTTTGTTAACTGGTCTCAAGTTTTTCTAGATTGAAGAAAAGGCTTACAGCATAAGGGAATTACCGCTGCACGAGCCCCCTTACTGTAGTCAGAATAAGCTTCAAAGATAGTTCTGCGCAGGAACATGACAGACACGAAATATGTGCTGTCCAGGGAAATACACGAAAGAGTGATTTCCAGTATAATTTTTTTTCCATGGAGGAAAATAGATAGAAAAACGGAGAGTCGATTTATTTTAAAGTATGGTTGGAAAGGGAGCATAAGAATTGGGAGCAAACAATCATGCACAAAATTGAAGACAAACAATCAAGTATAAGGAATCGAAAACGAACAATCAAAGCAAAGAGTTAAGACAAACAAGCGAACATGAAGAATTCAAGACAGAGAATCGAATGCGAAAAATTAGAAATTAGAAGCAAGAATTGCAAATACGAAGTAAGTCAACTATTAGATATATACGAACTCATAATATAGGAATAAAATATAAAAAGCGAACAGACTAACAAGATTGAGACAGTGTACAAATTACAAAGGCCAAATTAACGATTATTATCAATTACTGATTATTATCAATTAACGATTATTATCAATTAATGTTTATTATCAATTAATTATTATTATCAATTAACGATTATTAATAATTATTATTTTTGCAACAATGTAAAAATGTACTATGAAAATTTATTTAAAGTTTTACAATCTATGTTATATATTTATCATTACAGTTTATTCGTTTATATATTTATTCGTTAAATATCTATTATTATAAATTGTATTATTGTATTGTATTGTATTACTGTATTGTATTGTATTATTGTATTGTATTGTATTATTGTATTGTATTGTATTATTGTATTGTATTGTATTATTGTATTGTATTGTTGTATTGTATGGTATTTTTGTATTGTATTATAATATTGTAGAATAGGAATAAGGAAGGTAACCGGAGAGAAAGGTCTAACGTAAGAAAAACAAACACCTCAGCGTTATTTTTCTTAACCCCAGGAAGGGTGGTGTGATAACGTAATGCAGCTGTGTGTATGCAATCAATCTGAACCAGGCCACAGCCTCGTTCCAGTAACGCATGTTACAAATACGTCCTCGCTGACGCAAGTTGTTTCCAAACACAAGCCAAACACAGCTACATGTCAGGGTCTGTATTACATTCCCTAAGTAGTCCGAGGACCTTCTCTTATGTATATATACTGTAGTGTAAGAAGCATCATGATCATTCTAGTCTCATTCTCATTCAGAGTCAGAGATTCAGTCTACATACTAGTTAGTAAGAATGTATATATTTGTTATGCAGTTTTAAGTGTTGTTATGCATTAAATATATGTTACCCGAACTATGTGTATCATTTAACGGGACAACGATAACTGCGTGACGGCCCAACGATGTAGCCCTCAGGACCAGGCTAACATCACGTGGCGTCCTGCCACGAAGTGCGCTAAACGGCACTAATACCACATGCCGATCCTCCAGGCACTTATGGCCCCACTGTTAGCACATGGCGATTCTGCCTAAGGGCTTAAGGCCCCACTAGTATTACAAAGGTCTCATCACCAAATTGGTGGAGCCCCAATATTTATAGGAGTCTCACCTGGTGTTCATCAGAAGAACTCCCCAAGAGTTACTAAACTCTAATTCAATTGTTCAACTCATCCTTTTCCTTACCTGCAGAGGCTGGAAGATACAATGTTTTAACAAGACAATGCATATCAGTAGAGAACGGACGCAATTTCCATAAAACGCAATCGGCAATTGGAATTGTGTGTAACGTCGCTCAGTACATCCCGGCGTAATTCAATGAAGTATTTGTTTGACTTACGCGGACACCTGGTCTCGCCGCGATAACAATGGACAAGCCAGCTATTGTATTCCGAGAATATAGTGCTTTTTAAAGTGTTTTCATGAGCGTAGATAGAAGCGGGGTTTTTATAATGTATTTTATTTATTAGTTTATATTTCGTAAGATAAATAAAGTGCTGTGAGTAAGTTTCTTGTTTTCATAGTTTCAACTGTTAATTACATCGTAATTTTTGTGATAGATCCTGTTTAATATCGATTGATTGAATCTATTTCTACCAATTATTTCGACGTAAGAGTGTGCATTGAATTTCGTTCAGTTTCAATAACTTACGCACACATTTTCAGTTTTCATTTATTTAGATCTAGAGCATTGTTTAAGTTACTTTTTCAGACATGATATGGAAGAATGTTGAGAACGGCATTGTAAAACAATGGCGAGTTGGATTGACGGTCATACTGATTGTATGTCCATTGTCAGTGATTCCGAAATTTATTACAAAATCCGTAAAATATCGTCAAAAATTCGTCACTTAGGATCGCAAACACATCTGAACTCTGTAAAACTTTTATGGCGGCTAATATTCCATTAAATAAACTTAGCAATCCCACTTAAGAAATATTTCTTCAAAAATATACTGGTCGAAATGTTCCTGATGAATCAACTTTACGCAAATATTATGTTTCTAGGTGCTATACGAGAACAGTAGAATGCATTAGAAGCCATCTTTTAAATCAATACATATGGATAAGCGCCGACGAAACGATGGATATGTTAGGACGCTGTGTGGTAAATGTCGTAGCTGGTGTACTACATCCAACTATTCCCTATAACTCATATGTAATAGCAACAAGTTTTATAAATAGAGTTGATGCGGAAACAGTTGCTGAAACCATTAAGGAGAATATGCAAAAAATGCTTCATTCGCACGCCACGTACAAAGTCAGTGATAGTGCTGCGTATATGTTAAAAACAGGCAGACTATTGAAGAAAACATATCCTAATATGCTGCATATTACTTGTGTAGCACATGCTCTCCACAGAATCTGTGAATATATCAGAGACACTTTTCCGGAAGTTGATAGACTTGTATCAGCTTTTAAAAAAGTTTTCAGAAAAGCACCATTGAGAGTAGCTCTTTTAAGGGAAAAATTTCCATCTCTGTCACTGCAGTAATAACTAGATGGGGAACATGGCTGGAAGCTACTAGTTATTATGCTGAGAATTTCGATAGTCTAACACATTTCGTAACACTGCTAAAGGAGGATGCTAGAAGTATTGGTGAGTGCATGGAGCTCACACAAATCCCAAATTTAAAAAATCAGTTGTACTTTCTTCACGAACACTTTGGAAAATTGCCAAAACTAATCACTTATTTTGAAAATCGAAATCTCAAATTAAATGACGGATTAACCACATTAGATGTGGCTGTTAATAATTTGAAAAGTATTCCAAGTGACTTCGGATGTGGCCTTCGGCAAAAGTTTGAAGCAATTCTTAATAGAAATCCAGATTTAATTACATTGCAGCAATTATATATGGAGACAATTCCACAAAATCTAACGGCTAAATATGAAGAAATAAAAGAATATTTCCAGTATGCACCTATAACCAGTTGCGATGTAGAAAGGACGTTTTCTATTTATAAGGATGTACTTAATTCAAAGAGAACAAAATTGACAGAAGAAAACCTTGACAAACTATTGCTAGTCAATATTAATACTCCTTTACTCAACTTGAACGACAAAATGAACAAATAAAAATGTTCCAATTATGAAATAAAATTAAAAACTTTAAAAATACAACTTTTTAACAAATACATATGTATTTCGTAATTTTATAGATCACCACCCGTTTGTTTTCCAATTATATAAATAAAATTAAAAACTTTATAAATACAACTTTTCAACAAATAAATATGTATTTCGTAATTTTATAGATCACCACCCGTTCGTTTTCCAATTATATAAATAAAATTAAATATTTTAGAAATACAGCATTTCGCCAGTACTGCACTGGGTGGTAAGCGTGTCCGTTCTCTACATATCAGTATGTGGGAAGGTTTTATATTCATTTGAATAAGTTTATGTCAATTTTTGCCATGGGCTCCTGAATTTACCAATCTAGGATAAAATCTTGCACTTAACCGGGTTCAAAGGTAAGTTGTTATTTTTGTACCAAGTTTGTATGTTAACTAGATCGGCAGTCCTACGAGTCGGAGACTCGAGAAAACAACTTCAAGTCATCGGCAAAGAAAAGGTTATTAGACTCGAGCTGGTCTGAGAGATCGTTAATGATAATAATAAAAAAGAATAAAAAAAAATAATAAAAAGCAGTGGACCTAAGTTAGAGCCTTGCGGAACTCCCAAAGTGGCAATGTAAGGTGTTGATAAATATCCGTTAGAGAATACACGTTGAGGCCTATAATCGCCGCTAATCGTTGTAATTTCTATGGTCTCACTCTCTACAATTTTTTAAATAAGAAAAAATAAACCGAATCACGCGTTAGACACAGATGTATACGTTTTAATACATCAAGTTTACTAATGTAATATAAAAGTGGTATACTCTTTGTAAGGCATCATGAAATATTAATCGAAACTAGATTTGTAGTATAAAAAACACTAAGTTTCCAAATTGAAAATTTCTTAAGCAGGTATTTCTCATTTAGTATAGGAAAATTTAAAGTTAAAATTTATATTAAATGATCGACGTCCTGTCCCCAAAGACTTAATAAAGTTAACGTCTGAATAATTTCATTGAGTGTCGAACCGATGAACGAAAAGTAGAAGACGGCAAGACAGGACCTAACCAAATTAAACACTTAATAAATTCCCGGACATATTTGTCAAACATTTAAGAACGAAACGATTTTATTTTAGAATCTCGAAACTTTAAATACGATCGAAGAGGTTGATTAAGGGAACAGCTATAACTGCGGGCAATTTAATGTGTTCGGTGAGAATTGGTTTTTGTTAACTTTGAATTAATTCATTTTCAATTATAGTGATTGATTTTCTGCTAATTCTTTTACTTTTACGATTTAATTAACGAGGTGGCGGATCAAATTGTTGGATTTGAAACAATTTCTTTAGGCAAACCAAGTATTTTACGGAAATCAATATTATTTCCTCGACACAAATAAATTTTACTGTGCGCTAACTTGACTGGTCTATTAATTTTTCATAAGTACATAATGCTATGAATAGTGAGTTTGTGCTTGATTGAACCACTATTCACCACAACACTGTCCAACTTTGATGCTCAATCGGTAAACTTCTTAATGAGACAGCTTCCCTCTCCGGGTTTCCAGTAGGAAAACGTGGTATTATACTCCTACAACATTTAATAAGGCGCCAGTATCGAGTATAAACAATTTTCAAAAGACTGTTTATTATAAAAAAAAAAATAAAAAAATAGATTCTTCATAAAATATAAAGAACTGTGTATAACAATTACACATAGAGGTGAACAAAATTTGCTTTAAATAAATTCCAAAGATACCTTTTCTTATCGCCCCAGAATAAACAAACTCAAAATAAACATAAAAATCTGTCAAACCGAACAAGTCTCTAACACATGCGCAGATACCACACGTACAAAACACCAACCTTGAAAATTTAATCGTTCTAGAATTTATCGTTACAAAAAATTTACTAGAAACGAAAAATTATCTTTGTCATCTATATTTCAATTACTATTAAAATATATAAATTCATAGAAACAATTATACAATACTAAATGCATACAATAAAGAAATATTAATATAATAAAAATTCAACTTACGAAAAAATATATTTTTTTTTAATACATGAGACACACCTCGAGTAAAAATTTAATTAATTCAAAATTACGAAGTATATTACCTCGTATAAATTCGGTAATGAATAAAGCAATCACAACCACTATGAATTCAAAACAAAAACCGAAATTAACTTGAAAATAAAAGAGATAAAGAGTTTATCTACAAATATGCAACACTCTTACTCGAGTATCAAGACGTGTCTAAGGATATCGCATGGCCACACGGCGAACTACGTCCCTAGTCAAAACTAACAATTCAAAAATAAATCAAAATAAAATTAGTATTCATATCAAAATTTCACATAACATACAGAGTCATCAAAAATTATGGTTTAATCATAAAATAATATTTCTCACTAAAAGTTGCGGGGAAAAATCCACTACAATATGTTAATTCTGTATATACTAGCCATTATGTAAATATTCTTTCTACACTTTACAACGCTATTTTATTCGAATTTTTTATAGAAAAAATTCGCCCTCAAGTAGGAATCGAACCCACGACTTCTGGCATGCCGGACCATTGCTCGACCACTGAGCTGTTGAGGCGTGAATTAGAAACTTTTATGGGGATGCTTTGAGTTACATCAAAGGAAACAGATGAATATATCTTGCCCGTAGTATTACAGTTGTGCAAATTAATTGCGTTTTCGCGAAGTAGTGTAATTGTAAATATTTTTTCTACACTTTACGACGCTATTTTATTCGAATTTTTCATAGAAAAAATTCACGCCTCAACAGCTCCGTGGGTCGAGCAATGGTCCGGCAAGCCAGAGGTCGTGGGTTCGATTCCTACTTGAGGGCGAATTCTTTCTATGAAAAATTCGAATAAAATAGCGTCGTAAAGTGTATAAAGAATATTTACAATTACAAATACTTCGCGAAAACGCAATTAATTTGCACAACTGCCGTACTACGGGCAAGATATATTCATCTGTTTCCTTTGATGTAACTCAAAGCATCCTCATAAAAATTTCTAATCACGCCTCAACAGCTCAGTGGTCGAGCAATGGTCCGGCAAGCCAGAGGTCGTGGGTTCGATTCCTACTTGAGGGCTAATTTTTTCTATGAAAAATTCGAATAAAATAGCGTCGTAAAGTGTAGAAAGAATATTTACAATTACATTACTTCGCGAAAACGCATTTAATGTGTACTAGCCATTATGTTAAAAATTAATACGAATGTATCTATATATAAATGTACAAATATACAGTTGGTATGACAAGTATTCGTGTTGGACAACAGAAGGAGTTACTTTACCACAGTTTGCTACCAACGCTCGCTGTCAAAATTTCAAAAAGATTTGTTGGTAAAATATGTATTTAGAAGTGTTGAATGTGAACAAGTTAGTATTGCATTGAAATTGTGTAAAAAGTAATAATTCGGTAGTGGTTCTATTCCGTTTTTGATGGAAAAAAGTGGCAGAAAATCTAAGAAAAACTGTGGCCATACATCATCGCTAATTACCTTCGGATATTGGCTCAATGAATTCAAGTTGGGATATGTGTGTCGAATGCTAGACGATAGACTTACAGAAAGAGTTATCGACACACGAATTCCGGGAAAAAAATAAGAAAGAAGGTCAATGGAATCGATAAAATTAGGAAAGAAGTGCTGAAATACTAAATCTAGCGCATAATAGACTACGGTGGAAGCAAAAATATAGGACTTAACCTCATCAGACTTACACCTAGAGGTGAAGAAACCTAGGATTAAGTAATTAAGTAAGAATTCGAGACTGACTGAAAATTCGTCTTTGATGAAGAGTGCCCAGGTCTTCTGCCCAGGTGACTTTGATTGATATGGCCAAAAAAATTAATGATATATTGTTAGCGGACTGGCGAGTGAACATCATGGAGATAGCTAATATTAGAAATATAATAATTCAACGTTTATGAAATATCTTTCGGCAGGTTGAATAAAAACGAAATAACAAAACAGCTTTGAAATAATGTTGGGCCATGTTTAAACGGAATCCCTACGAGATTGTGATCATTGATGTAACATGGGTCCATTATTTAGGTCAGAGATGAAATTTCAGTAGGCACATGTTTTTGACAATCGTGGACCAGAGATGACAAAGACAGTCACATTGATCGAAAAAGTTATGGTTACCGTATTTTGGGATTCTGTGAATTTTGGGATATAAATTCTTGATAAAACCATATTAACAGAATAGTATCTTTATCTAATTTCTTTGCAAAGGGTGCTATAAAATTGTTGACATTTTTTATAAAACTAATCTGTCAAATCAATCATATTGCAAAAGCGATGTCTAAAGAAATAAGAGCTAATTAAAGACGCGCGATAAAGGGTTGTGACGTCAATAAAATGAATGTCATTAAAGGATTTCTTGAAAAAAAATACTTGAAAATTACACGGCACACGATATGGTTTATCAAATTATGTCAATTTTAATACACGATCGGCATAATTTTCACATGTAGAAATAGCAGCTCGACAATAAACAAAATTACTAATTAAGATTTAATTAGAATATATGTTGTAGACAGCTAATAATTAAATTAAAATGTACAGCTTAATTTCGATAGTTAGAATTATTAAATATTTGAGCTCACCGTTCAGTGGATAGGTTCTTGGAACAGAGGTGTCGTTTATTAATAGTCCGATACAAAAGAAATGCTTCCTTTTGAAAATATGAATCAAATGCCACAAAGTGTCTTACGAGTTTTTTTAACATTCTTAAATTTTATTTATTTGCGAATAATAAAATTTAAAGCCGGATTAAAACATTTTTGCTAAGTTCGAAGTGTAGCAGTAGACAGAGATCCGGAACAAGTAAGCGCAAAAAGTGCCTTTATTGACGGGTTTCCAAAAGATTTCCTTTAGGCTTAAAAAAAATAGGAAACTCTCTTGGCTAATTGTATAAAATTGAATGGGAATTATTTTGAAAATTAAAATATATCTGTTACCCTAATATACGAGGACGAGGCGTAAAGTATGTTCCCTTTGGTTATTAGAAGAAACACCAGTAAATGAAGAGGTTTTTATTATATACAAGTTAAAGCTACTACTTTTAGCTATTTTTCTATATAGTTCTTATAAAACTCATCTGTAAAATGAGGGCTTTGTGTAGAATTTCTAATTTCGTCAATCATCAAACATCAATGATAACAAAACAAGTTCTATATTCTGAATTTATTAATGATAAATCAGTTTCTACGGGTACAGGTAAATTGCCTCCCGAGATAAAGGACAACTATTAAAATAGGTAATTTGCCTCCGACAGTTTCCAGGTGCCTGATATGTATGTGTAAATTGGGCTCCGGTTGATAAATAATAAACAAAAATGGTTAATTAAAAATTTGAATATATTGAAAAAAAATATAGAATACAAACTACGTTAAAATACCTAATTTTAAGCTGTAAGATGTAATATAAACCTTAAATCTACTCATAATACTAGTTTTAATCTTTAACACCACAATGGAAAGAGTTACATTTAATAAAATGAATTCTGCTCATTTCATTTATTTGTGTAAGACTCCATCATTTTGCAATTTTTGACATTGATGTTATGAATTTTAGCAGCTAAATGCACACTCTGAAATTTAACGTAAATTTTTGTTTGGAGTTCTTTAAGGTTTTTGTATAAAAATCAGTTTTTTTGAATCCAAAGATATGGAGGAAATAAAGAATTCTCTAATACATAATTGTCTATTAAATAATTTGAATATTTTTGAATATTTTCCAAGTCCGGTGCAATAGATAGCAAATCAAATACAAATCGTTGACTTCATCATGTTTCAAAAAAGTAAGAGCCAATGTCTTTCCTAACAATTTTCCGATTTCAGAACTTTCATCCTTATATGAAGATGTCGAATTGTATTCGTAACAAACTTTCTTAACATTCTTATATTTTATTTATTTGCGAATAATAATATTTAAAGCGGGATAAAAAAAATGTTTGATGAGTTCGAAGTGTTACAGCGGACAGAGATTTGGGATAAGTGAGGAGGTCATAGGCGCAAAGATGCCTCTTTTAACAAGCTTCCAAAGGATTACTTTTAGACTTCTTAAAAAAAATGGAAAATCTCTTGGCTAATTGCATAACATTGAATGGGAATTATGCTGAAAAATAAAATATATCTGTTACCCTAATATACGAGGATGATTCGTAAAATAAGTTCCGTTTGATTATTAGAAAAAACTACAATACATGAGGTTTTTATTACATGCAACTTAAAGTTACTACTTTCAGCCATTTTTCTACATAGTTGCTATTAAGATTGAGAGATTTGACATAGCGATGGACCAGGCTTTTTAATGCCCTCTTTATAGAACACTGCCACACTTTTTCAGAGTAGTCTTCAGTGGTTATTGTGATCCCTCGTTCTATAAAGTCTACAAGAAGGATGTCTTTCTTGTCCCAAAAGACAGTTACCATGATTTTTCTCGCAGAAAAAGTTTGACGGCACTTTAAAAGTTTCGTCGTAGGCGAGTTAGAGCGACCCCAGTGCATTGACTGTCTTTTCGTCTCAAGGTTGACATAGGCGACCCAATTCTCAGCACCTGCTACGGTATGCCTGGGGAAATCTTCACTTTCAACAACATAATCACAATCACAAAATTCACATATCACAAAAGTTAGTGTCGATCGCATTCTCTTTGTTTTATGATCTTCGGTAAGAAATTTTAGCACCCATCCTGAATAACCAAAATGTCCAGTAACAACCTAGTACAAAACTGTACGTGAAATTTAAGGGGAAAAGACATTCAGTTCTGCGATTGTGAATCGCCGATATGCCACCATATTCTAATCATACTGTCATTAATGACTTTTTCACCATAAACATAACAAAGTTCACTATTAATCTGAGCAGCCTTCATATTCTTTGCACACAGATACCGGATAACAGCACGCAATTAACAGGCGATGGGATTTTAAATTGCGGTAGCCATTTTAAACGACCAAAATAGCATGAAAAAATATCCGGACGATTCTCTCACTAGCACTACCAGACTCACACTGAAGCAGACTACACCGCAGCTCTGCTATCGCGTCGATATCCCCATTCCTCTTGTCACTAGGTGGAAACGGAACTTACTTCACGAATCGCTCTCGTATATATTTAATTGAAAAGTCATTGTCGCATCAAATTACCCCCACATTATTTTAATTCTTGGAAAATTACCGTACGCTTGCCTAACACATTTTTAGTTGAATCGTATACGGTATTTTATGTAAAAATGCAATAATTACAGTAGTTGCCAAGGTTATTTTGAAAGAAAATTTTAATATTTATTGTTTAGAATAGAACAATAACATATAGTAATAGAATCATCATTTGAAATAGGCTACTGATGTTATTGAAATTGAATATGGAATTTTGTCGTTCCATATCCAAGTTGGATTTCCTAGTATTTCAAAATATTGGATAATTTAATAAAAATTCTCCTGTATTAACCGGAATGTCATCTGAAATGTCGGTACTGTGTGTATATTCGCTCATAAAACCCTCCGGTATGGAATGGGACTGGAATATATGGCGATTAAAGCTGGTATGTTTGCGCGTAGCGGTCAACCGCGAGGAGTATAAAATGAACACTACAGCAATATATGTTGGGCCATTGTTTTTACTGCATTAACTTTGTAATATGTACGTACGCTATTTTATTTAATTATATTTTAAGTAGATATTTTATAACATGTATTTTTAGGTTATACCTTTACCGGACACGGCTGATACGAGGATATCAATAAATAGTATTATTTCCAAAATGTTCTAAATTAGATTCTCCTGCTTGTAGGGGCCTGAAATCGATTGTTTAACTGAAAACTTATGTTCCGGAACTTATTTTCTAAATGAAACTTTTTAATTTATACACAAATAAAACTATTACTTTGTTTTTTATCAATTTATTATAGCAGATGGCGTTACTGCAGTTTCGATATTTAAAACATGTAATTCTCTAACGAAATTAACAATACGGATGACAAACATAGGAATAATTATACAGGAATACAATTTATCACATGGTATATATATATATATATATATATATATATATATATATATATATATATATATAACATTTGATAAATTATTGGAGTTTTTCGGCTTTTATATGAAATATTTACAAATATCAAATTGGAATGTATGTAATTGCAGAGTAAGTGGGGATGTAACATTGCTGTCTACAAATTACAAAGCAAATCATACGAAATTTTTAATTGAAAAATATTTTTCAATTAAAAATTTACGAAATGGAGTTGTCTGACGACAAGCGATTAAATCGAACAGTATCAGTGACGTGTGAAAAGAATCAAAGTCAAGTGAATGCACTGATTCAAGGAAATTGTCGCGTTATGCAGAAACAAATTGCTTGGCAATTAGACTTTAGTCAACGAGTCCAATACAATGTCAAAATATTGAATTACAGAAAAAGTTGCATTAGATGGATTCCGCAAGAACTAACGGATGTCATGAAAGAACATAGAAAAAACATTTTTCAAGAACTACTTAACTAGTTTCGACGTGAAGGAGATGATTTTCTTATGAACATCACCACTAAAAAAATTTCTCGTTTTCTCTTGAACTAATTGTCAACAGAAGCCCTAACTTCAATATCTGAAGAAAAATGTTAACTTTTCATTACTTCCTTCAATATTTGGAAGAAACCGAAATCTGAAGGTGCCAAATCAAGACCTGGCGGAGGGTGCGGAACAACAGTGTATTTCAGAATCGCCACTGTTTTCATCGTTTCGTTGCTGCAGTGAGGTCAGGCGTTGTCGTGTTGCAAGAAAAATTCGTTCCTCCTGGTCTTACTCTAAGGATTCTTTAGTGATCCTAAAGTTTTGCAATATCTCATTGAATTAATCGTTGATCTCTTCGGCAAATACTAGGATGACTTGACTTTTAAATGACTTCCTTTGGATTGCAGAAAATGGCGAGCATGACTTTCTGCGCTATTTGTTGGAATTTTTATACTCGTCGATATTCCATTGACTGCCGCCTGTTTTCGGGGTCATAATGATGAATCCAAGATTTGTCCCATATGGACGGAATGAAGTAATGGATTCAGCGGAATGGATAATTATGTACGAGGGATGTCCGTTTAGAAAGGTACGTTTGCGCGGCACACCGCCTACGTTGCTCCGATCAGGTTGAAACTTGCACGCATTTTAGATGCGCATATGCAGTGACTGCCACGCAATGTCCACTAAATTAAGAATATAAAATTTTGTTTCTAACGTTCTCTTTAGCTGTACCAGATGAAGCCACTGTGCCGTCGAAACAATTGTTGTTTTACGATTACGTATTAAAAGGTGAAAATTTTAACCATTAGTTTTATTTCAATTTTACTTGTATTAATTTGTAATTTTAATTCGTTGTTTGTTAAATTAAAATGTTATTTATTAATTTCACCATTTCCTATGATTTATTGCATTTACGGCCATAGGTAAGTATTTCAATATTTATTGCACGTTTAAGAATATGAAAATCGTCTTGAAAAGTTAATTATACAAAGAAAATACATAAGTAAGTTCCATGTAAAGTAAATATTACTTATATACCTTTAGAGTAGTCAAGTGCGAATTCATTCATTTTATACTAGCGAGAGCATTCAAAGTAAATAGTTTGTTACATCACCCTACGTTTTTTGTCGATATATAAATTCATCTAAGCAGCCCAACAAGTCTTTTTCAAATTCTAACTAAATCACAACAAACAAATAGAATAGAATAGAATAGAATAGATTTTTATTGTCAATAAGCACATACAGTGCGTGGACAGTAAGCAATATACACATACAATTACAGTATAAACACATAATAATAAATGATTAGGTTGCCAAAACAAACAAATACATGTCACCTAATAAAAAATACATGATCAAAGAAATATTTAAAATAAAAACAATTTAAAAATAAAAGCAAGGGATTCCAACGTCAACCCGCAAGGAACCCATCCAGCGAGTACAAAACCTGCCCGAGGAGCAGCACCTTTAATTTTCTCTGAAACTGTTTTAAGCTTGAAGACTGCCTAATGTTCAGTGGCAGTCTGTTGAAATACTGCAAGCCCATATAAACTATTGAATCGCGACTCGCACTTGTCGCGGGCTTTGGTAAATTTAGAAGTTGGTTGCCGCGTGTATCATACGAATGAATATCAGACCTATGCTGGATATTACTTTGCTTTTTAAAGATGATAGACAATGATTCGTATAATAACAATGAATAAACCGTCATGATTCCACTATCCGCATACAACGGCCGACAGTGGGCGTCCGCTGCCGCCCTGCACAAGAGCCGCACCGCCCGCTTCTGCAACCTAAAAATCGAAAGAAGATTCCCAGCGGTCGTGAATCCCCAAAATGCTATACAATACCGTAGACGAGATTCAAAAAATGAAAAATATACAGTCTTAGCCGTGGACTCTCCCAGGTTACGGCGCACCACTCCAATCGCATAACAAGCAGATGAGAGCTTACACGAAAGGCGACGCACATGCCCGGCCCAACAAGGGCCTAGCTCCACAATCAGACCAAGGAACTTCACGGAGTTCACAAGCTCTAAAGTGATGCCACCAATCTCAATATTCACACTTACACAATTGCGTTTGTGAATTAAAAGTTGTGTTTTACTCAAATTTAGGGTAATTCCATTAGCATTAAACCAATTCTGAAAAATCGGAATCTCGTCGTGCATCAGGCCCTCCAGAGATCGCGGGTCCGCAGCATGCCAAGTTAATGATGTATCATCGGCAAACAATGCAATGTGAGCCCTGGTGTCCAACAGTGCAAGATCGTTAATAAATAAGAGAAAAAGCGTCGGATCCAAAACCGAACCCTGCGGCACACCACACATAACATCCCTGACCCCAGACTCCACACAACCCGTCCCAAAGCCCAGACTAACATATTGCGTACGCCCAAGCAAATAAGATCTCAACCAGTCATTCGCTCCTCCCCGGGACCCATAATATTCGAGCTTCCGGAGATATGGTAACAACCTTTCGTAGGTATCTGTAAAAAGATATAATTAATAAATGTAGGTGTAGGTTTCCGCGGTCGTTCTCTAGATGTAGATCTCGGTTTCCGGGTTGGAACCGCGTCGAGTTAGGCATAATTGCCAACGTTTCGTCCACTGTTTCAAGGGATATTTTCAGGGCTGTACGTAGATGTTCGTCATTTCGCAGTAGCTTGAAGGATGCTATGACAGAGACCGGCATAACTTATATAGGGGGGACCGGGTCAGATGGTGGCCTGCTATTGGCTGGGGACAATGAGCCAATGGCATGCGTCGTATGGGCGTGGTAATTCTTAGTAGAGTTCAGTAGAGTTTGACACGTTGGATGTAACGTATAGCCATCGTCTCTATTGAGATTGCGGGGATGTTTGTAAATTTCAATAGATTCACGGATTTTCCTAGGGAAATAATGCGCTTCACGGGACAGAAGCTTGACATCTTTGAATAGAATTTGATAACCGGAGTTGAGTTTGTGTTCTGCCAGCGCTGAACCGGTTATATGTAACAGTCTAGTACAACGTTCATGTTCGGACACACGCACACCGACTGGCCGCTTAGTTTCGCCAATGTACACACTGCCACACAAACACGGAATGCGATACACTCCTTGTGCTAGGAGCGGAGATATTTTGCCTTTAACCAATGGTAAGAGGTCAGAAACATTAGAATGGGGTCTGAGGACAGTTTTTGATTTTATTTCTATGTAGAACCTTTCCTATATGATCGGTGATACCTTGAATATACGGTAAGAAGGCGGTGCTGATTTTAGGATCGGGTTCACTCCGAGGTTTGGGGTTACGATGTCTCACTATAGTACGGCGTATGTCGTGGGCGTTACAATTATTCTGGAGTAGGGTGTTAGAAACATGCTTATGTTCGGAGGGTAGTGGCCTAGGTTCTGAGATATAAAACGCGCGATGTACAAGAGTATTGATGACCGCTTGTTTGTGTGCCGGTTGATGATGGGAAAACCCGTTCAGATATCGGCACGTATGAGTCGGTTTCCTGTAAACCGTGTGGCCCTGTTTGCCATTGATATTGCGGGTCACTAAGACGTCTAAAAAACGGGAGACTTCCGTCTGATTCCACCTCCATGGTAAAGCGAATGTCACGTCACGGTGCTGGGAGTTTAGAAAAAGTAAGAATTCATCTAAAGACTGCCGCCCATGCGGCCAGATGACGAACGTATCGTCTACATATCTAAACCAACATTTAGGTTTTAAATGAAAAGAGCTTAAGACTTGTTGTTCGAATGCTTCCATAAAAATGTTAGCGACAACCGGGGATATAATTAACAATTAGTAAATAAAAAGATCCAATTATCTCTTCTATATATATTCGAGAACAATTTAAAATTTTCGTAGAATACATTGGAAGAGTAATTCAACCATTTTTCCATGACTTTTATGAATTAAATACTTAAAGAACGTTAAAATCTTGAAAAATAGAAAGAAAGAAAAGGTACATATATAATATTCAACAATACTCAACAAACACAAAAAAATCGTTATATTTTTATCAAAATGCAACAGTTCCAAAACCATTTAAAACCGGGTATATAACACCAAAGATTAAATGATGTATGTCTAAAAATACTAAGTAGTAAATGCTTTACTATATGTTCGTTTATTCGTATTTACAATAGCTAAAATTAATTAAAAACAAACATTCATTCTAAACATAATAAAACTAGAGTGAAGTAAACTAAAATGAATTTACGTTAAATATAGGATCAAGCAGGAATAGTGCGCAGTTAGAATTTTGCAGTTATGAATCACGTTTCAGAACTAAAAATTGCTTTTAAATATGATTTGTTTGGACGGATATGTTGAAAATATTCAATATATGTAAACAGAAAGGACAGTCCCAATATATAATGTTAAAATTTTACGCGCAAATATCTTTTCTACCGAAAAAGGTAAATTCATAGAAAATCAGTAGTGTAGTTTTGGCTATACTACAAATTATATTCAATCCTTGTCCTATTTATTAATGTTCACAACAAAAATAATCTACCACATATACTTTCATCGTATTGTAGAAACTATAGCACGTACATTGTTTGCAAATGAAAATGCACAGACTGAAAATTATCAAATTTCAGAAATGTTAATAAATCACAATAAAAGGAATTTAATATTAGCCCTTCATAATAAGCAGTTGGAATTAAGGAACTCATTAAAAATAAAGAGGAAGTAATCCATGAATGTTGTAGATTAATATGTTTCATTAATATGCGAATTGGGGATTATAACGAAGGGTTTAGTTTTGTACCTGGAAATATGCCACGAATTGAGGACCAGGCTTCTTAATAATTGATGTAATCACTATACTCATTTATTTGCAAAATACAGTGTCAAAGACTAGAGATAAGAATGTATTTATACTTAATCTTCGATAGCTTATTTTTAAAAAAGTACGAATCCAGATAAAAATAGATATTTATTTCACAATTGACAAAGAATCCATTTAAACATACAATAATTATACACATTTACATTTAATATTTACACTTTATGAAAATATGATGCAAATCCGAACCTTCATTACCTATTTTAATCCTTAGTACGGTCCGCAATTCGGTGCAGTTATTTTGTCTGTTCAGGCAGTGGTCCTCAATTCGAGAACACCGGATTAATAGTATCAGCAAATATATATATATATATATCGAAGTCGTTACCATAATTATAAATAAACCCATTACCAGAAATAAGTAATGACATGTAAAAAATCTTAAAGAGTTCATTTTAATTAGGACACACAACCTTATTTCGTACGCCAATGGTATAACGGAGCTGAAATTCGAAGGGAGTCTGTTAAATTTATCGAATAATTTTGTGTTAGAAAGTGTGAGATATAGATATAGATATAGATATAGATATAGATATAGATATAGATATAGTTATAGATATAGATATAGATATAGATATAGATATAGATATAGATATAGATATAGATATAGATATAGATATAGATATAGATATAGATATAGCTATAGATATAGCTATAGATATAGATATAGATATAGATATAGATATAGATATAGATATAGATATAGATATAGATATAGATATAGATATAGATATAGATATAGATATAGATATAGATATAGATATAGATATAGATATAGATATAGATATAGATATAGATATAGATATAGATATAGATATAGATATAGATATAGATATAGATATAGATATAGATATAGATATAGATATAGATATAGATATAGATATAGATATAGATATAGATATAGATATAGATATAGATATAGATATAGATATAGATATAGATATAGATATAGATATAGATATAGATATAGATATAGATATAGATATAGATATAGATATAGATATAGATATAGATATAGATATAGATATAGATATAGATATAGATATAGATATAGATATAGATATAGATATAGATATAGATATAGATATAGGACAAGGATCCATCCTGGGTCCCACCTTGTGGAATGTCTTATATAATGATCTCCTAGAAGAGACTATGCCAAAAGGGGTAAGCGTACTAGCTTACGCTGACGATGCTGCTGTAATTACAACAGCAAGGGATAAAACCCAACTAATGGCTCGTGCTAACGAGGCTCTGTACCAAATAAACAGTTGGATGAAACGGAACGACTTAGAACTGGCCCCACATAAAACGGAGGAGGTGATACTTAAAGGCAGGAAGAATAAAGAAGAAATAACATTTTCATGCAATGGCATAAACATTCCTATAAAAGAAAGCCTCGTATATCTAGGCATAACGATGAGCCAGAGCTGCCATTTTGGCGAACATATAAAGAAAGCAGCGATAAAAGCCGAAGGAAAAGTGTCACAGATTATGAGAATAACCTCAAATATTAGAGGACCAGGCTCAAAAAAAAGAGAAATGTTATATAACGTTGTACAATCCGTATTGATGTACGGAGCGCCAATATGGTAGAAAACGGCAATGAAAGGGGTACACAGAAAGAGGTTAACCCGCACGCAGAGAAGAATACTCCTGAGAGTATCGAGCGCCTACCGTACAGTGTCTGCGAGGGCAGTCCAAGTGGTGGCTGGAATAGCGCCCATAGAATTCCTTATCGAAGAAAGAAAGAATCTCTATTATAAAGACGACAGGGACGGAGGCAATGTAAAACGTGACGAACGCGAGCAGACTATTCAAAAATGGCAAAAAATGTGGGACCAGACGGAAAATGAGGCACAATGGACAAAGGTACTGATACCAAAAATAGAACCCTGGATAATATGTCATCACAGGAAAACGGATTTTTACCTCACACAATTTTTGACCGGACATGGATCTTTTGGATCCTACACGTTGAGAATCGGGAAAACCGAGACGGATACTTGTATGTATTGCGAAAGACCAGACACAGCGGAACACACATTCTTTGAGTGCCCTAGATGGTTAGCGGCAAGAACCGCCATAAATACAGATATAAAAAACGTACTAACACCGTCTAACATTATCAGCTTAATGCTTAACGATGAAAACAGCTGGCAGAAAATACACATGCACATTAGAAACGTGATGAAGACAAAACAAATAGAAGAAAGACAAGAACAGGCACGTAGAAGAGTCCAATAGCTTAAAACACAGACAAACTACCCCCTGATGTTATACGAATAGTGGTTCCAGGTCGGTATGTGAAAATAGAGGTGGTTTTAGTGAGTATACGGAGTCTCACACTTCAGGGGAAAGGGGGAACAAGTACCCGGAGCCTATAAAAGGTTTCCACCCGTCAAAAAAAAAAAAAAAAAAAAAAAAAAAAAAAAAAAAAAAAAAAAAAAAAAAGATATAGATATAGATATAGATACAGATATAGATATAGATATAGATATAGATATAGATATAGATATAGATATAGATATAGATATAGATATAGATATAGATATAGATATAGATATAGATATAGATATAGATATAGATATAGATATAGATATAGATATAGATATAGATATAGATATAGATATATATATAGATATAGATATAGATATAGATATAGATATAGATATAGATATAGATATAGATATAGATATAGATATAGATATAGATATAGATATAGATATAGATATAGATATAGATATAGATATAGATATAGATATAGATATAGGCGTCAACTGAATGACTTGATCCTGAGAGAAGAGTTCTTCCTGACGTCTCAGTAACACAGTCTTCATCTTCTTCGTGAGGTTCTTCTTGCCGGAGAGGTACAAGACTTCCATTCTTCAATTCCTAATGATCTGTCCATCTTCCTTTTGATCTCCCTTTCACTCTGCTTTGGCGCAGGTTTCTATCAACGCCTTTTGTGTTCTTATGCGACCTTTCTTGTTCCTTTTGTATGCATGATTTCATTGCCTAATTGTTTCTACTTCTATCATTTTTGTGATGTTTTCGTTTTCTAATGTTTATTTCATGATTCATAAGCAGAAGATATTCATGACCATTGACCTTTTTTTAAGGCACGTTATTGTCTTTATAAATCTTGGTTTAATTTGTTCCTTCTCGCTAAATGTTAATTATACAGTTTCTGATACACATGTGGTTCTTGGGCATTTCGATATTAAGTAACGTGTTCTTAAAATTGAATGTTTTTTTTTTCTTTTATAAGCTTTTATTGAAATTAATCGCCCTGCATTCCATCTACATTCCTTCATTTGTTTAAACCTTTTCATTTCTTCTATTAATAAACACGCCTAACTATTTCAACGATTTAACTTCCACATTTAACTATTCATGCTTGTGTTGCATTGAACGTACTTTATTCTTCCTAATTAATTAGTAGATCTATTGTAGTCATAGTGTCATAGGAGCCATGAAAACAACTCCTGCCTCTGCGCTGGGACTAATACTGAGTTTACTACCCCTAGATATTCATATATTACAAGAATACAGATCAGTATTCTTACAAATTTATCATTAAACAATGACTTATGTATTTAATGAACAGCAAAGGAGATCTATGGTTGAGATTTATTTAAGAAATTGCAGAAAAACCGATGGTGAATGAACTTATTCTCTGAGAGATACCTACGAAGATTTTTTAAACGAATTTATAAATGAGGCTGTCTCAAATGACCATTTCTGTGTTTCCATTCATCGTTTTATGAATTTATTCAGAGAAACAGGAAGTATAAATCGTAAAATGGGAAGTGGTAGACCAATGGTCAGAAATTAAATTACTGTCGAAGCGGTAAGACAAGTTGTCGAAGAACATCTACAAACTTCTGTACGACATTTATAACAAGAATTAAATCTTTCTAACGGTACCTGTCAAAGTATTCTTAAAAATGATCTGCATATGCATCCTTACCGTATACAAGTTACACATGAGATACTTCCGGTTGATAGGCAACGAAGACAATATTTTTGCCAAAGATTTATTGAACAATTCAATAACAATAATGAAGCTTTGTCGAAAGTTATGTTTACAGACGAATCCTGGTTACTGCCTCTTTGGGTATGTCAACTCTCAAAATATGAGAATGTGGAGTATAGATAATTTATAATCCATAGTTTTTTTATAGAGACTCTATTACATTCTCAAAAAATTGGAGTTTTGGCAGCTTTTAGCCAGAGAAGGATTATTGGACCTATATTTTTTAAAGGTATGTTAAAAATAGTTTTTGAAAACATTTGATTAGATTTCTAAAATACTATATTGGTACAATAATGTTTTTTTTTTTACTTTTTAGGAACAATAAATGCTGAACGGTACCAGTTAGAAAGTTAAGCTCCATTTGTTAATAGGTTACACGACGATGAGCTACAGAAAGGCTATTTCCAGCAAGCTGGACCTGGTTCACATACTACTAATGCAAATATTGCTTTCATGCAGGAATTTTTTGGAGATCGCGTCATTAGCTTGAATTCAGATACTATCTGGCCACCACGATCTTGTGATTTAACACCATGTGATTTATTTTTATTGCCACATTTAAAGAGTTGGATTTTTGTAACAGCCGTTGTTGACTTTGACGATTTAAAATAAACAATCACCAACAAGGGTGAAGAAATTAGTAATACACCAGAAATTCTTCAAAACGTTCTTAATTCGTTTAAAAAAATAATTACTCTTTGCAGAGATGTGGGTGGTGGCCATATAACACATCCTATTTAATATAATTTTCCATTTATTTTGTCATTCTATATTTTCTTGTTCAACATAATAATAAATGGTGTTTTGCTTTAAAAACGTTTTTTATTTATTTTGTTATGAGAAATATTACATCTGCTGATATTATAATTAAATTGAAAAATATATTTTTAAAATAGATTATTTAGTTTGAACTATAATTAAGTTAAACAAAGGGTAAGTCGAATCAAATTAAGACACACGTGATTTTATCCATGGCATACTTTGAAAAATTTTTTTGGGTTTTTTTTGGTATGATGTATTGAACTTATTGGATGACAATCTACTATCCACCCTACTGCTATATTTTTTAAATAGTATTTTTCTCAAAAACACAAATATTAAGGTGTTTTTGTTCCTTGACACTGTCACCGCTTCAATAAAGCTTCGCTTCAATAAATCTTACAACAATAAAATATGTATACAAACACCGAACCAAACATGTGTGTACGTTGGCAGATTTATAATAGCTCGAGTTAGTATTTCCTCTAGGGTAAGTTTTGTTATCACATGCGTGTTGGAACTTGTAAATATTTTGCATTGCTAGATTTACAACTGAACCCGCGAAAGATTCGGAACCGAAATTTGAAAATTCTATTTATACTTGTGTCGGTATATGTAATACTAAGCAGACGCGTTAACGAGCGCGCTGAATGTGAGATTCATATATTCATAAATTGCGCGCACACAGGTAAAGATTATTTCAAATATTTATTATATAAACGAGATCGTGTAAATCTTCGAAAGTATTTTATAATAAAATAGTATCGACAGAGGATTTACTATGTGCGTGACATACATTTAGATTAATTAATAGTGGTGTTTATACGTTTCTTGATTATAAAAGACATGTTATTATTTTTTCTTTTTTTTCGACATTTTATGTTTACTACTGGACTGTATTAGATGCTTAAAGAAATAATCATTGATAAGATATTATGATAATTATTTGGCAATAAACCGATTTCTTTTTTATTGTTACACATACATTTTTCCTTTAAAAATAAAATTGTCAATGCATTCGTCGCATAGGAACCAGTAACCAGTTATACACCAGTGGAGGATTTACCTATATCTTAATTCTTAAATTAGTAAGAAACATATTTTCCGTTAATTATCCCGACAGATATATATCTAATGCGAAAATAATTTTAAATATCTTTAACAAATTCAAAGAAGATTGTTGTTTTATACACTGTTGGAAAAAAGTGACGAGCACACTCTGTATAATCTGAAGAAGTGGTTCTAACGCAATGAAATTTGGTATGGAAGTAGTACTGACGTAGCATAACTTACCCTCACCTGGAGAGCGGCGCAGCCCTGTTGGGAAGGGATGAATTAATAGTGGGTGTATCCCCCGCGAGCGGCGCGTACCATCGCTACACGACGAGGCATAGAGTCAATAAGTCGTTGTATGGTAGCGGTAGGGATCCCCAACCATGCTGCTTTAACTCGCCTCCATAGCTCCTCAACATTACCCGGAGGAACCGGATAACTTTGAAATCTACGACCGATTATATCCCAGACATGTTAGATCGGATTGAGATCTGGAGAACGTGCCGGCCATGGAAGCATCCGTATATGGTTCTCTTTCACAAAGGTCTGGGCAACACGTGCAGTGTGCGGTCGGGCGTTGTCGTGCATTTAAGGAAGACGTGGGCGCCGTCGGACATAGGGTAGCACCTCATCTACGTGGCGGCGAGCCGTCATCGTATGCTGTATACGCAGCAGACATGTACGTCCAACATGTGTAATAGCACCCCATACCATAATGCCCTGCTGGCGGTGGATAGGGTGTGGTTGAATGCACTCCTCGAGGTGACGCTCACCACGTCTCCGACGAACCAAAATTCGCGCGTCACTGGTGCTCATTTCGAATCTTGATCCGTCGGAAACCAAAATGTGCGTCTACTTGGCAACACACTGATATCTATCCTCCACACACTGGCGCACACACTGGAAGCATCCGTATATGGTTCTCTTTCACAAAGGTCTGGGCAACACGTGCAGTGTGCGGTCGGGCGTTGTCGTGCATTTAAGGAGGACGTGGGCGCCGTCGAACGTAGGGTAGCACCTCATCTACGTAGCGGCCAGCCTTCATCGTATGCTGTATACGCAGCAGACGTGTACGTCCAACATGTGTAATAGCACCCCATACCATAATGTCCTGCTCGCGGTGGATAGGGTGTGGTTGGATGCACTCCTCGAGGTGACGCTCACCACGTCTCAGACGAACCAAAATTCGCGCGTCACTGGTGCTCAACTCGAATCTTGATTCGTCTGAAAACAAAATGTGCGTCCACTTGGCAACACACTGATGTCTAGCCTCCACACATTGGCGCCGTGTGCGGCGGTGCTCGCGATTCCGTGGAATCCGCTGCAATACACAGCGCGCTCGCAGTCCACTTTCTAGCAAACGCCCTCGTACAGTTCGCGTAGTGAGTACGCCTTCCCTTCCTGCTGGCCAAACGTTTCTAAGTTGCCTTGAGGAAGACGTACGCGACGCTAAAGCGCTGTGCACAAGGGGCGATTCTCGCGTGCTGTGCTCGCGCGGGGCCGTTCCGCTCTCGGCTGAGGGCACGTACGTCCTTACACCATCAATTCTCGCCATGCCCGCTGCACTGCCGATAATGACCGCCCACATGGCGCGCGATATCACGGAAGAATACTCCTGTCATTTGCATGCCCACAACCATTTCTCGCACCATCGCGCACAAAGTACGACTACAACTACCCGCTTCCACTAACAATAACCGGTTTATTCCTCCTTGCATCGGTCTCCATGGAGACAACATATTGCAGATGTCTGAGGCACTCAGTAAAAAATGCAGCCATAGAAAAAGTTAAAACTCGCTGCGCAAACTCGTCTAGAGGAAACCTTAATGCTCCGCTAAATCTACGCATTTAACTTGACACGTAAAGATTATACAGGGTGTGCTTGTTACTTTTTTCAATCAGTGTAATAAGCAACCAATTCAGTTTTAAAGGTGTGACTTGCGCATTACTAATAATGGCGGCCTTTCGAAAATATTTAGTCATAAATACTTAACTAAATTTAATTACGTTGTTTTGGTATTACCTTATTTATATCATAATTTCCTTGTTTCTTAATTTATTAATTAATAATTATGTTTACATTTCCATAAAAATAAAATAAAATCAATAACGTGTTAACAGAATACATGAAGCTGAATATCTTGTGTTATGTAGAGCAACGGTCTGTAGGATCGCTTTCAGATGTAACCATGTAGCCAGGCATTTTGGAGTATCGTACAGTTCGGTGAACAAAACCCTGAAAAAATTCAAATATAAGCCATACAACATATCAAACCATCAAGAGCTTTCCGAGAAAGATTAAATAAAACGGACTGATTATTGTGAAGTAATAATATGTTAAACGAAAGCGAAGAAATTTCAAATAAAATAGTTTTTACTGATGAAGCTACATTTACCGTAAATAGTGAAGTCAACTCTTAAAACTTCCGGTTTGTATCCTACATTTATCCATTGAAAAATACTAAACTTCCTTTCCATTAATTCATTAGGTTTTGGTCCCGAACAAATCCTCATGCTCAAAACCTAACGTCACTGCAACAAAATATGTGAATTTCTTGCGAGACCACATCATTCCATCAATTGAGATGCTAAATATTGATAAACATTGGTTCCAAATGGATGGGCCTTCGGCACATTCTGCTAACGCCGTCAGGAATTTTTTTAATAACGCAATTCAAAGACGTTGGATTGGTCTCGGGGGCCATAACATTTCCCCCAAGACCAGCCAATTTATCTCGAAATACTTACTTCCTTTGGGTGTTACCTGAAAAGTAAAATGTATAATAACGTGCAAATACGTATTGGACGAACTGTAAGACCGTATACGTACTGCATATGATGGAATAAACCCAGAATTTATTCGTAATACCTTGCGTTGCTTTCAAGATCGCCTTGTTTATTGCCTTGAAAGAGAAAAAGGACACTTCGAAAACTTGCAATGAAATTAGACTTCATCTTTGTTATGTTATTTTGTTTGTCTTAATTAATCGTTAGAATAAAATAATTTCTTCAATAAAACCTGAGGTTTTGCACTTTCTTTTATAAAAATATAACCTAATTCTTTGTGGCTTTATTTTCCTCTGTGCTACCCAATCTTGCCGGTACAAGTATTATTGCCGAACCAGATTCTACTATACTTTCGCAGTTTCGTAATAGATTTCAAAAGTTTCATGTATGCTGGAAAGTTTAATTTTTCAGTACAAACAAAACAATAGTAGAGCCCTTGAAGAAAGAGTAAGCGGACTTATAGAGAAGTTATTTTATTTGAATTGAAATGGATATGTAGTAACATTGGCAATACTGGTTTTGCTAGAAGCACATGGTTCTCGCTCGTCGAAACAGAAGCGCATGGCTAGTTTCCTATTATGTTGTTAATGCATTGACAATTTTCTTTTTAAAGTTACACATAGGAAAAATCTATGTGTAATAATAAAATGTGTATTAATAAAAAAGAACCCGGTATAGTAGTCCTTTGTTAACAAGCAGATCATGGGCAGTGTTGCCAACCTTTCAAAAGAGAAATCTTTTAATAATAGTAATTGTCCCCGCACTAGCCTTTCAGGCCTTTGAGGTAGTAACATGGTAGGCTTGTTATAAATTGGGTCGTTCGGTACAACTAGGATGGTAATGCGGTCTTAGAATCGTGAACGGCGTATAAGAATACGTTGCTCACGATTCGAAGACGTGCACGTCATCAACATAATTTTCGGAAAGAACAACACAAAACAATAAACGCAGTATAATATTTATTTCAACACCACTGCGAATGCATATTTATGTTGGTGCGAATGTTCAGTGTTGACACATATCGTTCTGTCATATTTTGGGTCTGTTTGTTTACTCTTGGTTTGTAATGCCAAAAGCGTTTTGCAGCCAATGTAAGCGACTTGTTGCATCCGCGATTGCAAACTGTGAAGCAGAATTCGATAATGCGATAACCGTTGCTGCCGTTATCAACTGTGTCAACATTCAATTATTTTAAATTTTACTTAAATAATTTATTTTAATAACTAATTAGAATATAATTGGAAAACATGTATTTTTTTATTGTCATGACTGTACCGCTAAAGTTATAGATTAATTAATTTTTAGCTTGACATACATACCGCACGTATACCATGAGTTGAGCTTAATTTAATTTATATCTATTCTCTTATCAAGTTGCATGGCAAAAAAAATCACTATTGACTTGAGCTATTACGTTCTCTTTGACGTTTAATAATAATAATAATAATAATAATAATAATAATAATAATAATCTTTATTGCTCAACAGATAATTCCATTTACAGGACAAATACATTAAAAAAACGAAAAAAAGAATAGAAGAAAGAAACAGATGTGTGCTAAATTATAGAAAAATAAAAATACAAAAGATAAATGTATGAAATAAAATAAACAAGTACACTAATAAACTAAAACAAAAACTTATTCTAAACACCTCCAGTAAAAATGTCACCATAAACATTATCCACACATTGATACATAAAATTAATTGGAGCTTTTAGTAGCGCGTTAGTTCTAGCTCTTGGCGGATAAAAAGTCGGATTAGATCTTGACGTCATTCGAGGCACATGAAAAGCTATACAGTTTAATATTTCAGGCGAGTCAATTCGACAATCAATCAACCAACACATAAATCGCGCAGCATTAACCTCTCGACGATGTTTTAAAGATTTGAAGTTATGTCTGACTAGAAGGTGGTTGTAGTCAGTATTTCTTTCGGGATATCTACCATCACATCTGAAGAAAAGGAATTTTATAAAGGAGTCATGAGGAGTCGAGTAGTAAGGAGGCCATATTATCGAAGCATACTCCAATCTACTCAAAACAAAAGCCTGGTACAGCGATTTCAGAACAGTTAAATCCTGAAACTGACTGGTAGATCTCATAACGAAGCCCAACATTCTAGAAACAGATGAGATGGTATCCGACAGGTGCAAGTTGAAGGACATATCCGAGTCGAACTTGACGCCACGATCACAGATGGAGTTCCCTTTCACTAACTTTTGGCCGCCAATGTTTAATGCTATACTTCCAATTTTAGGACGAGTGATATCGTATCTAGGGGTTTTTTTATGGTTCGGCCAACATTAATCTTTCACAGTAGGTATCAGCATCTTTCTCAGATTCTATGAACTTTTTCGCATTATTCTGTACTTAAACCTATTAAGAGACAGGATTCTATTGCTTTCGCAGTACTGCCAGTAAAGAACGACATAATATACTGTGTGCCTTTCATCTTCCTCAACTTTTAATCAAATTAATCTTTACTTTTGTTTTCTAACATTGAATGTTTAATGAAAGAATTTCAAAGCAGATTATACAATGAGGCTATTGCTTATTTTATATATATATATATATATCTGTTACCATAAATTCAAAACCAATCTACTCAGGAACATATTTCCCTATAACTTTTCGCTTTGTAGTTGTAATTTTCTCATCTTGACTACATTTTAATTCTATAGCAGAAAATTTTATGTCTGTTGTTTCTCCAATAATCTAATCTATATTGATATTTTGACACCAATTATACAATTTTAAACAAATAAATAAATAATAATACTCTTTTAATAGATCAGATGCTTAAAAGCATAAGACACTTCAATTTACTTTAATGAATATAACAACAGACACAGTTGTAATAACAACAATCAACTGACTCGCTAGTCACACCGACAATAAGTTATAAGACAATCGATGGTTCTAGTCTAGACTATAAATGTTTTAGACGTATGTGAACGCCAGCGCAAGGCCACGAGTGTTCAATGTAAACATGTTACTTTATCTAATCACGTCTCCGATATGGTATTTGTATTTGCTTATACCTTTAATTACCACAATGGGAAGCTCTGTATACAACCAGTGGGAAACGTATCGCAGTTTGACCACCCCCGAAATACAACATTTTATTAAATCAATATTTTATGAAGTCTTAATGTTATAATTGTTATAATTTGTGAAAATTTTACTAGGTACGTTTCAAATATGTGTAGTTTTTTGTGGGGAGATATAAAGGCATTCATAATTTAGTTACTATTGAATTACCAACCGTATGTGTAACTACACAATAAACTGACATTAATTGCTAGAAAATATTTGTATTTTTTGGATTGCATTTCTATTATTAATCACAGTTCAGGACACATATATGGATGTAATATTGATGAAATTGATACATCCTGACTGTGCTGTACTAAACAAAACAAAAAAGTTTTGGAATATTCATTAGCGTTGTCCCAAATGTTCGATTAATATGTATGCTCGACTAGTCTATAAACATCGATCATGTCAAAATTGAAATAGACGAATTGTATATTTGATATATCGTCGATATTGAATCCAATCTACAAGAGTAACTTTATATGCATAATTAATATTTTCGTTGAAAGTTTGAAACGTAACAGAAGTGTGCTGAATACATTAGTAAATTAGTTGAATTGTGAGACAAAAAAATAGAAAATAATATTTGCATTTTAGAATTAAAAAATTTTTTTAGTGGTAATGTTACAATACTAAAGTTTACATTAAATACTATTTAATACAAATTATAAAAAAATAACACTTGATAAGTTCCACAATGTTTTCTTTTATAGTTTCTAACAATATTTTTCCGTAATTTCTACTATTCTCAAAGAAAAGTCTTATTCAACTTATTCAACAAGATCTTGTCTTTTATCTTTTTCTGTTAGTCTTACTTGCTGCGATGATTGCTCATTGTTTTGTAGTATTTTTCCTATTGCTTCTTCCCATGTTTTTCGTGGTCGTCCTCGTCTTCCTCTCACAAATGCTTTAGCTTTCCAAATATTTTTCGCTTGTATATTAATTTTCACTGTGCATTAGTGACCCCACCAGCTTAATTGTCGTTATTTTATAAATTTCAGGATTAAATTGTGTTTTGTTTGTTTGTTTCTGAATCTATTCCTTTTGATTACTCCTCTCACATTTCTCATATATGTCATTTCTGTTGCTTGTATCTTACGTTTTTGTTGTTGTATCGGTGTCCACATCTCACTTTCATATGTCAAATATGAGGGTATATCAAATTTAATCGGGACTGATTTTGCCAAACAGGTCGCTGACCCGGGATGGGTTGATTTTCAGCTAAGGTGTTTCTGTGGAGCAACGAATAATAATCAAGTTTTTGGCCAAGAAGGGTGTGAAGGCATCGGAAATTTTGCTGAGATTACAAGCACAGTTCGGCAACACATCTTGTTATGAACCCGTGTTTTTGAATGGCACATGGAATTTTTTGAAGGGCGTGAAACCCTTAAGAACCAGAGCCATAATCACCGCCAAGGACAACCGCGACCGAAGCCAATATCGAGACCTTTCGACAAGTCATAGAGGATGACAGGCGCATGACGGTCTGGAATATTGCCGAGGAACTTATCATTAGTTACGGGAGAGCTAAGCACATCTTAACACTTAACTTTGGTGAGATTCCATAAGGTGTCTGCAAGATGGGTTCCGCGACTGCTGTCGGATGAAGGGAAACTGCATTGGCTAGAGATTTGTTAGCGTCTGTTGAATCGATTCCGACAAGAATGCGGGGCGTTTTTGAATAGAATCGTAACGTGAGAGGAAACTTGAGTACATAATTATACTCCCCCGAGTCAAAGCAGGCTAGTATGGAGTGAAGAAAGAGCGGTAAAAGGGCTCCATTGAAAGCGAAAACTACGTTGTCAGTTGGAAAAGTTTTGGCAACTGTTTTTTTGATCGACTTGGCGTTGTTTACGTGGTTTTTCTCCATGATCAAAGCACAATTAATGCGGAATATTATTGCGAGCTTCTGGATGCCTTTCAAAATTTCAAAATAAAACTAATAGGAAACACAAGTCCTAGAACAGTTAAAACCATGATGGTGACACTGCCCACATTCCACACGTCAAATAACGATAGTAATCAGATGTTCCGAATACGGTAAATAACTCAAACAAATTAGTGGTATTTTGAAATGCATCCATATAGCAAGTACAGTGCAATGTATTAAATAATACAATTCTAATGTACGTACATTTATTTTAATATTACTCTCACCATTTTAACACTTTAATAAATATTACAGTTTGTGAAAAAGGTTCTTTATAGAGAACCGAAACGTAAACATAAATTAAATATTGTTTTAATTAACCGGCCACCAGTCCCAAGAAACGCTTATATTGTTATCATTTATAAATTTGAGTACCTACGTATGTTTTTCCGGTTGTGACCATTGCATAGTTATATGTATATTCGACTGACATTTTACTTGTCGCTTGTAATGTAAGTGCAGTTCAAGTAACGATATACAATTTCGGATTCATGAATGACTCGATTACAAATTATCTTAATTGCTCGTTGCGCTGGTCGGACCGCCAACTCCGACCAGCGTAAGAGCAACTCCAAAAGATAACGAGTGCGTAGAAACGTCGGAAAAATTAGTCCTTTTCAGGACATATCTCATATGCGGAGAAGAACCCGAGAAACAACGATTTCATATACAGCGTTAGTAAAAAGTCCCGGAACGGTCGAATAACTTTGTTATTTGAAAATTATGATTTCTGAAATTTGGTATGGGGGTATAGTTAATATAAATGCATTTTATGCAATACACTTAATATTTTTTTCACTTCCGGTTTAATCGGCAATACGTCCAACTTTTTTTTTTAAATGGAACGGCCAGTTTTTTTTAACACTATTGAATGCAAAATAAAAAACAACGTTCAGGAAGTTTTAAAATATTTATTTTTATTCACAAGAAAACAGTTAAAAAATTAAAAAAGTGTCCTAATACAGAAAAATCAAGGTACCTGTCTATTCAGGTTGCGATTACAATAATTGTTCAAAATGCTCTCCATTTACAATTTGACAAAAATATAAACGGTCAGTAAAATTTCTTATTGAATTTTGTATTTGTTCTGGAGTGATGCGATCGGCTTCTTGAACTATTCTCTCTTCCAATTGTTCAAGATTATGGGGACGATTTTTGTACACTTGACATTTCAAGTGACCCCAAAAGAAAAAATCTAATGGCGAGAGATCTGGCGAACGTGCTGGCCATTCGAATGCTCCTCTACGTCCGATCCAACGTCCCGGAAAAATGTCATTCAAATAATCGCGGACATTATGGGCAAAATGGGGGGGAGCTCCATCTAGTTGAAACCAAAAATGTGCATTAGGGTGATCACCTATGTTTGCATTTGGGAAGAGGGCCGCAAGTGCTGGAACAATCTCATTTCGCAATAAATTTAAGTAGACGTTGCCAGTTAAATTTCCTCTTATAAAAAATGGTCCTATGATGTTGTTTCCAACAAGACCAGCCCAGACATTCACCTTTTGAGGACGCTGTGTATGGACTTCTTCAATCCAATGCGGATTTTCAATTGACCAGTAGCGACAATTATGTCTGTTCACAGTGCCGTTGAGACAAAACGTTGCCTCATCTGAAAAAATGATGTGATCTAAAACATTAGGCTGCTGCTCGATCAATTCCGTCATTGTTTCGCAAAATTGTTGTCTACGATCTGGATCATCTTCAGTTAACTCATGGACGGGATACATTTTATAGGCTTTCATTTTTGCTGATTTAAGAATTTTATGAGCAGATTTTTGAGAGATCTCATGAATTTGACCTAATTCTGTTGTGGACACGTGATGATTTTCTTCCACTGTAAGTAACACATTCAAACTAGTTTCTTCATCTGTTGCTGTTAATGGACGTCCCCTTCTAGGTAAATCCTTCACCTGACGAAATACTTCAAACTTTTGAATTGTTCGGCATACCGTACTTTTACTAATGTGACGATCCGGATAAACAGTATTAAACAAAATACGAACCTCTTCAAAAGAACGTTGACGATCACCATACCCACGCATCATTAATATCTCAATTCGTTCTGATTCAGTAAGCTTTACTGCCATTTTCAAATGTGTTAATGTCTAAAATAAGTAAATTTATAGCGATGCAAAAGTTAAAACGCTTTTAAAATTGTCAAATGTGACAGCAAAAAGAATGAAAACACTAAACAACAACTATTTTCAAAGGTACCTTGATTTTTCTGTATTAGGACACTTTTTTAATTTTTTAACTGTTTTCTTGTGAATAAAAATAAACATCTTAATACTTCCTGAACGTAGTTTTTTATTTTGCATTCAAAAGTGTTAAAAAAATCTGGCCGTTCCATTTAAAAAAAAAAGTTGGACGTATTGCCGATTAAACCGGAAGTGAAAAAAATATTAAGTGTATTGCATAAAATGCATTTATATTAACTATACCCCCATACCAAATTTCAGAAATCATAAATTTCAAATAACAAAGTTATTCGACCGTTCCGGGACTTTTTACTAACGCTGTATATGTCTTCTAATGTTCTCGCAGTTTTATAATGTTAAAGTGTTTTTTTCAGTGTAGTTCCCAGTGTGATTTGGTTCTGAGAAGAACCCCTATCTCAACGTTTCAACGAAATCTCATTTGTTTTCTATTGTATCTATTTATGTCCATTCTGTATTACATGTGTTACTGATGACGTTGATGTTCGATTTCTGATTGCGACCTTATGTTCTTCTGTCCTGACACTTATTCGCTTGTTAGTTCATTCGACATATGTTCATGTGCAATTCTTGCAGGGAATTTCATACACACCTTGATTTTCTAAGTGCATCTTGTCTTTTGGAGTACCTAGCACTTCACGCATTTTTCGGTCTGTTGTGAATATTGTCTTTATATCATGTTTTTTTAGGACTTTGCTAATTTTGTCAGTTGATCCTTTGACGTACGGTAAAAACGCTCTCGATGTGATATTTTCTTGTTCCTTTTCCTGTAGCGTTTGTTTCTATTATGTATAGCTCTATTGATGTCATTATTTGTAAAACCGGCGGCCATCAAAGTGTTCCGTATTGTGCTCATTTCTGTACTTGAATTTTCTTGATCCGTTAATCTTTGTGATCGTGAAACGAGTGTTTTGACTATGGACTGCAGTTGCGCTGGTTGATGGTGTGCTGTATGTGCTTCTTTCCGATATACTGTGTCCTAATATGCCGTCGGGTTTTCAGGAAAAGGAACAAGAAAATATCAAATCGAGAGCGTTTTTACCGCACGGCAAAGGAATAAGCGACATAATTAGCCGAGTCCTAAAGAAACACGATATAAAGACAATATTCATAATGGACTGGAAAAAAAAAATACGTTGAAGTACTAGATACTCCGAAAGACAAGATACACTTAGAAAATTAAGGCGTGTATGAAATTTCCTCCAATAACTGCACACAAACGTCGGACAAACTAACAGGCGAATAAGTGTCAGAGCAGATGAACGTAATTTCGCAATAAGATATCGAATTACCATGTCATCATTAGCACAACATGTAATAAAGACTGGACATACAGTAGATTTTGAAAATACCAAAATTTTAATGAATTGTACAAGTATATGAACAAGAACAATACGTGAAGCCGTAGAAATCAACAAAAGAACTGAAATCATGAGCAAACGGGACGGTGCACAACCTTTACCACCGACATGGAAATCGTTGGTTGCCAGGGGACGGATACAATCACCGATACAGGCATCGTGCAGTGAATGTCTAGTGGCGGGCGTTCAGGGGCAGGAAAACATAGCCGCTTAACATTAAGTGCCTACACGAGCCGTCACCGAAACATCGTGCCCGTTCGTCGTAACGACGAACCGCTATATGTCCCACTACTGAAACAGAAAGGGAAGGAAGCGATAGTACATAATACAACAAATTCCAACCTGCTCCAGATGAAATTTCGTTGAAACGGCGGGATAGAGGTTCTTCTCAGAACAAAATCTAAAGACGAAACAATGCCCGAGAAACCACTTCGACATATATATATATATATATAGTAGATTTAATTAGTTGGCGATTGAAGGTCTGGTTTTACTTAAAAATGTATATATTTGAAGCAATCTTACATGTTTCGGCAAATGATGCCTTTCTCAAAGAATTTAAAATATGAATCATATATATTTATATTTTAAATTCTTTAAGAAAGGCACACTTTCCGAAACATGTAAGATTGTTCCAAATATATGCATTTTTAAATAAAACCAGACCTTAAATCGCCAACTAATTAAATCTACCATAACATGCAAAGGTCACGAAATAATTATCTATATATATATATATATATATATATATATATATATATATATATATATATATATTGATATATCAATTAGCGTTTTTGGGTTACTTTTTAAGCATAAAGATTGTAACGATGTTAAAATAATATTGTAATTAAAATATACGAAGATAAATGGTATAAGATAGAATTCTACCTACCTTCGGTTATGTTTATTTATTTACATAAAAGTTAGATGTCACTCTAAATAGAGCTCGAGCGAATCGATTTACAATAAAGTGATTTTACTTAATCGTAGTTAATTGGGCGCTAGATTATAGACCAAAGGTGCTATAATCAATTTAGTTAATTACATGAGCTGATGTGTGAGCTAGAGATCTTATTTCAGAGAGTCGGTTCTTCTGTATAATAATTTGTGTTTTAAATGAGTATCAATGCTTATTTTATAACATAAACGATGTTGATTGAAAAGTATAGCTGTTTAATTAAAAGATTCAAAATGAACAATAACAAACAAGATATTAATATGAAGTAAAGCATAAATAAAAGTTTGGATTCAAAATGAGGGTCTAACAGGCTTAAAATTAAACATAAACAGTATTATTATTATCTTGCAGCAAACCAAAACAGTTGTTCTTACTATGCGCAGAAGTGAATATTAGTGAATTTTGGAAGTGAAATGTCTTACATAAAAAATAATAAAATTATTACAAATAAATTTTCTAATTAAAAACGCGGTATTAAGTTATCTAATAATTTACATTGCCTGTGCATGGTCCTTTTACTTGTTTAAACAACTTATTACTAAGTAATTTATTTTTTATTTCTTCCAGTTCCTGACCTTGAGAGCTACCACAATATATATAATGTAAGTATATAAATCAACATAAATATTGTATTCCTAAAGAAACACTTTTACATTTTATCTTTATCCAACGGAAGATACGCAGTGTTGAAAAAAATGTTTCACATTAATAAATTCTTTTCAGGTGAATTATCTGTTTATTTACTTTATTTTATATCAGTCGATGTGTTCAATCTTCATCCAGTCAGTATTTAAATTAATCATATAATTGAAGAATTGGGGTTATAGCATTAAATGCTTGTCTTATATCGTTTGATTATATGTATTTATTGATTTTCTATAGCGTTAGATATTTACTGCGACTATATATTTTAAAAGCGTATGAAAATTTACCATTTCAGAGATAGTGAAAAGAAATATAACACCTCTTCCAAGCTTTCTTATGCTCGCACTATTAATTCTCGGTCATTAAATATATATTTCGCACTTATAGTTTTAAAATACATTTACCATCTTCAATAAAAACGTCGTTACGGAGTAAAATCGTTCCTTTTTTATTAAAGAAATTTATAGTATGTCGTGAATATGAATTTTTATGATATTTTAAATTTAAACAAATCCAAGATTTATTGCTGCCGTTAAAGTTCTTATTAGTATATGTGTCTTCTACGCGAAAATGGTCAAACAAGATTTTGCGTCAGTGTCGATCTCTACGTTTTTCATTATTTTACGTTACGCAACAGCAAATATTTATTATTAAATAAACTTTACTAATGATTTGACTCATAATATCAGAGTACTTCTTGTACTCTTAGATATGCTGACAGGATGGCAGGATCACCATGTAATATCTTATCATCTAACTAAAGGTAAGATCGCCATGTAATATCAGACGTGGGCAGGATCGCCATGTAATGTCACCTGGTCCCGGAGGTAACATTGTTGCCGAGGCAGTTCCATTTATACAGCAGGTTTATCAGTGTGATAAATAATATACAGGACAACGATTAAATGACAACATATAATTTAATAACGATAATAACAACGATAACAATAGTAAACACTACATTATAATTATGAGGCACTAGACTTGTAGATACTGTGACTTTAACTCTCACTCTCTGACGCTGACTGTCTGTCCCCCGAGACCTCTCAGTGTCTCGTTATATATTAGAGTGTGTTCCCTTAGCCTAGTGACCTGGTTACAAGAGAAAAACAATGTGGTGAAAGATCATAACTCAACGAGGTCGTGTTGACGAAATGGATATTTTGAATACATGACCTAGTCATTACAGCAGCACGAGAATAGTACGTGTTTATAAAACTACCTTATGTAAGATTGGCTTTAATATAATGCAACGCGACAATAATATGTTTGATATTCTGATATTATAAAGGGTAAGCCCTGTATAAAGCATATAAATAAATTCTCTGAGCATCATTCTAAAAATTAAGAAATCTTAATTAAAGGCAAACAGAAATATATAAAGCAATAAATCCATCTACACTGAGTACGCTATAGAGCAAATAAAATTAATCAAATAACTGAAATTGAAGAACCTGAAAAACCCGCTACATATATGAACAAAAGTGTTTAACTCCACAATTACATCAAGTTAGACATACGAAGGGAGTTTTTTATGTTTCATACTATTACAAACGGCGGCTTTGCTGGATATTGGGATGTATGTGCCGTGCTAATAATAATGAAATTATTCTAAGATAAATAAAACAATTAGTGGTGCTGGTGAAGTTTCATCAAAGTTCCAGGACGTGTGTGATAATGGTTAATTAAATAAATATACAACAACTTACTTACTAAATAAAACACAGGAGCGTTGTCCTTAAAGTTTGTATTTATATTTACTTAAGAAGAAATTGAAATTGATATATTTAAAAGTAATTAAACAAAAGTAATATGAACACGAGGAGCGGTAAATACGTAACTAAAAATAAACACAAAATACACTGAAACGAACGTTAAATTGAGTAGTAAATTAGATGTTAATTAATTACGAATAATATAAAATAATCTCTGTATCGAACAATACAGAGTTACCTTTGTGTGGCGATGATGGTCACGTTGTCTGCGAAGGTATACTCGGACAAGTATATGTAGAGCGATGTTTGGCCGGGGGAATAAGAAATTAATTAGTTAAATTAATATGGATTCGCTTAAAAGAATAATATATATTGAACAATACAAAATTACTTTAGAAGCGAAAGAAGCCGGACGGCGTGGTGAGTTGCATCGTGTACTTGCACAGCACGAGGAGTTGTTTAACTCACGAAGGTTCTAAAGAGAAGATGGACTGATAGTTTGTGTCGATAGAACACTGGTCTAGAAAAGATCTGTCTTATGACCTAAGTCGAAGAGAGGGTCGATATCTTGAATAATAATTAATAAGTGCGACCTGAAAAGGTGTTCTATCGATAGCATAAATATTATTAAAATAGCCCTTATGACTTAAGCTTTCTAATGATATGAAACACAACATATAAAAGAAAATGTATATAATTAAATTAAAACAATTTAAAATAAAATGTATATAGAAATTCCACGTGTCAGGTAGAAAACCAAGGGTTTCGGTTAAGGATATAACAAAAGAAATGCTTTCTCTTTGTAAACGTACAGGAAAATATCTTTAGTTAAATATTTTAAATCGAGATATTTAAAGAAGAAACATTTATTTAAAAATAAATTAGAATATTCTTATATGCGGAGCATAACAATACCTAGCTATGAAAACAATATGCTATCGTGACAATTTTCTTACGTCAAGTTTCTCGGACATTTTATAGTGTCATCCCTATCTTTGGTGTTCGAGTCGCTTAATACTTGTTGCTTTTGCATTCGTTTAAACAAGGGAAAATGAGTGATTTTAAACTTGAACACAGAAGCGTCCTGAAATTTTTATCCAAAAAATAGCAGTAGTCCGAAGAATATTCATAAGAGAATAGTGGCAGTGTATGGAGAAAGTAACTCTTCCTATTTTCAAGTAAAATTTTGGTCTAATCAATTCAAAAGGGGCAGAGAATTCACTCACGATGACCCAAAGTGTGAAAGACCTTTGGAAGCACGAACTGAAGAAATCATTAACAAAGTTGAAGATTTGGTGTTGACTGACCGCCGAGTAAAAGTTTCAATTATTGCTAGAGAAATAGGAATATTAGAAACGAGTGTTTTTAAAATTCTGCACAAAGATTTGGGAATGAGCAAAGTGTCGGTACGATGGACTTCTAGGTTGCAAAAATTGTATAGACGACAAATTTGTGAAGAGAATTTGACTGTTTTATCTCAAGATAAAGACTTCTTAAATAGAATTGTAATTGTGTATGAAAATTTTGTACACCGCTGGGACCCATCCACGGAACAACAGTTCGTGGAGAGCCCTTATGAACCCATTGCATGGTTCATAAGGGCTCTCCACCGCCCAAGAAGGCAAATACGTAATTTTATGCGGGGAAAAGTGAATGCTTATATGATGATTATTTTCTACCGTATTAAGAACTCGTGCTTGATTTAATTCATTAGTAATAGGTAGATTGTTGTAAATTTTCTTTTTGTGCGTCACAGTTCCGGTCTCTCTTAATTGCTCAAATAGCCTGATAAAAATTTTTCGGTGTGGATGTTCCAGATCGGGAAATCTTTCCGCATACACACGTGCAGCTTCTGAAGCATTTTCCAGACACTCTCCAAATACCATGAGCATTTCAGCTTTTTCAGCGACTGAATATTGGAAAGGCATTATTAATATAGGAGGTCGAACCACTAATGAAAAATAAGGTAGTTGTTTTAATGTATCTAATAATTGTTTCCTCAACTTACCTTCTTAAATATCTGCTCCTATAAATCGAAAAAAACCCGCAATAACCTAAAAAATTTTAAAAATAAATTAAATTTCAGGATGAGAAGCTTCATAAACATTCAATTTAGTATGTGGAATGTGGCCACCCTCACGTAATTAGAACTTTCGATTTTAGGGGTGGACATAAAACTTGGCGCACCCGGTACAGTTTTCTGGAACGTGGGGGGCATTCTCTTAATTGAATATCTACCAAAAGGGACTACAATAACGGGAAATGCCTAAAAAGACATGATTAAGAACTTGAACACGGCTATACGCGAAAAAGGACTCCAAAATTTTGTCCAGAAGACTACATCTGCACGATAACTGCAGGGTGCATAAGGCACGAATTGTTCAAGCAGTAATCAATGAGCGAGCGGCTTTGAGGAATTACAACATCCACCCTACAGTCCCGACCTCGCGCCCTGTGACTATTATCTCTTTCTAAAACTTAAGAAACGCTTGAGAGGGCGTCGATTTTTATCATATGACGTCGTAGAAAACGCTGTATGGTTATATTTTGCGGAATTACCAAAAAGAACCTTTTCCAAAGCATAGCGTTATTAGAAAAACGTTGCAATAAGTGTGTTAATATTAATGGTTCTTACGTTGCAGTTTTGAATTACTTTCTCTATTTTCGTGCTAAGCTTAGGTATCCAATAATCTCTCAATATCAAGTCTTGTGTCTTCTTTATCCCAAAATGTCCATTATCCTCATGAATCTTTCTTATCAATTCGTTTTGCATTCGGGAGGAAATCACTAGTAGATCTTCACCATTTACATGCTTGTAGATCAGGTCATGTCGTATAAAATAGTTTTCATAGAGTCGTTCTGAAGATAACAGTTCGGATATTGTTCTTAAATAATCGTTACTTTTCTGTGCTATCTGAAATTTTCCAGAAAACTAGTGGTAGTTAACATTACTGCATTTCATGACAAAGCGTCGCAAAGCTGAGGCAGCTCGGTGTTCGACAGTGTAATTAACGGCTTTCAGAATAAAAATATAAGGCCAACGCGGGATCACACAGTCTGTTATAGCAATATCCATTATGTTAATTTGTGTATTTTGCGATAGGAATAGCCTCTTACACTACCGTTTATATATTTCCGTCCACTTCTATTTGTATATCATTGGCGTTGGTAATTCTAATAGAACGATAAAATATTATTTGATAGAAGTATTAAACTTCACAAAGTGGAAGGCAAGATAGACTAAACTATTTTCAAATATTATAAAATTTTTGTATTGATATTAAATATTACGTTTATATTTTATCCCTTTTCTTCCGAAAGCCGGAATTGTTCTATTGGAAGGAAATTAATAATCTGTAAAAATCTCATGACATTTTGTTCACCCGAAGCTAAGATACGGCACAAAATGTCAGCATGCCTTATTTATTACAATTACTTTTCCAACTATTATTGAACCTATATCTGAACAAATTTTTTCCTTAAATTCTATCTTTTAAAGAAAATGAACATTTACCCTCTTCAACATAAACTACCTTGAATGTCGGATTAATCCCTGTTCTTCGATAATGTCTGTCCCAAATGAAGTTATTTGAAAGCAGCCATTGTATTTTTGAGTGTTCGCTAGAAAATGTCGTGATTCTGGTGTTTCGCCACGAAGCAATGAGTGCAATGGCTCAGGTGGCGGAGTCAATAATGGCAATTTCACTTTACCATTAAGGCAGCACAATCCAGGCGTTTCTCCAGCAAACTCCAACGCGCCACAATGCTCGCAAAGAACGTCCATTGGACCAATGCGAACGAAAGGATGCGAGCTGTAATCAATTGTGCAATCGTATAGAAACACTGCTCGATTCAAATCAACACTTGAAGCATTTCTTCTTGCGAATCGAAGATTATATCGTTGTTGATCTGTGCGATAAGCTTGACGATTTCTCATTGCCAACCGAGCCGTTTCACGGGCTCCCTCTCTTTGCTCTTGTGTTTGAGAAGCACGAAGTCGTGCCATACTAACGCGGCGCTCTTCTCGTCCGATTTCTCGTTCTTCTTCAGTAGATTGATTCGCAATGTTAAGAAGCCTAATTGCATTACGACTTTGTTGGGAAAGATTAGATCTTCTGGGTCGCGGCATCGTTAATAATAATACTCGCACAATAAGATTTATTAATAATAACACTCGTACAAAACAAATAAATCGACCGATAACCTTTATAAGCTTTTTTCGAAACAAATCGCAGACAACATGAAACCAAAAAAAATTACACTTTTATGTCACCGATTTGCAATAGACATCAATTATTACAAATAAGCTATAAGCGTGCGTGACGTAAGCTGCGGAATTGCGGAAGATAGCGGAGCTCCTAACCTAATTTATTTAAAAATTAATTTTCTGTATAACTTTTTTCCGTAAATTTTTCCGATATTTTAATAGTTATTCTGCTATTCGGGGCGGAGACGAATCCAAAAAAATCAAAGATCATTAAAATCGGTCGGACCGTTCTTGAGTTATAAATGGTGTAACTAACCCGACTTTTTTTTATATATTAAGATTTCACTTTTAGCCAAAATTTAGGTGATAGTCATTAAACAATTAATTATAATACAATATTTGATTAAAAATACAGCAACCTGTGTTTTGCATTTTTACCATCGTCTCATCAAACTGAACCCCTAAAAGGATTTTAACTTTATTCGTAGAAAAAAATGAGTTGATGAGCTTATTTTGCCTAAATATACGTATATATTACATCTGAAAAATTGCGCGTTATAATATTGTGTATTCACGGGGATATTAATTCCGATCACGTTTGAACGATTCGGTACCACTGTGGCATGCGTCTGCAACATTTATTACTCAGAAAGTAATAAAGTTGTTACATACAGTATTACATTTCTAATTAGAAATATGAAGTGGTAGGTAGATTTATTTCTTTTACTGTAGGTTCAAAAGAAAATTAAATTTCTGTGTAAACAAGATGAACATTATAAAGTAGATTTAAGAAATATTTATTTCGTAGTAGTTATTTTCGCCAGTGAAGTAGGTATATTAATTTAATAAGAGCAAATAAATGTATTTTAATGCTAGATCATGGGTATTTCTTCTTTTATATTTACGGAATTTACGGCTTGTTTAATGCGGCTATTAAACCTTCAACAACGTTATTATATCGTTAATGGATTTAGTGTTATTGCTACCGCCCCCATCTCGCAAAAGATAAGCCATAAATTGCTGAATGATATTGAGATAGTTAAGATTTCTCTCTAGTAAATTTTTCATAACGCAGAAGAAGGAATTCGGCAAGGTATGTTTTTGTTATTTTTAATTTTTAAATTATAACCTTTATATCAGATATTATTCGTGGAAATATCTATGAAGGAATTTTCCAAATCGACGAGTTGAATGCCTGGGTAAAGAAAAACACGTTTTATTTGAAATAATCGTTTAAAGCGTAAATTCGTTAGAAATAAGTTTTCGCGGAAATAATTAAATAATCGGAAAATGTAAGATTGATTTTAGGAATATATCTGATGAAGGAAGAAAGAAGAAAAAATTAAAATCTGAATAAATTAAAAATTATAACAAATGCAATTCAATTAGATTTAAAAAAGGGTGATATGGCGAGTAAAGCGGAACAAATATAATAATAATAATAATAAGTTTATTGTCCAACAGAATAAGTTCAAAATACAGGACAAAGTAATACATAATAAGTAGGGACCGGACACGAGAGGCCGATCACTCATCACCCACGGGCGTACTATTGAAAATTAGTATATTTAAAGAGTTTTTAATTTTATTTATATAATTGAAAAACAAACGGTTGGTGATCTATAAAATACGAAATACATTTTTATTTATTCACTAGCGGATACCCGGCGTGTGCTACTTCGCTAAAAAAAGAAATACGTGTGTTTGAAAAAAAGAAAATTTTGTTTATTTATTAACTTTTTTATCTTAATGCTAGCGGATAAACAATATTTTTAGTTTTTTCGGTAGGTGTGTAAACATAAAGATTTTTTGGCGTTCCAACTCTAGAGCAAGCAACATATAATTGGCCGTGCGAAATCTATTCTAAGTTCAAACCAGCAACACTTAGCGATTGGCCTTGAGCCTTGTTGATGGTTATGGCGAAAGCAAGACGCACTGGAAATTGTAATCGCTTGAAATCGAAGGGTGAATCGGTTGAAATCATTGGAATTCGTGGTATCAGCACATCTTCTCCTTTACATTTGCCGCTGATGATTGTGGCTTCGATTAAATTTGGAAATAGTTTTTTAACAGCAAGTCTTGTTCCGTTGCACAATTTCGGTGGATCTAAGTTGCGAATGAGCATCAATGGTGAACCAACTTTTAAAGTTAAGATGTGTGATGGCATTCCAGAAGGTTCCAAAGAGTTAAGAAGCCTTAAGAGCCTTTAAACTTTGTATGAGATCTGCCCGTCCACTTGTCCAATCACGCCCAATAACGCCCATTTTCACATCGACTACTAATATTAATAATTTATGGACTCCTACAAAGTTTGAAGGCTCTAACTATTATATAACTCTAGATATTTGATATTAAATATATATTTTGTATGAGAGCAGCCACGCCCACTTGTCCGATCCCATTCATTTTTGTCCTGATTACTCACATTAGTAACATATGTACTATTGCAATGTTTCAAAACTCTTGCTATAACAATAGTCGAGATATATGATGTTATTCAATTTATGTGGGAGGGGCCACGCCCACTTGAAATATCAAAAAGATATATAGCCGTAAACCTAATCTGGACTATTACCTTTCTAATGAAACCGGTTTGGATCAGATCGGTTGGATAGTTTCAGAGTCTATAAAGGACAAACAAACATTTTTTGTATTTTATATATATAAATTTTGTAGTTCAAGTTTAGTAAAGGAGAATTAATATTAACTAGTTCTCAAAGTTCTCGTCTGTAAAATTTGTTGTCTTTGAATTAAATACATCCTTGTAAATAGAAACGTCCTCTTTACATCGCGACTGGTTATAGGTGCATACAGAAAATATTCTTTAATTTCAGCGTATTTAGCACATTTGCCGCAATGTTATTAAATATAGAATTATATCAAAAACTGCGTCTAACTTTTGCCGATGGCCACATCCGAAGTCACTAGGAATATTTTTCAAATTATTAATAGCTACATCTAATGTGGTTAATCTATCATTTAAGTGTTCCTGAAGAAAGTACAACTGATTTTTTAAATTTGGAATTTGTATTAGTTCCTTGCACTCAGAAATATTTCGAGCATCGTCATTTAAACATGTAACGAAATTTTGCAAACTATCGAAATTCTCTGCATAAAAACTAGTAGCTTCTAACCATGTTCCTCATCTAGTTATTACTTGAGAGGGAGGCAGTGACAAAGATTGAAGTTTTTCCCTGTAAAGAGCTACGCTCTACAGTGCTTTTCTGAACACTTTTCAAAAGCGGATACAAGTCTATCAACTTTTGGAAAGTGATATATTCACAGATTCTGTAGAGAGCATGTGCTACACAAGTAATATGCAGCATATTAGGATATGATTTCTTTAATAGTGTGCCCGTTTTTAACATATATGCAGCACTGTCACTGACAAATAAAAGTATTTTTTCTTTGTACCTGTCGTCCGAATGAAGCATTTGGTGCATATTCTCGTAAATGGTTTTAGCTACTGTTTCCGCATCAACTGTATTTATAACATTTGTTGCTATTACATATGCGTTATATGTAATAGTTGGATGTAGTACACCATTTACCACACAGCGTCTTAATATATCGACAGTTTCGTCGGTACTTATCCATAGGTACTGATTTGAAATTTGGCTTCTAATGCGTTCTACTGCTTTCGTGTAGCACTTAGAAACGTAAAGTGGATTCATCAGGTACATTTCGACCAGTATATTTTTGGAGAAATGTTTCGAAGCTTGTTAAGTTCATTTGATGGAAGTTTTTGAACAATTTATTATTTTCATACTTTTAGTTACCTAAAGGTGAGATCCTTTTTGGTAGAAAATGTTCTAATTAGAATTTAACAACCTGGAATTCTGACATAAAATTGAGCTACAGTCTAAATGTAAATGTCAGGTATATCATTCATAGCTCACTAGAACACATACGCTTGGTAAAAATTACAAATAATAGTAAATATCTCAAGAATGGAGCAAAATAGAGACATAATTGTGTACGCAAAAGCACTTTAAAATCACGCGAGGATTTCAGCTATGTAAAAATATACAGGCTATTTCATTAAAATTCCATGATAACACGAGCAACATTTAGATTAGATAATAGCTTGCTTAAAACAAAAAACTTGTGTTTGAAAAATTTGGTTTCAAAAATATTTAAGTGTTCTGGAACATTTGAATAAGCCTGTATGTGTATATTATGTACAACCTGTCCTTGAAATAAAGAGACAACGTATGATAAATGGAAAAATGTAATTACATAGAACATACATCTAACACACTGTGCCAATTGCAACGCTAACCCGAAATTAAAACACCCTGAAAATTGTATTACGTGACGCCTATGAATTCAAAATTTTCAGAATGTGTATAAATAATAAATACCTCAAACACACATACGACAATAACAAAACTATCTTAATGTTAAGATGGCACAAAGTGTGACCGTCGTCGACCGAAGTAGCCGCTAAGAGTGTTCCCTCGGTTGGCGATGAGCTACCCCATGCAGGGTGCGCTTCGCTGGTCTGCGCCTTGCCTCGATGGGGCGAGGGTCGGGCCGTCGAAGTACTGCACGAAAAAGTAAAGAAGTTGCCGGGAAAGGGTTGGCGGCCCTGCGCAACGGCTGATTATCCGATCTCTCTAAATTTACGCGACCGGTCACTAAACACATGCACGAGCGCGCCAACATACAAAACCCTACACTTACGCGCTCACACAAACACAAAACCACATACCCAGAGAGAGAAGCAAGCTGCCAGCAGCAACTAACACACAAGTTCATACCCAGAAAGAGACACAAGCTGCTAGCAGCGGACAACACATATGTTCACACCTTGCTATCTGTTTTTGGAATACTAAGGCATGATTTATTATTATGTAATTGGAATGTATCTTTGAATAATTTTATCTATAGCAACTCAATTATTTGACATTTGTATACTGTCATTTATATTTTATATCCTTGATAAAGGCATCATTGTCGAAACATGTAGGGTTGTTTTAAATATATATACTTTGAAGTAAACCAGACCTTTAATCGCCAACTGATTGAATTTACTATATATATATATATATATAGTCCATTTTCTGGAAATAATGAAATTAAAAGAAGAATGTTCACAGAGAGGTTTTAACGCACTAAAATGAATACAGTTAGAGAAATACGTTGTTTATAAAACAAATAATATTAATAATAGTAATAATAAATGCAGATTGTTTATGTTATTACATTTGTAATTAGCAAACAAAAATTTCTTTTTTTGTTCATTCTTAACAATACCTAATATTTGTTATAGCGAAAACACATTAGTTGACCAATATGAAAGTCAAAAACATTTTTTAACACGCATTGTTAAATAAAAATTAAACTAACTTCCCAGAAATAAATCGCTTGCTCGGACAATTATAGTTAGTATATTGCACGGAACTTATTGACCTGTACCAGAACTGCTGAATCAGCGAAATTGGTTCGATTATGTCACGTGTTATTATCCGAACAAAACAGCCAGGTAATTGGGACTTTGTTTTGCATATGGTGCGATCCACTGAAGATAGATTGGATTTATGGTAACTCACAGGAAGTACTAAATGCAATATGTAGATTAGAAGATATGAATGCCTAGGTTTACTATGGGAAAAGATGTTTATTAATTATTTATAACTGACTAATATAATGTTAGAGCTCCGTATATTAAATAAGACTATGCTTTTAACCTGAACTACTTATTTCTTATTTGTGTGTATTTATATGATGGAATCTTAGTTTTAATTATTTTTCTTACAATGTAGTTATGCAAATTTAGGATTTAACATATTCGCCCTTAATATATTACAGGTGAATATATCTTACATTAGTACTTTTGGAGCCGTTTATCTTCTGAAAAAAGCCCTAATTAGAGGAAATACTTATTTATTAAAAGCCAATAAACGAATTCAATTGCTTTATAATATGAGGGCGGATCAGTAATTAGTGACCGCGACAAAAGAGGGCAGCACAAAAATACTTTTAGTTAGTAACTAATCCTTCGAAACAAAAACTATCAAAATTTGTACTCATTTCGATCATAAGTAGTGAGTAGGGTTATCTTGCAAAGAGGACATACTGTTACACTCCGTATATATTAAGAATGTTTTAATTCTATTTTTGAATTATATTCTTTATAAATATATCTCGAATTTAAAATATTAATTCAAGTCATTTTGTGTATATTCGTTTGTAAGGGAATACCTTTCATTTTGTATCGCTCTGGTCAAAACGACTCTTCCAAAAATTATCTATTGAACGCTAATTTCGGGCATTCTCCAACGTTCCTTTCGAATTTCTGAGAATTGTAGACATTTTTAATTTAGTTATTAATTAATTACATACGACTTTTCTTCTAGTTATTTTTTCCTAATTAGTAAGTTAATTTATAATCCAGCTATTTTCTCTACATGTCGAAATATTTTAATAGCGAAAATTATAGTTTCTGTTGGGAAAAAGGTATGAAAACCAAGTCCGTCCCGAAACGTGCAGATATCGATATTTCACTGTCATTACAGATCATCAGCACACGATATTCGGACACAGACAAGTAATTGACAAGATAACAAGTGTTCATTTGAAAAGTCAATCTAGTAGCATGTGATTTACTGAGAACATTTTGAAGTATGTCGTAAATTAAAATTTACTACTTAACCTACGAAGTCGTATATTTTGACAGTTTCATACATACAAATAAATAACAAATAATAGGTATTTATTGAAAACTATAACAAATGTTGAAAATGTTGTCCTTCAAGATCAATGCACTTTAAAATCCTCCGCTCAAAATTTCTGATGATATTCTGCAACATTACTGGATTGTTATTAATTTCCATGCATTTCTGTTCAATTCTCTGTAGCATATCATTCAAATTCAATATAGGTGTTCAAATATGTAATTATTTAGATAAGGCCACAAAAAGAAGTCCCAAGGTGTTAAATCGCATGAACGTGCAGGCCAGGCAATTTCAGTATTTCGACTATACGCTCATCAAAAAATTCTCTTAAATAATCCAAAGATTCTGCAGTACAGTGACAGGTGCTCCGTCTTGTTGGAAATATGCATTTTGAAGTTCATCATTATGCAACTGATTGACAAACGGTTGTAAAATTTCCGTACGGTACCTTTGAGCAGTTAACGTTCCCTGAAAAAATATTGGTCCAATGATTCGACTTTGGCTTATCACTCCCCAAACACCAATTTTCTCTGGATGTAGCGATTCTTCATTAATTACATGTGGATTTTCACTACTCCAAATTCTTGTATTTTGTGAATTTAGGTATCCCGTTTTATAAAACCATGCTTCATCAGTAAAGATGACTTTTTGAGAAAGTTCTCCATTATTGTTCATATTTACAAACCAATTACAAAACTGTAGTCTACGTGGGTAATCAATTTCTAACAATTCTTGTACTGCTGTGACACGGTATGGATAAAGTTGCATATCTTTTTTTAATAACTTGTGAGTTGTACCAACAGAAAGGTATATTTGATGACTCAAATGTCGAATAGATGTTTGTGGTTCATTGCCAATTATTTCTTCAACACGATTGACAGCTTGAGGTGTACGTTTCTTAACTGCTCCGCTGCTTGATTTTCTTAAGAGACTACCAGTTTCAGAAAAAAGTTTTAAAGTTCTATCCAAAGTATTCTTAAATTAAGAAATACTGAAAAAACAAGTCTATCACCGGGAGGAAACGCACAGACGACGTTTCGTTCTAGTTGGAACTTTTCAATGTACGGCATTCCCTCGATGACGGACATTGCTTTTTCATTTCTATACTTTCTGTATATATAGTTAACATTTGGAATTTACTGCAAGTGAGAATTAATGAATATTAAATCACATTCTTACATGTAATCTCACATTAAATAAGTCGACATTTACATGTAAGAATGTGATTTAATATTCATTAATTCTCACTTGCAGTAAATTCCAAATGTTAAATATTCTTAAATTGTATATAATCTATTACAAAATGTGGAAACTCAACTTGAAATTCTACAATGCAATCTTGAACTGAATAAACCCATAAACCACCAATTTTATTACCACTTCGAAAATAAGCCTGGACTAAAAAAAAATTATGTTCTTAAGTGAAAGCCATTTTAAAACTGAGAAGCAATTTATTTAAACCAGAATCGACGCACGATTATTTTTTGCACTAACTGATATTTGTGATTGACATTATCAAATGTCATTTGGATTTACGTTTACGGAACAACAAACACATACTAATATATTTGCGTCTCATTCTATCAAAATTTCAAAGTAACCTAGATTGACTTTTCAAATGAACACACGTTATAAAAATATTCGATCAGACTACAAAAACTAAATATATCTCGACTTAAGGAAAGTTTGGTTTTATTTGTAATAATTTAATACTTTGATACTCTACGAATTGTCAACATTCCAACATGGCCCGGTATCTCAAAAGTATCTCATGGAACACCTTGTGCAAACGCTATACCAAGTTATTTTATTTTATGCCATGGTACTATCGAATTATTGACACTTTAAGACGCACATAGAAAATGATCTTTTTTGTGCCAGCGATTTACTGAACATTCTGTATAAGTCTACATATTTTTAGAATGTGCAGCAATAGAACCCCTATCAACTCCAACAAATGAATTTTTATTATATTCACGATTTATGAGCAAATGCACTTTGTCAGATCGTTGATTCAACCGGTATAGTGTAGCACTACATATTTATTAACTCCTACCTGTCTACTATCAATGTGTTACAATTAATAACCTGTCATATCATGACTGGCAAAATGGCGCGCACTTGAAAATCTTATGATAATACCTTTTATATGAACCATATTAAATTTTGTCAATTAGAATCTATCAAGACTAACTACATACCAATTCCCCCTGGTATACTTAATAAATCTTTTACAAACTCTTATTTTATTTTTATAGGAATATTGTTTTAGTTCCATTATCAAAGATCTGAGTTTGATAATGGTCAAAATACCGAAACAATATTGTTAGAAAGCCAAATAAAATATAGTGAAACTAATCATGTATTTTTATAATTTGTATTAAGTTTACACGTGTACAGTTGAATCTTTAGTACGTGCTGAATTATATTTCTTATTGTGTATAATTTATTCCACCTTCCTAAGTGATAAAGTTAAATTGTTTCATGTGGTAGTTTCTCTGCTAACGTTGTACAGTAAACATTTGTTCTAAATGCAATTTAGCAAATTACACAAATCAGTTTAATTGTTTCAACTTGAATGCAAACAGTAATGTATCTGTCATCAACATTACGTATTACCTACAAGTATCAACAAAGGGATCATTTATCCACACCACTTTGTTCTAAATTAACATTTCGAAATAATATTAAGCAGCGTCGTGTGTTCGCCAAGCCCTAGATCTAGTGAATTTTATAGTGGTGTTATTTGATGTTAGAACGTAGAACGTAAAAACGATTTGATGAAATTTTAACGTTAGAAATATGATGTTATACAGGAAATTCCAAAATGTATTGACGGTTTTTGATATGAAATACATTTTTATTGATTAAACATTAAAAAATTATAACATCTTAATCTATAACTCTTGGAGTTTGTTTTATTTAAAAATTGAATGGCGTAGGTGGATCCCTTCTTCTGCTACACATTCATCTAACCGTGGCACGGAATCATCCATCACTCTGTCTAGTATCTCCAGTGAAAACGTTTCAATTTCGTTTAAAATGTTTTGTTTAAGATCTTCAAGATTACCGGATATTAGATCTTAATAAACCCTAAGTTGATATGGCAACCAGACATGAAAACTTTGTCCGCACGATACGTACACAGTGTAGCTAATTAATGATGAAAAATGTCGAAAACACCAATATAATAACACTTTGTGTGCCCTTAATTAAAAAAAAATAAATAAATATAATTTCATTAAAATTTTTAAATTAAATTAAATTTTTTATACGCACAATGGTACTATTTCACTTTTAACGAGTGCCCAACACTAACATAAATTGTCAAGTTTAGGAAAATGACAGAAGTCAAAAAATTAGACTTAGACAACTGTCATAATTACAAGGTAATACAAAATCGTATTATATTTGTGAGCAATACTACTCGACTATCTACACATTTTTGATTAATCGTATTATATTTGCAAGCAAAACTACTCGACTATCTACATATTTTTAATTAAAGTGAATAAATAATGACATCTATTTGAGTACATTACATATTTAAAGGAAAGTAAAAAAGTACCCAATATTTTTAAACATATTTAAGATAATAATTATGATTTATTATCACTTTTCAAAAAATATTTAAAAAACACAATGGCTCCAACACTATAAAATGATTGAGCACTAGAATCATATTTAGCATCCAAACATAAAATAGCTATAGAAGATTTTAATTGGCGAGAGAATATAATAACAAAGTTACAGGAACGAAATAAACTACAGACCCCATTTCAGAAACTTATACACCAAAGTAAGTATATTATTCATTATTCATGTTGATACTTCATACTATAATAATAAATTAATCTGAAAAGTTTTAAAATTATATTGCTAACTCATCACAATACAACCAAAAAAAAAACTCTTTACCTATTGCCATAATTGAATACATTAATGAACCAAAATAATAAATCAACCTTGATTGTGACAATAATGTAAAACTTTAATTATTATATTTATTTACAATAATATACATGAAATATGTTCTTTCCTTTTTGTGTCAAAAGTGTGGTTAAATCACAAAATTTGTTCTATATAATTGCATCTTTCCATATATCATACGTTATCTCTTTATTTCAAGGACACTCTGCATATATATGCAGCTTATGTCAGTTTTGATAGCAGATGTCAGTTAGTGAATGCAAATGTCAGTTATTGAAAGCATATGTCTCTTTGGAAAGCAGGTATCAGTTATGAAAGCAAACGTCAGATTAGAAAGCAGATGCCTATTTTGAAAGTAGATGTCAGTTATTGAAAACAGATGTCAGTATTTTGAGAGCAGATGTCAGATTTGAATGTTTGAAAATGCTAATTATACTATTATTATTTATCAATTGTTATATTTAATAAACGGCTAAGAAATTATCTAAACACTCATCTAGCTATGGAATAATAATTAGCATTTTCAAACATTCAAATCTGACATCTGCTCTCAAAATACCGGCATCTGCTTTCAATAACTGACATCTACTTTCAAAATAGGCATCTGCTTTCTATTCTGACGTTTGCTTTCATAACTGACACCTGCTTTCAAAACAGACATCTGCTTTCAATAACTGACATTTGCTTTCACTAACTGATATATGCTAACAAAACTGAGATCAGCTTTCAAAACTGACTTCTGCTTTCAACTTGACATCTACATTCAATAACTGACATCTGATTCATTAACACTGTTACTTTATAATGCATTTCTAAATAGCTTGAACCTAGGTCTATTGTGGCTAAGTGGTAAAAGCGACAGTCCGGCAAACTGTAGACTTGGGTTCGAGTCCCAACATAGACAATATTTTTCAATTAAAAATTTCGTATGATTTGCTTTGTAATTTGGAGACAGCAATGTTTACATCCCCACTTACTCTGCAATTACATACATTCTAATTTTATATTTGTAAATATTTCATATAAAAGCCGAAAAACTCAAATTATTTATCAATTGTTATATATATATATATATATATATATATATATATATATATATATTGATTCTCGAGATATTTATGAAAAACTGTCAACATGTCAAAAGTACAAAAAGCGAAATCGCGAATTTTCATCGGAAAATGGTTCAGACAGTATTCTTTAGCTCCCCCGAAAACCTTAGGGTGGATATGGAGTAGAATTTCGAAATTGAAAATTTTTCAAAATCGCGAAAATTTCGCTAAAATATGAAGTTCGATTTCGACGCTCTGTTTATCTCAGAAACCAGCTAGCTCTAGATGACCTATCCTATATAGCCCGACGCGTTTTGACACGCTAAATCGGCTGGTCCAAACCAGAAGGACGCCTACTTCTTGAGTTATGCCAGGAAAACTGTAAATTTCGTAATCGAAAATGTCGATTTTGCAAAAATTCGCGTAGCCGTAGCGACCAAACGGTTGGTCCTCGACCGGCACCTTGTATACTCCTTTTAATTCTCATGATGAGATCTTTAATTTGGTGAAAAATTCGCGGCGATCAGATGACAAATGAGGGAATTATGGAGTTTTAAAGTTCTCGCGATTTTTTTGAGCCTCAGGCGATGAAATTTAAAATTTACAAAAATGGCGAGTGTAGATTTTCCCTGATGTTACATAATATTACGTTATGCCTGTTCTCTTCAAAAACATATTCTTTCATATAACATGTCTAAATTATGATATGTCCATAGTTATTATTCAAGAGTGCTTATCCATCTAAACGAAGATTAAATTTAACTACATCTACCTGTCCGTTGTATCAGCAGACAATTTTTTTGAATTATACCTTATTTTTAAACTAGGAGGAGTAAAATAAGAAGTCACTGTTATACTGTAGAAGTTATCAGATTAATCATATCATTCTGGATGTGCTTTTCTTGATTTTTATTACATTATACCGAGTGTCCCTGATTTAAGTTTACAGACTGCAACTCCTCACCTGGTATATTTACGAATAATTGTTTGAAATGAAAGTTGCTTTATCTCTTAAAGTCTATAGAATGACGTAGTTAGTTTTGCAGTTAGTTATCGCCTCGTAGGTCATTTGAGGTCAACAGTCCTATATTTTTGAATGCGCATAATATTAATCAAGAAGATGCAAATAACTTTTGTCATCTACCGAAGTAAATACAAGGTCGATTCGAGAAGTTCCGGTTCCGCTTAGCAGGCAGAGGAGTGGGGATATAACCGCGATCACAGCGCTGTGATGTATTCTGGTTCAGTGTGAGTCTGGCAGTACTAGTGAGAGAATCGTTTGGACATTTTTTCGTGATATTTTGCTCATTTAAAATTCCTGCTGCAATTGAAAATCCTTCCGAATGTGAGTTGCGTGCTGATATCCGGTTTCTGTGTACAAAGAAGGCTGATTACGAAGTTCTGATTATGGTGAAAATGTCTTGAGTGATAGTATGGTTAGAAGATGGCGCCGTATCTTTCGAGAAGGACGAACTAATGTCTGTGATGAAGAACGGAGTGGAAGACCAACTGTTGTGACGAACGAACTTGTCGATGAAAGAATTCGTGAAAATCAGGGATTCACAAACACAGAACTGAAAGCCTCTGTCCCTCAAATTTCACGAATAGTTTTGTACGAGGTCGTTACTGAATATTTAGGTTATCACAAATTTTGTTCGCAATAGCTGCCAAAATTTCTTATCGAATACCATAAAATAAGGAGAATGGGATCGACACTTTTCTGACACGTTACGATGTTGAAGGTGAAAATTTCCTCAGGCATATCGTAACAGGTGATGAAATTTGGGCCACCTATGTCAACGTTGAGACGAAAAGGTAGTCATTGCAGTGGGGTCGCTCTAATTCGGCTACAAGGAAACCTGATGTCATGAAACTTTTTCTGCGAGAAAAGTCATTGTCACTGCCTTTTGAGACTAGAAAGTCTTGGGAGCCAACGGTTTGAGAGCGATGAAGATCTTCAGGATAGTGTTACAGCATGTTTTAATTCGCAGGGGTAGAGTTCCATGAAGATGGCATTAAAAAGCTGGTTCAACGCTACGACAAATGTCTCTCTCTGCTGGGTTCCATTAAAAGAGTTAAGGTAGAGAATATACTTTATTGACCACAATAGATCTTAGTGGACTAATTTCTATGGCCACCTCCAGTAATAGAATCTAACAGAACCATAATTTTACAAAACTAAATGCTGTTAGTATTACCAAATTCTCAATTAGCTAGTCGTATTTCTTAGTTATGGATGTGTTATGCTTCTAACAACAAGTAATAAATGAATGCAAACTACTCTCGCAACTTGATTGCAATCCAAACATATAAACAGAGAATATATTATGTATTTTTTACAGTCTAGTTTCGAAGTGATTATTACCTCATTAAAACGAAATATTTTCGTTAACGCGATCCTACAAAATATCATTAAAATTTATGGTTAAACAAGAATTGCGTGGATAATACTAACGCAAATAGACTTGTAAATATCATTATTTGCCAAAAAAAAAAAATTCCAATGCGATTGCTAGATGCTTTTGATTATTAAAATGATTAAAGATTTTCGTCACAATCCATATTTCCTTGTTTATTCATATTTCCGTCTGTCATTTAAATAAATCAAGTGCCGATTTGGTTAGTATTGGTTATGACAGTCACGACAATCTCTTTTATACCTTTTACCCTCGCTCGCTGTCATCCATTAAATGTAAAATACAAGGAGGTTCACTAGAAAATTAATTAAAAAAGCAATTTCGCATACCGTAGATATTCGAAGAGACGAGTCTTCCTGTCAAACCAACAACCTGCCTTTAAATTACGGGATTATCCGAAATTTTTAATATAAAATGACTAATTGCAGGTTCGTGTTCACGGAGTAGATACACATAATTGAATTACTACTTTTTTCCTATGTCTGACGAACAGATTTGTGCAAATTAAGTAAAAACGAGAGAAATTCAATAATTAAACATTATTTTATGTTTGATGACATTAAAATTAAAAATAATTAGAAGGGTTGCTAGTTAGCACATTTTAGTACCAAAGAACAGTTTTTAGTGTAATATTTTAAAAAAAGGATTGAAAAAGAAAAATTTTTTGTTTGCAAGCAATATATTATTGCTTGCAATTTTCCTTTTTTAAAATTTCAAATCTTTATTTACAATCTATACAAGTTCCATGAACGAAAGAAAAGTACTACACAGCACTACACAAAACGAAAATTTTGATCGTTTGATTGTGCCTAGGTATAAATTTAAAATTTTATGTCAAATCTATATGGTTAAACACATAATCATTACCACTAGAGCAGACCAATTTCCGTGCGCGCCATGAGCGCCGGAATGGGAGTGTAAATATATTAGAATATGCGATAGAATAGGGACGCAACATGATCTTGTTACCGATATAAGTATAGAAGTAGAGACATTTATTCTATCAGAAATAATTAAATATACATTTGGTTTTCTGGTATTAAAGTAATATGCATAAACACACGAAAAATAAGAATAGTACATATTATAGCAGCGTTGTATGTACCTATAAATAAAATGGAAAATGTATGAAATCAGTGATTGTGTGCACGACAGACAAACTGGAGAAACTCGATTGTATATTTTCAACATCAGGTGCGTTTCTAAGGTTATTTCTGAAAAACATGTCCGCCGTGAGGAAAAAATATGTTTATATTCGGAAAACGAGCGTTCTACATCTAGTGATGTTATATTCGCATAATCAAAATACTTTTTTAAGCATGCTCCATGCTCTACACCTTGTGGCAGAACAGGTTCGTAGATGTAATCCAGAGGTAGATGCTTTAATATCGAGTACAAAGGCAGTATTCCTGAAATCTCCAAAACGTATTCGGAAATTTCGCGAATTGTGTCCCAATACCCCTGAGCCACCACAGCCAATTCTGACACGTTGGGGTACATGGTTACGGGCGGGGTTTTACTATCATGAACATTTTGAAAAAATTGAGGACGTGGGTTTATCATTCGATCCGAAAGAAAGTGCAGCTATCAATACAAGCCAGAAGAAAATTCAGATGCCCAGATTAAAATGGATTTACAAAGTATTCGTGAGAATTACTTGGGACTAGAAGAAGCAATAACAAAATTAGAAAATTCGTCGCTGTCGTTAGAGGAATCACTGCAAATCGTTAAAGATGTTCACGAACAAATGTGTACTGTAGAAGACGCAAAAAGTGAAAGTGTTCTAATTAAATTTGAAAGTGTTTTAGACAGAAATGCCGATTTTGACACCTTAACACGTATTTGTGAGGGCACGTGTACAGATGCGTTAAGTTGCTTAAAAGAGTATTTTTATTATGCGAATATAACATCACTAGATGTAGAACGCTCGTTTTCCGAATATAAACATATTTTTCCCTCACGGCGGACATGATATTCAGAAATAACCTTAGAAACGCACCTGATGTTGAAAATATACAATCGAGTTTCTTCAGTTTGTCAATCCTTGGAAGACGCTTAAAACGGTAAGTGTTTTTTTAAATCCTCTGTCGTGCACACAATCACTGATTTCATACATTTTCCATTTTATTTATACGTACATACAACGTTACTATAATATGTACTGTTCTTATTTTTCGTGTGTTTATGCATATTACTTTAATAGCAGAAAACCAAATGTATATTTAATTATTTCCGATAGAATAAATGTCTCTACTTCTATATTTATACCGGTAACAAGCTCATGTTGCGTCTCTATTCTATCGCATATTCTAATATATTACGAATTACACTCCCATACCGGCGCTCATGGCGCGCACGGAAATTGGTATGCTCTAATCATTACTACTTCAATTGGGCATATCGCCAAATGCATCCAATCAAAAATGATAATATCTGTTAATAAATTTAATGAAAATTAAAGAAAACATGATCAAAAATAATTAAAACTGCATAAAAATATGTAAAAATATTGTATACTCTATTCACTCTAAACTCCGAAATTATTTAAATTAAGGGGATTCAGGAAGGCATCGCAATATGGAATTTCACCATCTCCATTGTGCGATAATGCCATTATTAAAAACCAAATGTGTTCGCATATCACCCCCTCCAAAATGCGCATTTGCAACATAAAAATCGCTATTGACATTTATGCTGTTGACAATTTACATTTGAATTCGTTTGAATTAATTGTTACTGGTTTTCTCCTTATTGCTGTGAACTTATTCCCTCTTTTATTTAAACTTCGAGTTTCTATATCAATCTTACTGTTTTTTTTTTGAAAACAACACTCACATCGCGATAGTAATCGGTAATCCCGCATTATCTGGTGAAAAGTTCTAGATCTAACCTCAGAATGCCGAAGCGTTTGAATTCTCAATCAAAGACGCTTGTTGCTTCTTTAATTTGCTATTTTGAGAAAGAACGTCATCATGGTGGTCCAAGGGATATACGAAAGGTAAAATATATGCGTTAAAAAGAATATTTGTTTTGAAAGGAATAATATATTCACAGCTATTTACTAATGCTTTGCTACTTCATTCTAGTACTGTTTCGTCTATATCGAAAGACATCAAGGAAGGTAGACACTTGAGCAGTTCCAAAAAAACATGGGACCATAAAAAAATCCATTGGTTATTTGGAATACAATATATGTTCATAATCACATCATATGTTTATCCTTCACCTTGCATGACCCTACAAGAGAGAAGCATATATAATGGTGGTAAAATTATTATTGATAAAAATATTCATCTTGATCAATAATTTTACGTAACATTGGTTTCCGTTGGAGAAAGATGATCCTCGCAGAGCACTAATGGGACAATCTCATATTATTCTTGGTCGAGTAGATTTTCTGGTGCTTTCTAGATATA